>OZ020551.1:30191233-30811228 GCA_963971465.1 Lepidochitona cinerea | reverse complement strand
CGCGAGACAGATAGTTGCGGAGAAGAATTGTAGACGGTAATGTTGATTGTGGAAAATGTTCTACTTTGGCACCTAATACCTATGTCATGATAAGCTGATACTTAGAAATGGATATCCCGTAATGTTACTAGTACAATGTATTTGTCTATATATATTCATATTCATTTTATCTTTGAGCATATATTTCAGAATTGAGTATATCACAATCGCCCGTTTTACCTTAAATTTATCACGATATATACATTTTAGAGCGAATATGAGCTCTATAATGATACCCATCTCAATTTCTGTCTTCTTTCAGGGAAAATAAGTCATCCATCACGGAAATAGAATGAGGGATAGCGCATGTATACTATGACCATTTTGTTACCCTGAGATAATATGGCTGAGGCAGCTTTAAAATGACAACGTGACTTCAGTGAGGCTGGTTTCAGACATCGTAGTTCAGGTCATATCCATAAAGGAATTTACGATAATTACGCAAAGATTCGTGTTCCACCAGAAGCTGTTACTTATGGTGCTGTTAACTAGAAGTGTTTGAGATAAAAACTCCGATGTTTTCTTTAAATTGTATTGCTACAGAGAAAATTATCAACATTTCAACGGAGGAGCGATGGGACACAAATAGGTTAGACTTCGATGTTTCTTCGTTTCATCGAGTTGCTCTGGATTTCTAGTGGTTCTATCTACAGTACTTTGTATAAGTAGGTAATTTTGAAGAAGTTTTCGTTTCATTGTTTACATGATATTGCTTGTAAATACACTACTCTTTTAAATTTAAATCAAAATTTGTAGCTTCAACTTACGTTTCAACTGACTACATGTAGCTTCTTCCAAAACAACCCATGGGCAAAATGATAGGTGTGCTAGATTCAAACTGCTACAGTATGTTTTTAGACTTATAGGTAGTTCTAATAAACTTCATAGATGAATTAATATATTTAGCTGTTGGGATTTTGCTGTCTAATTTAACCCTCGGAATTGGCTTCATTTTACGGCCAACCGCTTCTTTCATAGGCAAACGGCTGGGCACATACTCGCTTTCTGACATCCCCACTAGTGTCTTTGCATTGACGTGATTAAATGTCATGCTGTACTTCAAACTGTCAACTTCTCTTGATAATTTGAATTTGTGAAGTCCTAATTTTATCGGCTCATGTCGCTTTAATAATAAACTGGCCATAAAATAACGTTTCAACTCAAAAAAAACCTCGTACCAAGAACCCCTTGTGAGCAGTTTCGTCTATATTCCCTTGTTCCATGCCCAAAAATATTTCACACAGCAGCGGAATCTGACCAGGGATAAAACAAGTCTTTGACTTTAATCCCGCCTTACTTACTAATTTTCTGCCAAATTGCAGTTATGTTATTTTCTTATAAAGAAATGAAATAAAGAAATAAATGAATGAAAAAAACAATGAATGAATTGTTATTTGATAATTTTTGGCTGACTGATATTTCCAAGGGATCAGACAAAGTGTAAAATCGATTTTTGGAGTATTCATCCATATTTTTAATAATCATTCCGCAAAGATAAAATTAAGCCAGTAAAAATAGAAAAGTACACCTTTGATCGCTATTATAATCATTGTAGTACGAAGGTACTTTGTTTTTGTGATGGCATGACCTTAACCAAGAGTGCCACATTATGCATAGTGATAATATTAAAACGAAGAGACGTACATATATGGATCGGTATTATTAGCACGGAAATGAAGTCCAACTTTTCTGCATTCGGATAAAACACAGCATGCTGGGATATGTTAAGACTTCAATTGATATGAATAAAGTCGCAAAACAGAGAAAACCTCCATTAAAAGGGAAACTGATATTAATCAGGTCAAAAATTGTGAAACATATCAAGGTCCTATAACACTCAGGATACACGTGAGAGAGCATCATTCTGACGTTGAAATCGTGCTCATTTTGTCCATGACGCGAGGTGATAGATGTGTGTCACTGCGTCTGCTGCAGACAAATGACGTCAATGCCATACAATTCGAACAACGTGATGAAAAATATATTCTAATTCAAAAGGGTGTATAAAGCTCTCCGCTTATGGATATACAGCTCTACCTGCTGACCACAGTTCGATTTACCTTATCTTATTAGAAAGTACACAAGTAAAGAAACCGAATTTTCCGGATATTTCCACAATTGTGGTGTATTTTCTTATGAATATTCTTTCTGAAGCGCATTGTTTCTGAAACCGAAAATCAAATAATCAATTATTTTTTTATATCGAGGGGCTTTTTGATCATTATTGGGGTTTCTATTTACATGCAGTTTTATTCAACTTCGCCAATTTCTAACTTCTACTTGAAAGATTACGGAAACGATGAGGCGGATAATGATGAAGATTACACCTCCACTGAAGTGTTAATGGGAACAAAGACACGAGTTAACCTGAGCTCGGACACTACTTCCTTGAATTGTCTGTAACCGAACGCAAATCCTTATACATGTATCTCCTTGGAGCTATGCTGTAGACCTATCACTAGATATGTCGAGGATAAAGAAGTATATATTTTGTTTCTTGATGTTCTTATAACATATTATTCACCCTCTTGAATTTGCAATTGTCTGAAGAGAGCATATTATATTATATCAATAAGTTTAAAAATTACTGTAAAAAACAAATATGTTTATACTTTCTGATTTATTCCAATTTTAAACAACAATTAGATTTAACCCTTTCATTAAAGCTCAGTTTCTAAACAAGATACATGTATCAGTTAACTGATCTATTGGCGACCATAGTACTGCACAAAAAAGAGTAGAAGAGATAAAGAAATGTAGAACTACCCACTATTAATAATTATATCTTCCAAACAAAAGATGGTCATGTATATCAAGTAACTAAATTTTAATAACTAAATGTTTAAAGTAAATTATGTGACCCAGTGAATTCCTCGCTGATAATCTACAAAATATGATTTGATTACTGTGCTGCTAGTTTCTTTGAGAATTCTGTTATTTGAGGTGTGCTAAAGGTATATATTTTTCTAATGGTTTTTTGGATCTCTGCGCCTTTTTATACTGCAATCACGTCTGCGGAGCCCAAAATCGCCGCACGATTTGACAAAACGCCGTAAGGCGCCCGCTCATTGGTGCGCGGCGAAAAACAATGATGCACGATGCATCTTGAGGCACGCCGCACGTTCCAACCAATCACGTAGCACCTCCGCGCAACTGTCTCACGGATCACGTGCGCTAGACGTGCGTTGCTTGCGTCACTCCGCGCGGTTCGCCGCAAGAGATTCGTGGATTAAAACGTGCAGGAACCTTGCCACGCCCTTACGATGCCCCGACCAATCGTAAAATGGATTATCTTCTTGCGGTAATTTTTCCGATTCTACTGCGACCCGAAACTTTTTATCTCCACCGTGCGATCGATTTCAGTATTTTGACCGTGCGGCGAAAGTCTCAATTGTGAAAGCCCCTTTAGGTTTCAACCGGCTAGTTTCTTCCAGATCAACCCATGGGCGAATCGAAAGCTTCATAGATGAATTAATGTATCTAGCTGCCGGAATTTCGCTGTCTAATTTAATCATCGGATTAATTCTACAGCCAACAGTTTTTTTGTTTTTTTTTGGCTTCCACCAATGGGTCGCGGGTTCGATTCCCACTCAGTCCAAAAAAATTGAAAATTTTCTGACAGGGTTTTCACTCGAACGACCTATGTGTGATGGTTGCCAGTTACCAACGGAAGGTCGTGGGTTTCCTCCGGGCATAGAGCCCGGTTTCCTCCCACAATAAAACTGGCAACGCCGCCATATAAGTGAAATAATCTTGAGCGCGGCGTAAAACACCAAACAATCAATCAATCAATCTTTTTTTGGCAAACGGCTGGACACATACAATAGCCTGACATCCCCACTTGTGTTTTCTCGATGACGTGATGAAATGACGTTGTTTAAGACTTGTCATGTCATACTTCAAACTGTCAACTTAATAATTTATAAAAAGTCCTAATTATATCAGCTCATATCGCTTTAATATAACGTTTCAACTCAAAAACTTCCTCGTACCAAGAACCCCTCGTGTGCAGTTTCGTCTATATTCTCTTGTTCCATGCCCAAAAATATTTCAGACAGCGGCGAAATCTGACCAGGGATAAAACAAGCCTTTGACTATAATTCCGCCTTACTTACTAATTTTCTGCCAAATTGCATTTATGTTATTTTCTTATAAAGAAATGAAATAAAGAAATGAATGAATGAAAAAAAAATGAATGAATTGTTATTTGATAATTTTTGCTGACTGATATTTCAAGGGATCAGGCAAAGTGTAAAATCGATTTTTGGAGTATTCATCCAATTTTTTTAATTATTCCGCAAAGATAAAATTAAGCCAGTAAAAATAGAAAAGTACACCTTTGATCGCTATGATAAGCATTGTAGTACGAAGGTACTTTGTTTTTATGATGGCATGACCTTAAACAAGAGTGCCACATTATGCATAGTGATAATAAAGCGAAGAGACGTACATATATGGATCGGTATTATTAGCACGGAAATGAAGTCCAGCTTCTCTGAGTTCGGGTAAAACACAGCATGCTGGGATATGTTAAGATCTCAATTGATATGAATAAAGTCATAAAACAGAGAAAACCTCCATTAAAAGTGAAACTGATATTAATCATGTCAAAAATTATGAAACATATCAAGGTTCTATAAATTCAGGATACACGTGAGAGGGCATCATTCTGACGTTGAAATCGTGCTCATTTTGTCCATGACGCGAGGTGATAGATGTGTGTCACTGCGTCTGCTGCAGACAAATGACGTCAATGCCATACAATTCGAACAACGTGATGAAAAATATATTCTAATTCAAAAGGGTATATAAAGCTCCCTGTTTATTGACATACAGCAGTACCTGCTGGCCACAGTTCGATTTACCTTATCTTATTAGAAAGTACACAAGTAAAGAAACCGAATTTTCCGGATATTTCCACAATTGTGGTGTATTTTCTTATGAATATTCTTTCTGAAGCGCATTGTTTCTGAAACCGAAAATCAAATAATCAATTATTTTTTTATATCGAGGGGCTTTTTGATCATTATTGGGGTTTCTATTTACATGCAGTTTTATTCAACTTCGCCAATTTCTAACTTCTACTTGAAAGATTACGGAAACGATGAGGCGGATAATGATGAAGATTACACCTCCACTGAAGTGTTAATGGGAACAAAGACACGAGTTAACCTGAGCTCGGACACTACTTCCTTGAATTGTCTGTAACCGAACGCAAATCCTTATACATGTATCTCCTTGGAGCTATGCTGTAGACCTATCACTAGATATGTCGAGGATAAAGAAGTATATATTTTGTTTCTTGATGTTCTTATAACATATTATTCACCCTCTTGAATTTGCAATTGTCTGAAGAGAGCATATTATATTATATCAATAAGTTTAAAAATTACTGTAAAAAACAAATATGTTTATACTTTCTGATTTATTCCAATTTTAAACAACAATTAGATTTAACCCTTTCATTAAAGCTCAGTTTCTAAACAAGATACATGTATCAGTTAACTGATCTATTGGCGACCATAGTACTGCACAAAAAAGAGTAGAAGAGATAAAGAAATGTAGAACTACCCACTATTAATAATTATATCTTCCAAACAAAAGATGGTCATGTATATCAAGTAACTAAATTTTAATAACTAAATGTTTAAAGTAAATTATGTGACCCAGTGAATTCCTCGCTGATAATCTACAAAATATGATTTGATTACTGTGCTGCTAGTTTCTTTGAGAATTCTGTTATTTGGCAATTTAAATGTAGCTGCTCTAATAGAGAAGCTAAACCTTTAATTGTCCAGAAAAAGTATATTCCAAACCCTAAATGTTTGTTGTACCTGAGCATGATATTAACAGCATAAATCTCATAAATATACTGGTTCATAAAAGTGTCCATAAATCAGGAGGATATTCTGTGAAATAAAATACAATGTACCTGTAAATCATCTAACGTGTTAGCTTGACGTTAAGAAACAAGATACACAAAGATAATAGTGTTTGGTGACTCGTGTTTCCCATTGAAATTGTTGATAATTAATCACAAGAAGCAATAACTGACCAAACTTGGACTGGAAACGAGAGAAGACAGATCAGGTTTACTCCCAATGTAGATGACTCACTCCAAATACAACATACAACAGTTGACCTTTTTTTACAGTTGTGATTAAAGGTTGGTAGGTGCAGTCACACTGTGTGGTTATCCGTAATAGGATTTGTTTTGACACGTGGTAAGCTTTTATTCCTGGAGAAATACGTCAAACTCATTAGTTGGCTTTCGTCTTATATATATTTGTTAGCCAGGATTTTGTGTTATGCAGACTAAAATGGTAGAACCTTTCTGAAAAATAAAACCATCTGATCAGACTTCTATTTAATTAGGATAACCTGATATACATCTAAATATAGACTCTCCCTTCAAATAGGTATAGCAATTGAAACTCGAGATGACCCAAGAATCGATTGCAGAGATAACATTGACCTTCAATCTTACACAATCATTTACTCTGAAGAACCAGCTATTCTGGGTTCGTAAATGTATTTTTAGAATCTCTTCTGATTTCCCGCAAGGCAATCGATTGGAAACTCAGATAGTTCCACCTGTTTGAACTATTAAGCACACACTACGATCACATTTTGCTTTCAGCGTCTAAGTTGAGCAAAGTATTTAACCCACACTTTTTGTGGTAATCGGACTCAAAATTCATTTTACCATCTAACAACACAGGTTAAGCTGTCAGCAAGATACTAGTGTTTGAGGTTCATCAATAAAACCAAAATGACTGAAACATCCATACAGGCTATTGCCTGTACGAGGCGAAAGTATTTGAAAACGTGGACATAAAAACGGAACTTAATTCCCTACGATTTTCACCCAAATTGCCAAAAGACAGCATTAAGTTAAAAAGTCGAATTCATCCCTCTTACTCTCTTATCGGTCTATAAATCCAACCCTAGCTAACATTTAAATATTCATTTACTCTTCTCTTGTGTTTGGTTTTCCAATATTCATAGAGAGACGAAATGACCGCAATGGCCGTTAGCACTATATTAGGTCTAAACCTTACCTTATTAAACCTGATTAAACACATAATATAAAGAGTCCACCCACGATATCCCTCGGGCTTAAAGTAATCAACATGGTCTGTATTCTGATTCACAAACAAATTGTATAACACTTTTGTTTTTGACATTTGCTAAATATAAGTACACACACGTGTATTGCTACTAGCATGCGTTTGAAGAATTTCTTCGCAATCATGCATTCTTTGAGTTCTATCAACAAGAAGCGTGAATAATAAGGCGTCATTTTAGAAATGTATTGAGAGCATTGAGTTGTTTGTCCTAAAACTATGTGACGTCTAATCTCATTGGAATATAAAGTTACCACAAATGGGTAATGTTTAATCCCCCCCCCCCCCCAGTGAATTGTGCTTGTCGAATCCTAGATAATGCATCAAGTTTTATTTAAAGCTCTATGAGAAAAGGCTACCTTGAACAGTATAATGTGTTTTCGCCGTATATGTACAATGCACTTTTTAAAATTTTACAGTTCTTATTTACGTGTACTATACATGAAATACAGGTACATAGGCCCTGATAGTAATCATATCACATTCTCCATTCGCATGATTGGAGGAAATTCCCGAACTGTGGCAAGTATCTGAACACATTTGCACAAATGGTTCGGAGTGAAAATCCACACAAATTTTTTTTCTTACAATTGAGTAGGATTCGATCCAATTCGTATATCGATGAACCTAAACTCACGACGTCGTCGTTAATCATGGTGAGAGGGATGACAACACTGGGGGTTGTTTCTCAAAACATTTGAGCCAGGCTAAGTCCAATGCCAAGCCTAACTGTTGTGGCAACATATACCTTCAACATTACGTTACGACCAGGCGCAAAGTTCCGTCGAGCGTCAATACCTTGAGTAACAACCCTCAGATGTGCATATCAGTGACTGACAGTGGTGAAATGCATGTGTTAAACTACTTATGAGTATATCTGATGAAATCAACATTTTTTGACGAATTGTATTGGCTCTGATAGTTCGAGAGAGGGTCTTACAAAATGTATACGTAGGTCAGTATGACTTGTTTTTATGTCTCCCCCCAACATATCTTTGCGGGGACATACTGTGGCTGTGCTGTCCGTCGTCCTGCGTCCAGCGTCTGTCAACTAGGGCTTGTCAGCAAGATATCTCCAGAACCACTTGGCGGAATTTGAATTTGATGGAATTTTAATTACAGTTTTATTGGTGAGAACATTCAAAGTTGATCAAGTTTTGGCGCCTGTCCGATCTTCAGTTAGCCTCTGAATCGGATATTTTCATTAGTTGTTGCTTGTCTACAAGATATATGTATCTCCAGAACTACTTGGCGGAATTTGATGAAATTTTAATTACAGCTCATTGGTGAGGACTTGTAGAGTTGATCAAGTTTTGGCGCCTGTACGTCCGTCTTGTCTACAGTTAATCTCAGAATCGTATATTTTCCAGAACCACTAGGCGGTATTTCATGCAATTTTATTTGCAGCTTATTGGTGGGGACCTTGAGGGTTGATCAAGTTTTGGCGCCTGTAAGTCTTTCTGCTTTTCTGTTAGCCTCTGAATTGGTTATTTCCATTGGCTGTTGCTTGTGTGCTAGATATCTCCTGAACCATTTGGTGGACTTTCATGAATTTTTTTTTTACAATTTAAGTAGGGAGGTCAGATTTATACATGAAAAAATCCAGTATGTCTCACAGATAACAAATAACCTAATGGTATTGATTCAGGATAATAATCATAACGCTTAGGCCTTTTTAATAAAAATTTCAATGGCATGTACTCACAAAATTGAAACCTTGTAAAAGGTAATTGTGATTGTCGATAGGTAGTAATTTAGAATTCATTGCAGCTTTCATAAAGCAAGATTTTGTGAACGGTTTGACTTAAAACAACAAAAGTTACATTGTAGCGTTTTAATTAACCGGTAGGTACCGAACACCTAACCGATCACTGTTAACCGATTACCCGCTTCAGCACCAGTCACCAGTAGTGTTCCCTATATACTATTGCTGGTCAGTTTTTATCCCGGCATCAGCTCTTCTTCTCCGCACAGAACTGCATCGCAGAGAGTATCAAGAAGCAATTGGGAGTGCATTTACCTAACGAAGTTAAATTGAAGAAAGTATGTGATTTTCGCCCAAGTTTTAGAATTTCCTTCGAAGTCTACCGGTAATTCAAGATGTATTTCTTTTTTCCCGTTTATATTCCCAGCCACCGCACATGTCAGGAATGTTATGATTTAACTGCTTCCAAAGTTACAATTGTAAACAATTTTCGATACAGTTGCCATTTCACCTTATAGGCGCCTGCACTAATTAGAAGGTTCACATCAAATAAAGACAGCTGGCGTAATCTTTGGCGAGATTGATTTATTGATGTTTTACGCCGCAATCCGGATTATTTCACTTATGTGGTGGCGTTGACAGGTTTGGTGGGGGCGGAAACCCCGACCTCCGGCGAGTACCTGGCAAACTCTCCCATATACGGCGATCGAGTGAAAAATCCACTCAGAATTTTTTAATTTTGATTTGGTCTGAGTGGAATTTGAACCCGCGCCGCATAGATGGAAGGCCTTTGTCGGACTGAAGACTATGGCTCAAACCGACTGAGCCACCGAGACCCTCTAACCTGAACAGCTGAAGATTGAACATGAAAAGGGGTTTATACCAATTTTTTGGCAATCATATAACTCATTATGCATCAAACCCCAAGTAAGGATGAATACAAAATTTTGTCATTCCCCAAAATTTTTCTTATGAAATCTTTACTCACAACTGGTGCCTTCTTAGCAACAGATGCCCCGAACAGCCTGTAAATATTGTTAGTCTTGGGGTCGCAGCTACTGCTATTTGAGCTTGTTTATATCTAATACGAACTGTAATTTGCAATCTGACTGGCGTGCCCTTTCCAAGACAGGATAGAAATCCAAACATACTTGAAATATTGAGATGACGAGACAAGAATTTCTTATACCATTCATTAGCCAAAACAGTGTTTACAGGAATGGCCGGATGAGATGTGATAAGACAGAAAAGGAAAACAACAAGAATGTACTTTAGCTATTATGTATGAATTTATTAATAGCCCGAGACGGTGTGGTGAAGACGGAAACTAATTGGATTACATCCTGTAAAAAGGGTACAAATACATACGGTTTCAATCAATGTCATAAGAGGAAGCCATGGCATATCCTGTTAGTGTACTGAACAAGACCTAAAGGCGTGGGAGGTTTCCTCCATTATAAAATGAATATATCCAAGTGTTACATATATCAGGCCTTGAATTATTTACGGACAAACATGGAATTGAAGACGTCTCACCTTTCAAAGTCAACAGCTTTTATGTCATGTTAGACTGTTTTGAATGATATAAAATGGCGGAGTGAAAATATCGTCTAAAATGTCTTAAAGCACCCAAACAAAACTTTGGCTTGACTTTCATATGGGATTTAAGCTGTTGTTTGAAATCGATAAATTTTAAATCACCACAGCATTTCAATAAAATGCATACACAGCAAAATAGCTCAATATTTAGATAAGGCCAAAGCAATTCCTAATAATTTTAGCCAATCATTGATGAAAAAACAAACGAGTTATGATACCTATTAGTCACGTGATACAACGACTAGGCCTGCAGTCGGCAGAAAAATTCGAGATTTCGTGCTATCCTTTGTCAGACAGATGAAGCTATTAAGAAGATTTTGGTGACAGAATTTTTACGTATTTAGTTCTACAACGTCACAATGGCATTAACCCCGGAGAGAGGACATTTTTGGACTTTTAAAGCCAGGCGGACACTAGCTGTGCGACAAACTGTCCGCGACAAAATCTTGACCACCCAACCAAAACTAAACGTAACGTCACGTATTTTTAGACATTTGCCAAACGCAGTCAGGTTGATAGAACTCCTATCGGTTTCTGAATTGACCTCCTTCTACTGGGTGAGTTGGCAATGTAAATGAGCTGACAATATATGGTCACTGACTATTAGCAGTCTGTTGATATTTAAAGTAAAAGGAGAAAAATACTGAGCGATTCCAGTTGACAATGTCCTTTCACCTTAAGGTCACCTGCACTAATTAGAAAGTTCACACTATCACTCTTTTTTTAAGGACGATCACTCTAACCGACTGAGCCGCCGAGCCCCCCCCCCCCCCCCCCATAACCTGAACAGCTGTAGATGGAACATAAAAAGGGTTTTATACCAATTTTTAGAAAATTTTGTCATTCCCCAAAATTGTTCTTATGAAATCTTTACTCACAACTGGCGCCTTCTTAGCAACAGATGCCCCGAACAGCCTGTAAATATTGCTAGAAATTCAAGACACACGATGTTGAAGGTATATATTGCCATGACAGTTACGTCTTGCATAAAAGTTAGACTATAGTAACTTACGTCGGGGCCCCTGAGTCGCCCACTCAGAATTGCCTTGCGTGCCCCATCTCCTGTTTTCAAGATAGTAACTAAGTAAGTAAAACAATATCAAGTGTGGCGTAAGCCATCAATCAATCCAATGGGTTGACTCTGTTCGTCTCTCGATTGTGTCGGGAGATCTCAAAGTGTTCTTCTTCGACTAACGTAAACCTATTTGAAGAGACCGAACCACTCCAATCTCTTCAATTTTAGTCATTTTCTAGGATTAATAAGATAATCTGTGCTGAGACATACATCAATCGCTTTTTATTTCCTTTTGAAGTTCACCCTGTAACCTATGTTGGGTGTTTAAGGGACTTTGATGATAGTTATCGAAATTAATTATTATGTATTTCCAGATAATTTGCCTTTTTAAACGTATTTCTACGTCTATTATTTTGTTATATATTACACGAACGGAGCTGAATATCATGTATTTTTTCCTTTTTAATGAAGTATAGTTATGAGATTAAGCCCTTCTAGCCAAGAATACACACACTAATACATCGTCTGTGAGGCTTCCTAAAACTGTGTTGTATAAAGTTATATCTTGTTGGCTTCCGCGCCTTTGATAGATGTTATATTTGTAAGACTGAATATGGCCTGAGAAATTGGAACAAAACGTCAAATGAGTATTATAATTTATTATGCCACTAGTTTGAACAGCATTTATTGTACCGAGAATATATTAATAAATATCTACTGAAATATCCATCCCAACTAAATATTGTCTGAGATGACATAAATTAATTTCAAGTTATGATACTTTCTGGCAGGGCTTTATCCTGAAATAAAATGGTTTATGTAAAGTTTGCACTTATACATTTAATATAGGTTAATGTCTTATACAAGGATCCGTTATAAATTAGATTTGAGATCCTTTGTAATGGTAAAGGTGGGAATAATTCTTCCACAGCAAAACGTGTCATAAATCTTTTTTTTACACTCTGATGCAACAAAGGTAACATTGCTCAAAGTTAATTGCTTTCTATTTCAACCCATACCCAAGAGACAAGACCATTATCTTTCCTGGCAATTAGAAGAGTATTTAAATGAGTTAAAAAAAAACTAATTATTTAGAATAAAAAAAACCTCAACTGGAAAACTCACATAAATCTGATTTTTTTAAAATAACAAGGACTGTTGGTGTTATCAATCATACTAATTAAGCAAAAACAAAAACTATATTATTATCTTAACTACACCTACTTTAATACATGTATCTTATGGAATAGCACTCTGTGGTATATTATTGAATAACTCTCTGTGGTATCTTATGGAATAGCACTTTGTGGTATCTTATTGAATAGCACTCTGTGGTATCTTATTGAATAGCACTCTGTGGTATCTTATTGAATAGCACTCTGTGGTATCTTATTGAATAGCACTCTGTGGTATCTTATGGAATAGCACTCGGTAGTATCTTATGGAATAGCACTCTCTGGTATCTTATTGAATAGCTCTCTGTAGTATCTTATGGAATAGCACTTTGTGGTATCTTATGGAATAACACTCTGTGGTATCTTATGGAATAGCACTCTGTGGTATCTTATGGAATAGCACTCTGTAGTATCTTATGGAATAGCACTTTGTGGTATCTTATGGAATAGCACTCTGTGGTATCTTATGGAATAGCACTCTGTGGTATCTTATGGAATAGCACTCTGTAGTATCTTATGGAATAGCACTCTGTGGTATCTTATGGAATAGATCTCTGTAATATCTTATGGAATAGCACTCTGTGGTATCCTATGGAATAGCACTCTGTGGTATCTTTTGGAATAGCACTCTGTAGTATCTTATTGAATAGCACTCTGTGGTATCTTATGGAATAGCACTCTGTAGTATCTTATTGAATAGCACTTTGTGGTATCTTATTGAATAGCACTTTGTGGTATCTTATGGAATAGCACTCTGTAGTATCTTATGGAATAGCACTCTGTGGTATCTTATTGAAAAGCACTTTGTGGTATCTTATGGAATAGCACTCTGTAGTATCTTATGGAATAGCACTCTGTGGTATCTTATTGAATAGCACTTTGTGGTATCTTATGGAATAGCACTTTGTGGTATCTTATTGAATAGCTCTCTCTGGTATCTTATGGAATAGCACTCTGTAGTATCTTATGGAATAGCACTCTGTGGTATCTTATGGAATAGCACTCTGTGGTATCTTATGGAATAGCACTGTGGTATCTTATGGAATAGCATTCTGTAGTATCTTATTGAATAGCACTCTGTGGTATCTTATTGAATAGCACTCTGTAGTATCTTATTGAATAGCACTCTGTAGTATCTTATTGAATAGCACTCTGTGGTATCTTATGGAATAGCACTCTGTAGTATCTTATTGAATAGCACTCTGTGGTATCTTATGGAATAGCACTCTGTAGTATCTTATGGAATAGCACTTTGTGGTATCTTATGGAATAGCTCTCTGTAGTATCTTATTGAATAGCACTTTGTGGTATCTTATGGAATAGCACTCTGTAGTATCTTATGGAATAGCACTCTGTAGTATCTTATGGAATAGCACTCTGTGGTATCTTATGGAATAGCACTCTGTAGTATCTTATTGAATAGCACTCTGTAGTATCTTATTGAATAGCACTCTGTGGTATCTTATGGAATAGCACTCTGTAGTATCTTATTGAATAGCACTCTGTGGTATCTTATGGAATAGCACTCTGTAGTATCTTATGGAATAGCACTTTGTGGTATCTTATGGAATAGCTCTCTGTAGTATCTTATTGAATAGCACTTTGTGGTATCTTATGGAATAGCACTCTGTAGTATCTTATTGAATAGCACTCTCTGGTATCTTATGGAATAGCACTCTGTAGTATCTTATGGAATAGCACTCTGTAGTATCTTATGGAATAGCACTCTGTGGTATCTTATGGAATAGCACTGTGGTATCTTATGGAATAGCATTCTGTAGTATCTTATTGAATAGCACTCTGTGGTATCTTATGGAATAGCACTCTGTAGTATCTTATTGAATATCACTCTGTAGTATCTTATTGAATAGCACTCTGTGGTATCTTATGGAATAGCACTCTGTAGTATCTTATTGAATAGCACTCTGTGGTATCTTATGGAATAGCACTCTGTAGTATCTTATGGAATAGCACTTTGTGGTATCTTATGGAATAGCTCTCTGTAGTATCTTATTGAATATCACTTTGTGGTATCTTATGGAATAGCACTCTGTAGTATCTTATGGAATAGCACTCTGTAGTATCTTATGGAATAGCACTCTGTGGTATCTTATGGAATAGCACTCTGTAGTATCTTATGGAATAGCACTCTGTGGTATCTTATTGAATAGCACTTTGTGGTATCTTATGGAATAGCACTTTGTGGTATCTTATGGAATAGCACTCTGTGGTATCTTATGGAATAGCACTCTGTAGTATCTTATGGAATAGCACTCTGTGGTATCTTATGGAATAGCACTCTGTGGTATCTTATTGAATAGCACTTTGTGGTATCTTATGGATTAGCACTTTGTGGTATCTTATTGAATAGCTCTCTCTGGTATCTTAAGCTGGCCGCAGACTGCCCTTGCGGTCTGCGATTTTTCACCGGCGTCTCAAGCCGCAGTGTCGCAAGCCTCGGTGTGCTGTGAACGACGCAGCCATTTGAGGCTTACGGCCTGTGACGCAGCCATGACCGCAAGCATCAAACTGATTTGATATTTGCCGGCGTCTTATTCACCGGCGTCCCCAAACGCAAGCAATGTGCGGGGAACCTCGCCGTCTTTTATCTTGCCGTAAAGCACTCGACCAATGAGAAAAGGTTTTTCTGCCACGTGGTTTGAAAATGGCAGGTCTTGAGGAGACGATACCGTCGGAATTTTGGTCCGAAGAAAAAGAAACTTTGTTAGTTGACCTGTGGCGGAAACATGTCAACTTGTATGATACAAACTTACCAGAATTCAAGGACCGTGTCCAGAAGTCCTTGACGATAAAACAAATTGCTGGACAACTGAACACAACCGGTAAGAACTTAGAACATGACTGATGCTGTTGTTGCAACTTGCCGCAGTTTCAGAAGGGGCGGAGGTGTGGTAAAGATAAATATTTAAAAAACTGGACTAATTTCTTGAACTTTATCCCAAAACATACTCCCAAAACATTGCCTATAGTCGTTGGTAACCTGATTTGAGTATAAAGTAAAAGATATTATAAAAATGTTGTATATTATCTATTATAGTTATTAGTAATAGTAGGCCTACATCTATGAAACTTGACAGGGCTTCAACTTACAGAAATAAAATCAGGGCCTTTATATATTGCAAATGATAGTAATGTCTCGTTGTCTGTAATGAACAGATGGGATTGATTTCACAGTACCCACATATATTTAATGTTTCCACGTTGTGTTCAGCGATCCTGGCCCCATTTGCGTTTACCATTTGAAAGAAAACTTTTAAATCATTACTGAGTTATTTTTACCCTACACACTTAGGAAAATATCTACGAAGTTTATTTGTGTTTAAAAAACCGGTATACATATGTATAAAATTGTTAGCATACGCTGATACCGGTAGGCCTAATGCAAGATTGTTATATAGCCTATAGGCCTACAAATGCAAGAATAGCGTGCATACATTATAAATAAAATTAATTTAAAGCCTTCGAATTATTGAGGTGGGTCTGTAGGTAGTCAAGTGTTGGAAGCTCAATCAGGACGCAGTCCTCGACCAATGGATCCCGATTCAAATCTCATTCAGTCCAAAAGTCTTGAAAATTTTGACAATAGTCTATGGCAACGCCACTATATAAGTGAAATAATCCTAAGTGTCAATCAAGCAATCCCTCAATCAATCAAACTTATTGATCATTTGTTTGTTTTTTTTAACCCAAAAAAAATGTTGAAAGCGATTTACACCTCAATTTCATTTAAAAGCTACTGTAAGGATTCCGCTAGTTCGAGGACCGGCGATGAGGAAATCGCGAATTTTTAGAATGTCATTTGCCACGTAATATAGGCTGTCTGCGCGGTTTCTGGTATCCACGAACTTTTAAGGGTCCTCAAACTAGCGGAATTCTTAGCGTAGTGTTTATTTAGGTATCAAAATTAAGTAAGACTGTTCAGTAAGACTGTTCAAAATACAGATTTGTTTTGTACTTTATTTTCAATTGTCGGTGTGTTTGAAAGTAACTAAGTAAATTAATTTCCCTTTTAGAAGCTGACATGAAGCGTCACATGAAGTCGTTAAGAACAGCCTTCAGTAAAGCACGTCGGACACCTCAGAGTGGGAGTGGGAGGAAATCAATTACAAAGAAAACCATGTGGATTTTAGAGAGCCTGCAATTTTTAATTCCTTTCATCAAAGTTAGAAATACAACATCAAATCTTGAGGTAAACAAATAATTACCATTTTCTGAGAAAAATTGTGAAAAAATTGATACAGGTTCTCGGGTGAAAAATAAATTAGCTTATGACCACATATAGGGTTCTAAATCAGGGGACGAATTGATTGAATCGTCGGTAATAATAATTTCAGTGTGGAACCATATCATTTTGCCATGGAACAGCACCAGCTTCACTGTTAAAGTATTCCTTCAACAGCTCTCGCTGTTGTTTAATATTGATGGACGCGTTTCTGTTTACAGTGGGGCCTAAATCTTGTAGCTGTTTCTGGGCACGCCATTGCCCTGGTACAAACTGGTGATTGTTGTCCTCACGGTCAAACATATTATTTCCAATATAAAATGATGACTGATGCTCTATCAAGAAATTATGTAAGCAGCAAGCAGCCAATATCAGTTTGTCCACGAAACCAGGAGATAGGTTAATTTTGTTATGGAAGACCCTAAACCTTGCTGAAAGGATACCGAAAGCATTTTCCACCACACGACGTGCTCGGCTGAGGCGATAGTTGTATATTCGCTGCTGTTTATCTAAATTTTTGTGAGGTATTGGTTTGAGCAAGTCTTTCCTTAGAGGAAAGGCTTCGTCACCTATAATGTGGTAATTACAATAATTAGTTGTCCCAGGAAGTCTTTCTGGTGGAGGGACATTTAGCATATTGGTGTCCATGACTTGTTTTAGGGTAGACCCATCAAATATACCTGCATCGCTGTTCCTACCAGGAGCCCCAGTATCAACATATAAAAACCGATAGTCAGCATCTACACGGGCTAGTAAAACAGTACTGAAAAAGTGTTTGTAGTTGACGAAGGTGGAACCTGTGTTTTCAGGTGCTGAAATCCCAACATGTTTGCCATCCAATGCTCCTATACAAAGTGGATAATTCCATTTTTCCTCGAATGCTCTGGCCACTTTTCTCCACTTTTCTGGTGTATTTGGCGTCTGAAAAAATAAATCATATTTACAAAACTTTATTATTGTTACAGATTCAAGAAGATGTGGATGTAAATAGTGATCCTGATGATAATTATGAGGATACCAATGATAGAGACAATGAACAGAACGAGATCCTATCTCCTAATGAAAGTGTTTCAGCAGGCTCATCATCTGGAGAACATTTAGTTCCCCCCAAGATTACTGGCACAGCAACACAGTCAACAAGCCAGCCTCTCTCGTCCATTGGTGCATTAACAACTAAAAAGCGTAGGAAGATACGGGAAGATACAGAAATCCAAGTTCTCCAATCAATTGCCAGGTCTATTGAGAAGTCGGAACAGGAGCGAGGAAATGCCATGCCATCTACTGACCCCGAGATTACCTCATTTTGTAGTTATGTGGAACAAAGCATGAATAAAATGGAGGATAACACCAAAGCTATTTTCCGCTTTCATGTCAATAATTTGATATATCAAGCCCAATGTGGTGCCTTGACCCAGCCACAACTCTCCTACTCCACGACAGGCATCGGTACACAGAACCAAGCTGGCCCATTCAACCAAATGTTAAACAGTTGGCATAACGTTTAACAGTTTGGTACAGTCGGGACCAAAATGTCAAACACTGTTAACATTATTAAAAAAAACGTGTTTTTGGATTGTTTTGAACTCACTTTGGCTTAGAATGAATGAATGGTCGTCCAGGTTATTTAAATTTTGTTTACTTTTAGAACACGTTTTCTGTTCGCACAGGCCACATACTGTATGGATTTTCCTCATTCCAACGCCGATCATTTAGTTTTTCGATGGCCTTTAAAGTCTCTTACTGTGGTGATGATAAGAAATTATGAAAAAAGGTGAATTTTGGCAGCTCATGCTCGTACATTGTCAATGCAGAAAGGCCGTATAAACTGTCTGTTGTTTTGTTTGTTTGTTTTTTTACCATCAAATGTATTAAAAGAAAATGCAAAGACAGTGTTATCTAAAAGACGGACGCATCACATTTAATTAATTTTGTATCTGGTTGATACTGTTCTCCTTTGTTGTCAGCATTCTGTACTAATAGGCTGCTCATATTGTTCACCGTTTAATGTTTACCTGCCCAAGTCCTAATGCGGATTTTATACTCGCAAGGGTTTGTCTTCAATAAAGTTTGAATGGAAAACAATAAAAACAAATACAATGTAGATGTTGAAATCTTGTCCATTGTACTTTTCTTTTACCCAATTTATTTGGTTTTGTGGTAGACTGAGCAGTGTTGAAATCAGTTTGCTGTGCTTTGTAAATAAAATATATAAACTTAAAAATGTACCTTCAAGTATCTTTCTTTTAAAGCTTTATATATGGATTCACAGGTTTCATTCACAATTGAGGATATCGTTCTTTCTCCCACTCTGAAGGCATAGCTTAGTGAGACGAATGAAGATCCTAAAATAGAAGTACACAAACATGCATCTTTACAAGTGAGGGTGGTGGTGTCATATTGCGATATATTTTATCTGGGAATGTTTCACTGCATCGCCCCCCCCCCCCCATTCCGAACCCATAACCGAATCCTGCAATACAAGTCTATTTTACATATTAATTGGTTAGTTATTTCATCCATAGGGAGGCGGGTCTTACCTTTGAAGATTTCTATGTCCTCGATCTAACTTTCCTTTTTTGTTTTATGTTTTTTTGTCGCATGCAAGATGATTTCCCTTATGGGGTAAAGGATGGAATAATTATTCTTCCAGGGTTGAATGCCACATCCCATTAGGCCTGTGTAGAGTTCTAATCATCGCCTATGTGCCCCCCCCCCCCCCCTCCCCTCCAGAACAGTTTTAATGGGATGGTTTTGTCGATACCACACATTTCAAACTCTAAAATTCTACCTGTTTGTATTTCTCTTATTTAACGTACATCCTTTTGCCTTAGACTCGATTAACAGTTGATACGGGCCTGTGCAAATCATTAATAACTTTGCTTAGAAAACTGTTAAGTTTCTTTAAAAAACTCTCTTAAGTTGCTCTGACTCCATATCAACGAGTACGTATCAGATTATTTATCTCGATTTGGAGACAGGATTTCATACACGCCTTATTCCTACCTGTGGCCAAGTATCGCAGAGTTATGACCAGCCTCTCAGCAACTGGTATGGCTTTCCTGAAATTGGTGTCTTTCTTCTCAACATACGGGGCGATTAGACTACACAGATATTGAAAGTTAGTTGGTAACATTCGGAGATAGTTCTTGTAAGACCGAATGTCTTCTTCCTCTAATTCTTGTAGCAGACTGTGATAATCTCCATAAACCTGCCGCCTTAATAACCAAGGGCGACACCATACCTGCCTGCGTGATCTTCGCCGTCTCCTCCTAAACATTATGAGAAGTAACGCAAGTTTTACTTTATTCGAAAGCGCCATGTTTTCTTGGAGATACGAACCCAAAATTACGTCATAATCGGATATATTCGGAAAAATCGCACCACAACTTTACTGTTCACCCGCACATTGATGCGCAGCCATATTCAGAGCGCAGTGGTTTGTAAACGGCGCCGGTGAATACGGCGCCGATCAGACTGGTAGACCGCAAGTGCAGTCTACGCCCAATAGCACTTTGTGGTATCTTATGGAATAGCTCTCTGTAGTATCTTATTGAATAGCACTTTGTGGTATCTTATGGAATAGCTCTCTCTGGTATCTTATGGAATAGCACTCTGTAGTATCTTATTGAATAGCACTTTGTGGTATCTTATTGAATAGCACTCTGTAGTATCTTATTGAATAGCACTTTGTAGTATCTTATGGAATAGCACTCTGTAGTATCTTATGGAATAGCTCTCTCTGGTATCTTATGGAATAGCACTCTGTAGTATCTTATGGAATAGCTCTCTCTGGTATCTTATGGAATAGCACTCTGTAGTATCTTATGGAATAGCTCTCTCTGGTATCTTATGGAATAGCACTCTGTAGTATCTTATTGAATAGCACTTTGTGGTATCTTATGGAATAGCACTCTGTAGTATCTTATTGAATAGCACTCTGTAGTATCTTATGGAATAGCACTCTGTGGTATCTTATGGAATAGCACTCTGTAGTATCTTATTGAATAGCTCTCTGTAGTATCTTATTGCATAGCACTTTGTGGTATCTTATGGAATAGCACTCTGTGGTATCTTATGGAATAGCACTCTGTAGTATCTTATTGAATAGCTCTCTGTAGTATCTTATTGCATAGCACTCTGTAGTATCTTATGGAATAGCACTCTGTGGTATCTTACTGAATAGCACTCTGTGGTATCTTATGGAATATCACTCTGTGGTATCTTATTGAATAGCACTCTGTAGTATCTTATGGAATAGCACTCTGTAGTATCCTATGGAATAGCACTCTGTGGTATCTTATGGAATAGCACTTTGTGGTATCTTATGGAATAGCACTCTCTGTAGTATCTTATTGAATAACACTCTGTCGTATCTTATTGAATAGCACTTTGTGGTATCTTATGGAATAGCACTTTGTGGTATCTTATTGAATAGCTCTCTCTGGTATCTTATGGAATAGCACTCTGTAGTATCTTATGGAATAGCACTTTGTGGTATCTTATGGAATAGCTCTCTGTAGTATCTTATTGAATAGCACTCTGTGGTATGTTATGGAATAGCACTCTGTAGTATCTTATTGAATAGCACTTTGTGGTATCTTATGGAATAGCACTCTGTAGTATCTTATTGAATAGCACTTTGTGGTATCTTATGGAATAGCACTCTGTAGTATCTTATGGAATAACTCTTTGTGGTATCTTATGGAATAGCTCTCTGTAGTATCTTATTGAAGAGCACTTTGTGGTATCTTATGGAATAGCACTCTGTAGTATATTATGGAATAGCACTTGGTGGCATCTTATTGAATAGCTCTCTCTGGTATCTTATGGAACAGCACTCTGTAGTATCTTATGGAATAGCACTCTGTAGTATCTTATTGAATAGCACTTTGTGGTATCTTATGGAATAGCACTCTGTAGTATCTTATTGAATAGCACTTTGTGGTATCTTATGGAATAGCATTCTGTAGTATCTTATTGAATAGCACTCTGTGGTATCTTATGGAATAGCACTCTGTAGTATCTTATTGAATAGCACTCTGTAGTATCTTATTGAATAGCACTCTGTGGTATCTTATGGAATAGCACTCTGTAGTATCTTATTGAATAGCACTCTGTGGTATCTTATGGAATAGCACTCTGTAGTATCTTATGGAATAGCACTTTGTGGTATCTTATGGAATAGCTCTCTGTAGTATCTTATTGAATAGCACTTTGTGGTATCTTATGGAATAGCACTCTGTAGTATCTTATGGAATAGCACTTTGTGGTATCTTATGGAATAGCACTTTGTGGTATCTTATGGAATAGTTCTCTGTAGTATCTTATTGAATAGCACTTTGTGGTATCTTATGGAATAGCACTCTGTAGTATCTTATTGAATAGCACTTTGTGGTATCTTATGGAATAGCACTCTGTAGTATCTTATTGAATAGCACTTTGTGGTATCTTATGGAATAGCACTCTGTAGTATCTTATGGAATAACTCTTTGTGGTATCTTATGGAATAGCTCTCTGTAGTATCTTATTGAAGAGCACTTTGTGGTATCTTATGGAATAGCACTCTGTAGTATATTATGGAATAGCACTTGGTGGCATCTTATTGAATAGCTCTCTCTGGTATCTTATGGAACAGCACTTTGTGGTATCTTATGGAATAGCACTCTGTAGTATCTTATTGAATAGCACTTTGTGGTATCTTATGGAATAGCACTCTGTAGTATCTTATTGAATAGCACTTTGTGGTATCTTATGGAATAGCATTCTGTAGTATCTTATTGAATAGCACTCTGTGGTATCTTATGGAATAGCACTCTGTAGTATCTTATTGAATAGCACTCTGTAGTATCTTATTGAATAGCACTCTGTGGTATCTTATGGAATAGCACTCTGTAGTATCTTATTGAATAGCACTCTGTGGTATCTTATGGAATAGCACTCTGTAGTATCTTATGGAATAGCACTTTGTGGTATCTTATGGAATAGCTCTCTGTAGTATCTTATTGAATAGCACTTTGTGGTATCTTATGGAATAGCACTCTGTAGTATCTTATGGAATAGCACTCTGTAGTATCTTATGGAATAGCACTCTGTGGTATCTTATGGAATAGCACTCTGTAGTATCTTATGTAATAGCACTCTGTGGTATCTTATTGAATAGCACTTTGTGGTATCTTATGGAATAGCACTCTGTGGTATCTTATGGAATAGCACTCTGTAGTATATTATGGAATAGCACTCTGTGGTATCTTATGGAATAGCACTCTGTGGTATCTTATTGAATAGCACTTTGTGGTATCTTATGGAGTAGCACTTTGTGGTATCTTATTGAATAGCTCTCTCTGGTATCTTAAGCTGGCCGCAGACTGCCCTTGCGGTCTGCGATTTTTCACCGGCGTCTCAAGCCGCAGTGTCGCAAGCCTCGGTGTGCTGTGAACGACGCAGCCATTTGAGGCTTACGGCCTGTGACGCAGCCATGACCGCAAGCATCAAACTGATTTGATATTTGCCGGCGTCTTATTCACCGGCGTCCCCAAACGCAAGCAATGTGCGGGGAACCTCGCCGTCTTTTATCTTGCCGTAAAGCACTCGACCAATGAGAAAAGGTTTTTCTGCCACGTGGTTTGAAAATGGCAGGTCTTGAGGAGACGATACCGTCGGAATTTTGGTCCGAAGAAAAAGAAACTTTGTTAGTTGACCTGTGGCGGAAACATGTCAACTTGTATGATACAAACTTACCAGAATTCAAGGACCGTGTCCAGAAGTCCTTGACGATAAAACAAATTGCTGGACAACTGAACACAACCGGTAAGAACTTAGAACATGACTGATGCTGTTGTTGCAACTTGCCGCAGTTTCAGAAGGGGCGGAGGTGTGGTAAAGATAAATATTAAAAAAACTGGACTAATTTCTTGAACTTTATCCCAAAACATACTCCCAAAACATTGCCTATAGTCGTTGGTAACCTGATTTGAGTATAAAGTAAAAGATATTATAAAAATGTTGTATATTATCTATTATAGTTATTAGTAATAGTAGGCCTACATCTATGAAACTTGACAGGGCTTCAACTTACAGAAATAAAATCAGGGCCTTTATATATTGCAAATGATAGTAATGTCTCGTTGTCTGTAATGAACAGATGGGATTGATTTCACAGTACCCACATATATTTAATGTTTCCACGTTGTGTTCAGCGATCCTGGCCCCATTTGCGTTTACCATTTGAAAGAAAACTTTTAAATCATTACTGAGTTATTTTTACCCTACACACTTAGGAAAATATCTACGAAGTTTATTTGTGTTTAAAAAACCGGTATACATATGTATAAAATTGTTAGCATACGCTGATACCGGTAGGCCTAATGCAAGATTGTTATATAGCCTATAGGCCTACAAATGCAAGAATAGCGTGCATACATTATAAATAAAATTAATTTAAAGCCTTCGAATTATTGTAGGTGGGTCTGTAGGTAGTCAAGTGTTGGAAGCTCAATCAGGACGCAGTCCTCGACCAATGGATCCCGATTCAAATCTCATTCAGTCCAAAAGTCTTGAAAATTTTGACAATAGTCTATGGCAACGCCACTATATAAGTGAAATAATCCTAAGTGTCAATCAAGCAATCCCTCAATCAATCAAACTTATTGATCATTTGTTTGTTTTTTTTAACCCAAAAAAAATGTTGAAAGCGATTTACACCTCAATTTCATTTAAAAGCTACTGTAAGGATTCCGCTAGTTCGAGGACCGGCGATGAGGAAATCGCGAATTTTTAGAATGTCATTTGCCACGTAATATAGGCTGTCTGCGCGATTTCTGGTATCCACGAACTTTTAAGGGTCCTCAAACTAGCGGAATTCTTAGCGTAGTGTTTATTTAGGTATCAAAATTAAGTAAGACTGTTCAGTAAGACTGTTCAAAATACAGATTTGTTTTGTACTTTATTTTCAATTGTCGGTGTGTTTGAAAGTAACTAAGTAAATTAATTTCCCTTTTAGAAGCTGACGTTGCTCTGACTCCATATCGACGAGTACGTATCAGATTATTTATCTCGATTTGGAGACAGGATTTCATACACGCCTTATTCCTACCTGTGGCCAAGTATCGCAGAGTTATGACCAGCCTCTCAGCAACTGGTATGGCTTTCCTGAAATTGGTGTCTTTCTTCTCAACATACGGGGCGATTAGACTACACAGATATTGAAAGTTAGTTGGTAACATTCGGAGATAGTTCTTGTAAGACCGAATGTCTTCTTCCTCTAATTCTTGTAGCAGACTGTGATAATCTCCATAAACCTGCCGCCTTAATAACCAAGGGCGACACCATACCTGCCTGCGTGATCTTCGCCGTCTCCTCCTAAACATTATGAGAAGTAACGCAAGTTTTACTTTATTCGAAAGCGCCATGTTTTCTTGGAGATACGAACCCAAAATTACGTCATAATCGGATATATTCGGAAAAATCGCACCACAACTTTACTGTTCACCCGCACATTGATGCGCAGCCATATTCAGAGCGCAGTGGTTTGTAAACGGCGCCGGTGAATACGGCGCCGATCAGACTGGTAGACCGCAAGTGCAGTCTGCGCCCAATAGCACTTTGTGGTATCTTATGGAATAGCTCTCTGTAGTATCTTATTGAATAGCACTTTGTGGTATCTTATGGAATAGCTCTCTCTGGTATCTTATGGAATAGCACTCTGTAGTATCTTATTGAATAGCACTTTGTGGTATCTTATTGAATAGCACTCTGTAGTATCTTATTGAATAGCACTTTGTAGTATCTTATGGAATAGCACTCTGTAGTATCTTATGGAATAGCTCTCTCTGGTATCTTATGGAATAGCACTCTGTAGTATCTTATGGAATAGCTCTCTCTGGTATCTTATGGAATAGCACTCTGTAGTATCTTATTGAATAGCACTTTGTGGTATCTTATGGAATAGCACTCTGTAGTATCTTATTGAATAGCACTCTGTAGTATCTTATGGAATAGCACTCTGTGGTATCTTATGGAATAGCACTCTGTAGTATCTTATTGAATAGCTCTCTGTAGTATCTTATTGCATAGCACTTTGTGGTATCTTATGGAATAGCACTCTGTGGTATCTTATGGAATAGCACTCTGTAGTATCTTATTGAATAGCTCTCTGTAGTATCTTATTGCATAGCACTCTGTAGTGTCTTATGGAATAGCACTCTGTGGTATCTTACTGAATAGCACTCTGTGGTATCTTATGGAATAGCACTCTGTGGTATCTTATTGAATAGCACTCTGTAGTATCTTATGGAATAGCACTCTGTAGTATCTTATGGAATAGCACTCTGTGGTATCTTATGGAATAGCACTTTGTGGTATCTTATGGAATAGCACTCTCTGTAGTATCTTATTGAATAGCACTCTGTGGTATCTTATTGAATAGCACTTTGTGGTATCTTATGGAATAGCACTTTGTGGTATCTTATTGAATAGCTCTCTCTGGTATCTTATGGAATAGCACTCTGTAGTATCTTATGGAATAGCACTTTGTGGTATCTTATGGAATAGCTCTCTGTAGTATCTTATTGAATAGCACTTTGTGGTATCTTATGGAATAGCACTCTGTAGTATCTTATTGAATAGCACTTTGTGGTATCTTATGGAATAGCACTCTGTAGTATCTTATTGAATAGCACTTTGTGGTATCTTATGGAATAGCACTCTGTAGTATCTTATGGAATAACTCTTTGTGGTATCTTATGGAATAGCTCTCTGTAGTATCTTATTGAAGAGCACTTTGTGGTATCTTATGGAATAGCACTCTGTAGTATATTATGGAATAGCACTTGGTGGCATCTTATTGAATAGCTCTCTCGGGTATCTTATGGAACAGCACTCTGTAGTATCTTATGGAATAGCACTCTGTGGTATCTTATTGAATAGCTCTCTGTAGTATCTTATTGAATAGCACTTTGTGGTATCTTATGGAATAGCTCTCTGTAGTATCTTATTGAATAGCACTTTGTGGTATCTTATGGAATAGCACTCTGTAGTATCTTATTGAATAGCACTTTGTGGTATCTTATGGAATAGCACTCTGTAGTATCTTATGGAATAGCACTTTGTGGTATCTTATGGAATAGCTCTCTGTAGTATTTTATGGAATAGCACTCTGTGGTATCTTATGGAATAGCTTTCTGTAGTATCGTATTGAATAGCACTGTGTGGTATCTTATGGAATAGCACTCTGTTGTATCATATGGAATAGCACTCTGTGGTATCTTATTGAATAGCACTTTGTGGTACCTTATGGAATAGCACTCTGTAGTATCTTATTGAATAGCACTTTGTGGTATCTTATGGAATAGCACTCTGTAGTATCTTATGGAATAGCACTTTGTGGTATCTTATGGAATAGCTCTCTGTAGTATCTTATTGAATAGCACTTTGTGGTATCTTATGGAATAGCACTCTGTAGTATCTTATGGAATAGCACTCTGTGGTATCTTATGGAATAGCTCTCTGTAGTATCTTATTGAATAGCACTTTGTGGTATCTTATCGAATAGCACTCTGTAGTATCTTATGGAATAGCACTCTGTGGTATCTTATTGAATAGCACTTTGTGGTATCTTATGGAATAGCACTCTGTAGTATCTTATGGAATAGCACTCTGTGGTATCTTATTGAATAGCACTTTGTGGTATCTTATGGAATAGCACTTTGTGGTATCTTATTGAATAGCTGTCTCTGGTATCTTATGGAATAGTACTCTGTAGTATCTTATGGAATAGCACTCTGTAGTATCTTATGGAATAGCACTCTGTAGTATCTTATGGAATAGCACTCTGTGGTATCTTATGGAATAGCACTCTGTAGTATCTTATGTAGTATCTTATGGAATAGCACTCTGTGGTATCTTATGGAATAGCACTCTGTAGTATCTTATGGAATAGCTCTCTGTGGTATCTTATGGAATAGCACTCTGTGGTATCTTATTGAATAGCACTCTGTAGTATCTTATGGAATAGCACTCTGTGGTATCTTATTGAATAGCACTTTGTGGTATCTTATGGAATAGCACTCTGTAGTATCTTATGGGATAGCACTCTGTAGTATCTTATGGAATAGCACTCTGTAGTGTCTTATTGAATAGCACTTTGTGGTATCTTATGGAATAGCACTCTGTAGTATCTTATTGAATAGCACTTTGTGGTATCTTATGGAATAGCTATCTGTAGTATCTTATTGAATAGCACTTTGTGGTATCTTCTGGAATAGCTATCTGTAGTATCTTATTGAATAGCACTTTGTGGTATCTTATGGAATAGCACTCTGTAGTATCTTATGGAATAGCACTCTGTGGTATCTTATTGAATAGCACTTTGTGGTATCTTATGGAATAGCACTTTGTGGTATCTTATTGAATAGCTCTCTCTGGTATCTTATGGAATAGCACTCTGTAGTATCTTATGGAATAGCAATCTGTAGTATCTTATGGAATAGCACTCTGTAGTATCTTATGGAATAGCACTCTGTAGTATCTTATGGAATAGCTCTCTGTGGTATCTTATGGAATAGCACTCTGTAGTATCTTATGGAATAGCTCTCTGTGGTATCTTATGGAATAGCACTCTGTAGTATCTTATGGAATAGCTCTCTGTAGTATCTTATGGAATAGCACTCTGTGGTATCTTATTGAATAGCACTTTGTGGTATCTTATGGAATAGCACTCTGTAGTATCTTATGGAATAGCACTCTGTAATATCTTATGGAATAGCACTCTGTAGTGTCTTATTGAATAGCACTTTGTGGTATCTTATTGAATAGCACTTTGTGGTACCTTATGGAATAGCTCTCTGTAGTATCTTATTGAATAGCACTTTGTGGTATCTTATGGAATAGCTCTCTGTAGTATCTTATTGAATAGCACTCTGTAGTATCTTATTGAATAGCTCTCTGTAGTATCTTATTGAATAGCACTTTGTGGTATCTTATGGAATAGCTCTCTGTAGTATCTTATTGAATAGCACTCTGTAGTATCTTATTGAATAGCACTCTGTAGTATCTTATTGAATAGCTCTCTGTAGTATCTTATTGAATAGCACTTTGTGGTATCTTATGGAATAGCTCTCTGTAGTATCTTATTGAATAGCACTTTGTGGTATCTTATGGAATAGCTCTCTGTAGTATCTTATTGAATAGCACTCTGTAGTATCTTATTGAATAGCACTCTGTAGTATCTTATTGAATAGCTCTCTGTAGTATCTTATTGAATAGCACTTTGTGGTATCTTATGGAATAGCACTTTGTGGTATCTTATTGAATAGCTCTCTCTGGTATCTTATGGAATAGCACTCTGTAGTATCTTATGGAATAGCACTCTGTAGTATCTTATGGAATAGCACTCTGTAGTATCTTATGGAATAGCACTCTGTAGTATCTTATGGAATAGCTCTCTGTGGTATCTTATGGAATAGCACTCTGTAGTATCTTATGGAATAGCTCTCTGTGGTATCTTATGGAATAGCACTCTGTAGTATCTTATGGAATAGCTCTCTGTAGTATCTTATGGAATAGCACTCTGTGGTATCTTATTGAATAGCACTTTGTGGTATCTTATGGAATAGCACTCTGTAGTATCTTATGGAATAGCACTCTGTAGTATCTTATGGAATAGCACTCTGTAGTGTCTTATTGAATAGCACTTTGTGGTATCTTATTGAATAGCACTTTGTGGTACCTTATGGAATAGCTCTCTGTAGTATCTTATTGAATAGCACTTTGTGGTATCTTATGGAATAGCTCTCTGTAGTATCTTATTGAATAGCACTCTGTAGTATCTTATTGAATAGCTCTCTGTAGTATCTTATTGAATAGCACTTTGTGGTATCTTATGGAATAGCTCTCTGTAGTATCTTATTGAATAGCACTCTGTAGTATCTTATTGAATAGCACTCTGTAGTATCTTATTGAATAGCTCTCTGTAGTATCTTATTGAATAGCACTTTGTGGTATCTTATGGAATAGCTCTCTGTAGTATCTTATTGAATAGCACTCTGTAGTATCTTATTGAATAGCACTTTGTGGTATCTTATGGAATAGCTCTCTGTAGTATCTTATTGAATAGCACTCTGTGGTATCTTATGGAATAGCACTCTGTAGTATCTTATGGAATAGCACTCTGTGGTATCTTATGGAATAGCACTCTGTAGTATCTTATGGAATAGCACTCTGTAGTATCTTATGGAATAGCACTCTGTAGTATCTTATTGAATAGCACTCTGTAGTATCTTATGGAATAGCACTCTGTGGTATCTTATTGAATAGCACTTTGTGGTATCTTATGGAATAGCACTTTGTGGTATCTTATTGAATAGCTCTATCTGGTATCTTATGGAATAGCACTCTGTAGTATCTTATGGAATAGCACTTTGTGGTATCTTATGGAATAGCACTTTGTGGTATCTTATGGAATAGCACTCTGTAGTATCTTATTGAATAGCGCTTTGTGGTATCTTATGGAATATAACTCTGTGGTATATTATGGAATAGAACTCTTTGGTATATTATTGAATAGCACTCTGTAGTATCTTATGGAATAGCGCTTTGTGGTATCTTATGGAATACAACTCTGTGGTATATTATGGAATAGAACTCTTTGGTATATTATTGAATAGCACTTTGTGGTATCTTATGGAAAAGCCGAAAGTCAGCCATGCTCCGTGTATACTCCACATACATGTATGGATTTTTATGATGTCAAGCTGACATTTATATTTTTCCGACATATGGTATCTCAAATTCTCTAATAACACCAAAATGTATTTCTACTGAGTATTTTTAATGGGGCCTCGGTGGCTCAGTCGGTTAGAGTGTCCCTCAGTCCGACAAAGACCTTCCATCGATGCGGCGCGGGTTCCAATCCCACTCAAACCAAATCAAACAATTTCTGAGTGGATTTTTCACTCGATCGTCATATGTGGAAACGCCCTGTGGAGCCTATAACAGTGGCCAAGTCAAGGTGAATCGAGTCTGCAGGGAACGTCGCCATCTTGTCTGATTTCGTTAACATGGGACTATTTCGTGAAATTTACTCTACGTTTTCGTAACGTTTTCTTTAATTCAAAGTATATATTCACGTACAGCGTGACGTCATGGTTTTTCTATTTTTCTGATAGCTTTTAGAAATGTTACTTAAGCTGACATGTGAAAATCTCTGGGCAAAGTTCGGTAATGGCATACGAGGTATATCTTAGTAACGTTTAAAGGAGATCTCGCGAGAATACTATTGGTTAATAAAATGTATGGTCATAAAACTCAACTCAATTCAACAGTGCGTAAAGGTATCTTATTCAAGGGTCCGTTTCCAATTAAATTTAAAGTACTTAGGTATAAATATTCACTAAGAATGCCCATAACATATATCTTATAGGAAAAACAGCAAATTTGTATTGGCCACATTTTTTAAAATGCGTCCCAACAATACGGCAAAATTTCATCTTCCAACGCAATATTAATAATAATTGATATATTTCTGTAAGGGTGAGGGACAAATTAACAATAAGACAGGATGTCAAATTAAACATAACATTTATTCTACCTAATATGCTTACATAAAATGAACCAAAGAGGCATATAAAACCCAATATTTACATTAACGTTATGCAGTTACAACCCTTATGTCATTATTGCACAATGTTTGTGTACTTTAGACCCTTACAAAACGGTGGTTAGCTTTAGATAGTATGGCTTTATATAGAGTGAGGTATATGTATCTGCAATAACAAAAGAGACAAATTATTATCTTCAATTATTGATGCTTAACATTAGTTACCAGCGCCTATAATAATTACTTATAATAATGAACATATATTCCACGAAAGAGTAAAATAACTGGAAGCATATTATACACTTATCCAGAAGATTAATCCAAAAGCATAGAATATTGTCAGTCATCGTTTGATTGACCCTTAATTAAATCATGGACATAGATACGTGATATACGCTATGTCAACTTGACCATTCTGACCCACCATACCTTACGTATGAAAAACTTAATTAACCTTAAAAATAACAACAATGGGTGAACGTGTCCGCTTTAACGTTATAGAGTATTGCAACTCTTGAGAACGGGCATATGCACATGACAAATAAAACAATCAACTAAATAAAATATACAACATGAAAACCTACAGGACCTAAGCCTAAATGCATGAAAACAATGATAGGTTAAACATGATAAAGTGACAAATGCATAGATCGAAATACTAACTACTGGCGAAATTCCGTAAATGCATATGATATGTAAATGACAATGACTATATAATACTACTGAAGGTAAACAAGATAAAAAGTAAATAATAAAGGCAAAATACTCAACTAACCGTTAAACGGTCATGGCTATCACGGTAACACCAGGGGAACCAAACATGGTACAGATCTGTTAATAAAATTGTAATGCCGCTATAAAGTAGGTCTAAGTAAGCTAATACAAACAAGTAAGATTATACAGAAACAACCCAACTTTGTAAACATGCAGCAATCATAAACTCATCTGGGATTAGCATAGAGGCAACAAATAACATATCTGCAGTAACATTTCGATAATGTCCCTGAAGTACCAACTTTACTTCATCTGCATGTCCCATAAACCTGATAATAACACGCTTAACTCTATATGTACAAATACTGACCATAGCAAATATCCAACATATAATAAACCCCGTTAGATATGAAACTAATTTGACCCACTACAGTAACTATAATAAACATTAAGTGACACCTTCCCTGTCTAGATATCGAACAGGTTTATCTCACAAAAATACATGTCTAGTTACGTAATAATATTTCAACTCAAATGGACCCCTAATCATAACACACTGTGCTTTGAACTGTAAACCTTATATATTAACGCAACGTTAAACCTTACTTAAATACAACATAATATGTCTAAGAATAACATACCATCTAGTCACTTAGTAATACAGCATATATCTGGGTATATATCAGCTAGGCTTATGTCTCCAAAATGGGTTGGAACATCCATTGAATGTTGATGGGAATACCATTCAACATACCCGGATCACAACTACAAAAATAGGAAATAACCCCATATCTACTTATCATGTATAGCTTATACACGTAAATTTAAGGACTAGACATAGATATGTATTATATTTTATGCATTAATATCTTTGGTATAATAATCAAAAACTGTATAAGAAGACTCAAAACGATTATAAAACTATGTACATATGCTGTCGTGTTAACGGTATAACAGTGGGCTGAAGGGAGTTTACTTTCACTTTCGTTGTTGTCGATGCGTTGTCTGTGACAGCTATCAGTAAACTCGTTTAAATTCAACAATAAATGCTTTAAACTTTAAGATATATAGCTCATTCAAACGGAAAACACATAAACAAACATACCTGACAAGGTTTTTTCCGCAATTACATCTTAAAATGGTTAAAATACGTAAACGTTGAGGACAGCGAGAACAATGGAAATAGCTCTAAACAAAGGAATGTCAACGGCGGGAACTAGGTCGCAAACTGGGTCGCTAAAGGGTTATCTCCCTGAAATTGGCTTAATGCTAGTAACACATATGATGTAGCTATATACATGTCACATCCACGCCCACATTCATTTGTTTCGTCCTCGAACAAATCAAACAGTATAAAATTAAATGTGTCTGATACATACTACAAAGACAATAATCATTTATAAAAGTCATCAATATCAAAATGCACAGTAAATTATTTACAAAAGGCTGATTTTGGTTCTCTGTACGGGTTTGTATGTTTGCCTGCTGTTGTCCTAGTCGATCTTCTTATCTGGGACTCTTCAGGGGACTGGTCTGGCATAGAAGTTTTTGCACTTCCAGACAATGGTAGATATCCATGATAAATTTCAAATGATTCGTCGTCTGAAGATTCAGAATCAGACTTACACCTTCCGGTTTCAGGATGAGTTCTGGTGAGAAGTCGTTCCCCTCTGGTTGTCCGTTCCGGAAGATATGGACACACTCGAAGAGCATTTCTGTTGAGTGTCTGTTTGTTGCCAAATCCATCTGCAGGTTCTACCTCATATACATCGTTAGTACCATGCTTTTTGACAACTTTGAATACTTTGCCTTTCCAACAGTCCTGAATTTTGTTCCGTCCCTGAACTCGATTTCTTAGAAATACCCGAGTCCCTAATTCTAAAGGATCTTCCTTGGATTTCCTGTCGAAGATTTTCTTACGTTCCGTAGCCGAGTTCTTAAGATGACAGTTTGCAGACTCGTAAGCATCCTGAAGTCTCTCCTGATGGTGTGGCACCCAATCACCTGGATAATCTTCTTGTCCTGCTTGGCTACCCAAGCACAGGTCAATAGGTAACTTTGGATCCCGTCCGAACATCAAAAAGAAAGGAGACATCCCTGTGGCAGAATGTGGGGTCACGTTGTACGCAAATACAACTCCCTTCAAGTGTTCGTGCCATTTCCTCTTCTTTTCCTTTGGCAACGTTCTCAAGAGATCATGCAGAGTTCTGTTAAATCTTTCAGCTTGAGCATTACCCTGGGGATGATAAGTTGTGGTCCTAGATTTTTTTATGTCATACATCTTGCAAAGACCGGCAACAACTGCAGACTCAAAATTTCTGCCTTGATCACTATCAATTCGTTTTGGAGCGCCATAGCGGAGAAACCAATCATTGACCAATACTCTGGCAACCGTTTCCGCTGTCTGATTCTTGGTAGCTGTAGCAACAGTAAATTTGGTAAAGACGTCAGTCATTATCAGGACGTCCTCCAATCCGTTAGAAGATGGTTCTAGCATGGTGAAGTCTATAGCAAGAACCTCCAGTGGCCTCGAAGCATTTAAATGACCCATTGGTGTTCGCACTGGGACATATGGAGATTTGGCTAGCGTACAACGACCACATTGACTGATGTATTGCACGACAGAATTGTGAATACCTGGCCAGAAGAATCTGGTTTTCAGTAACTTCTCAACCCTCTCTGTCCCTTGGTGTCCAAGATCATCGTGCAACTGTTTCAGTATCTGTTGTCTCATACATTCGGGAACTACTAGCTGCCTAATCTTTCCTTTATCCGGATCCATAATGTTTCGATATAAAACTCCATCTTCCGTGTCGAACTTTTTCCACTGCTTGAAAAGAGATAAAGCTTCTTTGTCCATGAGTGATCTTTCATCTTTGCTTGGTTTCCTCTTAATTTTCCAAAACTGTAATACGGTTCCGATGTTTGGATCTTTTTGCTGTAGGTCTTCTATCTCCGGGAGACCCAGAACTGGAAAAGTGCTGATAGTACATGATTTGAGATATTCACAGCTGGAATCCAACCTTGATTGTTCTTGCTGAACCTTTACATGCACTTCTTCTGGAATAACTGTGGTTTTTGACGAGTTGGACAGTTCATCTGTAACTTGAGTACTTGTAAGTCGCGACAAGGCATCAGCATTTTTGTTCTGACGACCTGATCGATATTTGATTTCAAAGTCAAACGACGCTAAAGCCGAGGCCCAACGCTGTTCGATGGCTGGAAGCTGAGCTTTTGTTTGCAGATAAGTAAGTGGGTTATTGTCTGTATATACAGTGAACTTGGAACCCAGTAGGTAGTCCCTGAATTTGTCTGTGACTGCCCACTTTAAGGCCAACAGTTCCAACTTCTTACTGCTATAATTCTCCATCTTTCTTTCTGCCCCTCTTAGTCCACGGCTTGCATAGGCAATGACTCTCAGCTTTCCGCCTTGTATCTGTGAGAGTACAGCTCCAAGTCCCTTTGAAGACGCATCTGTTTCTAGAATGAAAGGAAGTGAATAGTCTGCAAAACCGAGAACTGGTGCTTCTGTCAGTACTTGTTTTAGAAAGATGAAAGCTTCCTGGCAAGCTGTGTCCCATTTATTTATTAATTTGATAGTCTTTCCGTGAATTTTCTTTTTCTTGGAAGAAGTGTGCTCTTGAAGACAAACTGACACCAACTGATGAAGTGGTGCAGCAATTCTTGCAAACCCCTTCACGGATCTCCTATAATAGCTGCAAAACCCTAGAAAAGATCGGAGCTCAGTCAGTGTTGTTGGAACCGGCCATGATTCAACAACTTTTGTTTTCTCGGGATCTGTCTTAATTCCATCTGATGAAATGCGATGTCCTAAGTAGGTTACTTCTTTCTTGAAAAAGACACATTTCTTTAACTCCAACTTAAGACCATAGTGCTTTATCTTAGTGAAAAGAACTTCAAGCCGTTCTAGATGTTCAGAGACTGTTTTGGAGTATGTAATTATATCGTCGAGGTAGACCAAAAGTGAGTTGAAGATTTCTTCCCTTAGGGCATAATTGATCATAGTTTGATATGTCGCAGGGCTGTTACAAAGACCAAAAGGCATCCTATTAAACTCATACAGACCAAAGGGTGTAGTGAAGGCAGTTTTACTTTTGTCCTCTTCCTCCATTTCAATCTGATGGTAAGCTGATTGCATATCCATGGTTGAGAAATATTTTGCTCCTGAGAGGGCATCAAGTGTTTCCTCAATCCTGGGTAAAGGATAAGCGTTCTTCCTTGTCCGAGAATTTAAAAGTCGGTAATCGACACACAGTCGTAGGGCGCCTGACTTCTTTCGTACAATACGATGGGACTGGCATAGTCGCTGGCACTGGGCCGAATAATTCCCTTCTTTAACATCAGCTGAATATGTCCTTTAACTTCCTCCATTTGGTTGGGGGGTATTCTTCGGTAAGCTAACTTAACGGGAGTTTTGTCAATGAGGGGAATATTGTGTTTAACTATGTCTGTATGCCCTAGATCGTAATCACCAGACGCAAAGATTGAAGAAAAATTAGTAAAAAGTGCCCTAACCTGTTCTAATTCCTTTTTAGTACCCGGGAAATTGCTTAAATCCAATCCCTCTGGAAGTGTTTGTTTAACTTTTGTGTGATCCTGTTCTGTTGTATTGATTACAGGCTGTCGATCTACTATGATTTCTTTGCTGGATACAGTTATGCTGGCCTCTTCGCTTTGAATTTCCACTGGTCGAATGAGTCCTATTCGGGTCCTTCCCGGAAGTGTAACACTATATTTAGATGTGTTGACAACCTTGACGTAAAAGGGTCCACTGGCAGAATCAACAAGTGTCGACATCACTCTTAAGTTACCTGGTAATGGACTTCCCAATGGTTCCACCAATGCACACGGTCCAGATAGCTTTCCGACTGCGGAAATGTCGCATTCCGTTTCAGCTGGGATATCAACATCTTCGCTTCCAGCAACTCGGACGAAACCACACGAGTCAAACTGATCTTGCTGGTTGAACATGGAGGAATATGATGGAAGCATTGATAACACGTTAGTGCCTATAAGTCCTGGAAGACTACTTTTCCTTTTGTCTGTTTCTGAATCCTTTGTTATCAAGACCCCTCGATGTGGCAGTACTGTTCCATCAATTTCAACGTCGACTTCAATATAACCTATGTAAGGGATGATAGTGTTGTTAGCTGCTCTCAACTTCAACCATTTATTTTCTGCGTTGGTGGCTCCGAGTCTTGGAAGAAGATATCGATTGAAGAACTGTTCCGTGATGGTTGATACCATAGATCCTGTATCAATCAGACAATGGATGTCCACTCCACCAAATTTAGCCTTTACCTTAGGAACTCCACCAACTGTACGATGAAAAAGGTCATTATCAGTTGAGCTGCAATGTACACTGTGCCCTGCCAGTCTGCTCTCAACTGCAGGGCTTTCTAGTTTAAATCACTTTTCTGGGCATCTTCTTTCTGTTTTTTCCGCTCGAGCCATCGCTTGTAGCCTCTACAATCTGCTTTGAAATGTCCCGCTTTGTTACAGAAAAAACAGTTTGTCGTAGTCTCATTAGTCTCCTCAGCCTTTTTCTGTGGCTTTATTAATTTCTCTAAAATCTCCTGCTGTTTTAAGACTTCTGAAGACATCTCTCGCTGTTGCAGTTGTAACTCTTTTAAGGTTGCTCCCTGTTGTGTGATGCATTTCATTAAAAAGTCATTACATTTATCATCTTCGGAACTGTATTCAGAACACTCTTCTTTAAAATTACGGGCTTCCCTTTCCATCCATTTTCCTTTCTTTGGTTTTGCTTCTGGATCTGTGACTTCCCTACAATACTTGACGGCGAATTCCCGCGCATCTAAGAAGGTGCAGCTAGGGACTCTTTCCAAGTATTTTTTCAATTCCCAACGAAGGCGTCCATCTCTTATCTGATCAGTAAATTGCTCTCTGAGCATCAGATCTCTATCGTCCACCTTTTTAGGGTCAGCTCTTGCTAGTCTGTCTATAAGATTGACGAGAGCGTGAGAGAATTCAGATATAGATTCGTGTTCGTGTTGTTCTCTGTCGATGAACTCTCTCCGCAGCTGTGAGGAAGATTTAGGCTCCCCAAAAGTTCCTAGAAGAGCTTGAAAAATGTCATCCGGCTGGTGAGCAGTCCTGCACTTTATTTCTGTTCGAGCGCGTCCATCCACATGTAATTTCAAAAATCAACCGCATCCCGATCTTTCAAAGACTGAAGATTAATGGCCGACTTTGCATCTTCGATCCAGTCTTCCACCGGAGTTTCCCCCGAGAAATGCTTGAGTTTTCGTTCTCTTGGAACTACTACTGTGATGTTCGGTTCACGTGACGCTTGTGTTGACTCTTTTTCCTGTCGTAGTCGATTGATTGTTTCCTGATCTTTTTCCCTATCTAATTCTAACTTTCTGAGTTGTTCTTTTAATTTCTGTAATTCATCAGACTCAGCCATCTTAGTTATAAATGTAAAGATATACAGAAAAAATAAACTTTATCTTTAACAGACTAGACAAAAAAAACTTTAAACTTAATAGGTAACTGAAACTGTGTCTGTATCTGTACCTGTCGGCATTTCCACCATACTGCTGCCACCACTCTCTGCAACGTCCATAAAGCCCATACTTAAGTCTAACCACCGTTTCTTATACCATCCCACTTCTGACACCAAAATGTAAGGGTGAGGGACAAATTAACAATAAGACAGGATGTCAAATTAAACATAACATTTATTCTACCTTATGTGCTTACATAAAATGAACCAAAGAGGCATATAAAACCCAATATTTACATTAACGTTATGCAGTTACAACCCTTATGTCATTATTGCACAATGTTTGTGTACTTTAGACCCTTACAAAACGGTGGTTAGCTTTAGATAGTATGGCTTTATATAGAGTGAGGTATATGTATCTGCAATAACAAAAGAGACAAATTATTATCTTCAATTATTGATGCTTAACATTAGTTACCAGCGCCTATAATAATTACTTATAATAATGAACATATATTCCACGAAAGAGTAAAATAACTGGAAGCATATTATACACTTATCCAGAAGATTAATCCAAAAGCATAGAATATTGTCAGTCATCGTTTGATTGACCCTTAATTAAATCATGGACATAGATACGTGATATACGCTATGTCAACTTGTTCACATTCTGACCCACCATACCTTACGTATGAAAAACTTAATTAACCTTAAAAATAACAACAATGGGTGAACGTGTCCGCTTTAACGTTATAGAGTATTGCAACTCTTGAGAACGGGCATATGCACATGACAAATAAAACAATCAACTAAATAAAATATACAATATGAAAACCTACAGGACCTAAGCCTAAATGCATGAAAACAATGATAGGTTAAACATGATAAAGTGACAAATGCATAGATCGAAATACTAACTACTGGCGAAATTCCGTAAATGCATATGATATGTAAATGACAATGACTATATAATACTACTGAAGGTAAACAAGATAAAAAGTAAATAATAAAGGCAAAATACTCAACTAACCGTTAAACGATCATGGCTATCACGGTAACACCAGGGGAACCAAACATGGTACAGATCTGTTAATAAAATTGTAATGCCGCTATAAAGTAGGTCTAAGTAAGCTAATACAAACAAGTAAGATTATACAGAAACAACCCAACTTTGTAAACATGCAGCAATCATAAACTCATCTGGGATTAGCATAGAGGCAACAAATAACATATCTGCAGTAACATTTCGATAATGTCCCTGAAGTACCAACTTTACTTCATCTGCATGTCCCATAAACCTGATAATAACACGCTTAACTCTATATGTACAAATACTGACCATAGCAAATATCCAACATATAATAAACCCCGTTAGATATGAAACTAATTTGACCCACTACAGTAACTATAATAAACATTAAGTGACACCTTCCCTGTCTAGATATCGAACAGGTTTATCTCACAAAAATACATGTCTAGTTACGTAATAATATTTCAACTCAAATGGACCCCTAATCATAACACACTGTGCTTTGAACTGTAAACCTTATATATTAACGCAACGTTAAACCTTACTTAAATACAACATAATATGTCTAAGAATAACATACCATCTAGTCACTTAGTAATACAGCATATATCTGGGTATATATCAGCTAGGCTTATGTCTCCAAAATGGGTTGGAACATCCATTGAATGTTGATGGGAATACCATTCAACATACCCGGATCACAACTACAAAAATAGGAAATAACCCCATATCTACTTATCATGTATAGCTTATACACGTAAATTTAAGGACTAGACATAGATATGTATTATATTTTATGCATTAATATCTTTGGTATAATAATCAAAAACTGTATAAGAAGACTCAAAACGATTATAAAACTATGTACATATGCTGTCGTGTTAACGGTATAACAGTGGGCTGAAGGGAGTTTACTTTCACTTTCGTTGTTGTCGATGCGTTGTCTGTGACAGCTATCAGTAAACTCGTTTAAATTCAACAATAAATGCTTTAAACTTTAAGATATATAGCTCATTCAAACGGAAAACACATAAACAAACATACCTGACAAGGTTTTTTCCGCAATTACATCTTAAAATGGTTAAAATACGTAAACGTTGAGGACAGCGAGAACAATGGAAATAGCTCTAAACAAAGGAATGTCAACGGCGGGAACTAGGTCGCAAACTGGGTCGCTAAAGGGTTATCTCCCTGAAATTGGCTTAATGCTAGTAACACATATGATGTAGCTATATACATGTCACATTTCAATACACTTTTTTTTCGAGCATATCAGTGCAGTAAATTATTCACTCGAGCTGTGTCGGACAACACGTTCCCTGACGGGTATTTACGGCGTTTCAGTCAAATATTTAGTAAGGATCGACATCCTCTGTATCAATAATAATGACTCTCTGAAATGAAGACTAAAAAAATCATGTGGAAGCAGCTGATAAAATAGCTGTATCCTAAATACGTGTTGAACATCCATGAATAAGAACAATCAGTCTTCACAAAACGTATACAAAAGGACTATATGTTGGTCAACCCGGTTTCCGTCTTTCAAAATGAGCTGAAAATGTTCAATCATTTTTTACCATATTTATGCACTCATACAGTTTTGGTCAGAGACGAGCTATGTTAGCGGAATGAGACTAGGACAACTGAATGCACGTGCTTCTTCCCTCTTCAAAAGATGGAGTGGACGACGGGACCTCCTGCCGTAACCATGGTATCCCGCTGCTGGCTGCAACGCGTCAATTGAAGAGGGGAGATAACTCAGATCCCCCCTGTCGCTGCATAAACTTAATTATTATCTACGATATAATTATCATTTATACTTTTCGCTCACAAAACCTCAAATAAGTCTTGGTATGGTAAATTCCAGCCCAAGCCAACAATAAATTTGACTTTTTAAATTTTGTTTGTGAATTTAGTTTTTACTGGTTAATTAAAATATATGACGAAAAAAAGTCCCACTTACCATTTCTTATGGTGTGTTTCCACGGACCTGCGTTAACGCTTGCGTTGACGGATGCGATTTTCCCTAAGGAATGGGAACTACAGAAATACACTATAGTGTTTCCATGGCCAGTCCGATGGTTTTTAACGCACGCGTTAACGGACGGAGAATGGAGCTTGTCCCATTTTTAACGCATCGGACGAGGGATTTCGCTGATCGTGACGTCGTTGAAGGGGTTTTCCGACCCTGATGACCTTTTGCTGTCAGATCGAAATCCACAAAAAACACCGAGTGAGTTTGTTTACTCAATTTTAGGCCTACTCCTACTGACTATATGTGTTGTAGATGTATTTTGTATGAAAAAAGCTGTGTAGATGTCCACTTATTCACGTTCTTTCCCCAAATGGAAAAAAATTATTGTCAAGGATATATGACCTTGACTTTTGACCGTAACCTTATGACAGATCGCACTATCGATCGCATGCGTTGGAAAACCGTGGAAACACTTCACCCTATCCGTTAAACAATCGCATCCGTCAACGCACGCGTTAACGCAAGTCCGTGGAAACACACCATTACATGGACGTTTTAAATTGGTTGGCTTAAACTGTAAAAAACTAGAAACCCGTAACATGAGCAAATAAAAACCGAATATGTAATTCAATTCTAAAAAGAAATAGTTCTCGACAGGTAGGTAGGTAGATGATATCCCAGGCTGCGAGGTAAAGCGCCCCGTCTGCAAATACTTATTGTATCATATGCATAATAATTAAAAATTGTCATCCAAGTTGAGGCCCTGTTCCAAATTCATTATGCGATAACTTATTCTCCATAATATACTGAACTACGGAGGCCTATTAGTGCCATGGGTGGGATTTTGACTTTTCCAATGTTTTTCCGTCTTTAACAGCATTTTGCACAAGCGGAAACTTGGCTTTGAGATGATAGATTCTGCATGTCGAAACAAAATCAAGCGTGTATCATAACAATCATACCTTTAAGTAAAACGATTTACAGAGAAAGTCAAAAAACGCATGTAACCTGTCACAAGGGAAACATTTCCACCGCGGTGAGAATGTTTCCACCGCGGTGGGAATGTTTCTGAAAACCAAGTTTTGGCTGGTACAAAATGCTGTTAAAGACGGGAAAACACTGAAAAAGTCAAAATTCCACCCATGGCACTAATAGGCCTCCGTACTGAACCGCAAAAAAACGTCACTCCTTTTTGGAAATTGATAATCAGTGTATTTCAAATAGATGTAAACAACACACTTATCAACGGAATGATTCCAAATTTGACATGATTGATCATCATCATTGGCAGACAAATGTTAGAGAATTTCAAGTGAAAGTGAGAACAGGAACCGCCACAGTGCGATCTGGAAGTCAATAATGTGTATGGCCACCATGGGCGTTGATTACAGCGTTGCATCGTCTGAACATTGAGTGGATGAGACGTTTGATAAAGATGATAGGAACTTGGGCCCAAACTCTGTGATACGCCTGAGTGAGTTCAGCTGCAGTTGTCGGCCTTGGCCGCACGAGATTGAGCCTCCTCTGAATCTCGTCCCACAAGTGTTCTATCGGATTTAAGTCTGGACTGAGAGCAGGCCATTGAAGAGTCTGTATGTTGTTTTGACGGATGAAGTCCCTCGTTGCTGTGGCAGTATGGGCTCGTGCGGTGTCCTGCTGGAAGACATGATTTCCATGACCAGCAAAATGGGACACGATGAAGGGTCTCAGCGCCTGATCGATGTAGCGGGCAGCTGTTACACCATTTCCTCTACCAGGACCAACATTCTGGAACACCATAGGGCCTAATCTTTTATTCAGTCATATAACATCCCATACCATAATGCTGGGACCCCCCCCCCCCCCCCCCCCGCGTCTCTTTCCAGAACACACTCATCTGCAAAACGCTCCGCTCGTCTACGCCACACTCTCATTCGCCCATCAACTGTCGAGATGCAATACCCACTTTCATCGGAGAAGACTACAGTTCTCCACTTCCGGTGACGCCAATTCCGATGCCGTGGGGTCCATTGCAGACGAGCGCGGCGATGTCGAGCAGTGAGGATTGGACCCCTGTAAGGCCTGTGACATATGACATTTGCCTGCCTCAAACGCCGGCGCTCCATGTCGTCGCTGATTGGTCTCTGGTGATTGCCAATGGTTGTCCTTGCAGTTTCCGCAGCTGTAGCGAAGCGGTTTTGCAGGTGTTGACGGATAATCTGTCGGTCTTGCCTCAACGTTGTTACAGGCGGTCTTCCACCACGAGGACGGTCTGCTGTGCTTCCTTTGGTTTGAGCCCGTTGCTGCAGGCGGTATATTGTTCGGACATAAACATTAAAGTGGTTTGCCATAGGTTTGCAGTCTGGGGCTCGTTTCACAAAGCATTCGCATCTCAAACGAAGCGTAGTTGCCAATGGATACCATAATGAAGAGATACGGAGTCATGGCAACTGCGAATGATCGCACTTTACGACGGCTTCGTGAAACGGCCCCAGGCCAGCATGAAGTCTTCCCAAGGCTTGGCCTCTGCTCCGGTGACAATCGTGGCATGTCACTACTGTCAAACTGCGAATGATCCGGTGCATGCTCCGTAGCTTTTTTTAATAGGAACGACCCTTCGCAACACACGTGCAGTGCGACCTTCAGAAAAAGCACCCCATCATTACTTTAGTAGCTGTGTTTTGACGACGTGTTTTGCATATTAGTAACATGATCAGAAATCAAACTTTCCTGACCACTGCCTTCAAACCAGGTCTAGGATATCAAAAGAGAAAACTTATTGAAAATTATGATAATATATGCATTTTGCAAGATTTGAATAGGGTGACGTTTCTTTTGCGGTTCAGTATATTACATTGAAATTTATATAAACAGTTTGTCCCTGAAACATTCTCGTGTCAAAGTTGTATTAAACATACGAGTAGGTCTCTTAAAACGCTAACGCCGACGTCGGCGTTTCACATAAAACACACACTTTTATTGTAAAACATGTTGCCGTTTCTTCTTTTTGTAGTGTAGAAGCGAAATCTGACCGATTTTCATTCTAGCGGCCAAATCTAAAATCGAGAAACGTGTGTTATTCCATGTAGGATATTTCGTGTCAATTTCCCAATGGACTACACAAACACGAACCGTTTGTGTTACTTCAAGAGACGTGCTTTGAAATACATCCAAAGACGATAGATGATCTGTACCATATAGAGTGCCTTGCTAAAAAGTCACAATAACCTTTTAAATGCCAGACCTTTTAACCAGAGCTTGAGATAAAATATCATCTTCTGTGAGAACCAACAGACAGATACTCAAGTTACGTACATCGATGGACAGAAAACTGAGCGGATATCTTTCTGATGTAGGCGTAGCGATATGAAGCATTAAATACAGTGTCAAAGATTAACTTTGTTTCAAAAGATCACATATGCCTCAGTCTCTAATAGCAGGCCTAAAGGTCCGCTCACACAGTGCGATTTATCGTACAGACTTGTAGCATGCGATTAAAATGGATGCTTTTAATTGGTTGATACGGTTTGTCAACCAATCAAATACATCCATTTTTATCGCATGCTACAAGTCGGTACGATAAATCTCACCGTGTGAGCGGACCTTAATATCTCAAATATATGACATAGGATCATTCTTAGGCTAAGATTTACAGCCATGGTTTAATAATCTGACTATGTATTGGTGAAGACTATCATGCACGCGTTGAAAATCTTCGCCCCACCCCCTCTTTAACAGCTGATATTAGCCGCTTGTAAACTGATGGGCATCCGTATCTTGCATCTTGTGCAGAACAGTAGTTGGAAACTCTTGTGATGGAAGAAAGAGCTTTGTCATTTAACGAACACCCTTTTCCTCAAGTTGACGATTCTTCAGATCCATTATCAGTCTCGGTGAAGTACGTTAGACTTACAGGTCCGATACTTCAACATGGAAGACAGTGTTTGCAACTCAAGGAGTTCGTGCTGTAATGTTAATGTAAAATTTGCCTGTATTTTCACATAAGAAAGTGTCCTTGGGTTTTGTACATCGTGTGGAGGTAAACCTTTTATGGTGTATCTTAGCACCATAAATACGGATGTGGTCAGACAATATCATTAAAATGGTTAACACAGTTTCCACAGATAGAGATTAGAAGTTTATCATTTGGATATTACTTACTTTAAATAACGACTTCTCCTGAATCTTTGCATTGATTGACACACAAAAAGAGTTTTGTTGGGAGAACTCTTTAATAGAGGGCTGGTTACATTTATGCTGGTAGTAATACTAACGTAAGAGAAAAATTGCATGTTGGTCTTTGACAAAACTATGCATTGATAAATGATAATATGATTTTTGTAATGGTATTCTATTTTATCATGACATAAATATAATGAATGCGAGACAATGAAGGCGGGACCAACCTCAGGACTACAAAGCAGTTCTAATACTGACATACAAGAATAGAAGGTGACTGAAATGACAATGAAGCCATAAACAAATCCATCTGGAACCTAAGCGTTTATGAAAGGTCTCTCATTTTCTGTCGATAGTGGGATAGCGTTACTGTTTCGTGAGGTCAAATGCACAATTAACCATCTTGATTGAATGGTCTCGCAAAACAAGGAAACTTAAACTTGCACTTAGTGTGAATGTAGAGGTTTACATAACAATGAGAAAATACAATGGTATATAGCACCGATAATGGTATTAATATAGTCACCTCTCCATTTTTGTTCTATTTTTTTAGAATCTGCTATGTGGTTTAAAAGGTAACCATATAGAATCGTTCTGATCTAAAATTATGTTTGGAATAAATTGTTTGTTTTATAACTAGGTTTTTGTACTTATGGTCTTGACAATAGGATATTAAGAACAAATATGTACATTTCCACAACTGTTGCCCTCTATAAAATGTGTCATGGGTCAAATATGTAATTATGGTTTCTGCCTCAAGCACCTTACCTGTGTAAACCCGTTATTCATCAACCCGTGTAATTCATCTTATCACACAGCACAATTACAATGAACGTGTGTTTCTCAATATTAAATAAGGGGTTGAATTATAGATTGCTCGCCATGGCGTTAATTATATTTACAGTTTTAATCATTGTTGATTGATTTGTTTCATTATCAGTATGCTTAGTAGTTATTCTACCTCCTTCCCACTTCTCGTTTATTTTTTCTGCAGGGAGAATGTAAGAATTTGAGTGAAAATCTTGTTAACGCTTAAAATGGTGAGGATGTTAGTGTTGTTTAAGGGATTTAAAGCAGGAGAGAGACGATAAAGCGCGCCATCAGTTCATATATCTTTTCTGCAGAACCAGTTTTACCCCAATTTCCAAAATCAGTTATATGAAGTTCCGACCAATATCTGCGATAATAAAGTGTAAAATATGAAAGTCAAACTCTTCATGCCACAGAAAGCACTGATGGCTCAATGGCATCACACAACGACAGATCTGACCAAATCTTCACTATAAGGCAGATCTGACCAAATCTTCACTATAAAGGCAGATCGGACCAAATCTTCACTATAAAGGTAGATCTGGCCAAATCTTCACTATAAAGGTAGATCTGACCAAATCTTCACTATAAAAACAGATCTGACCAAATCTTCACTGTAAAGACAGATCTGACCAAATCTTCACTATAATTCAGATCTGACCAAATCTTCACTATAGAAGCAGATCTGACCAAATCTTCTCTATAGAAACAGATCTGACCAAATCTTCACTGTAAAGACAGATCTGACCAAATCTTCACTATAAAGACAGATCTGACCAAATCCTCACTATAAAGGCAGATCTGACCAAATCTTCCCTAAAAAGGTAGATCTGACCAAATCTTCACTATACAGACAGATCTGACCAAATCTTCCCTAAAAAGGTAGATCTGACCAAATCTTCACTATACAGACAGATCTGACCAAATCCTCACTATAAAGGCAGATCTGACCAAATCTTCCCTAAAAAGGTAGATCTGACCAAATCTTCACTATACAGACAGATCTGACCAAATCTTCACTATACAGACAGATCTGACCAAATCTTCCCTAAAAAGGTAGATCTGACCAAATCTTCACTAAAAGGTAGATCTGACCAAATCTTCACTAAAAAGGTAGATCTGACCAAATCTTCACTAAAAAGGTAGATCTGACCAAATCTTCACTAAAAAGGCAGATCTGATCAAATCTATTCCAACAACTATGAGTCATTATTAACCCATTTCTCTTCGAACTATAATTATTCCAATAAACATGTGATATGCTTTCGATGTATAATTATTGTATTTATTTAAAATTAACAGTAGACCCATTTTACTTTATGATCGCGAAGGACTAATAATACTCAGCCATACAAGGGGAAAGGTAAGTCGAAATCTCGGAACACAATGAAACTTTTTCTTTTCGATGGAAAATGTTGAAAGCCCGTGTCGAAAACTCGTGTTGTTCACCAGAACTTACTTCGTAGTGATGCCTTAATCATTTCTCATTAGTATGAACACCGGGTTGCAATACATTGCACCTGGAGCCTGTTTCACAAAGCGGCGTAGATGTATTTTTTTGCGTAACTTTCATACTAACGTATCTCTACAGTATGGGTTGCTAGGGCAATTACGTAAAAACTTACGCTACGCCGCTTTGTGAAACAGGGTCCTGACCCTTGATAAAAGACACCGGATTAGGAGTCGAAAACTGGTGCTGTCACAAAAAACTTGATCCTACTGGATCACTGTTTTTTTTTTAAGAGAATTATCTTCGTAAAGTAAATAATATTTATAGCGTCGATAAATGAGGGCAAATAGAGTGTTGTTTATGTTTTTGAAGGAAAACTCACTTTATTTCCAGCAAAAGTTGACAATCTTTTGCTCGATTTCAACAATCAAAACTGAAGTATATAGTCAAAACTAACTTTTTTGCCCACTTTGACAGAATGCTTTGAAATGCGCGCAAGGAAGATGATAGACGATCTGTCCGACACGAAACGTCTGGCCGTAAAGCTACCAAATGCCAGACCTTTCAACCAGAGCTTGACATACAATATCATACAGTGTATCAACTTACAGACATTACTCTGGTATTGTACATCATTGTATCTTTTCTAGAAGGAACCCAGAAAGTTGGCAATTTGGTGAGGACGTCTGATAACGAACTATTGACTCCATCACCTGTGCGCTGTTGATTTGAATATGTTGAAAGTGGCATTTGTATAAAAACACGTTATGGTATTCAGTCTCAACTTCATATTAAATATAAATACATTTCACATAAATGTTAGTAAATTGTTTTAAATTTGAGACCGTCGTTTCAAATTTGGCTTCTTTACCCTTGAAGAATATTTCACCTTGTAAATACGACTGTTCAGAAGCCGACAGTGTCCTCCAGCTTTTTGATAAAGATAAACCCTGACTCAAAAATATGGCCGCCAGTATGGTGCCAAAAATCAGGAGTAGTTAAAAGTGAACCATGAAGAAAAAGGAACAGAGTATCTGCGAAAAGAGTAATTCAAAATGAATACCATGGTGATGGTGGCGACCACGTTACGCAGATCGAGACCTATTTATGTATATCCTACCGCGACTCGATAGGGAATTATGTACCTCTGTCTGTGTCAAATAACTAGTTTTTTTACTATTTCATTATTATGTATCCCCATTGTCCCATTCCCAATGACATTATTTATTAACTGAGACGATATTTTTTGACGATATCTGCGAGGATCTTTTCTTTTAATTTTCCCCCCATCCTGGGTATATGTGGGGGAAAAGGAGGACGATTTACTGCGATTCCACCGTACGATTCGTCGGAGACGATCACAGAAAGCGTACGAATCGTCGCAAGGCGCCTCCGATTCAGTTGGAGGGCGCCGAAGACTACTCGCAGACATTTATTCTCAACCTGAATTTCCAATCCCACACAGAATCTTGCGACTAGTCTCAGATTATTCGGAGGACGCCTCGTAGGGCATCGTAGATTATCGGAGATTGTGTCTGGGATGGCCAAAATGGGTGAAAAATCTTGCGAGCAATCTTGAAAATAAGTTCAAAGTTGGGGACTGCGACGGCTGTGGCGATTCCTAAAAAATCTGCGCCAAGCCGCAGGCGTCCGGAGAGCGCCTCCGACGGGTGCAAGATTTTGTTAAAATTTCCCGGGTTTTACCCATCGCCGACGCATCGCAACTGATTTGTGACTGGCCCATTAACAAAAACATTCTGTGTGGCAATTTCATTCTCAAATTCTCAACTCTGTACGTTCAGTCTACTTTACAGGTATTCGTTCTTTGATCAGCCGTGCAGTTTGAAACGTCCGGAGCCTGTTGTAAATTTAAACTTGGTCCATATAGAGATAACAATCCAATTACTATGGTTAGACAAAATATCGGCAGCTCTATGGCTCTTAATTATAAACTTGCTTGGTTGTATAAATCTCTTACCTGTATTATTTCTTCTTATAAAATACACTGGGGAACGACTCAATTTTCTTTACAAATAAGGAATCCGTTTGACCGAGAAAACCAGATGCTTTTAATTTGAAAATAAAAAACTGTTACAGAAGAGCTGGGTAAAAGTTGTATAATCGTATAATCTTTTAGAACATTATTCCTCTTAAAATGTCAGAATTGATACCTCTAGAAATAGGGTATTCTACACAGAACAAAAAATAATTTACTCATTACAGCACGTTCAGATTTTACAGGTTAGGCAAATAGCCTGCAACACGAAAAAGTCTATATTAGAAACGTGTATCACAGGAAGAGTTGTAGTGGCATGAGCTGACAAACTTTGAACCTTTCGAATAGCTTCTGATTGTCAAGACAATAAGAGTGTTCGAAATTCATCGAAAACTATACGATTGGCGTTGGATTAAGGAAAATCTATATAATGTGTGACCGAAACGAACGAAACAGGGTTCGAAATGAAGTTTATCCATTTTAGTCCTAGGTTAATTTAAAACACTTCTTCAACGTGCAATATCGAGTTTGTGACAATGGAAAGACACTGGTTAACTCTTTACCCAAATGACTACATGTATAATGCTGGTAAAACGAAGAGCAGTCAAAGACTCGCTAAAATAGCAAACTAAAACAAGGCAAATCAATCTAGAAACCTTTATAAACCATTTCACGTAATATGTCTCTATTATTCACGAGGCCTCGTTGGTCCAGTGGGTTAGAGTGACCGTCCATCAGTCCCACACAGACCTTCGATGAGGTGAGGGTTCGGTGAGGGTTCGAATCACACTCAGACCAAAAATAAGAAAATGACAAATTTCCGAGTGGGTTTTTCAATCGTTCGCCTCCTCCACTAAACCTGGCAACACCGCCATAAAAGTGATATAATCTTGAGTGTGGCGTAAAACATAGATCGATCAATCTGTTATTCTTAAGTGCATCGTCATTTTAAACACACGTAGTCCTAGCCTACATGATGTTTTTTATGTATCCATTACAGAGCTATTTTGTATTTTCAGTGTACTTTCATTTTATTCTATGAATTCGATTGTTTGGAAAAAAGAGTTATCTTGAGCGTTGTTTTTCGTGGAATTTTAATAACGGTTATCAAATGTTCTGCTATTTGTGCCACAAGTGTCGAATTACTGTATTCATATTTCAGAATTGTTCATGCTTCCTTCCCACTGATTGTATTAGCTAACATTTGCCGGTTCATACGGTACACTGTAAAAAATGTTTGTAGAACTACAAGAAAAACTTTTGTATTTGATCACAGGAGAATGTGCTATAAACGTTTTACCCCTGAGTGCGATGTTATTATATTGGCTATCATGTAAATTTACGTAAACACACTGTAACTATACACCGATTTGTAAGAATACCTAAGTATTGTTGTTTTACATGTCACTCTGTAACACATTTCGGTAATTTTACTCTTTTTGGTTAATTAACATACAATCTTGGTAGATTAACAGAGAAAATACTTGTATTTAAGGACAGAAGAAAGCACGAGGTCCAGTAAATATACTGTTCCACTGTAAATTTACATATTCACACAGATGTAAATCTATAGCAAATTTTACTTGTCCTACGATTGCCCGCGAACTTTGCTGTAAAATTACAAAAAAAAACGCCTTATCAATTTATTGATCTCAAAATGCACCGATCAATTTGCAACAAAATATATTTGCAAAACAAACCAAAAACAACTGTACCAACTGAACTCAGTAAAAGGAAAATAACACTAAACTTTGGTAGGCCTGAGAGTTTTTATAAATATTTTCAAATGAAAAATATTATCTAAAAGGTTTAGAATCATTCTTGATTCTAGTTCAAAAGGGTATGAACTAAAAATAGCAGAATCCACACTCGTTCTTGGTGCCATCAATTCATTTTTCCTGGCCAGAGAAGAATTAACAGGAAGATGAATTGGTTAAGGACATGATATCAACATCCTGGTTTCTTTTCGAAGAGGAAACACGTCAGTGTGTACTATCTTGGCTGTTTAATGACCAGAAAGTCGTCAAGTACTCTCCCCTGTGACCCGTCCATTAGACCGGCTACATCGTCAACACTTACAACTCAACACATCGTGGAGACTGGGACCCCTGCTATGGAGGCTGAATAAATGGATTTTAAATAACTATGACCTTGTGTATAATGGAGACCTACGAAAAATATTTTGTTTTTCTGAACATTTTATTTCCCATAACTGAACACTTTTATCCAAAGGCTTATACAGTGTACATTTTCCGAAATTAATTATTTATATGGCAGGCAACAGAACCGATGATTGAAATACGATAGAAACTACACCGCATTCAACTAGCACAATTTCTTTATATTTACACGGAGTCAAAATAACATTATAGATTCGGGACATTGGTTGTGAAGGAGTGCGTATGAAGAATGTTATACAAATTGTTCAATTCTTAATTGGCCTTTACTATTCGAATAAGATCACAAATAATAAATATTTCTCTTCCCTTGTAGTCAAAATCAAAAGTGGTCCAAGTCATAAGCGCGCAGTGTTGGTGAACGAAAAAATAGACCTGAAATGCAAAAAGCTTTTAACAGAAAATGGTCAATATGAGCCAAATCGCAAATACCCATTAGTCTATCACATTTCTTTCAGTTGGTGCTGTCCCTGCTGCTTTGCTTTCTGTTTGACAGTCAATAAACATACAGCCGAGAATGCACCACAAACACAGTTACAAAGGGCTAGTGCCACGCAGCTATTCCTTGTCGATTCTGATTCTCGTCTCAGCAGACAACGGAATCTTCGTGCGGAAGTCAATAATTGACAATGTCATTTTCGACAATGAGTTCCTTTTCTGTTACTGTCTCTGTATTTATAGAGATATCCAGAGGAAATTTGACCAAAACTGGCTGACAGAGACGTGCACTAAATTGTATTTAAGTGATTTAAAGTCATTTGATTTATGGAGAATTGATGGTACAGATATAGATAATAAGATGAAACCCCATGAAAGACTTGTGCTATCCTTGTTATATGTAAATATAAATAAACTGGTCATATTGCTATCACAATCACGACTATTATGAGATGATATAAAGTAATGGATTACTATATATAGATAATATGAAATTAAATGCAGGAGGCTAGAGAATGGAATCCAGAACTGAACTATCCAGGTTTTCAAGCAAATTATTTGATTTGTGAAAATTAAAGATGTTTGTATTGGTAGAGTAGGGTTCGCTTTCACTCTCGGACACAATCCACTGTAAAGAGTATTTGAAACCCTTCTTGCCAATCGTACTCTCTCGAGGTCTCCTGATCTAGACGTGAGAAAACAAACCTTGTAAATTCTGAACTACGAGATAAACTTGAACCTCTTTTTACATCAAGGTGGAATGTTTGGACCGATAAGAAAAACCGTGACTTCCCAAAGTGAACGTTTATAATAGTGTGGTAGCCCATCTATCGACGACCTCTTGGATATATGAAAATTGTCTGGCGTGGTTTGTATTCCGCCACAACAAACTCCGACATTAAAGGATATATGGAAATATCCAAACTCAATGGCCACACATATTTATGAACACAAAAACACACGGGCACAGGGAAAATCTTCTTGTCTAAAATAACCACGGAGACAAGTTTAGTGTTAAAAAGAGGTATATCATTTAGACCTTTATACCCCATCATAAATTGTTGTAATAAAGTAAACCTATGATATTTCATTAGGTTGACGACTGACAGGAGCTTGGCCTTAGTCAGTAGAATTTTCTGGAACACTTTGTATTACATTGACAATGCTTACGCATCTTAAGCTATAGCAAGAATATCGTCAGACTATATATTATGGGGGCATGGGAAAAGACAGTGAAAATTTGCCCCCCCCCCCCTCCCATACCCCTTTCCCAGAAAACCTAGGTAGAAGGCAGACAGGGGAGTTTAGCCCTGACCAGTATGTCTTTCAAACTCTTGTTCTTTTTATAAGCAATGACTGGCCTTTGGGTCAGAGGACGAGCAAGTTTACTTTGAAGTAGTTTGTGTTCTTCTACTATAATCTTGGCCATAGCGATGCTAGCTTTGTTATACTGAAACACAAATGGTATTATAGTTTTTTCACGACATCTTCCGGGGTCCAAGTTCAAACCCAAAGGATAAATAGTTTGTAATGTTTGAATCCAAAAACTTTCCCTTTCCAAACGTTTGTGCTTGGTTCTACAGCGGAAGTGAGAAAAGTGATTTTCTCAATAGGCATGATTTCAAAATGGTCCTTGACCGAATGACTTTGAGTATTGAAATGTTGTGCCACGGGTACATCATGTTTAAGTCTTATACTAGATAAATGGTTGGCTGCTCTTTGTCGTAGAGAATTCTGAGTTTCTCCGACGTACTGTTTGCGACATTTTTTGCACGTGATTACATACACGATATTAGAGGAGTCACAATTAAGATTCTCTGCCATTTGATATTTGTCGCGAGTTTGTTCTCCGAAAAAAGTTTCCGCGATCGGGTACGTATATATCGAGTTTGCATCGCGTCTTAAGGCATTTCATTGATGTACCTGAGAGAAATGTTGGACGGTAATGGTACACTCGTGAAGGGGAGGTAAACGTTTCGGGGGATGAAGGGGGAAACATGATTTGTCTTACTGTGTTAGATTTGATCCTTCGGAGTAATCTAAAAGAATACTTCCTAGGGAGGAGAGCTTTAAAAACAACAGAACAAGCCTGGTTAAAGAAGCTTTTCGGATTGGCCACATATATTGATATGCACATGGCATCAAATGGACAACACAGCATCAATATGAGGACATCATCAGTTACAGTTGTTCCAATACTAAGTACAAAGGTAAACCGTCACCACCTGAATCGTTAGACTGTTTATCTTCTATTAATTTGGAATTTAATGTTGATGTTATTGACGTTCACAATCCATTTATTGGATCTGTTTCGGTTAATAGTGATAATTCTAATGCTGTCCAAATAAACATATTTAGAGATACAGGCAGTTCAGTCTCCAACGTTGTCCAAAGCGTTGTCATTTTCAGAAAGTTCTTACTCAGGAAACAACGCTTCTATTTAAAGGCACACTTGCCGCGAAAATCAGGAATATTGTTTACATTAAAAAAGAAAGACCGTTTTCTGTATTTTTCCCAGACAATATAAGTTAGGAACTTTCTATTTTTACCAAAATTTAAAAGTTTGGACGTCACTTAGTATTTTTAATTTGAATTTGAAAATTTGAATTGTTAGATGCCGTAACGTAAACAAACCAAACTGCTCGCAGGGGCGATTTTATGTTTCAGTCGAGTGAGTGAACTATAAACGGCACAGTGTAATTTTACGTAGGCCTATTTATCTGAGAAATACAGACTGACGATCGGTTAACAGCGACTGGAAAAGCCTGCTGATAATTGTTTGAGAGTAAACCACAGACAAAAATGCTTGAATGAGGGTAATCCAACACTTAAGTTAACCAACACTGATCGGTGTTGTTGTTGTAATCCAGCTTCGATTCTTCGTTTGTTTTTCACCCTCATTTATACATTCTAAACCTAATTGGACATGCTTTATGTGTGCTATGTTTAATTTTAGTGGTTTTAGCTGTAGTAAGCTCGTACAAATTGGTTTTCTTAACAAATGTCAAACAGGCTACGGCGGCAAGTGGGCTTTTAATCAAAATATGATCCTGGGAAAAGAAAGTGAAAATTTAGTTCCTACAGAAATACCTAGGTTTAAGACAGAGGAGTATAGCCGTGACTAGTAGATCTTGTTTTTTTTTATAAGTAATGACTTATCTTTGGCTCAGAGATCGAGCCATTTTACTCTGAAGTAGTTTTGTATTTTGTTTAGTAAGAACTGGGCTATATTCATCATGGCCTTTTTATGCTGAAACGGTATAATAATGGTTCACAACATCTTCCGGGGTCCAAGTTCAAATCCAAAGGGTAAACAGTTAGTAACGGTTGATTTTTTAAAAAATCCATTTTCCAAAGGTTAGTACTTGGTATCTGCAGCGGAAGTGAAAAAATGGATTTATTTAATGGGCATTTTTTCGAAATGGTCCTTAACCGAATGACCTGGAGTGTTGAAATGCTATCTCACGGATCAGAGAATGTGATTTGCCAGAGCATTCTGATAATTTGGCCAACAAATCATCAGAAAGCTAGCATGCTGATTCACTATAGAATCTTCTTCAGCATGTTGAAGTGAAGACGTGTTGTCAGTGATCAACAGCAATGATAGTTTATAGCGTCGATATTTTGAAATTCTACATTTGGGAAGGTTTTGAAGCTTAAGCATTCTCATTGGTGCCAAACGACACACATTTTTTCTTCACTCCATTGTTTTCACTGCGTTTAGCTAGTCGACTGTGGGCTTTCTGCTTCGTTAAGACAGCCAGGATTGCACAATTTCTTACTTTTCTTTTACACAGAACATACAAGGTTTTGGGTTTCCTCCGGGCATAGAGCCCGGTTTCCTCTCACAATAAAACTGGCAACGCCGCCATATAAGTGAAATAGTCTTGAAACGTGAAACACCAAACAACCAATCAATCAACAAAGACCATACAGACTTTTGCAAACAGCATGCATACAAAGGTACATATAATTTGGGGGATTGCAGTGTAGTTTCCATGTTAATTTCATTTCATTCTATGAACTAGTCTGCAACATCTCGTGTTCAGACAGATTTCCATTTATTTATTTGTTTATTTATTTATTTATATTTAGTACTGACCCTAAAATTTAGTTTTGTCAAAAGTCTATATCTCGAGATTATGAAAAACCAACGTTGGGCTCCAAGCCACAGACGCTTAAAAATATTTTCATTGTCTTTTGGAACCTTTTCAATCAAATTCAAAATTTGTTTCCTGATGTTTCATTTAGAACTGACGTTATTTTTCATGATGTTTGTGTTGAAAACTCTTTGTCCATTAAACTGTATCCTTTAGACTGAATGAAACAAAAAGCCAAATATCTTGATGAAGAAATTCTATACCTCTTGGACAATAATTAGACTTCACATTAGTAGAAAATTAAGACGATGGACATTGATTTGGTCAAACCCCAAAACAGTACTGAATTTTGGTGCTAGAATCCGACAATACATGCACAACGTACATGGTTTACTTTGTCGCAAAGTGAACAGTGTAACTAATACCTCGGAAATACCAAATTTGTGTGAACGTTTGGCCTTCTTAAGTACTTTTTCGCAATTCCTCTAAAGGAAAGGGCTTAAGAAAGGTCTGCCTTCACCGCCACAAGGACTGTTCCATTACGAAATTATGCCCTTTTGTACGCGGAATTTGCCAACCACTTTCCGAAGAATCGCTTACCAGTAGCCGGCAGGGTAACAAAACTCTTCGAGAATCTCATTGAAGCAATTTCACTATCGAAGGTCGATTCTCAGTTGGACCTGGAATTTTCCCAGGCCCATCAGTGCCGGTCATTTCCTTAACGATGATTGTTATTTGATATGGGTATAATACATTCCAAATGATTCCTTCCATAAATATAAACTAATGATAAGCCTATTGGGATTAATTATAATCGAAGGGGATCCCTGTAATTGGATCGTCGAAACGCTACATTTATAATCTAACTTGCGGAGATGATATATTGACAACATTGAAATAGATTTAAAACTTTACTGTAAAGTTACCTTCAAATGTATAAAGAAAGACACCTTACTGACGGAAAAGCTGTTGTAGGCCCTATTGAGTTTTCAGAGTTTGTGGTGTCTTTGCTGGGATATGCTTACGGCCATGCACGTGTTCAACTTGTTAAGTACATGGGTTCTATGCTTTTAAATCAATGCATTCACTGTAAGAAATGTTTTTTTATCGAGCAGCTGGTAAACATACAGCAGTTAGAATCTTCCAGAAATTCCGAGTAGCTTTTAACTTAGTCCCCATCGAGATAATTCTCCACTTAAAACGGTTAGACAAAAAGCCGACAACTCTCTTTAAATACAATTGCGGGATACTTAAATAAGAAATAAAAGTCTGCAATAAGACAGCTCGTTAAATTGATGTGCTTAAACACTTTTCTTTGGTCCCATTATGCATTGGGCTTTTACATCGTCGTTTTTAACAGTGTTTTCAGATTACACAATGCCAAACTTTATGTACCGCAGTGATCACTGGCAGAAAATAAGCCAACCTACTTGTTTTCGTCTAGACTTCTTCAATCTTTCCAATTTTCTGAAATGGCTTGGTCTTGGATAGCTATGTAACAATCAAGCACTGATAGGAAATGTGCAAATAATGTTGGACCTTATTCGTGAAGGGGGTAAAATGGAGATTAGAACCCGACGTTTGCGCATCACCCAAACTTTGGATAATCCGGAGTGGTCGGGTTTGAGAGTTCGGGCAGCACTTTGAAGTAACAAGGCCTATACCGTAAATGTCTCACACTTCTAACAAATAAAACCGAAAATTGCCTTACGATTCTGCGTCCTTTTACTCTTCTAGACAAATCGAATCTGTTCTATCAAATTGCTGGTCAAATATCATGTTTTAATAGGGTATACACTTTAACTGATACTATACCAAAAACAAAGCTGAGTAACCTAACTGGGGAAAAGAGTCGTAAAAAAGAACAAAACAAGTCTGGTTAAAAAATCTATTTCTATAGAATCTAAACACCTCGAGGCAAAGTTAGGATAAAAAGGTTTTCTCATAGCACATCCTTTAATTCTCTGGAAGATCTCCCCTTGAATTCAAAATCATTGCCTTTTAAGCTTCCAATAATTTTAAAATGTCTTTATCCGGACGACGGTGGTCAGGATATCTTTGGAATGCTGATTTTAGAAGTTCATGCCAATGTTTGTATGCATATACTCCACATTTAGACTAATCAGAATCACACCCCGCGAGATGGATTTCTCAGATAATTTGGCTAACAGATGATCAGTGTTTTTGATAAAGTCAGAATACCGATTTGCCAGAGATTTTAGATAGTAATCAATTAGCTCTGATATTGTATAACTTTCACTACCACAATCCGAGATAATAGGACGCCTTAGGGCATTGAATGTTTGGGCCATTTTTCAATGGAATTTTGAAGACCCTGTTTTTAGAGTTATGCTTAACTGTCGTTCAACCTCTTCAATATTGTCCTTTCTAGACATAATAACTGTTGGCGAGCCTTTATCAGCAAGTTTAATAACTATGTTATGATTTCCCCTTAGCTTTCTTAAGGCAATACATTATAAATGAGTACGGTTATGCTGGTTTCTAGAATTAGCTAACCCATCAATTTCCCTTGATAGAGAGTCACAACATATTTATGTCTGGGTCAAACATGTGAGCAGGGTTGGAGGGGGGGGGGGGGGTGTAGCCGCTTTTAGGAGTAAACGACTTGCGTGCCCCACTTGAATCTCGGTAGATACAAGCCATATCTATAATTCTGGAGAACTCCATAACATGGACCAATTTACCAATAGAAAAGTCTATCAGATACCTGATTTAGCGAAATGTCTGGCTCCGTAGTTATCTTGTTATTGATACCAATATTCAAGAAAACTTTCTCAGGTTTAGGACCTTGATACTTTTGAATTAGAGTCCGAAAGGAATTGAAACTCGGACTATCTACCTGCATATCAGGGTGGGGGTCAAGGTTAGTCCAGACAGATTAGAATCCCCCAGTAATAGTACTTTCTTAATTTCATTACAAAGGTGCCATTTAAAAGATGTGTGCCGACATTTCCAAAACTTAAGAGTTAGTAAAGATGCAATAAGAATATGATTTCATTCGAGAAAAGGCTGACAGAACTGGGGAAGGGGCGGAGAAGAGGGAACAGAGGTAGGCCTACTAGGTCTAGGAGAGGGGTCCCTAGTAGAAACGGAAAGAGGGTGACAGATGGGGTAGGGGAAAATAGAAGGTCGAGTTAACGGCCTATGAATACGTGACTGAGGAGGTGGGGGCGAAACGATAGATATCGATGGACTGACAGGCAGAGGGGATTGGGGAGAGGGTGGTGAACTAACCTGAGTAGTGCCAACGGTAATGGTAGAAAGTTTACCTTTATCTTTACCTAAAGATCAACTGGAGATGGAAAAATTGGGATTCTAAAAAAAGCAGGTAGATACAAATAAAACATGTTTGGAGACAAAGGTAATAAAATAAGAATCTAAGTTATAAAATTGTCACAAATGGTTAGATATAGAAGTATAATAAGATTAAATAGTCCAGGAATGAAAACCCTAATGAGCATTAACGTAGGCCTAAAATAATGTACAATTAGAGCATCAAAATAGTAATGATATCCTATAAATAAAACTAATTTGGGAGAATAATATATAGTGGCTGTAAACGAAAAATCTGGTTGCATCATTAATGAAAGTGCAATAACAAGAAAAAAACAAAGACATATAAAAAGGATCTAAATAATGATGTAAATGTCATTTAAAAGTTATAAAAGGATACAACAAAAAATAACGTTTTACAGTAAGCAATCTATACTTAAACGGGATCACACACGGTTTGCTAGAAGCTTTTCGGGTGGATTTACTTTCTCAATAGCTTAAGAAATAAGTCTGGAGTTTAAAAAAACTGATAGGTTTATATAGGAATTTTGGGGGGTAAAACAGGAAGGGAAAAGTGTTGTTATCAAAACCACAAGGATAGATTAAGCTATGAAAACAGCTGAAGTATGGCGGCTTGAGAGTGTAGTGTATTACAAAATCCAAACCTTGGAATGATTGGGGAAGTCCAGACATAAACTGGCATATGATTGGCCCTCTATATATGTAAATGACAGAAAAACAAAACGTCAATGTCAATATCTTTCCAGACAAAGGGGAACTACTCTGTCCAATTTAGAAAACGCCGAAGAAATGATAGTTTTCAAATAGTGGCCATGTTGATTATGTCACACATATTCGAATGTCTGTGGACCAAGGATGGCGGCTGATTTCCCGTGATTTGTGGAATCTTCGATTACAGAAAGAAAAATCGACGCTACCTCTTCTGGTCTGAAGAAAAAAAGCACACACACATAATTTTAAAGAGAAAGATATTTTGGAAATTATAGTATAAGATAGGATTGTGAAACGATTGAGTTTATCAAAAACCAAATATACTATGATGGCTCAGTATCGACAATTACAAAATATAATGTTATACATGAATTCTTATAAAACAGAAAATAATATAACATTTAGTTCCCAGCTTTACAATATTTCAACCACCTATTTCACCGTATTTAGAGTCGAAATATAAGAATCCGGGTATATTAAGACGCAATCTGACTAAAGTCGAGATGCTTATTGAAAATATGCATCTGACGACTACCAAGGATTTTACCGTACTTTCACCCAGCCGACTGCGACGGGATCCGTCTGCCAATCAGCGTTCTTGTCGCAAACCTCACAGGAGATTTCACTTGCGCATGCTTGATGTCATAGTTGCATGTAAACAAAACAAAACATGGCGGACTCGAAGTTAGTTGGAGACCTCCAAACTCTGTGGTCAAAGTTTTCAATAAGCATCTCGACTTTAGTCAGATTGATTAAGACGGAGTTTCTGAATTAATATAATGTATATGTAAGAAAGTGTACTAACTTCATTATACCGGACTCTTTAGCCCCGGCTTGGTAGGCTTGTACGTCACGACACCGGTCCGGGTCAGTGTCGTTTAATAAGGCCGTGTCAGTACCCTTTGGACACGCACATACCAATCTGACATTTTGAGACAGGATTGCAGGGGATTTCTGATGGACATAGAAGAAACATGTTGAATGTTTACTGATGTCGAAAAGCCCAGAATGTTTACTGATGTCACAAAGCTCAGAATGTTTACTAAGGTCACTAAACTCGGAATGTTTACTAAGGTCACTATATCGGAATGTTTACTAATGTCACAAAACTCTAAATGTTTACTAATGTCACAAAGCTCATAATGTTTACCAATGTCGCAAAGCTCAGAATAATAATAGCTTTGTGTGGAGAAGCGTTGATATAGGCGTCTAGCCTGTTCGCTCATCCACTTTGGTTTTATAGCCAAATAAATATTGTTTAAACCAAGCTCAGAATGTTTACTAATTTCGCTAGTAACTGACCGGTCCGGGTCAGTGTCGTTTAATAAGGCCGTGTCAGTACCCTTTGGACACGCACATACCAACCTGACATTTTGAGACAGGATTGCAGGGGATTTCTGATGGACATAGAAGAAAAATGTTGAATGTTTACTGATGTCGAAAAGCCCAGAATGCTTACTATTGTCGCAAAGTTCAGAATGTTTACTAATGTCGCAAAGCTCAGAATGCTTACTATTGTCGCAAAGTTCAGAATGTTTACTATTGTCGCAAAGTTCAGAATGTTTACTAATGTCGCAAAGCTCAGAATGCTTACTATTGTCGCAAAGTTCAGAATGTTTACTAATGTCGCAAAGCTCAGAATCTTTACTAATGTCGTAAACCTCAGAATGCTTACTATTGTCGCAAAGCTCAGAATGTTTACTAATGTCGTAAAGCTCAGAATGCTTACTATTGTCGCAAAGTTCAGAATGTTTACTAATGTCGCAAAGCTCAGAATGCTTACTATTGTCGCAAAGTTCAGAATGTTTACTAATGTCGCAAAGCTCAGAATGTTTACTAATGTCGTAAAGCTCAGAATGCTTACTATTGTCGCAAAGTTCAGAATGTTTACTAATGTCGCAAAGCTCAGAATGTTTACTGATGTCGTAAAGCTCAAAATGCTAACTAATGTCACAAAACTCAGAATGTTTACTAAGGTCGCATAGCTCAGAATGTTTACTAATGTCACAAAGCTCAGAATGTTTACTTATGTCACAAAAAGCCCAGATTGTTTACTGATCTCGCAAAGCTCAGAATGTTTACTTATGTCACAAAGCTCAGAATGTTTACCAACCTGACAAAGCTCAGAATGTTTAATAATGTCACAAAGCTCAGAATGTTTACTAATGTCACAAAGCTCAGAATGTTTACTAATGTCGGAAAGTTCAGAATGTTTACTAATGTCGGAAAGCTCAAGTGTATTCCGGCCTTTACGACCATATCTCTAAAAAGCTGTACACCAAATGAACCTTTTCAACGGATAATCAACGAAAACCGCTGCGTGGTATTCCTTAAGCTTTAATGGATGTCCAAGCGAAGAAAATCTACCTGATAACGAGAAATATTCCGTTAATGTGCTTCCTGTCACCAGAGCAAAGTTCCATTATATTTCTTTGAATTTTGTGTTCTATATTCTTAATGTGTTCTTGATTGCTTCAGGTACAAGGAGTCAAATAAAAATCTACTTGCGAATGTTTAACGATGTTTGGTATCATTCTTGGACTAATTTTTAAAAAAGAACAAAATATTGTTCTTAGTGGCATAGCTTCAGTTAAAACCCACCATTCAGAATAAGGTCAATATAGGAAGATAGGTTGGTATGAACATCCTGGTTTCCTGCCTAGAAGAAACATTTCCGGCGTTTATCTAGAGTCAATTTGTAATATCTTGGTTAGAGAGTCGTCAGGTAGTCCCTGTGACCATTGTGACCTGCCATTAGATCGGCTAAATCAATCTACAGTATCAGCACTTACCGCTAAACACATCGTGTAGGCTATGACCCCCGCTTTAGAGGCCGAATAGATGGGCATTAAATGACGATGGCCTTGTGTATAATACAGACCTACAAAACCAAAAATTGTTTCCAAAGTTTTAAATTCTGAACTTGAGTATATATAAATGTCAGTACACTATATTTCATAAAAGTCCTTTGAGAGTTTTAGCTTACGTAATGGACTTCCTGGACGTTTCCGGAGGACGTTTTGTCTTAATTAGCAAGGCTGCCAACAAACGAATGAAAAACATGACTTGTCCAAGGAAGGAAACTAAGGTCAATGGGTCTCAAAAGTTCCATGTTTTGTCGTCAACTTTTTCAAATAAGACTGACCATGAAATAATTTTTATATTTGAATCTATGGCAACAGCGACTATGGATAAGGATGATTTTTTATGATTGTGTCTTGGAAGAATTAAGAATATTTTGGCCACCGTTTCGCGCTAACACGTGGTAATATGAGAAAGGCAATGTCTGGCACAGCATTTTTCGACAATGGATTTTCTTTGTTGTGCCCATGTTAATAAAAAACATCTCGTTGAAAATCTGGCAGTTTGACTTAAACTAGTTGCTGGTTGTGTATGTCCAATTTTATGTCCGATGTTAAGTTTTGGGTATTTGAAGATGAGACCGAGGAGCCACATTTTTGCCTAGCCAATACAATTATTTTTATTTTTATCAGAGTCAAAGGACAGAGGACTTTTATACCTGCTAAAGATGATATGTTGAGAATGACTCCGCCCTTTTCTGAATCCATATGACGAATTCCTAACTCGGTGCCTCTTACAACACCTCCCTAAAATAAACATAATATAGTATTAGAATTAAAATTATTCAAATTATTTCATCAAATATATATATAATGAGGTCCACAACAATCTTCACCTGAGGCTGTTATTTTTAGATATCAAATGGTATATGGGATTTTATCTGTTTGTAAGCCAGTTGTGATATCTACATGTAGATAAGTCAATCAGTCCAGCCATAAACCCTGTCCACCTATTATCCAATGTGTGATGTTCTGTTTGACTATTGTAACGTTTATAAAAGGGATTCATTGCTTTCAGTTTCAGTTCAAGTCTTTGTAAATTTTCAATATGTTATAAAATGTTTCATGTATTGCAGCACCGTGATCAATCTATCAGCTCCCAGACAACTTGTGTCACTCAGGTGAACGCTCCCTATAGGGTCTATGTATTCAGCGGTACCAAAACGCATTAATAAAAAACGTGGAAACAGTCAAATGTAAGGGTATAATGAATTTGGTTCCGACCATTGGTTGATAATTTATCTGAAATGCAATACCCAAAAAGCATTAATAAGATGAGTAAAATGAAACTGAAACAATTTCGTTCAGATCTTTGGTTTACAATTCACCTGAAATGCAATACCCAAAAAACATTAATAAGAAACGTGGAACGAGTAAAATGCAACTGAAACAATTTGGTTCAGATCTTTGGTTTACAATTCACCTGAAATGCAATACCAAAACGAATCAAGAAAACCAATCTTACCATATTAATTCGGAGCATTTCATCCATTTTAGATTCGTTTAAAATTGAAGCATTGTTGATGACTACATCCAACCCACCAAATTTGGAAACTGTTTTTTCAAAAGCCTCTTCAAAACAAAAGGTAATTAATGCATATCAACATTTTGTTAATTAGATGTCAAAGCTTAAATGTATATTAATATAGATCACATAGTAAATCTACAACATCATTTACAGAGCATCCTTAAGGTATTTTGTTTTCTACCCATTTCCATTCAGTTAATTTCAAGTCAGTATACAAACTTGAATATATATATGTTGGTATCACACATTAACTTTAAGTTGGATACACGCTATACATTAAAGTTCTACCTCCAAAAGTGTTATCATCGGTGACGTCAGCAGCCGAAAAAAGCACATTATCCGGGCCATGTTTCGACTTCAGTTGGGTTTCGGTTTCTCTAAATTCGTTGGATTCAATGTCAATCAGCGCCACCTGAGTAAGAAAAGTACAATAAGATGGCGATATTGGTCCTATTGGTGGAAAAAGCATTGTCAAATATGTTTTTAAACCAAATTGACATTTGAACTATATTGTGTTTATTCCTGTGCACGAAGACGTGAAAAGATTACTTTGTTTGTTAACCGATTTAAACCAGCCTACATGTAACTATAGTAATACTTGTTTGTAATAAGTGTTTTTACTTGGAGATAATCGTCAAGGATAGTTTTGTTCTTTTCGTCACTTTGGTTTCCTGACAATAACGTTATATCGATATTTGTATTGTTTACACGAATGCTCGAAGCGTTTTATTCAGGGGTCATTCTGCACAAGAACTCCTCTGGGTTTCTTGTAACCCAAATGGAATGCAGCCAAAGTGCCAAGTCGGTATCACATTTTGCATTGATTGTGGGCCATATTGTCTATTATTATGATACATTCAAATTATTCGTCTATAACTATATGTAATCTCTCCATAGCAGAATTTAGCATATTAAGTAGCTATCGACGCAATTAAACAATATATGGAAACGTACCTACGTCATGTTAAAAAAATGTATTACACCGGATGAAACTGACCTTAGCTGACCGTTTGAGTAAGAGATCTGCAGTAGCTCTGCCTATCCCCCGAGCAGCCCCTGTTATTAGTGTAATCTTCCCTGCGATGGACATAGTATAAGTTGTGAGTTAACAATGAGAGCTTGGTGAAGACCAGCCAGCAAGGACTACTGTTAAGATTTACATTTTAAATCAGTTAAACTTTGACACAATATAAACTGGACTCTACTGGATAGGATCACTTGAGCAAACCAGATTTCAAAGAAAAACAAACATGTCTACCTTTTAGACAAGAAGATTTTCCCTGTGCCCGTGTGCTTCAGTGTTTTTTTTATGAATTTACTCGAAACGGTTAGGCTTTAGCAGTTTGGTCCTACAAATATGGTCATAAAAATGTGCTTGTTTTCTTCATAAAGAGGGTTTTGGGGAATAAATACGTTTTGAATTTGACAGAAGAGTATACAAAATGAATATGTGTATTAAATATGCGTGTTTAGTGTCAGTGTGAAGTTCGATCCATGATCTAATTTTAAAAAGGATTCTCTTTAAAGTTCAACAGAATTCGTGACGAGTAATATTTTATATCAATTCTTATCTAATTCTATATCTTAAACCTTTATATTTTTTAAAGGCACACTGTGCCAGTGTGTTTTAGTGTTCATGAATATTAAATATCAAACAGTTCTAGTATGTATTTGCAATGAAGCCAGCATACGTTGTACGACACAGTGCAAAACTAGATTACGGTTATCTACTAAAACAGTTTCGTCCACCCTAATAATACTAAGTACAATAGCTACTGGAGTCTGTGTGGATGTCATACTGATTAGTTTAATAATGTCCCTCTTGTGAACTGATAAAAAAACAGCGAGCAAGAACTGATAAAAATGATCTGGAGTTGTATATATTGATTATGTATGATAAGACGTTTAGATGTTACTCCGCTCTAGTTTGTTTATCACTGTAACTGTTACGATGTAATTCCACAATCTATCAGCAAGGTGTTAGCCTAAGTGCGCTAAATAGAAATGTTGATATCCGGAAGTTCCGCCATTATAACAGGTGGTGCAAGGGGACTGGGTAAAGCATTTGCTGAGACATTGCTGCAAAATGGTGCCAAAGTAAGTGGTTACCATAGGTCTTTGTTACGATAACGAACTTGCATACAATTTAATTGCCCGCGAAGAGCCATCTTCTCTTGCCAAGTTGAAATCTTCATGGATTTTAACTTGGCTCGAGAAGAGCCATCGTAACTGCGCAATAGAGCAACAAAGATACGTTATTTGACCGTATCAGTATTGCATGCTTGTATGGGTAATAAAATAGAGAAAACCGAAAATGGCAGTTCTTTGAATCTATTTGAGTGAGTGAGTGATTGGGGTTTTACGTCCTGCTCAACAGTATTTCGGTTATATGAAGACGTTGTCTCCTTGTGACAGGGCGGATTTCCACCGCTCTTTTAGGTGCTGTCTCACCGAGACGACTTGCCGAAGACAACCAGCAAGCCCCCTCACCCAGTCACAGTATACTGACACCGGGCCAACCAGTCGCTGCTCTAACTCCTATTGCTGAGCGCCAAGCGAAGCAGTAACAGCTACCACTGTTAAAGTCTTTGGTCTGACTCGACCCGGGCTTGAACCCGGATCTCCCAGGCCTGAAGCGGACGCTCTACCGACTGAGCTATCGGGGCTGGTGAATCTATTTGAATACGTTTGGGTTACGGCTTTGCTACTTTACCCGGTTGTGAAATGGCGACAACACCCAAAGAGACCTAAAATAAAACTCATCTGAAGAACATCAAGTCGCGACCATATAGAGAAATTGTTATAATGATCCTATGTAACATAAAACTATTTTGACAATATAATAATACATAACAAGTTAATCAAGCTTAATGATATTCCTCCTACAAATACTGAATTGGTTAATCTGGATTCACAGGTATGTTTAGTTGATATACTGGATGAAGTATTGACAATCACCTGCGAAGAGTTGCAGAAAAAGTACGGAAAATCTAATGTCTTCAAGTTTACAGCAAATATAACAAAAGCATCTGAATTAAAAGGTAATCTTCTTTCCTACATTTTTTTTTCAAAACGTTTAAATCTTAAATAGAACATTTAAATAATCAGAAATATTACAATGTTCCAAGGAATGACGTTCTTTGACAACGGACTTTGTATTTCAAGTAAATTTCATTACTTTCACCGCTATCCTTGTATTCTTATTATATTGGAATGTAACTTCCTAATTTAAACAACAAACAAATGGTTGATTTTGACTTAAGCAAATTGTACTTAGACTCCGTGAATAATTCTTAAGTTACACTTCAAGTAAAAGTGGGATCATTATTTACGTGTTTTGATATTTCACGGAAGAAAATGTTGCATTTCAGGAGCTTTCTCAGAGACCTTGGCTCGATTTAACAGTATCGATATCGTAATAAATAACGCTGGTCTGCAGAAAGAGGGGAAATGGGAGACAATGCTGGATGTCAACTTGGTAAGACCATTGTCTGTTAGTAGACCTTACCAATTATCTCCCCGTTTGATCCATAAATCACTGAGGTCTGTTTCTGTAGAGATAAGTGGCTATGACAGTGATGTAAAAAAAACTTTCGCTGAAATTAACCGTTTATGGAACAGTCTCACTTAATGTTCTGATGTATTGATGAACACACAAATGGCCAGCTAGAATTATTAATGAATCGCTTGGCGACTAAACAAATGACTATCTGAGCTCTGTGCCATTAACTCATTTATCTCTAGGTAAAAGACATAATCTTTTGATGTGTTCAGTAGTATATTCAATCACTGTTTCAACGGCAGCAATTTTCGAATTATTTTGTGTATATTGTCAGAGTGCAGTGATTCAAGGAACACTTCTATCTGTGGAACTCATGGACGCCAATAGAGGAGGGACCGTTGTCAATATAGCTTCAGATGTGGGTATGTTACATAGATAAAGTGTTTGTGGGAGAACAAGTGGTTATACAAGGATACCGTAATTAATTACTATAACGCTATTTGGATTTAATTGTATTTCTCATCAGATTATTCGGCTTACATGTTCAACCGTATCGGCCAAGGTCTATTATAGGCAATTAAACATTACAACTGTGTATGGAAAAGTATCTATATTTAACAAAGTGAGTTTAAATGAGGAATATAAAACCGACGAAATCAGTTGTTTCGACCTTGGGTACATGTATGCTATGTTTGATTCTGTTAGGACAACTTTAGTGACATATTCGCGGAAACGTTTCCCTCCTGAATATCTCTCCTTGACCTGTGATTGCTGTTAACCTTATGCTTATATGGTTGGGTTTGCAGGAGTCGATGTCCATAAAACGGACACCCCGTTAATACCTGTTTATACTGCGTCGAAAGCAGCGGTTGTGGCGTATACAAGGTGCTTTGTTGTAAGTGTTTTTATCTCAGAATTGTTTATCAGCGGAAAGCTTTTATTTTGTATTTCTTTATAAAAAAAATATCGAACAATTTTGGATCAACAAAATGTTCCCATGATTTGACAATTCATAATACTTTAATATTAATTGATGCTGACGGCGAATTTTAGAGGCATTTCAATATTACAGCTGAATCCTGAAGTTGTTTCCCGTAAAATAAGACTGTTATGTCTGTGCCCGCGACTCACTGACACTGCTCTAGCTAAGGACCATGCAGAAGACAGGTGTTGGGATATCAAGGCGTTTCAGGCTCTAGATTTAGAGTCAATGATGAGGTTGGATATATGTTATACAAGATTCTTCAATCTTAAATACTGGGCCAGTTCCTTTTAAAGCAATTTGAATTTTAGGCCAGGAAAGGTTTTTGTGAAAGCTCCTACTTGGAAAGCAATAATTTTTACAATAATCTATACTTTTACTATAATATGATCTAAATATGCTCTTCACAAAATTGCACACATATTTCCGGAACTAGCCAAATGGCTTCTTCTGGTGGGTAGTTTTAAATTACCTTATTGTTGTCAAGGTTACAAAATGCTTAAATATATACATTACCATAATGAGTGGTGTATAGCAGAGTAACCATAAACTATGCATTAACAGTGCCTTTGGATTTTGATAATAGCTCGTACGGCTATAATGATAGGGCAACATCAGAAATATACCACTTGTATTTATTTGTTTGTTGGTTAGTGGAATTATTTGTTTCGTTTCAGACCAGAAGAAGTGGCGCACATACTACTAAATTTTGGCAATTAATGCCACTTTAATATTAATTGATGCTGACGGCGAATTTTAGAGGCATTTCAATATTACAGCTGAATCCTGAAGTTGTTTCCCGTAAAATAGACTGTTATGTTTGTGCCCGCGACTCACTGACACTGCTCTAGCTAAGGACCATGCAGAAGACAGGTGTTGGGATATCAAGGCGTTTCAGGCTCTAGATTTAGAGTCAATGATGAGGTTAGATATATCTTATACCAGATTCTTCAATCCAAATACAATATCTTAAATGGTGGGCCAGTTTCTTTTAAAGCGATGGGAAATTTGGGTCAGGAAAGGCTTTTGTGAAAGCTCCTACTTGGAAAGCAATAACTTTTTAAATAATCCACTTTTATTATAATAAATCTGAATATGCTCTTGACAAAATTGCACACATATTTCCGGAACTAGCCAAATGGCTTCTTCTGATGGGTAGTTTTAAATTACCTTTTTGTTGTCAAGGTTACATTGTATCAAAATGCTTAAATATATGCATTACCATAATGAGTGGAGTCCAGCAGAGTAACCATACGTTAACATTGCCTTTGGATTTTGATAATAACTCGTACGGCTATAATGATATGGTCACATCAGAAATGTACCACTTGTATTTATTTGTTGGTTAGTGGAATTATTTGTTTCGTTTCAGACCAGAAGATGTGGCGCACATACTACTAACAATTCTGAGAGATGATGACAATAATGGCAAAATAGCCCTTGTATCAAATCCAGATGTATTCCAATATGTATAAAATATTGATATCTCCCATGTTTCTCCGGATAAAAACAGTTTATTTAGTTATCAATACAAGACACAGCGTAATTTAAAATGTAGATGTTGTCTCGATAAAAGCTGCTCCCCAACTAGGTGAAACATCAGAGCATCAGAAAACTAGACAATGGAAAAGTTTTAAGAGATTGGGAATGTTCCTCAAACATACTCATTCATTTATTTTTTAAAAAGTTATAATGTTTGGACAATTTACCGAGGCGAATAGTTTTTACAGTATATAGATATATCAAATAAACCGCACCGTTTCTGCTTCTGATACAAAAACCCTTCTTGAAGTAAAATAAATTTTGCAAAGAAAATTTCTGAATAATTTTGATATTTGTGCAATTAATAATCTCTTGGTCAAACGTCTTTTAGTTTATATTCTAAACAAGCACTAACTCAATTTAAACCAAGGTACTTGTAATTTGACGGTATTGCAACTGGCTCAATAAAGTAAACAATTATATAATACAATACATGTTCCTGTGATAGAAAACCTGTTTATTTCAATTGATTATAGTTTTCTCTTTTTTCTACATTGCTGTGTGATTAAAGACTAATCTAGGGACGATGTTATGTTTAACATAGATATAGAAAAATAAACATATTGAATTAGATCTATTTGCTGGTGTTTTTATTCAACTGGCTTTTCATTATTTGCTATTAGCTTAATACATACAGTCCCGGGGAAACTATGCGTTCTCAGTATATATTTAGGATATAACAATTATTAAATGTCAAACTTATAAAAGACTTCCAAAGGATAGGCCTACTGCAGTGATGTGACCAACATTTTGACACTCCGAAGTCTTTTTGGGAACCAAAGGAATAACTTTTTTAAAATTAGTTTAATGTGCTGTACATAAATTGATGAGAGTGTAAGTTAAACATTATGTTGACATACATTGTATTCTGTGAAAGATCTGAAAACTCTGATAAATTCAGAACATGATTGTGTTAACTGGGTCGTTATCTGAACGTGTCCCACACCAGGTAAAGGTATTCAGACGTAAGTACGGGCGGGTATGGAGCTGTCAGGAAAAGTGGCTATCATAACCGGCGGGGCCAGGGGTATCGGTAAAGCTATAGCGGAGGAACTTCTAACAAATGGTGCAAAGGTCAGTCGCTTCCTACAGCTCGGTTTACAAGCAAAGTACGGTAATGGGAATATGGGTTAGATTAAATATCATTATTATATAACATTTTTAATGTTATGTAACACGGAGAGTAAATTTGAAACATTTCAGTATATATTGACCTTATTGTATTTGAGATAGAGGTCAAATCTAGTCTATACTTCATAGATGAAGGAATTTGCACTTTGTCCTGGCCTTTGTGTTAAACAAAAGTAAACAAGTATAAACTGCATTTGGCCAACTTATCTGTCTTCAAGACTATCCAAAAGCAAACTCTGTGATGGATGAAGGCCGTTTAATCCATGCACTCCATCTTCTAGACACAAACACAGGACAGGGTTGTTTAAGGCCTACATGTATAACTTGTCTTGTTGAATCTAATCTCAATACGAAGACGCGCCTACCTCGTGCGTGATTACAAAAAATATACCCCCTTTGTTGGTCATCTTTCAATTGATAACATTGGAAAAATACGCATACTTGGACAGTATAGCTGACAGACTGTGTCATTAGGTGGTAAGAGATTGAGAATGGCCAGGTCTGAGGAAATTAAAATCCACTGCCTGTACCATTGTTCTTAGCTCTAGGAAAGTTTCCTACCTAACACCAATGTTTTACAGGTGTGTCTGATTGATGTACTCAAACCTGTACTGTCTGAGACAGAGACTGAGTTTGGAAGACGATTTGGAGCAGAAAGAGTTATAACATGTATAGCAGATATCACTCAGGAGGATCAATTCAGGGGTAACGTGTGACATATTTTACCGAACCACGCCTTGTGTTTAGTAATTAAAATACATATCTCATTATTTAACACTGTGTATAAAATGTAAACGCTAAAAAGTCATATTTTATTTCAGCTGGCTTCCAACAAACTATAGAGAAATGGGGTACGGTTGATATTTTGATCAACAACGCATCTATACAAAAAGAAGGCCAATGGAAGTTGATGGTCGATATCAATATGGTAAGTTTTGCCTTCAAATTGAAGCCAATGGAAGTTGATGATCGATATCAATATGGTAAGTTTTACCTTCAAATTGAAGCCAATGGAAGTTGATGATCGATATCAATATGGTAAGTTTTACCTTCAAATTGAAGCCAACGGAAGTTTATAGTCGATAGCAATATGGTCAGTTTTACCTTCAAATTGAAGCCGATGGAAGTTGATGGTCGATATCAATATGGTAAGTTTTGCCTTCAAATTGAAGCCAATGGAAGTTGATGATCGATATCAATATGGTAAGTTTTACCTTCAAAAAGAAGCCAATGGAAGTTGATGGTCGATATCCATATTGTAAGTTTTACCTTCAAATTGAAGCCAATGGAAGTTGATGGTGGATATCTAAATGGTAAGTTTTACCTTCAAATTGAAGCCTATGGATGTTGTTGATCGATATCAATATGGTAAGTTTTACCTTCAAAAAGAAGCCAATGGAAGTTGATGGTCGATATCCATATGGTAAGTTTTACCTTCAAAAGAAGCCTATGGATGTTGATGATCGATATCAATATGGTAAGTTTTACCTTCAAATTGACGCCAATGGGAGCTGATGATCGATATCAATATGGTAAGTTTTACCTTCAAATTGAGGCCAATGGAAGTTGATGGTCGATATCAATATAGTAAGTTTTACCTTCAAATTGAAGCCAATGGATGTTGTTGATCGATATCAATATGGTAAGTTTTACCTTCAAATTGAAGCCAATGAAAGTTGATGTTGGATATCAAAATGGTAAGTTTTACCTTCAAATTGAAGCCTATGGATGTTGTTGATCGATATCAATATGGTAAGTTTTACCTTGAAAAAGAAGCCAATGGAAGTTGATGGTCGATATCCATATGGTAAGTTTTACCTTCAAAAAGAAGCCTATGGATGTTGATGATCGATATCAATATGGTAAGTTTTACCTTCAAATTGAGGCCAATGGAAGTGGATGGTCGATAGCAATATGGTAAGTTTTACCTTCAAATTGACGCCAATGGAAGTTGATGGTCGATAGCAATATGAAGAGAGTTACCTTTAAATGGAAGCCAGTTGATGGCCGATATCAATAGGTAAGTTTTACCTAAGTTGATGATCAATTCAGGGGTAACCTGTGACAAAAAAGGTCAATGGAAGTTGATGGTCGATATCAATATGGTAAGTTTTACCTTCAAATTGAAGCCAATGGAAGTTGATGGTCGATATCCATATTGTAAGTTTTACCTCCAAATTGAAGCCAATGGAAGTTGATGGTGGATATCAAAATGGTAAGTTTTACCTTCAAATTGAAGCCTATGGATGTTGTTGATCTATATCAATATGGTAAGTTTTACCTTGAAAAAGAAGCCAATGGAAGTTGATGGTCGATATCCATATGGTAAGTTTTACCTTCAAAAAGAAGCCTATGGATGTTGATGATCGATATCAATATGGTAAGTTTTACCTTCAAATTGACGCCTATGGATGTTGTTGATCGATATCAATATGGTAAGTTTTACCTTCAAATTGAAGCCAATGGAAGCTGATGATCGATATCAATATGGTAAGTTTTACCTTCAAATTGAAGCCTATGGATGTTGTTGATCGATATCAATATGGTCAGTTTTACCTTCAAATTGAAGCCTATGGATGTTGTTGATCGATATCCATATGGTAAGTTTTACCTTCAAATTGAAGCCAATGAAAGTTGACTGTCAATATGAATATGGTAAGTTTTACATTCAAATTGAAGCCTATGGATGTTGTTGATCGATATCAATATGGTAAGTTTTACATTCAAATTGAAGCCTATGGATGTTGTTGATCGATATCAATATGGCAAGTTTTACCTTCAAATTGAAGCCTATGGATGTTGTTGATCGATATCAATATGGCAAGTTTTACCTTCAAATTGAAGCCAATGAAAGTTGATGTTGGATATCAATATGGTAAGTTTTACCTTCAAATTGAAGCCTATGGATGTTGTTGATCGATATCAATATGGTAAGTTTTACATTCAAACTGAAGCCAATGCAAGTTGATGTTGGATATCAATATGGTAAGTTTTACCTTTAAATTTAATTAAATTGAAGCTGGTGGTCGATGTCAATATGGTAAATGCTATCTTCAAATGGAAACGGACATAATTAATATTGGATTCTCACCCATCCGGGACAGACGGTTTTTAACTTATTCAATAATGTATATACATTGTATTTGTATTAAAACATTGAAAAAATCAAAAACAAATTGTAACTTTTTTTGACAACGTGCTTTTCGTTTCCTCCTTTAATACCACAGAGTGGCACAATTCGAGGTACCCTTTTGGCTCTAGAGTTCATGAACCCTGAACATGGCGGCGTTGTCCTCAATATGTCTTCTGTTTCGGGTAAGAATATTATTTTACCCGTTATGTGTTTCTATTGAAATTACTGAAGCCCCAGAGATCAATCTATTTCGTTCGTGGTATTTTGGGGGTATATTAAATATGCCCAATTTATCTGTTATTTCCACAAGTATAGGCCTGGTTTCTTCGGTATAAAATAAGTTTAGGACCTACCTGTTGTAACGGACATGAATAGTATGCCTTATTTATCTTGTATCTTAAGTATACCTGTCTCTATCTATTTTCATAAATCTATATATTAGGTATATCTGCCTTATCTGGTATATTCAGTATAAATGCATTATCTACATGACATATTAAGCATACTTGGTGTGTCTGCTGTATGAAGTATATTTGGTGTACCTGGCATATTAATTATACTTCGTGTATCTAGTAAATTAAGTATAGGCTACTTGGTGTATCTGGTGTATTACGTATATTTGGCGTACCTGGTATATTACGTATATTTGGTGTACCTGGCTTATTAAGTATATTTGGTGTATTTGGTGTAATAAGTATATTTGGTGTATCTTGTATATTAAGTATACTTGGTGTATCTTGTATATTAAGTATACTTGGTGTATCTTGTATATTAAGTATACTTGGTGTATCTTGTATATTAAGTATACCTGGTGTATCTGGTATATTAAGTATACTTGGTGTATTTGGTGTATTAAATATATTTGGTGTATCTTGTATATTAAGTATACTTGGTGTATCTTGTATATTAAGTATACTTGGTGTATCTTGTATATTAAGTATACTTGGTGTATCTTGTATATTAAGTATACTTGGTGTATCTTGTATATTAAGTATACTTGGTGTATCTTGTATATTAAGTATACTTGGTGTATTTGGTGTATTAAATATATTTGGTGTATCTTGTATATTAAGTATACTTGGTGTATCTTGTATATTAAGTATACTTGGTGTATCTTGTATATTTGGTATATTTGGTGTATCTGGTATATTAAGTATACTTGGTGTATCTTGTATATTTGGTGTATCTTGTATATTAAGTATACTTGGTGTATCTTGTATATTAAGTATACCAGGTGTACCTGGTATATTAGGTATATTTGGTGTATCTGGTCTATTAAGTATACTTGGTGTATCTTGTATATTTGGTGTATCTTGTATATTAAGTATACTGTGTGTATCTGGTATATTAAGTTTTATTCGGTGTCAAGAAGGAACAACTTCTTGTAACATTCTTTCAAGAAAAGTCTTGTGATCAGAGTTTCCAAAAGACTTTCATGAATGAAATGCCCTAAGAGTTAAAGACGCGATGCAAAATCGACGAATAGGTGCCAGATCGTGGAAACTGTTTCGTACAAAACTCCCGCAACAAATAACAAATGGCAGAGAATCGTAATTGCAACTCTCCTAACATCGTCTATTTTATCACATTCATAAAATGTCGCAGCAATACGTAGGAAAAACTCAGAATACTCTACGACAAAGACCCACCGACCATTTATCTGGTATTAGACAGACGTGATGTGCCCGTGGCACAGAATTTCAACTCTAGGTCAATTCGGTAAGAGACTATTTCCAAATAATGCCCATTGAAAAAATGCCTGTCTCACTTCCGCTGCAGGGCCGCGATCTTAGCAAAGTGTGATCTTAACTACCATGGCAACCAATGCTAAAGGCATACGTTGCCATTGGTAATTAAAATTACCTTAAGTTAAGATCGCTTTGTGAAACTGGGCCCAGATACCAAACGTTTGGAAAAGGGGAGTTTTGGGATTCAAACTGTTTATCCTTTGGGTTGGAACTTGGACCCGGGATGATGATGTGAACAAAATATTATATTTCAGGGGGAACCAAAATTTCCGCTTCTTTTCCCATTTTCCTATTGGGTTCAAGTTTACCGATATTCTTGCCATAGCCGAAGATGCGTAAGCATTGTCAATATATTTCAAAGAGTTCCAGAAAATTCTACTGACTAAAGTCAAATTCCTGTCTGTCGTCAATCTTATGAAATATGATGGGTTTTAGTTAATAACAACCACTTATAATTGGGTATGAAGGTGTAAATAATATACCACTTTTTAACGCTATCATGGTTATTTTAGACAAGAAGATTTTCTCTGTGCCTACGTGTTTTTGTGCTCGTAATTGTATATATGATGCAATTGAATGTTTGGAACCAGTCTAATGGCCTACGTCCCTCGTGTATATGATTGGTTTTGTTGTATACGTGTTCGTTGGGTAAAATCCACTGATATATTTTCCATCAATTTAACAATGGTTATAATATATCAATTATGCGTTCGATCTTATTTTAATAGGTGTACATGTTACTCGAGGCCAGATGCCCCTTATACCAGTCTATTCAGCTACTAAGGCCGGAATTATTGCTTATACTCGATGTTTTGCGGTATGCACTTAATATGTTGGTATATCTAAACCAACGTAAATAAATCCGCCTTGCAAAAGATACTCCAAAAATAAGGACACATTTCAAAACCGGGTCTAAAGAAGATAATATTCTGTCATTTTTTTACCTGGATAAAGCAGAAATGATGAGCATTTTGATAATGTCTTAATTAGTTCATTAACAATTCATTTGCAAATTTTTTTAAGGACACATTTCAAAAACGGAATCAATTTTCTGCCATGGTTTAACCTGGATAAAACAGAGATGATAAGCATTTTGATAATGTCTTAATTAGTTCATTAACAATTCATTTGCAAATTTTTTTTAAGGACACATTTCAAAAACGGAATCAATATTCTGCCATGGTTTAACCTGGATAAAACAGAGATGATAAGCATTTTAATAATGTCTTAATTAGTGCATTTACAATTCATTTTAAAATTCTTATTACAGTTGAACGAGAAGGTGGTAGCTAAAAAGATACGAATCGTTTGCCTGTGTCCGTTGTCCACGGAAACAGCACTTTTACATGATAAATCTGATGACAAGTGTTGGGACATGGAGGCGTTCTATTCTGCAGATAGGGGGCGGTTGATGAAGTAAGTGACGTATATAAAGATATGGTTGAGCTATATTTAAGGACATAAGACCTAACCGAAACACGCTTGAGTTATCAATGACAGATGGTTTAAATATATTGGTCTAGAGATGTCTTTGCGAATAGTTTCAAAACAGTTTTATTTTGGTATTTTTCAGAACGTCAGAAGTTGCCAGTATAACCAGAGAATTGCTTCAAGACGAAACAAACAGTGGAAAAGTGGCTCTGATCCAGGGGGTCGGCAAATACGAATTCATTTAAATCGAATTGTTTATAGATTGTTATCTAAATTACAAATTACATAGCTTTAATTTCACTAGTCTTTGATTTATTATGCTTACTTTTGGACATAAAGTAGACCTATATCATTTTCGGTCACATGTAATTGTAAACAAAACGAAGGGGTGGGGTTTTTTTTGTGAGATTAACAAGAAAAGACATCGGCAGGAAAAGTGTACATGTTTCTGATAACTTAGCTAATTCTAAATTTAGGAAACTTCGGCACACCTCCTCTAAATGGCACCTTCCTAATGTAACTAAGACAGTTCTAGTATTTGAGCATTCTAATTCATCTAGAAAAGGCCTAAACCTTGACCCCCACCCTGATATGCAGGTAGAATGTGTTCCTGGTTCCAACGGTTCTGAGTGGATTTTTTTGCCAGGTACTCGCCAAAGGTCGGAGGTTTTCTCCGGGCAATGAGATAGGTTTTCTATCCCATTAAACCTGACAACACCGTTATATAAGTGAAATAATCTTGAGTGCGGCACAAAGCATCAATCAATCAATCAATTCCATTCGAACACTAATTCAAAAGTATCAACCTGAGTAAACCTGAGAAAATTATCTTGAATATTGGTATCAATAACAAGACAACTACTGCGACAGACATTTCATTAAAGCAGATGCTCAATATGATGATTAGGAAGACTTTTTTCAACTCGCTCTTCTACTTTGTAGAGATCCATTTATCTTCTAAATTACCGTCCAGTTAAGTTTCAAACCTGAACCTGTATAACTCTGCTGCTTCCAAGATAAAGCGAGTTATGGTCATACCAAAAATACGCCATTCAAAATTTAAAGTGTCAATGACGAAAATCACTGGGCTGAAGATACAGCAAATTGCTTGTATACCCACTGGATTCAGACACTTGTATTAAACTAAATTTGGGACAGGGCATGTTCCACCCTACTTTCGGCTTAGGAAGTAATATTGTTAATCTTTGTAACGAGGAACTTATTACTGATGATATATCTCTACTCAATAAAAGACTTTCATTTGTGCCTTGCCCCAAAACATTATCTGATAGGGACTTTCTGTTGTGGACTTCTCCAGAATTATTAGTCTGGTATCTACCGAGATTCTAGTGGGGTACGCAAGCCGTTTACATCTCCAGCGCGGCTGAAACGTTTTCCTTGTGATTTGACAGTTTACATGCGTTTTTTTCGACTTTTCGAAATCGTTTTACTCAAAGGTGTGATTCTCATGATACACGTCTGATTTTCTGTGAGATACGGAATCTATCGTCTCAAAACCAAGTTTCCACTTCTGCAAAATTCTGTTAAAGACGAAAAACGCTGGAAATGTCAAAATTTCTCCTATGGCACTAATAGGGTTCCGTAACAGAGTGATATTCTTCGCAGATGTGACAAACAATCTTTCGTTTACCTTCGGTATCTGGATGACATTTTTATCATATGGCAGCATACGTTGGAAGGCCTTCATAATTGATACTCTTAATTCTATTCTCATGACCCCAGTCTGCAAAGCCCCATTCATTGACTTCTGCTTAAGCGCAAACACAGATGGCGGCGTTGCTACGTTTAATCTGGGGAAGGAGTCATGATCTTTGCCTAGAGGAAATTAAGTCTGAGATGGATTCGAACTCCCTTATGATCGATGGAAGGTCTTATCGGAGACTTTGCCTTCTGCTGATGTCGCCAAAACGGCAATATATCTAGAGAATTTCAAGATATCATTCGAAATCAGGATATATCTTGCAGTTTGTTTCTTGTGGCCTACAATTTGTGGACCTACGCTCTCATTGACTAACGTTTTGGCTCCTTATATATTTAAAATCACTAAAACACACGGAAAATCTTCTTGTCTAAAAAAACCAAGGAAACAAGTTTCTAATTGTGTTAAAAAGAGGTATATCATTTAGACCTTTATACCCCACATAAATTGTTGTAATGAACTAAACCTATAATATTTCATTAGGTTGACGACTGACAGGAGCTTGGCCTTAGTCAGTAGAATTTTCTGGAACACTTTGTAAATCATTGACAATGCCTAAACATTTTAAGCTATATGACAAGAATATCTCGGCTGACTGAGATTGAGCCCCATATGATCATGGGAAAAGACAGTGAAAATCCCCCCCCCCCCTCCCTTTCCCAAGAGAAACCTAGGTAGACAGACAGGGAAGTTTAGCCCTGACCAGTATATCTTTCAAACACTTGTTCTTTTTATAGTGAAAATTCCGCACAGGCGAAATAATGACATCGTGCTGCTCATGAATAACATACAGATCCATGGCAATATAGAATACCATATTGCTATTTTGCAGAATTATATTATATGGCACGGTGGCTTTAATGTGACATTTCAAAATTTTCTTAGTTTTCACCTGGGTGAAAAGTGTTATCACCTGGGTGAAAAGTGTTATCACCTGTATACAAACTTTTATACCTGGGTGAAAAGTTTTTCGCCTGGGTGAAGAGTTTTTCGCCTGGGTGAAAAGTGTTATTATTCAGGTGAATTCAGAAGAAATTTAATATTTAAAAGAAGAAGCTTTTGTTTACAAGCATCATCTAGCTTCATTCATATACATGACCATGCTATTTACAGTAACTCGTAAATTTACCTGTCTAGCTATGAATACACGTTTAAAAAAATAACCAAAACCTTAATTCAAATCTGTAGACCTATGAGTGAATCTAAAGGTGGTACATGTAGGCCTATTATTTTTTATTATTGTAAGAATTACCTACACAGCTTTAATTCTAATCCTTTTGTTCTGTGGGTTAAAATCAAGTAGTTTAGGCTCTGTCATGAAAATACTAATAGCCTACATTGTACGTCTTAAATCGGTGAAATAACTTTTGAAAGAATGACCACCAAAATGAGAAAGTTCTTTATATAGGCATAGTGTAGAGGTAAGGATTGGTCCGAAAAGCAAGGAAGGAAAGTTTTCCTGTCCTTAGGATGGTCCGAGTCACTGGAAACTTGACTATATGTTATAAACTAAAATGGGCCGCCGATAGCGCCATAAAAATATCTTTTGAATTGAGAAACCCACGTGTTGCATCTGCACTCAATCATTTCAGAATGGCATTGTTTTCCAAAACTGACAGAGCTAGAATTGACATGGCAACAAAAGGCCTCTCAGATATTCTTCAAAACATAACCTATGCTTAAATTAAAGCTGCCATCTGGTTATAAAAAAAAGAAAGAGAAACTGGTTCCACCAACAATGTAAAGTAGGCCTATAGGCCTACATTGAATTGAATCAGGAGTCTCTGAAATACGGTGGCTCATAGGGGACATAGTTATCGTATTAATTTAGCGTATTTTGTCTGTGAATTATTCTTGAAAATGGCAGTTTCCACCCATGTCCAAATTATTTTCCACCCGTGCCCAAATTATTTTCCACCCATGTGTTAGCTAGTTTCCACACATGTGAAAATTAATTTGCACCCATTCGGAAATTATTTTGCGCCCATGCGGAAATTAATTCAACATACAATATATGAAATTCTACAGGTAGGCCTATGTCCCCTATGAGCCATCGTATCGTAGCATTTGTCATCCTCGGATGCCCAGGGTTAAATTCTCAACAAGCTCACCTTTTACGTGAGCGTAAGTTTTAATCGTGGGTTCATTTGTAGGCCTATATTATTTGTATTTAATACATATAACATCATTTTAGTTTGTTAATTTTTACAGTTTGTTTGTACGCGTGTCTTCTGTACTGCTGTGGTGATTTTATGGTGGGATAGTTCAGATTGGTTGTTACTTTTGACGCAAAATATAAAAATATATACATATATAGGCCTATTCGCTGGAGCGCTGACAGGTGCGAGACGCGCGTCTAACAATACTAAATCTGTCTACGCGAGATTTCTCTGGCAACGGTGACGCTTCATAAACAACAACGACCTAATCTGGACACCGACTATTTTGGCGTGAGTATTTTGATTTCCCTGTCTTTCTTTTGTCTTTACATTCTCCATGACTGTGTTCAGCAGTTTGTCGTAATGACACTATTTGAGTTTATTATATTGTTATTTCTCTGTCTAGAATTGACCACAAACTGCCCGTTCAGAAGCGGCAGTCTACTCCGACTTTTTGATTGCAATGAGCAGATTAGCCGCACTCGTGTGTCTCTATCCTGGTTTACTTACTTTGCCGGTCAGGTATGAGCAGATGAGCCATGACTCCAAAATACGACCGTCACTCGCGTCAGTATAAAAAAATAGTAATTTTGGAATCAAAAACCCGGACTACCTATGGGTTTAAGTTAGTTCAATTTACCGAACTTATGGTGATATTACATATACCAACGTTCAGTCTGTGAATTCTGAAATGCTGCTCGGAAAACTCCGACAAACTTTTGTCGGAAATTACAAGCCATGAAAATAATATTGTAACTGCTCTGTATGGACAATTCCTACCCCAGACTTCTTCAGAACTCATAAAAGATTATTCTTTCCTCTTTTATTTATTTTTATTTATTTTATTTATTTGACATGCACCGTTTGAACCAGTTCGAACGTCGCTTAAAATGGCGGCAAAGTCTCCAAGAAATGACAGTTTGTTGTTGTTTAAGACCAGGTGTACGCCCTTTGGAATAGCTACATGTAATAAAAGCGGACAAGAATAATCTTTTATGAGTTTTAAAGAAGTCTGAGGTAGGAATCGTCCATACCGAGGAGTTACAATAATATTTTCATGGCTTGCAATTTAAGCATCATTTCCACCTTGTATTTCTAATTGGTATACCGAACGTTGGTATATGTAATATCACCATAAGTTCGGTAAATTGAACATCACCATAAGTTCGGTAAATTGAACTAGGTTTGAGTATGACTACCGCTATTCACTGTCAGAGGTTTTTAAAAAAACAGGCATCAGAAGTCCACCATTCATAGACTTCTGATACTGATAGCATTGGAAAAGAAAAATGGTATGGCAAACTAATTAATGTAATTAGTGACTGATATAACTAGTTTTAAAATAAATATTTTAAATTACCAGTATGATGATCAATTTAAATTTATTTACAATACAGGTATTGAATGGTTTGTTAGAAGCAGTGTAGGCACAATTAAGTTACCATGTCATACTACCAGGTAAGTAAAATACACCTTGTGGAATATCATTACCGGTAGGCCTACCTGTACATGAACATTTTCTCTCTCGATCATTGTTTACAGGGATATAATTTTTGTGGCTTTATGAAAAATGATTACACAGGCCTATAGCTAAACTCATGACTTAATGGCCATTTTTTCATGTTTAACCTTTTCATTATTTAATATCTTCCTATGCATTACACTATTCGTCTGCCCACATTTATTTCTCTTCTAATGCCTGGTTGATATGTGGGATGGTTGCCAGTTACCAGCGGAAGGTCGTGGGTTTCCTCCTGGCATAGAGCCCAGTTTCCTCCCACGGTTTCCTCCAAACAATCAATCAATCAATCTAATGGTTGAATCCTTATGAGGAAAAAATTGGCGGAATCTTTAGAAGTAATATGATAGTATAAACAGTATATACACTATCTTACCACATGATGCTATGAAGTGCATTTACTATGGCACACGTATACAATTCCATTTTATTCCATTACTTTGTTTACTACAGTCTAACTATCCGAGTTACGGAGGTGCACAGGATGGACAGCCCTATTATGCTGGACAACCTCCAGCCCCGGACAATCTATATGGAACACAACCTTGGAGTACTTACAATGTGAACCAGTACCCATCATTTCAAAACCAAAATTATGGAGGTCTGTTTTGCCACATACCCTACTTTTAATACTTTTCCTGTTTTTAGTCAGCACCTTTCCTTCTGTTTATTATAATTATGTTGGGTGTTAGAATTAATGTTGCATTTGTAAATTTTCTATATTCTTACTAAAATGGAGGGACAAATAAGTGCAAGCCATCAATTTGGGAACTTGATTGCCCTTTGTGTAAGGATTCCGGGGCCTCTGTGGCTCAGTAGGTAGAGCGTTGGACGCTCAATCCGAACAGCCTTCCACCAATGGGTTGCGGGTTCGAATCCCACTCTGTCCCAAAAATTCGAAAATTTCCTGACTGGGTTTTCACTCGAACGATTTATGTGGGATGGTTGCCAGTTACCAGCGGAAGGTCGTGGGTTTCCTCCGGGCACAGAGCCCGGTTTCCTCCCACAATAAAACTGGCAACGTCGCCATATAAGTGAAATAATCTTGAGCGTGGTGTAAAACACCAAACAATCAATCAATCAATGTAAGGATTCCAGATACATGTACCTCTCAAATTTCTGGGGTTTCCCCCAGGCAAATATCCAATTATTCCCTTCACTGAACCTTGCTACACTGCCAAATACATGGAAGTGAACTAATTTTACGTTCCTCGGAAAATGTTTATAAATTAATGAAATTGGGATATTTTGGGAACCCATTTTTAATTTGGCCTTGTTTGTCTCAAGAAGCCTGGAGAAAAAGAATTAAGGAAGTTACAGGCATGAGAGTCCGAGAGATTGACATGTATCCCTTAAAACTCCGACCTGCATACCATATAGTACCCCTGAAATCTTTGCAGCAAATTTGAACTAAATGTCTTTATTTAACCCAAGAAATTATTTAATATTCCTCAATTAACATGTTTTGACAGGCTATTATAATATACCAGCTGTACAACAGATTCATCAACAAAGCTACCCCTGTCTACAGGTGAGTACAGAATTATACCAGTTAATGTAGGTGAGTACATCATACATGTAGGTAAGAAATGTTCATCTAACAGTAGCTCTAAGAAGAATCAATAGCTGTAATAAAGGACACACAGTCCTATTTTTCTTATATTTATATATTTTTCATAGTTTGTGGGGTTTTTTTTTATTATTGCGTACTGCCAGTATAATTCTGACAAACCCCGCTTAAAGGCGAAAATTCAACTAGAAGCCAAATGCATTTATTATTAAATAAATCACTATTTGTAATTGTAGGATGGTACAGTTGCAAGTGCTCCATCAATGCCAGTATCCCTCTCTCTCAATGCTTATGATCAACATCTACAACAAAATCAAATCCAAATGCAAAGACAGATGCAAATGGTAAGAGAACTGTCAAATTTGTTGTTTGTTTGTTTGTTTCATGTTGATAAAGATAACAGGAGCTTTGTGGCCTTAAAATGATACTCAAAAAGTGATTTGCCGCTAAATTACGTCATTCGAAAGTGATTGGCAAATCACCTATTACTTTCGAATAACGTAATTTAGCAACGTCACAATGACAGCCCCAAGTAGTAGACCGGACAAAGAATCCGTCTGTTTTTTAACTTAAAATTTTCTGTATTTTACAAGATATATAAGAAATGAAAACCTGTATTTGAACAGTTTACATGTATATCCGAATGAATCTGGAAATGTGAAAAAATTGTGGATGAAAAGGGATTTTGACCGAATATGGCAAAAGCCAAGATGACTACTGGGTTTGTCCGGTGTAAGATTGATGTCGCGACGTCATTTCATTGTTGCGTGCAAAACTGGCAAATGGTCTATTGGTACTGCATCAGATATTCATACATCGTCTGGTTATTAATTAGTTTTATACATTGAAATTTACCTATTGTATGTCTATTTCATTTGACACTCGTTCATTTTGTTTTATATCTTTTAAATATTAGCAGGCCAAACAAGAAATACAGGCAGCTCCAGACTCCCAACAATCAGAACAACCTCAGGTCAGTGTATTTACACATCTGTAACAAAAAATAGACTGACATGTGAATATCCATAGCTTTGTCGACTGACAAGGGCCTGGTCTGACAAGGGCCTGGTCTGACAAGGGCCTGGTCTGACAAGGGCCTGGTCTGACAAGGGCCTGGTCTGACAAGGGCCTGGTCTGACAAGGGCCTGGTCTGACAAGGGCCTGGTCTGACAAGGGCCTGGTCTGACAAGGGCCTGGTCTGACAAGGGCCTGGTCTGACAAGGGCCTGGTCTGACAAGGGCCTGACTGACAAGGGCCTGGTCTGACAAGGGCCTGACTGACAAGGGCCTGGTCTGACAAGGGCCTGGTCTGACAAGGGCCTGGTCTGACAAGGGCCTGGTCTGACAAGGGCCTGGTCTGACAAGGGCCTGGTCTGACAAGGGCCTGGTCTGACAAGGGCCTGACTGACAAGGGCCTGGTCTGACAAGGGCCTGACTGACAAGGGCCTGGTCACAGTGACTAAGTCGCTTTTGACATTAGCTTTCCGTTGAAGGGTGCCAGTTTCAAATCCAAACTAAATCCAAGAAAATGGAAAAATGTTGACGGTTTTCACATTATGGTGTTTGTGTGGAAAAGAGGCCGGGTATTTTTATAATATTAAGAGTTCTCATCAGGGATGATCAGGCAGTATAATCGCTACCACCTCAGGGATTCTTTATCTTTCTCTATTTTAGACAAGAAGATTTTCCCTGTGTTTTAGTGTTTAAAATTATATATATATATATATATTGATATTAAGTAATGACGTGAATGATTCTCTTATTCTCCGCATCTTCATTTAAGGTATCTCAGATCACTGCAGGTTCAAGTAACGTTTCAGATCAGACAGACTCACAAAATGTACGTACATTTCTATCTCTAAACTACAGTTCTTTTTTTAATTTAAGAGATTAAACAAATGGTTTCCATTTCAGGTGTAAAACATGTATTGATTACGTCTCCCTTAATGTAGTCCATCGTCCGACAATTAGAGCTTATCTGCAAGATATCGCCAGAACCACTGACCGAAATTTATTGAAATTTTATTTTTTGCTTATTGGTGGGGACCTTTGTAATAGATTAAGTTTTTGGGCGCGTATATCTGTCTGTTTTTCCGTAATCTTCCGATTCGAATATTTTATTTGGCTTATGCTTGTCTATATGATATCTCATGGACTGCTGGTCAGATTTTTAAAAAAATTATTATTGGCGGAGACCTTTGTAATTGATCTAGTCTGTTAGCCTTCAATTAAGATATTTTATTGGCTGTTGCTTGTCGGTAGGATATCCTCCAAAAAGTCACTTGGCAGAATTTTCCTAAACCAAAATGAATGTTTATTGATGGCATCCTTTGTAGTCTGTCACCTGTTTACTTTTCTGTTAGCATTTTTTTTCATTCGTTGCTGTTTGGGCAAAACTACTTGTGACCAGTTTCTGAACTATCTTTGTGTACGTCATCAAGTTTTGTATGTCTGTTTTTTAACCCAATTAATATTTTGAAAACCACATTGTGCAAATGTCTTTATATGTGTGTGTTGGAAGACATGTTTTGGTACCAAAGACGTCTAGTTTAAATTGTACACTACCTTTCCTCAGATTGTCTATAGTAATCTGCTGTAGAATATTTTGTCTTCAAACTCTGAAGGGGGAAAGTCAAAGGCTATTTAAGGGGGCAATACTCTGTCAAATCTAACTACCCTCGGATTGCCTTCCCATTTGTTTTGGCTTGCAATGGGTGATGGCTTCCTCCTGGAAGACACACTGATTTTATTCAACTTAATCTGATAATGCCCCCATACATGTGTGAATGAAATAAGTTTGAGTGCGGCTTAAAACCTCAATTAATTCATTCATGATTTACAGTTGACAAACGAGGTAGATGAGGAAACTAAGAAGAGATTGAAATCCATATTTGTATCTGAGTTAGAGAGAAGGCAGGCTGTATCAGGGACGTTTGATATGACTGAAGGTACTGTAAAAGGTATACAGTGTTATACAGTAGATGATCCTGTCGTGGCATTCTACAAGTCCTATGATGGGGAAGATATGACTGGTAAACCTTGGAACGCTGAAGCAGACTGTTGTTATCTGAACAAGGCCATGGCTGGGGCAGGTATGGCACCTTTATTATACCCTCGCCATAAAAGTTGTGAGGGTATATAGGGATCTGCCCGTACGGATGTACGTATCCCAAACGACGTCATCGCTTTACAGGCTGCAATTCTTATCCGATTGGCACGAAACTTTATACATATGTTCACAACCATCACCCCTTGTACAAGTTCGCGTTTCAACTTTCTGCGGTCAAAAACTATGTCACTGTTACTATAAATAGAACTTAGCCAGAATCTTTACGTCATCGCTCTACAGGCTGCAATTCTTATCTGATTGTCACGAAACTTTATACATATATTCATAACCATCACCCCTTGTACAAGTTCGCGTTTCAACTTCCTGCGGTCAAAAACTAGGTCACTGTTACTATTAATAGAAAAGAGGTCAGAATTCTTATCAGTTGTATGAAGTTTCGTGATAATCGAATTAGCATTGCAGTCTTTTGAGCAGTCTTTTACTTACATGCATACATATGTAGGGGGGATCCTTATAGGACATGGGGATGCGAGGGTATTAGTATCGTCTGCGATGCCTTGTTTAATGTTAGGAGATATTTATACTCAATAAGTATTTAACATCACACATATTTATGTTTCTACAAGTGATATGTTGAGGTCCAGTTCAATGTTACTGAACTTATGATTATATCACATAGACAGGGTATACATTATAATTATAGGGGGGGGGGGGGGGGGGGTAGCTCTTTCGTTGTTAAATGTAATGTAATTATAACGACGCGGCACAATTCAAACCTGACTCAAGTCGGGTACAGTGGCATCAGGTCGAGTATATCAGCCATTACTCATTAGAGTTGTATAATTTCTATATGTACAGGGACTAATGAAGATGCAATCACACATGTTGTTGGTACCAGAAATAATCTACAGAGACAAGAACTGAAGAAAATGTACAAAACTGCATTTGGAAAGGTGAGTATCATTATGGGTATTTATTTTTACGCCAGTAGTTGTTGAATTTGTTTTAATCTTTTACATGTTAAAATATATATATTAAATGGTGATTTGAGTTTGCTATATGTATTTAAATGGGAATTTGTTCAGTAGTTTGTTTCATTTTAGAGGCAATAAATTAGTTGAATTTGGAAGAGCAAATAAAGTTTTGGAAGAATGTTATGAAAACTGTTAATATTTTTTGCCTGTAAAAACTAGGTTAACTATATTTTATACAATACATCAATAGTTAATGTCAGGTATTCAGAACGTTTTTACAAAAAATGACTTTTTTTAATTGTAGGATTTGATTCGTTGTTTAGAAGATGAACTGAGCGGAGATTATAAAGAAGCAATAATGTCCTGTTTTGTTCCCCCCGCTGTTTTTGATGCCTGGTGTGTTAAGGAAGCTATTTATGTATGGAGATTTTTTGTTATTCAACCAGTAAACGTTACTAATAGTATCTGATGTTAGGAACCTGTCTAAATAATTTTTCTAGTCAACAAAAGGACTGTTTATGTTAATGTCCCTGTGAGAATTCATATTCAAAAATTATTATCTGGTGTTAGTCACTGCCAGGATATGTTGCAAAGATAATGAAAATCATTTGAAATCCATATATTTTTGTTTTTATTTCGCTTAATTTCTCGTCATTTCAAGTAACTTTAAAAATTAAGGTCTTGTGTATTAGTATTGTTCTCTTCCATATACAGGGTCTTGGTACAGATGAGAAAACATTGATAGAGATCCTAATGACCAGAACTAACGGTCAAATACAGGAGATGAAAACAGTTTATCCTGATGGTGGGTACATTGGTTCTATTTACAGAATTCATATATTGGTTCTATTTACAGAATTCATATATTGGTTCTATTTACAGAATTCATATATTGGTTCTTTTTACAGAATTCATATATTGGTTCTATTTAGAGAATTCATATATTGGTTCTATTTACAGAAATCATATATTGGTTCTTTTTACAGAATTCATATATTGATTCTATTTACAGAATTCATATATTGGTTCTATTTACAGAATTCATATATTGGTTCTATTTACAGAATTCATATATTGGTTCTATTTACAGAATTCATGTATTGGTTCTATTTACAGAATTCATGTATTGGTTCTATTTACAGAATTCATATATTGGTTCTATTTACAGAATTCATATATTGGTTCTATTTACAGAATTCATGTATTAGTTCTATTTACAGAATTCATTTATTGGTTCTATTTACAGAATTCATATATTGGTTCTATTTACAGAATTCATATATTGGTTCTATTTACAGAATTCATGTATTGGTTCTATTTAAAGAATTTATATATTGGTTCTGTTTACAGAATTCATGTATTGGTTCTATTTACAGAATTCATGTATTGGTTCTATTTACAGAATTCATGTATTGGTTCTATTTACAGAATTCATATATTGGTTCTATTTACTTAATTCATATATAGGTTCTTATTACAGAATTCATATATTGGTCCTTTTTACAGAATTCATATATTGGTTCTATTTACAGAATTCATATATTGGTTCTATTTACAGAATTCATGTATTGGTTCTATTTACAGAATTCATATATTGATTCTATTTACAGAATTCATATATTGGTTCTATTTACAGAATTCATATATTGGTTCTATTTACAGAATTCATATATTGGTTCTATTTACAGAATTCATATATTGGTTCTATTTACAGAATTCATGTATTGGTTCTATTTACAGAATTCATGTATTGGTTCTATTTACAGAATTCATATATTGGTTCTATTTACAGAATTCATATATTGGTTCTATTTACAGAATTCATGTATTAGTTCTATTTACAGAACTCATGTATTGGTTCTATTTACAGAATTCATATATTGGTTCTATTTACAGAATTCATATATTGGTTCTATTTACAGAATTCATGTATTGGTTCTATTTACAGAATTCATATATTGGTTCTGTTTACAGAATTCATGTATTGGTTCTATTTACAGAATTCATGTATTGGTTCTATTTACAGAATTCATGTATTGGTTCTATTTACAGAATTCATGTATTGGTTCTATTTACAGAATTCATATATTGGTTCTATTTACTTAATTCATATATAGGTTCTTATTACAGAATTCATATATTGGTCCTTTTTACAGAATTCATATATTGGTTCTATTTACAGAATTCATGTATTGGTTCTATTTACAGAATTCATATATTGGTTCTATTTACAGAATTCATATATTGGTTCTATTTACAGAATTCATATATTGGTTCTTAGTAGACTTACAGAATTCATATATTGGTTCTTAGTAGACTTACAGAATTCATATATTGGCTCTTGGTGAACTTACAGAATTCAATAATTCATAGATTAAAGTGGCATGAGGTACCGAAATTCGAACTATTTTCATAGATTCTGATTGCCACGACAGTAAGAGGCTTTGAAGGTCATCGAAAAACTTAATGATTGGCGTTGGAATGAGGAAAATCCATACAGTATGTGGCCTATACGAACCAAATAGTGTTCAAAAAGTAAACAAAATTTAAATAACCGGGACGACCATTCATTCATTCTAAGCAAAAGTTAGTTGAAAACTATACTTTATCGTTCATTCTCGAGACTATAAGTACTAAAAAGCTTCTGAATTGTAAATCTTGAGAAAAATAGCCGATAATTTTATCATTTTGTTGTAATGGCCAAATATCTCAATTTTGGCAGCTCATGCCACTCTAATTTATGAAACTGAACATTTTACCGTCATTTTGAGCTCTCATATGATGCCTATTAATGAAAACAATGTTCCACACTGATTATTTATGAGGCATGAGCTGCCAAAATTCACACTTTTTGTCATAAATTTTGATTGTCTCAATTTATACCCTGTGTTTGTTCTTTCATCAGTTATAAGAGAAACAGTGAAAATCAGAACACAAATGCAGTACATGTTAACTTAATAATTTCAATTTCTGTATTATTAAACTTTCGTTCTGCTAAAGATGTACATGGTTTGTTAACAGTTGCAAGTCCTCATAGAAAGGCTGGTTCTACACTCATTGAAAAGGATATTGAAGATGATACCAGCGGGGATTTTAAAAGACTTCTTGTTTCTGCCAGCCAGGTAAGAGCTTTCATTAGTTGAAGAATCATCAATTTCGACCTATTTTTATTTCTTTAATATAACCAGAACTAGTATTTAAGTGATTAATACTGGCAATTTTAAGCAGTTAATGAAAAAACGTGTCTTTATTCCTTAAATGTCTGCCGTTAAAGGGGCATGAGCTGCCGAAATTCCCACTTCTTTTCATACTTTCTGATCGTCACGACAGTAAGAGGCTTTGAAGGCCATCGAAAAACTAAATGATTGGCGTTGGAATGAGGAAAATCCATACTGTAGGTGCCCTGTACGAACCGAAAACGTGTTCGAAAAGTAGCAAAATTTAAATAACCGAGACGACCATTCATTCATTCTAAGCCAAAGTTAGTTTAAAACAATACTTTATCGTACATTTTCGAGACTAGAAGCACTAAAAAGCTTCTGAATTATACGTTTTGAGAAAAATAGCCGATAATTTCAACATTCTGTGTTTACGTCAAAATATCAACATTTTGGCAGCTCATGCCCCTTTAAGAAGGAAATTTAAGCATTGGTAGCTAGTTAAAATGTAGGTACATGTAAATGTTAATGCTCTTTGTTGGGGATGTCTCACTGGCAATAGAAACTTTCTATGGTGACTAACATTTATCACAATTAATGCTGCATGTATTCCTATTTACAGGGAAATCGTAGTCAAATATCCCATGAGAATTTAGTGACTTCAGTGGAGGAAGTATCTGTCAATGGAAAAGATACCGGCATATTTGACATTAATTACCAGAAACTCTGTGACATTGATAAAGCAAAGAGGGATGCTGAGAATCTGTTTAAGGCTGGAGAAGATAGATGGGGAACAGATGAAGCTACCTTCACCAGAATATTCGCCACAAGAGATTACTATCAACTGAGAGAAACTTGGAAACAATACACCAAGGTGGGCTTACATTAGAAAAGTATTAACATTTTTATTCTAAAAAAACAGGGTCCTCTGTGGCTCAATTGGTAGACTGATAATCTCTGACAGGGTGCAGGGCGAGAATGCCAGCTCAGCCAACTGGCCTCCTGTTCTATTGAGCATATAGCCTGGTTTCACTGTCCACTAAACCGGGCAACACAGACATGTACATTTGTAAGTATAGAATAATAATTTTAAGATTATGTGTTAAAAGGTATAGATTTTCATCTCAGCACAGAATTTACATTTTAATATTCTCATGGATAATGTGTTTCTTCTTTTTTTAACAGCTGACTCAGAGAGATATCCTTAATTCTGTGGATAGAGAGACTTCTGGGGATTACAAAAGAGGATTGAGAGCTGTCGGTATGTTCATTGTAAAATAATGTGGAGGCTTGACACATAACTATAAAGATTTTAATATGTACAGATTTTCCCTGTGTCCGTGTATTTTAGTGATCATAAATATATATCAGCGATATAATTTTCTGCTCGGTGTCTTGCATGTTATCAAATGTTAAAATGGGAAATCTTGTTATTGAAATCTATGCTATAAATGTCAATTAAATCATTGCAGTTTTTGTGTGAAAATCAGCCACTTATTAAAACATATTTACATGTTGTAAATTTAATCTAGTGATGAATGTGAGATGTAGACCACGTTATTTTGCTGAGCGTTTGGTGGAGGCCATGAAAGGTTTTGGAACAGACGACAGAGCCCTCATCAGAATTATTGTATCACGCTCAGAGGTACGGTAAAAACTTTTCCATGAATCAATAATCTTTACAGAAACCTTCGTTATACAAAAAATTTTATAATATTTGATGAAATTTATTAATTTCATCTATTAGTTTTTGTAACATAAAGCACTTGCAACTGTTAAACCATTGGATAAATTGAGCAAAATAATGAGTTATTTTTTTTTCATTTAATCTACTTGTCACATTGTTATTGAAATGTATATTGCAAACCAAAAGTTGGTTATTAAGCCTGTCATAGACTGTGATCGCTAATTATAGTGTTTCTTCTTAATACAGATTGATATGGTTCAGATTAAACAGTGGTTTCTGGAGTTGACCAAACAGACTTTATGGATGTGGTTGAAGAATGACTGTAGTGGTGATTACAGAAAACTGCTTCAGGCTCTGGTGGGAAAGGATTAGCAAAGTCAAAACACTTTTAAGCTCTGCTCAGGTTTACTTAAAGTTCCGATCTGATCGTCGTAAGCAGTTAATCTGCGAGCAATCATTTGGAGAATTTTGCACAACCTGAAGGACCTTAAGGCTGTAACGATCAGTGGCAGACTCATCAGTCTTAGCATCGTAAGAATAGAGCAAATACTACTGTTTCGATCAGTTTTCCCAGCCTAACTTCATCATGTGAGCTTTTCTGTTTTTTGGTGTTTTGATGGCATTGTTTTGTTACGCATTCCTAGTTGTGTGGCAGTCTGCATAATATGATGACCAATCAACTGATCGCATCCACCAGACCTGGTCCTAAGACTGATCAGCCCAGAAACAGTAGACTGAACAATGAACCAGTCTTAGTTGACATGAACGGTCTTAAGTTTCAATCATTAGCGATCAGATCGCATCATAGCTCGACTTAACGGGTCATGTTACAGATGTTATGTTTCCAATGTCCCAATCTCACAAAGATGTTATGCTGAATGTATCTTAGCTTATGAAATATTTCGCCTGGTCATGTGACTCTAGATGTCATTTGAACATACATTGTTGTATCATAAGTGCTTTGCATTTGGTGTTGAAATTCTTGTCTTTATAACAAACGTGTTACGCACAATTTTAATAGAAAAACAGGTAATTCCAGCCCTTTTTTTTTACCTTTTTATGATATATCTGTGATAAAAAAATTTTATTAGGAGTTTCATTATAGTAATAGTAATAGTATTTATCTAAAAACTTGGCTGTTACCAACAGATCCTTTTAAGCTGTAAAGATGTAATTTTATCAATGTTGTTTTTTTTTAAATATAGATGTTTTAGACCTTGTTATAATAGTAGAATTTTTATACATGTATATGTATTATAAGTTATAGCATTCTAGAACAATTATTCCAGACTTTTGTCGTAATTCAGGAATCAATGGTATATTTTTTTTTCGATTTGCAAACTTTGATGATAATATATGTCATTAATTTATTGTACACCAATTTACAGAAAAATTATTCTGTATAGTTAAAAAGAATGATTGAAAGTTTTAATATCAAGTTCAAAGTGGCAAATTCTTTCAAAATTCCTACTTCAAAAACATTCAGTGAATTTATGGCATATACAAAGCCCAATTGTTTGAGAAATGTAAACAAAAATGTAAACTTTGTAGTTTCTTCTAAACACTGTAAGAAAAATTCTCAAGCCTGAATTCTCACTAAAAAAACTTTTTATTTGTACTTTTTGGGAAAAATGAGCTCTGATTTCCTCATTTTGTATTCCACCTCATGACACTTTAAAAAACATTGTGTTTGTTAGGCAATTTTATATGGGTAGATCAGCTGATATCTATTGGCATTTGTTTAAAGGTAAACAAACATTGATGACTGTTTGATTAATTTATATTAAGAGTTTTTTTGTTGTTTAGTTCTTTACTATATTGACTATTTGTAATATCTTTAATACCTTGGCAGCTGGGTTCTATACACTTTTTATATTGTATATTTAATAATAAAATAGAGCATTATGTCAACTAAAAATCAATAAAACATGTATTAAGATCATGTTAGAAGTTTGTAATGTTTGTTTCTGAATAAGCTAATGTCAGCATCTTGAAATTTGGAAAAGTAGCTTCTTCCAACATGAAACCAATATCTAATGACTTACACAAAAATATTGTGTTTTGTGGAATAATGAGCGCCATCTTGAAACTTTTTTCTGTATGGTAAAAAGTAACAAAAATCCTTCAAGATCCTTCAACATGTTCACACTTGTGTAAAGAAGTTGAAATCTGTAAGGGGTATTTTATTATCTTAGATAATGGGCCTCTGTTTTCCCGATCTCTAGTCCATTTACTGTGCCAAATAACACAGTTTGTGTGATCATCCTTAGGTACTTTAATCACATGTTATTTCTTATTATGAGTTTTGAAACTACAACCAATTGCTTGGTATTGTTATCTATTTGTGACACCATATTAAGACCTAAGTAAATGAAGTAAGACGTCCATATAAACTACATGCATCTATCGCTTTGCATCATAGACAAAATGATCACAATTTCAACTTTAGATTGGTCTAAAAACTCAACGTAGCATCATTTTGCCTTACACCGAGGCTACTGCCCAAACGTCAATCCTTTAGCCAAAAGGGTCCATGGGGAAGAGTAAAACCTAGCAACTCTGAGATTAGCATTGCAAGCATTTCCATATACCGCAGGCGTAGAGAGACTTAGTATATATACTAAGTCGCTCTACGTCTGCGGTATATGGTTATGCTTGCAATCCTACTCTGAGATGGACAAACATCCCTATAAGCAGCGGGTATATTTCTGCCTTCATCCAACACGCCCACTGCCTGAAATATTACTGCTGGCCAATTAAAAGATCATCCAATCACAGTTAAAAAGAGTCTCTACGTAAAATGCTCATCCATTCTCTATGGAAACATTCACACGTGAAAGCTTCACTGAATGATATCTTAATATCAGTTTTACTATCAATCCATTGTGTTGTCAGCTGATATTGGAACAGCCATCGGCAAGTGCCGCCTAGAAGTGAAGCAGAGGGTGTGTGGAAGGAAAGGGAGTATTACTGACCGTTGCTTATAGGGCCGTATCATGGACATTGCCAGTAGCTAGGGCCTATATAGGCCTATATTGTTGATGCTGCTCACTGTATGAAGGATACATTTGTTGGTTATTGATTGATGGTATAAGGGGGGAGGGGGGGGGGGGGGGGGGGGCTGGGCTCCTTGTCCGGAGGAAACTTCAACATGCAAGTACTTGCATGACAACCTTAGCACATATAGTGGTATGTGACCCATAGATTAGTCAGGGCTCTGACTCCAAAGGGGCCTGGTTGGTCCAGTGGGTTACAGTTATCGTCCTCCGATTCAGTCCCACACGGACCTTCCATCGATCCGGCGTGAGTTCAAATCACAAAATTGAAAAATTTCTGAGTGGATTTTTCACTCGGTCACTATATGTTGTAGAGTTGCCAAGTAGGCCTACTCGCCGAAGGTCGGGGGTTTCCCTGGACAATGAGCCCCGGACAATAAGCCTGGCAACGCCACCATTTGAGTGAAATAATCTTGAGGGCAGCGTAAAACATCAATCAATCTGACGAATCAAACCCTACATTTTTTTTAGCGAAATAAATTTCTGACATCTTTATTTTATTTAATATAACCACAGGTTCGGAAAAATTTAACGATATCAACTGAATCCAAAATTAGGGATGTATAGACTACCTCACCTTATTGTGCACCTAAATGTAAGCCCTTTGAACATGCCCTTGTCTAGTCGTTATCTGATTGGCTGAGAGGTTTACATTACTGGCTTAGCATTGTTTGATTGGTCCTAACAGCTCTCAGAAGTCAACAATGATGGCAGGTTTTCATATGGCATACAGCTACAGAAATGGTAAAGTTTGAAGGCTGATTTTTCAGGATCTCGATGTCCTGGTGTAGGTTTGAAACCCTTATGTGAACAAATGAGGTTATATCTATTGCATAAACTTTAAAGAGCCTCTAAGCTTACAGATTTAAATTTTGGCACTACATCCCTACCAAAATTAGTCGACTCATTTTTTTAAACAAAGGCGCTTCGCAGGTTTTACATAAATTCTGATTTTTTATTTATTTTTTTCTTAGCTAAATTCTATATAAGTTTAAAGTCAGGGCTACTATATCATTACTTTTTTTTTTCTTTGTTTCTCATAATGCCGCCAACGTCTTCTTTCAACGACAGCAAGCACCGAACAGAAAATTAATATACAGGTACTCTTTGAGCGATCTGTCAAAGCTGGTTTTCATCCAATGAAAAGGCAGGGATATCGCATGACCGAGCTTGTACTGGTATGGCAACAACAAAAACAACCTGACAGGTGCTCGGCGATTTTAACACGATTAATGTATAATGTTCAGAAATTAACCAAATTTACAGGTTTATGATGGATATATTTGGACGAAAGAAATATACAGGAAGAGAAGAAGAAGATGATAAACAGTAAGATCAATTAGATTCTAGTCAATTCAGAGTTTGAAGTTGATGTATCTAAATTCTAGTTATTTTTGCAACAACAACAGTTGCAGACCACAGCTCTACACTTTCCCAGGTCACATTAATGCCATACTTATAATAGTTATACGATGGTGTATGAAGAGTATGAGAAAGTCAACTCTCACAAAATAAAAAGCAACTGAAGCAGTATTAGTAATATCCCTGTTATTTAAACTGTGTGTGTGTGAACTAGTCCACATTAGACACAATATGTTGAGTGGATTGAAGGATAAATTCTGATACGCCCGCACAGGCTTCTTCAATACCACGTCAACAAAGGGTGCATTTGAAAAATCTAAGAGTTGCTCTCGGAATTTTTAAAAAATGATAACTCGCAATTTTTAAACATTACTCACCTAATATTTTGTCAGAAAGCTTCTTTGATAATCCCTTCGTAGAGCTTAACCCCCATATGTGACCTTTAAATCTGTTAGCAGCGAATTTCCCTAAGTTTGAATTCCATCTGTGTTCACTAACATTTTTCTCGGGCGATCACACCGCCATCTGCCGCAAACTTTCAAATCATGCTCGCCACTACAACCGGTAACGGCTGTCGGGGAAGGTCGGGGAAACCTCAAAGGGAATTTAAACTTAGCAAATTTCGTTGTTTGGCGATGTGTATGGTCACAGATGATGGTTTAGCTCTACGAAGGGATTACCAAAGAAGCTTTCGGACAAAATTTGAGCTGAGTAACGTTTTAAAATTGTGAGTTATCATTTTTTAAAAATTTCGCAAGCAACTCTTAGATTTTTCAAATGCACCCTTTGTTGACGTGGTATTGAAGAAGCCTGTGCGGGCGTATCAGAATTTATCCTTCAATCCACTCAACATATTGCGGACTATGTGTGAACATGCTAAAAATAAAATTGTGAAGAGTATAAAAGAACGAAACAAAAAGTCCAGGCAGGTTACTGCGAAAGATACTTCCATATTTCGAATTTTCTTTAGGAAAACAGGAGCACTGCATGGACATTTAAAAGTTTGACTTCCCTGTATTAGAGCGCACAAGCAAATCAGGGAAATGGGTAAAACTCCATACTGCTCTCCAAATACTTTGATTTTACATGCTGTGCAAGCCCCATGTGCGTTGCATAAAGATAATGAATGAAAATTTTGTTCAAATTTGGGAAACAAAACACGAATTTGAGGAAATGTCAGAACTAACACATGCAGGATGTAGGGGGTTGTATTGATCTGAAAATTGCAGCAGACTTATAATTTTAAATAGCCCATATTAATTGTTACTTGGCCCTAGCCTTCTGGCGGCCTATTTCGCGAGCCCTGCTTTTTTTAATTTTCTTGTGGAAAACCAAGGATAAAAGCATGGGAATACTTCAGAGGAAAAAATCCGCCAATCCGAAACTGGCACAAAAAAATTACTTGTAGTTGAATATTCTTGATCATTCCAATGTGTCCTCTGTACTAGTTCAGACTGCAGACATTCATATTTTATGTCACTCCACTTTCATTAATGTAAATATTTATAGGGAGAAGGAACCTAGAAAGAAGATATCCCTGAGTAAAGAAGAGGAAGAAGAACTGTCAGATTTAGCACCTGAAGATGATGATGATGGCGAGGACTTTGATGAAGATCAAAGGTCTGGTAGACGTTACGATATGTACATCAGCTGTTTCCCTCTTAAAATCCTCCCTGTAATGTGTCTATGGGAGCTTCGAAACAAACCAAACGTCGCTTTATCGATTTTCTCAAGTTAAAATAAATCACCCAAAAATATATTTTCTGATTTCATCAACATAAATTCTATGTATTTGAGATGGTTACAATTTTTCCACTTTGTTTCCTCTCCTTATGAACCCAGTCCTTCAGGTTGTAACACCAGTCAAACAATCATACATGTACCATCATTAAATGTCAAACTTTTCAAGTAAAAAAAATAAAAACAAAAAACACATATGATTATGATGCTCATATTTAAATTTCTTTAAACTGTTTACTGTTTGATCTTCAATAATTGTATTTATGTAACTATTTTCTATTATCATTGAAGAGATGAGTTAGAAGAGAAAGAGCTAGGTTGGGTTAATCCGTCTATAAAGAATGCTGTACCACCTCACTCATTGACTGTAACACATGTCAATCACACACAGGATCTACTGGTAACTATTATCAATGTTTTTAACAAAAATTTATTTTTTATACATCTTATTATTATTTTGACTTGGAGTATACTTACTTAGTTTCATGTTAAGATTGTTTTACTTTTACAGTTACATTCTTAATGACAAAATGAATAAACTTTTAAAATATATATGCTGCACAATATAATTACATTTAATTATTTGCTTATTCTTTTACTGACTGGCTTCTTTCTAATAATCATTTTGTTTAGCCTGATTATCAAGGCCCATATCCTCGAGCTGTAAATCCTTAACTTTCGTTCAATTGAAGTAAAAAACTTGAAATCAATTAAACTTCCATTGCTTTATGTCACAATTATTTGCAATAACAGCGTGTACAGCACTTGTCAGCCGTCAGTGCAGACGATCAGTCTACAGAAGAATGGCTTAAGTTTCATAGTATAGAAGTTCAGAAATTGTCCCTTAAAGATCTCGTGGACAAAGGAAAGATAGGAAAGTAAGTCTATTCAAATAAGCTCAATTTTTATATAAAAAAATGTTGAAAATATTTTAAGGTGAGAATAAAGCTACAAGGGAGCGTTTTTGTGAAAAGAAAAAAAATCTTTGACATATTTTCTTTGAGTTTTGATGATAATACCAGAAATATGTTTGAAATGTGATAAAAATAACTATATGCTTTGTAATTGTAGCTTTAATGTCTTATTTATCATATGAAATATTGACTGAGAATATATATTTCTATAGATAATGTAGACATCTAATGTGTTTGAAACTGCATTTAATTGTTTAAGTCTGGTAAAGAAATAATGTTTGACTGTAATGTGTTTTGTCTTCTAGTCCTCAACCAGACACTGCTGATGGTAAAGTTAAACAGAGTCTTCAATTTGAGGCATATGATGTCAATGAATTTGAATACAGACTACATCTGTAAGTACATTTTCTTTTCTTTTTGACATATTTAATTGCTTTTTTGTATCAAAAAAATATATTTCTCGATTCACCTACATCAATTTTGAAATAATAATTATCCTGTGGATTATTTCCATGGAGGTAAAATCTGTTAAACACTTTAGCTGATTGTTTGTGTATAATGTTGTAGGGCTATAGAAACCTATACAAAGAGGATTAAATGGCTTTTACAGGGAAGTAGAAGGGTACGTATCTGCCAATAAATACTGTGATGTGTCTTTGATATAAGTTATCTAATGTGCAAAGTCCATTCTTATCACAAGTAAAATGAGTGTTTGGATGGTTTCCAGGTGCCATAAGAGCCTAGTTTCATCCCCTTATTAACCTAACAAGGTATCCATATTTGAGAAACAATGGGTGCATAAAAAATCAAAAAAGTGTTTAATCCTACCGAATGTCCCTTAATAAAAGATGGACACAAATAAATATATTTATTGTCAAATGATCTAAAAGTGACATAAATCTGGGTACTTAGTAATTAATAATCAATTAAAGTTTTATACCTAGGGATCAATTAGTTTAAATTTAATGGTGTAGAATTTGCCCTAAATGAAATTTTCTTTGATTCCTTAGATCTTTGGTAATGTGAGAGGAAAGAAAGTGGCTGTTGTGTTGGACACGTCAGATGCTAACTGTGGATTTGGTAGACTATCCACATTCCAGGAATCAATGATTGTAAGTTTTTACCTCAACTATAAAATATCTTACCTCCGAAATATATTTCATTTGATAATTACATGGGAAGGGTTCAGTGGAAAGTGATGTTACTGCATTCTGAAAGAGCATTCCAAACCTTTGTAAATAGGATTGCTAAAATGAATACTGGAGCAAAATGCACAATTTATTTTTATGAGAAATGATCGCAAATTTCTTTCAGTTCCATCTATAAAGGTTGAAGTAGAAACTTAGGTAAAAAATAGTTGTATAAACTACTGTTGTATAGAACGCCATCATTTATAGAGCTTTCCTTCATATTATGTATTTTTGTTGTTTTTTTTGTGCGGAAATATTTTGTTTATGTCGGTCTTGAGTTTTTCAGTTTTCAAAAGTTTCAATATTTGACTGTTTCAGCATTTCCTAGATGAACAACTGTCAAAGAAAAAGTCTCTATACATGATGTCATTTGGTTCTGACATTGATACCTTGTGGGATGTCAGTAGAGATGTTAATGATAGAATGTAAGTAATCTATACCATCCATTGAATTAAGTCATGGGTAATTTTTTCACTTAGTCTAGTACTTGTATGGAGGTTATCTAACGAGAATCTGTGTGTTACGATGAATATCACTAGTATATTAATTTTTAGTCATAAAACATTCCTTCTTGATGGTTAATAAACACTTTATTTTAAGAAAACTTTAGCCTGGTAAGCCTCTAAAGGAAGGTACATGTATCATGCAAATCAGTTCCTCAATAGAAATGAAATACAGATATACTACTATATATGTTATATTTTCCCATTAAATAATTGTTTGTTTATATGTTTTTATCAATTCTAGCATTGAGGAGGCTAAAGAATGGGTTATGAGACTTGGGGCATCTGGAGGCTGTAATCTGTTGAAGGCCATGAAACAAGTGATGTCTATCAAAGATGTAGACTGTATCTGTTTAGTCTTGGGAAGTGTGTATGTACCCTGTATCATATGTCAGTAGTATTGATAGATTGATTTATGTCCAAACTGAAGGTTATTTAACTTATATTGCAGTGTTAGTTGTCAGGTTTAAGGAAATGGAGACCTGTCTATTTGACTTATATTGCAGTGTTGCCATGTTTAAGGGAATGGAAACCTGTCTATTTGACTTATATTGCAGTGTTGCCAGGTTTAAGGGAATGGAGACCTGTCTATTTGACTTATATTGCAGTGTTGCCAGGTCTAAGAGAATGGAGACCTGTCTATTTGACTTTTATTGCAGTGTTGCCAGGTTTAAGGGAATGGAGACCTGTCTATTTGACTTTTATTTCAGTGTTGCCAGGTTTAAGGGAATGGAGACCTGTCTATTTGACTTGTATTGCAGTGTTGCCATGTTTAAGGGAATGGAAACCTGTCTATTTGACTTATATTACAGTGTTGCCAGGTTAAATGGAACGGAAACCTGTCTATTTGACTTATATTGCAGTGTTGCCAGGTTTAAGGGAATGAAGACCTGTCTATTTGACTTATATGGCAGTGTTGCCAGGTTTAAGGGAATGGAGACCTGTCTATTTGACTTATATTGCAGTGTTGCCAGGTCTAAGAGAATGGAGACCTGTCTATTTGACTTTTATTGCAGTGTTGCCAGGTTTAAGGGAATGGAGACCTGTCTATTTGACTTTTATTTCAGTGTTGCCAGGTTTAAGGGAATGGAGACCTGTCTATTTGACTTGTATTGCAGTGTTGCCATGTTTAAGGGAATGGAAACCTGTCTATTTGACTTATATTACAGTGTTGCCAGGTTAAATGGAACGGAAACCTGTCTATTTGACTTATATTGCAGTGTTGCCAGGTTTAAGGGAATGAAGACCTGTCTATTTGACTTATATGGCAGTGTTGCCAGCTAGGTTTAAGGGAATGGAGACCTGTCTATTTGACTTATATGGCAGTGTTGCCAGGTTTAAGGGAATGGAAACCTGTCTATTTGACTTATATGGCAGTAAAATCTAACCTTCATCACCCTACAATCCTTCATTGAAAAAAAAAATAGTATTCAACTAAAACATGGGTTCTAGTTAATTTCTTATGTAGTTAAAAAATCAACTGTTTTTCAATACAGACACTCAAAAATAGTTGAGTTTAATCATTGTTCAAAATGTCTAATAAGTTCACATTTTTTTGTTCTGATATTTAAGAATGTTACATGTTCATTAGTATTTTTCCTATTGGTAGCCCAGACCAAAGTGCGGAGGTATTGGGTGACTATATTTACCAGTTGGGAGTGGGCAGACAACTACCTCTACATACCATAGCCTATGACTGTAACAATCATCTTACTAATGTAAGTATAACCTTAACTCAACAAGTTTATGGATTACAACTTCTGTTTAATTGTAAAGCGACGTTTCTGTCCAGATTCTAGTACCGTTATCAAGCATAACGAACATTCAATCTGGACCGAAACATCGCTTTACAAATAAACAGAAGTTGTAATCCATAAACCTCTTCAGTTAATAGTGTTACCTCAACTTGTAAATGGATATTTAAGAATTTAAGTATAACCTGTCTAAATGTCATTTACTATTTGCTGATCAATCTTATTTAAGAGCCCAATATTTTTTTGACTTACATAATACCTGTTTCTAGTTCTGTGCATTGGCTAGTGGAAAATCATATATTAGCTTTTCACTTTGGTTGATTTTCTTCAGATAACCTTAAGGAACTTGGCTGAAGCCTCCACAGGAAGATACCAATGTTACACTGCTACCTGTGAGGTAAGCCTAACTTGACCACCATCTACTGGTTTATATGCATCATAGTATTGACATGGTTGTTTTATAACAGACCTGTCACAATACTCGTCTTTCCATAATCATGCTTTAACATGAATCCAAGTAATATTCTTAGTAGTTTAGATGTTGGTGTAATTTGTATTTATGAAAACTAAAACAGACGGGCACAGGGAAATCTTCTTGTCTAAAATAACCATGGAGACAAGTTTCTAATTGTGTTAAAAAGAGGTATATCATTTAGACCTTTATATCCCATAAATTGTTGTAACAAACCAAACCTATGATATAATTTATAGATTGCTTACATTATAATTGGATTGTTGCTTGATTGGTTGCACTGTGTTTATTGAGTTGCTGTACGTGTTCTTTTATTCGAAACACTGATATACGTTTTAAACAATTTCCACTAACTTGTGGATATGTAGTAGAAAGAGGAGGTGTTCAAGCCCAATCTGCCTTTTACATAGATATTGGCTGGGTCTAGGTTCTGCCCAGGGTCGGTTAAATTTTGCCACCACTGTCAAAGCAGATTGGGAGTATGCAGATACAAACGAAAAAATAAAGACAATCTTGGATTCAAAACAGAGATACATGTAGCTTTACCTTTCCGTTTGTACTTTTGGGTCAATCTAGTGACTTCAAGTATTGGCGTTACCAACAGAAGGTCTTGGATTTCCTCCGGGCATAGAGCCTGGTTTCCTCCCACAATAAAACTGGCAACGCCGGCATGTAGGTGAAATAATCTTGAGCGTAGCGTAAAACATGTATCAATCAAGTATTGTCTATCCATCAGCTGTACCATTAATAATATACAAACTTTACTGGCTAAATGTGCTATTAATACATTTCCCCATACATCTTTTTTTAACCCACTCATATTTTCCCCCTAGGAACAAATATATACCAGTACAGACATCAGCCTTTTGCTAAAAGAGATTCAGAAGACACAGGATATCATCAATAAGATTAAAGAGATGAGACAAGGCATGATGGGAACAGCTTTAGTTAGCATTATGAATGAGGTAATATATTTCACGTCAAATACATGTATTTTGACAAAAATTACGGGGAAAATTATAATTTTATGATAAGGATTATAAAGTCTTGCTATATGTTCCCCTTGGCTTTGGTATGAAATATAGGATTGCTCTAGATGGTGTTTCATTTCATAAAGAGATAAAATGTTGTCAATAATTTATTTATTGTGGTTTAAATCTGGTATAAAAATCACTTTATATAAAAACAAATGTTAGAAGTGTGTTTCTCTCGGACATGTTTTAGATAAACACAGAGGTATCCAAACTGCCTCAGTCTCGTTTCTTACCCCGCCCACCTGGACATGATCAACCGCTCAAAATAGAGACGCCCAAATTTCAACCACGATCCTCTACTGATTGGATTAGACAACATGGCCTTAAAGGTAGGGAACATCATTCAGGCATTATTTCATGGTTTGTGTTTTATATATAACAGTTTGAAAAGTCTCTAACATTGATTGGGAGTCCTTGTCATTTTAGATAAGGTTTTTGGTTATGTTTTTCGTCGTCAGTGTCAGTTCTATATGAGCTTGGTTTTGTACTGTTGTTATTTCTTTTAGAATTATTTTTATTGGGTTGGAGGGGAGGGGGGGGGGGAGGAGGCATGTGACTAAAGGAAATAAGATGCATGCTATATGTTATAGATACGACTATAGTTGAGTAAAGAAGGTCGCTTTTGAAAACAATTTCATAAGATTAAGTCATAATTGAATTTGAAGAATGCCTTTGCTTATTTTGTTTTTCAGCCAAACGACTGGACCTGTATCAGGTACTTGCTCCCAATGCTTACTCCTACAGAGAAGAGTTTATACCTGTAATCAGGAAGGCTGTCCAATCTCAAGTCCATGAGGTAAACCAAATGCATTATATCTGTGGCCTGCTAAAATATTATAGTATTGTTTATGTGTGGAAGGGTTTTTAGGTTCAAGTAGAAGTGTGAAAACCCCTGGGTAAAGAGCCCGCTTTCCTCCCACAACAAACTTTGCAAGGCAACCATAAAGGGAAATAATCTTAATTTCCATGTGAAGCAATAATGAAGTAATTATAGTATTCTATAATCTGTGAATCTCAAAGTGGAGGAAGCAATAGGAAAAAAGACATATATTCACTCAATCCAGACAGCCAATGTGGGATGGTTGCCAGTTACCACCGGAAGGTCGTAAGTTTCCTCCGAGCATAGAGCCCTGTTTCCTCCCACAATAAAACTGGCACCGCCGCCATATAAGTGAAATAATCTTGAGCGCAGCATAAAACACCAAACAATCAATCAATCAATCTAGACAGTGTTTCAAATACATGACAACCAAAATATTGAATGCCCGACATGTCTGTCTTGAGATTGCTCTCGCCCAATCAATCTGTGGAATGGTTGCCAGGTACCTGTCAACGGCCAAGGGTTTCCTCAGGGCAAAATACCTTGGTTCTTCCCTGAGAGGTGTCAACACTGTCATATAAATTAAATAGACAGGTGGTGTAAAACAATAATCAATCTTTTGGATTGCCCACTCAACTTTATTATACAAAGCTAATCAGTGCAAACATTAAAAATGTTGAATCTCCATTTAAAAATGGATTGTTTATTTTGTGTTTGTAGAAATCCATGGTTCAATTTACTTGGCATGATGGCACTACAAAGAATGTCCATGTTGACATGACACAACTTTTTGAGTATCAAAAGCAACTTGGTGCAGCTGTCAATCTTTTTGAGAGACGAATTGATTGGCTGTCAACCTCAAGTAGGAGGATCTTTGGAACAGTGGTGGAAAAGAAGTAAGTACTTGGAAGTAATAGAATAGGATTTAACTTTCAGCATTTGAATTAGGAAATATTTTAGTGCGTTGTCAAAAAGCAAACATTGACTGAAGCAAAAGTTAGATGCAATATCCCATATAAGGAAATCACTCTTACTAATGGTATGATAATGTTCTTGTGTCAATTTCAGTGTTGTGTTTCTGGTAGATCTATCCGTATCCAATGTAAAGTACCTCATCCATATCCAACACTCTCTCAGAATCCTGATGGAACAGCAGGTGGCTAACAAGGAATACTTTAATATCATAGGGTGAGTCCTCTATAATCATTGGGTGAGTCCTCTATAATCATTGGGTGAGTCCTCTATAATCATTTGGTGAGTCCTCTATAATCATTGGGTGAGTCCTCTATAATCATTGGGTGAGTCCTCTATAATCATTGGGTGAGTCCTCTATAATCATTGGGTGAGTCCTCTATAATCATTGGGTGAGTCCTCTATAATCATTGGGTGAGTCCTTTATAACCATTGGGTGAGTCCTCTATAATCATTGGGTGAGTCCTCTATAATCATTGGGTGAGTCCTCTATAATCATTGGGTGAGTCCTTTATAACCATTGGGTGAGTCCTCTATAACCATTGGGTGAGTCCTCTATAACCATTGGGTGAGTCCTCTATAATCATTGGGTGAGTCCTCTATAACCATTGGGTGAGTCCTCTATAATCATTGGGTGAGTCCTCTATAATCATCCGGGACAACAGCGAGAACATTATATTCCTCAGTGACTGAGTCGCCAGAAAGTGTCTTTCAGTCCGACATAAGCCTCCCATTGATGGGTCACGGGTTCAAATCCCCCTTAGCCCAAGAAAAATGTAGCAATTTCTGTGTTCTCACTTGGTCGACCTGTGTGGTAGAGTCGGCAGATACTTACCGAAGGTAGGCGGTTTCCTGTCGTTAAAGATCCTGGTTTCCTTCCCCCTTAAACTTGTCACTAAAGCATCAATCAGTCCTTCTCAGCTACATTATAGATGATATTGACTTTGAGGACAAGGACTAGATTGTCCTCCTGTTATACAGACAATTGCCTTGTAGAAATTTGTATTTCAATGTATTATAAAACATTGTTTAGACCTTAAATTTCAAGGAGAGAAGTGCTGATTTGGATAAAATGCTCATGCTCTTTGCTTCCATTGCTCATTGTCTGTCATTTCATTCAAGCAAGTGGACTTGCCCATTATTTATCAGAAATTGATGTTTATACCACCATGCAGTGAGTTTTGGAAGTTTGAGGGTTTGTAATCAAAATACCATTCATTCAGTTATTGACAGAGAACAGTCAAATATAGCGGATATTAGTTTGGGACCGTGATATTGAAACTCTTATATTTGTTTTATTTTTTTTAGATTTGGAAGTAAAGCCAAGGCATGGAAACCCACCATGGTCAAACCAACTCCACAAAATCTTCAAGATGCCTGGCGGTAATGTTAATTTGATTTTCAAACTTCAATGAATGTATTTACTTCAACCCATGCCTTCCATTGATGGGGTGCGAGTTCAATCCCACAGTCCAATGACGAGAATGTTGAAGTATCTAAATGTTTTCCTTCACTTGATCAGCAGAGTTTCTTAGTATTCGTCAGAGGTTGAGGGTCGACTCCAGTCGAAGACACCCATTCCTCCCTCAACTAAACCTGGCAACTCAAAATAATCGAATGCGAAGTAAAACATCAATCAATTGTATTTACCAGACACTATAACAATTACATATATGTGCTAGAATTTATGGTTGGGTGTAAAGTTCTAAATAATATACCCCCTTTTTAACACATTAGAAACTTGTCTCCATTGTTGTTTTAGTCAAGAAGATTTTCCCTGTGCCCTAGTGTTGTAGTGTATATAAATATCTGCTAGACAATACAATTGGATTTTCATGAACAATATCTTAATTTATTCTTGGCTCTCCCATTATTAATGCCCGAAGTCTGTTCTTGCCGATAAGTTCCTCGCAGTATATCGAACTGTCTTTGTGTGTTGATGTTTTAGTTGGGTGTTGAACATGCAATGTGGAGGTAGTAGGAACTGGTTGGAGGCTTATAGAATGGCGGTGGAGAATGATGAAGAAATCAAGCATGGACTGTGTAAGTTAAACTACAATATATACATTAATAGTCAACAAAAGCTTACTTTAAAGTATATTGGCATAATTTTGTTTTTTGTTTAGTTGTCCAGGGGATCTACTTATTTAGCAGTGGTGTACCTGATCAACCTCAGGATGTGGCTGTGTCGTATGTGGAGGAAACTAGTTCAGGGCGAGGAGTTAAATTACATTCTATTCTCTTCAACGTGGATGACTATGACTCTAATGGTGCTATTCCAAGTCGTTACGCGAATATCACACGTACTGCTGAATGCCTACGTAATATGGCTCACTCCAGTAGAGGACGATTTCATTGGTTTAGAGAAACCGGTAAGTGAATGAGGACATAAATTATGATCATGTCCCGATGATTTTAATTTGTTGAAACTGTTCTGTTAAGGGAAGAGAAAGTAAAAACATATTCTGTGGAAGATTGTATATTTCTGTTAGATTAAGTGTAAAAGTAAGGAATTTTGTATATTGGACAATTTCAGCCCCATGTTACATTTGTACAGTTTTGTAGATTTTGTAGTTTAAGCTGTTTTATTCAGTATGTTAATATTCAGTACATTTCCATGCTTGAAACTACATGTGATTGTTTGAACGATTTGAAATTATAATTTAAATTGTTTCATGTGATTTGACAGGGATCATTGAAAGTGATGATATACAGTCAATTACAGGAGAAATCGACAAAGCTGTCAACTTCTCCAGAAAATGTGCCATTCTTGTTGAATCTGTGAAGAAGAAGTATGAAAGGAAGTTTGTAAGTTTAAACTGTTAACTTTGTAAGAATTCTTTATCATGTGTCTTTATTTAACATTTCCATTTCTGCTTGAAATCCCAACTCTAAGGATCTGATACACTTACTTCAATGAAATGGTTATGAGGTGTTGAGGGGATATCTCGTGGCATACAGCCTGTGTCACTTCTTATCTTTAATACTGTACCTACACATAGTACTATATCAATAGTCTGGCTCTTTTTTTCACTGAATTAGGCTGATTATGAAGAAGAGAATGTACAGGCTTTACCACCACCAGCAGCTGGTTACAGACCAAAACGATCTCTGTCGGCTAAACCTGTAAGTTATTATAAAAATATGTCATATTCCTGTATTTTTTCCATTTTTTTTGTCAAGAAGTACAAATGTTTTTGGTGATCCTATTCTTGTGAATGTATGGTTAAGTAGTGTAGAACTATCTTAGCCTTAAAATGATTGGACGTTTCGGTTATTTATATTTTGTTAACTCTTCAAACACTATATCAGTCCATACAGGTCAAGGATTGAATCGACTTTCTCAATTCCAACCTCAATCATTTATTTTTTTTCAGTATCCTAAAAAATTAGTCTGACATTTTCACAAATAATGTAAAATATGAACACTTATTTATTGATATTTTTATTTCTGTTTTAGTCAGTGCCAGGGATGGACGGAACTAAAGCCTTACTATGGAGACCCAAGAGTGCTTCTAATATGCCCTCTCGTTAGTTACATTACTTTACACTTATTTTATCAAATGTTAGCAAATTTGAAAAGCGAACAATTTAAAAAAGGGGACAGTTAACTGCAAAAGTACATGCTAATGACTTTGTTTCTCTACTATAGCCCTATGTGGAAAAGTTATCAGGTACCCTGCGAAGGTTCGGGGTTTCATCCCCCACAACTTTGGGAATGACCCCATATAAGTGAAATGATCTTTAGTGTGTCATAAAACATCAATCAATTCCAGCTCAGCCAATGACTTTACTTCATTTTTATCTGGAACCTTATGAGATTCCACCATATTCTCATTTCCTAAAGCTTGGGTAGATTATTGCCATTATAGATGTACAGTATTTACACATAGTTGTCGTCGTTCTTGTAGGTTAGAATGAGCTAAAATGAGGCGAAACCAATGAAATGTGGAGAAATTCTTTTAGGCGAAAAAAGCCAAAATATTTTTAATCCAAGTTATTTTGACATACAGCAGAATAAGGGCAATAGTCCATTGTAAACTTAAGCTTTGATATCTATCTCTTTATCATTGAATAACTAATGCCATTGTATTATGTCTATTGATTCCAACAGCCCCAAACAGTGGAAGACCATTACGTTCATCAGTAACAAAGGACCCCATGAACAGAGTGAGAAATCTGAGTAAACCAACTGTGACAAGCTTTTTCTTGGAGGAGAAAAATCACGTGACCGGTGGGTTATTTGACTTTTAAACCGTGCAATCTATCTGGAAAAATGTTCATTTCACTTTTCTGACATTTGTGGTGAAACTTACTTATATATTAAGTAAAACCATAGGGTGCATTGAATATCTCCAGTTATGTTTAAGATATTAGTTGAACATTTATCGATCAACCAGGATCAGCCTAAATTCAATGTTGGATTTCTTTTTTTTTTTTTATAGATTTTTGCGTGTGTTTTTTTTTTGGGGGGGGGGGGGGTCTATTTCAAATTCATTGGCATCCTTCATATCAGATTAAGTCCCCAAAACAGATCTACCATTAGCTCGCTTAAAGGACATAGCTTTCATTCAAATTATTTAGGACAGACCTAAGAAATCAAGTTTCAATTTCAAATCAGAAATCATGGCAAAACTTTTAATTTTGGTTAAAAATTGAATAGTTTTAACTTCATCTCCTTGCATATCTAACAAAGCCAGGAAACAGTTTTCTTTTCTGATGTTCAGCTTTTTGTTGGTTAGAAAACTACCTTGATACTCTTTACTTTTAAAAGAAATAATTATTTTCACGTTTGGGTCTTTCTGAGTATGAAATCTTTTTCCTGTTTTACATTGATTTTTATAAAACAGTTTATGTGAAAATAAATTATACATGCTTAATTTAATATTTAAGCCCCATGGGGTTTTATTCCCGCCAGAATGTCACTTTTCTAATCACTTTCTTTACCTGCTTTGTTTAATTGTGTTGTATTGTAAACTTTTATGTACCCGTTTATTTCTGGTTAATAAATCAAATCAAATCAAATTTCAGGTCAAAATGTTGGATCAGTTATGAAAAAATTGCCATGTACAAAATCTGTTCGTAAAGGTATTCGTCAACCATCACTTCCTGTCTCGGAGGATGTCATGACAACCAAGGAGGTTAGTATTCACATTATTCGTAACAATTTACCTCTTTGTTAGTCCACCTGTATACGAATCAATGAAAACCCAGTCAGAATTTTTACATTTTAATGTGGGATTGGGTATGATTTGAACCCTTTATTTAAGGGTTACGTTAGTGTCTATCACTTTAACCAATTGAGTCACAAAGACCACATATTTTTAATTGGGGATAATGCTACACTATCAGAGAATTTGTCTGTCAATCTGAAGCTCTTTAAAGATTGATTGATATTTTACGCCGCACTCAAGATGGGGATGCTAGGTTTATTGAAAAAGAGGTTCTTTGCTCTGATGAAACCCCAGACCTTTGACCAGTAGCTGCAAACACTACATTCTCTTAAGCAGCCGAAATCGTAAAAATATAATATAATAATATAAAAGTGTAATTCTTTCAATGACTGCATATTTTATAATCGCCAATGTTCTCCTGTTGACATTTTCAGATAATTAAATATCCTGTAAATCTCTCAGTTTTTACTCTGTAATTATAATGTTAACATTTCTTCTCCCAACAGTGGATGAGACTTTACAGTTTAAACAGATTGAAATTAGATTTGAATCGTTTGGTTTCCGGCCCTGATTGTCGTCACAGTGAGAGGAAAGTCAAACCACTTCACAAAAATGTCTCTGCAAAGTAAGTCCAATCAGTGGGTATATGGCAACACTTCTCTCAAGGTTTGGGTTGTTTAAAAAAGTAGTATTTTACAACTATCAGGAATATGTTATGCAGCAAACTGCTGTGGCTGCTCAGGGGGGTTGTTTCTCAAGACTGAAGTAACTTTGCACCTGATCGTTACGTAATGCTGAAGGTATGTGTTGCCGTGACAGGCCTTGCATTGGACTTCCATCGGGCGTAAATGTGTTGAGAAACAGTCCCCAGGGTATCGTTTCACAAAGCAGTTGTATCGCAAACAAAGCCTAGTTTTCCATGTTGAGACACAACGTCAGGGCAACTGCGATTGATCGCACTGTGCGACAGCTTTGTGAAACGGCCCCCTGGAGTTGAGTGGAAAAGTTCCAGGTGCTCGCCAATACCGGCACTGTCATCCAGTTTCTTCCCCCATTAAACCTGTCAACAAGCCCACACAAGTGGAATAATCGTGTGTTCAGCATAAAACGTCAACCAACCGTTGAGTTGTTTCAACATACTCCTATATTTGCATATGTTTATTGTGTTATAGGTACTGTAACATATTCCCCAGTGTGAATGTTAAAGGTACAATCAAACATCTACAGTTATTACCCCATGAGTTAGTGGAGTATGAGGCTCAAGTGGAGAGGGTCTTGAAGAGATATCTCAAACGACTACAATGGCTTCTCAGTGGTAGGACACTTAAAACATTAGTTCATTCAAAAATTGAAATTACTTTATTTAAAAATATATCATAGGTATCCATAGAAGTTATCCTTATTAAAAAGGGCAATACTTTTATTCTGCTAAAGCAAAGAACCTTCCGAACCTAAATAATGGTTCAGGATCGTCACAGGAACACCTAACAAAGTTAACTATTGTTGAGTTGGGTACGGTTCCAACTTTCTTATTGTGGATGTATGACTCTTACAATAACCTGTACTTTTCTAAAATTCTTTCCTAATTGTCTTTGTATATCAGCTCGGAAATTCTATGCTGCCGGTGCAAGTCTTGGTCATTTTTAAATATTGAGACATATATTTTGATTTCTTTATTTCAGGGAGTCACCGTGTGTTTGGGACAGTGGTAGAAAAGAGAGCTGTATTTCTGATTGACACTTCAGGCTCTATGGAACCTTATATGGAAGAGTTGAAGAAAGAACTGGCTTCATTAATCTGGGAACAGTTACATGCCAATGGAGTCAAGTAGGTCAAAAATATCAACACACATCTTCTATTAGGCAAATCTGGGTGAAAATTTAGTTGTTGGTGATTCGAATCAGTTATCCTCTTAACAAAGGTAAAACTGAAGTGTCTTTGAGTTGGACATTAAGCCTCATCTATCCAAATTATAGCCCCAGATATATAGAACTTTGGTAGCTGGACATCAAGGACCTAGCCATTGACTTGGGTAGGTTACATACTACAAATGACAATCCTTTGGACAAACTGTAGCATTATTGTCAGGCCTTGACCTTACAGGTTGTAGGAAGGGGGATAATCACCAGGGGGCTGTTTCTCGACACCGACGTAACTTTGCGCCTGGTCGTAACGTCATGGCAACATATACCTTCAACATTACGTTACGACCAGGAGCAAAGTTACGATGGGCGTAAATGTGTTGAGAAACAGCCCCCTGTAGTATAATGAAGGCTGTCAGATATCTTCTGTTATAAGTAAACTGTTTATTATTTTATAATTCCAGGTTTAACTTGATTAGTTTTGCCAATGACTGTTCAAGCTGGAAGGATAGTTTACAGACTGCCAGTGAAGAGAATTGCCACGATGCTATCAGATGGTGCTCATTGCTACAGCCAGGTGGTAACACCTGTACACTGAAAACAATCAAGGTATGTATAAGTCAATGTCTAACCTAGAATTAGAAAATGTTTTACATCTATCATTAAAAAGTGCCCATCCAAATTTTGTGAAAGGGATGGATTTTTTAAAATACAACTAACAAGCCACTTTATTTAATCTGATATAATTAAAAGATGACCTGATTTCCTAATGATATTGCTTATACAAAACCCAGTTATATTTCTATTTGAAAATTAGACTTTCTGTTATCCCGGTTCTTTATTTTTCCAGTTGGCTTTCTCCGAGCCTGGTCTTGAGGCAGTGTATTTACTAACAGATGGTAAACCAGATACCAGCACCTCCTTAATTCTCCGTGAAGTTGCCAGTATGAATGAATACAGACAAGTGAAAATCAACACAATCTCGTTCAACTGTGAAGACAGGTGGGTTCAGAAACAAGCTGTTCTATTAAAGTAATCACTTGGCACAGGGATAGTCTCTCAGTCTCACACAGGCCTCCATGGTTGAGTCACGGGTTTTGAATCCCACTCAGTCCAAAGAAAAATTGTTAGTGGATTTTTCTCTTGATTGCCTTTTTGCTGAAGCTCTGGGGTTTCATCCATGCTAAGAAACCTCCCCACCCCCACTAAACTGCCATTAATCAATTCTATTAAAATAAAACTTGTCGATTTTTAACCTCTCAATGTGGCCATTTATGTCAAATAAATCTTGAGTATGGCATGCAACACCAAAGAATAACTGATGACAAAACTGGAAGTTTTATACTTTTGTACTGTTAACAGAATTTCATTCCATTAAATTTAGTTTTATCCTGGTTTCTCTCTCTTATTATTAGTACTGCCAACAGTTTCCTGAAGCTACTAGGCGGTGAGACTGGAGGACGATATCACAGATGTCATGGGGACTTTGATGCTGATCTGTTTGCTCATAAACTACTCAGTGAGGGATGTCAGGATACAGAGGTAAAACAACTCAGTCATTGCCAGTCTTATCAACAGTCTATTGGCTAATTAATGCTGGAAATATTTATATAATTTTATGAAGGGCCTTATAATTTGTATGAACTAACAAAAACATCTGCTTATCTTAGAAAATTTTAAAGTGGCATAAACTGCCAAAACTCGGATTTTTTTCTTAATTTTCGGCTGCTGTGAGAAGTTGAGCATTTGGAGTAACTTGAAGAAAAAAAAGATTGATGTTAAGATAAAAAGATATTGATAAAGCTACATGTATTTGCCTGTATGAACAGCAAATGTGTGCTAATAATGGACAAAATTCAAATAGTCTGGATGTATGAGTATATTTTGAGTCTTTGTGCTAATAAAATCTACCTTAACATAAATATCCAATGTTGATATATGGAGAAAGCTCCAATTTCATACTTGATAAATATAATGGACGATTAACTAATTCTTTTTCAACCAAATATTGAATATATTTGGCAGATCTTGCCACTTTAAGGGTATTTCAACTGATTTTGGTCTTAATGTTGTAGTATCCTCATTTACCTGAGTTTGAAGGTGATGATTTAAAGAGGTTGGGAGAGGAGATCACCTTATCAAGACGCTTCCTTGCCCAGTCCAGAAATTACAGGTAACCATATCGCTAAATACTAATATGAAAGTGGATTTTGTTAGTATTCTCCTTGTCTTGGATTTAACAGAAAGGAGGAATCATATCTCTCTTTCCAGGACAGGTGTTAATGTTTAATGAATGGAAACTGTAGATAGGCCAGTAGATCAAAATATTTTTTTGAAATTTACATCAGATAGTAAAAATAAAGGTGTTTGATTAACTCATTACAATTCACTGGAATTATCTGTAAGTAAATCTCTTTCATTCTTTTGTATTCCTGTGCATTTCATTGAAAACAAGGCTGTCCTGCCCATACCACCAAACAGACCTGTACTTAGAAGAGCTCTACTAATGGAAACATAATATAACATTGTTCCTTTTTATCTGCAGAGCACTTTTCCCCAACCAAAACCTGGATCCAGAGGCGCATAAAGATATGGGAGAAAAAAGTATGTCATATATATATATATAAATAAAATAAATCTTTTTACTTGTGTATTTAAGTATTATCAATATATTTTACACACATCAATTACCCATGTTTTGCTTTGATTGGCCCACTCAGAAGATTTTTCTTGGGCTGAGTGAGATTTGAACTTGTGATCATTGATGAGAGGTTTGTGTCAGAATGAGAGACTATCACCCTGCTGACTTAAGCCCGGTATACACTGAGAGTTTTGCTGCGACCCGACCCGACCCGACTGGAAAATCGCGTCGCGTCGCAGAGAAAAAGTGTAGTGTATACCAGTCCACGACGCAAATCGGGTTCAGTCGGCTTCAGTTGCGTCAGGTCGGAAGTGATCTGGACGTGCCAGATATTTTGTTAAGAATCGGGTTGAGTCGGGTCTGGTCAGACAGTGTATCCACTCTTGCGACGATCGTCGTAGAGAGTCTGAATCCGTAGGCCAATCAGAAATTTTACTACAGTCACGTGACGTCAAACAAGCGTCTTTTTTCTACCTTTTTTGCTGGAGAGTTCCGAATGTCATGTTTCCCAATGACTTTATTTGTGTACAGTGTATACCGGTCTACGACGCGACGCAACTCAAGCCGACTGAACCCGACTCGAGTCGGGTACAGTCGCGTCGGGTCGGGTCGCAGCAAAACTCTCAGTGTATACCGGGCTTAAGCCACCAAGTCCCCCTGTTTGACTTTGAACATGCTAATACTTTTAACCCAATGGCAGGGAAACCTCATATTTTCTCTAACACAATCAAAATGTGTAATTACAGAGAAACCTATCTTAAAATTGTTGCTAGCATATTCAGCATAGCTCTCTTAAAGCAAATATGAAATAATCTTGAGCGCGGCGTAAAACACCAAACAACCAACCAACTTAAAGCAAATAAGTAATATAATTTTGTTTTTTTTCTTGCAGTACCAGTTCCTAAGTTCACAGTATCACGACCTGGCCGACCAGCATCAGCTGTTAGATAATCTTTAATCCAGTCACTTTTACATCTACAGCAAATTACTTTCTAATTGGTCTTATCATTATTGTCATTAAGACTGATGAGAGTAACAATTGGTAGGAGATCTCCTTAAGCTCTCAACCGCCATTATATCAGACACCTACAGATCAATGTTTTCACATATTTTATTAAACCAGTGGTTTATATCATCAATTATTAATTGACTTTCAATGTTATTGGCAAAATACGGAGAAACGGTCACACTCATACAGGGATTACCAGCGCCAATACGAACAAACTGGGCTAATATGAACAAACAAGGCCAATACGGACTGGGCCAATATGAGATCAAACATGGCGACGATTTCATTGCTATCACTTCAAAATCCCAACGCCATTTTTCTTGAAATCAACAACAGAAAAATAGAAAATAGTCAATGTTTAGTTAAAGAAAAACAAATATTCCGTCTACGCCATACGATAAATTAAAAATTGCCTTTATAATAATTTGTAAAAATAAAGAAATATGTTCCTATGTTTTATGTACAAAAGGGGGAAAACTCTTGGTACACTACACCTACATGTAGATTTTTTTAATGAAATTATCAAGAAAATAATAGTCAACTTTCCTTGCGAATGTGTCTACAAAAACACTATTTTTTTTATAAATAATGTAGATATTTTATGAAAAATAACATTGATAGCCAATTAATACAATTTTCATTAATCAGGATATTCCCTATTAGCATTGTCTCAGATCCTCGGACAGCCGTATTACCAATACGACTATCCTCGGACCTGTTACAATGCCAATAGGGAATATCCTGATTAATAACATTATAGGAGTGGCTATTTTATAGAACCAATATATTAGCTCATGTCATAAAGTCTGGAAAGATGAACTAATACATTTTTGATATTTTAAAAATTTTAGGCATTCCTTTTTATGTACACCTTAATTATGAAACACATTCCTTTATATTACTATGAACAGAAGTGTATACAAGTTGTTTTACTATTTTTTTAGATGTCATTAATTATTTATTTCCATGAATTCTTAATATTCCATGTTTACAGATATATATATTTGTCCAGTTTATCAAAGTTTGTTTATCTCAAACAAATATTGTTGATAATATAAAGGCAGCAGGTTGCCATGTTGTTTTTAAAAATGTCTGTGATATTGTAACAATGTTACCCTTAGGGCTGTTTAGTCATTCAAATTTACGTCATTTTTAAAGGATTAAAGACTACTTTAACCCTATTTAATACTATATTGGGTTCATGTATTACATTCTGTGACATACATGATTTTGTATATACTTGTAGGTTCTCATGTACATTATTAGGAATAAAATCCATGGATTATTTCTTGAGCTATTGATGCATTTATTATCTTGCTAAAACTGTTGTTTACATATTTAACAACATCATTTTGACACAACAAAAGATGGGTTGATTGATTGATGTTTAAAGCCGCACTCAAGATTATTTCACCTATATGGTGGCGTCTGGGTTAGTGGGGGAAGAAACTGAGCCCATTGCCAGGAGGGAACTCCCGACCTTTGAGTAACAGGCAACTCTTCCACATACGGCGATTTTTCAACTGTTTTTTTTTTTAATTTGGTCTGAATGGGATTAACACAACAAAAGAAACCCCTCAACTAGAACTGTAAATCATTACAACAATGCTGGGTACCATCCAGATGAAGAATGAGCCCACTTTATTGAAAAATGATATTTGCTTGGAACAAGAGTGTGACTTCCAAACTATAATAATTAAGACTGGGTCTGACCCACTGTTGTTACCAGGGTTTTATGTACAACAGGGTTGGTTGCACAAACATGTCAATGGGAAAACTCTCAATCAATAATCTACAGTTACTTTACATGGGCGTATAATGTTCAATTGGTAACTATTTCACTTCAACAGTGTATGGCATATGAATAAATGACAAGTTTAAGACCATACCTCCTATTTGATATCATGTACTGCATATATTGTATGAACTCAGCCAAAAAGTAAATGAGGCTTTTACTGCAAAACATACAAAATTCTAAGCATCATTTTTCTCTCTACAGAAATTAATTAGCACAGTGCGGTGACATCATAGTTGAAATATGTTTACAATCTCTGTGTTTTGACATCATACATGACCAACATTGAGTCAGGGTAGAAATCTATGAATGGGAAAGTGTGAAACGTTACCCTATATTCAGGGTAATGACGTCTTTTGACCCAGAGGTCACATTAAACAGCACCCTCTCTTGCCTAGGACGATTTTTTGGTCACAATAGAGACATCAGAGTTGCAAGCCTTGTAAAGTTTTTACAATGTACAAGAACCAATGCATTCTCTGAACTGCGGTCAGTGAGAGTGTCAATTATAGTACACTTAGTGCAGAATGAATTTATTTTCTAATTTGAAATTGCGCAATTGTTTATTTTCTTGCAAAGATATTTCTGACTGGTGATGGAAGATTGTTTTGTTTCAACATTAAGTTTTCTAAATACATATCACTGAAAATCTCAATTTCCATATCTAGAGTATCATCATGCTCTCACTGCATGAGGACATAGGGTTAACGTCTTTAGTTTCATACCAACAGGAATTGGAGGAAAATATGATCTGGTTCGATACACTCACAGATGGCATGTTAAAAGTATATTGTTTCATTTCGATAAACAAATAAAGCCATTTTATTTGTCAATGTTTTTTACTGAGCTGATGAAGAACCTAAATTTCAAGCATTTCATAGGCCTACATTTTGTATGTGTGAATTTGACTATTATTGAATTGGCCAATGGAGCTACTAAAATTGGCTACAAAATTTCAGTCAGTATTCGCCGGCTTCTTGAAAAAATACAGTGAATTTTACCTTCTGGAATCCCTCAAAACCCACTTTCAAAAACGTTTAGCAGACCCTTAAACTTATTTGTTTATTTCTAATTTGTGTTCTTTAGATAGTGAAAAATAGCACCAAAAAACACAAACGGTCAATGTGGTTGATAAATCACCAATTGTGGGGTGAACTGACGGCCATGAAATTTTGGTCATCCAATAAAAACTAAAAGTTTTTTTTTGCAATTTGCTTGATTTATATACATTATATGAATACTTAAGCTATTCAAAGTCACGGAAAATCACCTACATGTAGTCTTCAGCAAAAAAGTGACTCATTATGGATGACTGTCACCGATTCCGCATCTCTTTTTCTGGCTTTAGAAAAAGATTGTTTGGTGTTTTTACTCCGCGCTCAAGATTATTTCACTTATATGGCGGCGTCGCCAGTTTTATTGTGGGAGGAAACCTGGCTCTATGCCCGGAGGAAATCCCACGACCTTCCGTTGGTAACTGGCAACCATCCCACATAGATTGTTCGAGTGAAAACCCAGTCAGAAAATTTTCTAATTTTTTGGACCGATTGTCGATTTTTAACCTCTCAATGTGGCCATTTATGTCAAATAAATCTTGAGTATGGCATGCAACACCAAAGAATAACTGATGACAAAACTGGAAGTTTTATACTTTTGTACTGTTAACAGAATTTCATTCCATTAAATTTAGTTTTATCCTGGTTTCTCTCTCTTATTATTAGTACTGCCAACAGTTTCCTGAAGCTACTAGGCGGTGAGACTGGAGGACGATATCACAGATGTCATGGGGACTTTGATGCTGATCTGTTTGCTCATAAACTACTCAGTGAGGGATGTCAGGATACAGAGGTAAAACAACTCAGTCATTGCCAGTCTTATCAACAGTCTATTGGCTAATTAATGCTGGAAATATTTATATAATTTTATGAAGGGCCTTATAATTTGTATGAACTAACAAAAACATCTGCTTATCTTAGAAAATTTTAAAGTGGCATAAACTGCCAAAACTCGGATTTTTTTCTTAATTTTCGGCTGCTGTGAGAAGTTGAGCATTTGGAGTAACTTGAAGAAAAAAAAGATTGATGTTAAGATAAAAAGATATTGATAAAGCTACATGTATTTGCCTGTATGAACAGCAAATGTGTGCTAATAATGGACAAAATTCAAATAGTCTGGATGTATGAGTATATTTTGAGTCTTTGTGCTAATAAAATCTACCTTAACATAAATATCCAATGTTGATATATGGAGAAAGCTCCAATTTCATACTTGATAAATATAATGGACGATTAACTAATTCTTTTTCAACCAAATATTGAATATATTTGGCAGATCTTGCCACTTTAAGGGTATTTCAACTGATTTTGGTCTTAATGTTGTAGTATCCTCATTTACCTGAGTTTGAAGGTGATGATTTAAAGAGGTTGGGAGAGGAGATCACCTTATCAAGACGCTTCCTTGCCCAGTCCAGAAATTACAGGTAACCATATCGCTAAATACTAATATGAAAGTGGATTTTGTTAGTATTCTCCTTGTCTTGGATTTAACAGAAAGGAGGAATCATATCTCTCTTTCCAGGACAGGTGTTAATGTTTAATGAATGGAAACTGTAGATAGGCCAGTAGATCAAAATATTTTTTTGAAATTTACATCAGATAGTAAAAATAAAGGTGTTTGATTAACTCATTACAATTCACTGGAATTATCTGTAAGTAAATCTCTTTCATTCTTTTGTATTCCTGTGCATTTCATTGAAAACAAGGCTGTCCTGCCCATACCACCAAACAGACCTGTACTTAGAAGAGCTCTACTAATGGAAACATAATATAACATTGTTCCTTTTTATCTGCAGAGCACTTTTCCCCAACCAAAACCTGGATCCAGAGGCGCATAAAGATATGGGAGAAAAAAGTATGTCATATATATATATATAAATAAAATAAATCTTTTTACTTGTGTATTTAAGTATTATCAATATATTTTACACACATCAATTACCCATGTTTTGCTTTGATTGGCCCACTCAGAAGATTTTTCTTGGGCTGAGTGAGATTTGAACTTGTGATCATTGATGAGAGGTTTGTGTCAGAATGAGAGACTATCACCCTGCTGACTTAAGCCCGGTATACACTGAGAGTTTTGCTGCGACCCGACCCGACCCGACTGGAAAATCGCGTCGCGTCGCAGAGAAAAAGTGTAGTGTATACCAGTCCACGACGCAAATCGGGTTCAGTCGGCTTCAGTTGCGTCAGGTCGGAAGTGATCTGGACGTGCCAGATATTTTGTTAAGAATCGGGTTGAGTCGGGTCTGGTCAGACAGTGTATCCACTCTTGCGACGATCGTCGTAGAGAGTCTGAATCCGTAGGCCAATCAGAAATTTTACTACAGTCACGTGACGTCAAACAAGCGTCTTTTTTCTACCTTTTTTGCTGGAGAGTTCCGAATGTCATGTTTCCCAATGACTTTATTTGTGTACAGTGTATACCGGTCTACGACGCGACGCAACTCAAGCCGACTGAACCCGACTCGAGTCGGGTACAGTCGCGTCGGGTCGGGTCGCAGCAAAACTCTCAGTGTATACCGGGCTTAAGCCACCAAGTCCCCCTGTTTGACTTTGAACATGCTAATACTTTTAACCCAATGGCAGGGAAACCTCATATTTTCTCTAACACAATCAAAATGTGTAATTACAGAGAAACCTATCTTAAAATTGTTGCTAGCATATTCAGCATAGCTCTCTTAAAGCAAATATGAAATAATCTTGAGCGCGGCGTAAAACACCAAACAACCAACCAACTTAAAGCAAATAAGTAATATAATTTTGTTTTTTTTCTTGCAGTACCAGTTCCTAAGTTCACAGTATCACGACCTGGCCGACCAGCATCAGCTGTTAGATAATCTTTAATCCAGTCACTTTTACATCTACAGCAAATTACTTTCTAATTGGTCTTATCATTATTGTCATTAAGACTGATGAGAGTAACAATTGGTAGGAGATCTCCTTAAGCTCTCAACCGCCATTATATCAGACACCTACAGATCAATGTTTTCACATATTTTATTAAACCAGTGGTTTATATCATCAATTATTAATTGACTTTCAATGTTATTGGCAAAATACGGAGAAACGGTCACACTCATACAGGGATTACCAGCGCCAATACGAACAAACTGGGCTAATATGAACAAACAAGGCCAATACGGACTGGGCCAATATGAGATCAAACATGGCGACGATTTCATTGCTATCACTTCAAAATCCCAACGCCATTTTTCTTGAAATCAACAACAGAAAAATAGAAAATAGTCAATGTTTAGTTAAAGAAAAACAAATATTCCGTCTACGCCATACGATAAATTAAAAATTGCCTTTATAATAATTTGTAAAAATAAAGAAATATGTTCCTATGTTTTATGTACAAAAGGGGGAAAACTCTTGGTACACTACACCTACATGTAGATTTTTTTAATGAAATTATCAAGAAAATAATAGTCAACTTTCCTTGCGAATGTGTCTACAAAAACACTATTTTTTTTATAAATAATGTAGATATTTTATGAAAAATAACATTGATAGCCAATTAATACAATTTTCATTAATCAGGATATTCCCTATTAGCATTGTCTCAGATCCTCGGACAGCCGTATTACCAATACGACTATCCTCGGACCTGTTACAATGCCAATAGGGAATATCCTGATTAATAACATTATAGGAGTGGCTATTTTATAGAACCAATATATTAGCTCATGTCATAAAGTCTGGAAAGATGAACTAATACATTTTTGATATTTTAAAAATTTTAGGCATTCCTTTTTATGTACACCTTAATTATGAAACACATTCCTTTATATTACTATGAACAGAAGTGTATACAAGTTGTTTTACTATTTTTTTAGATGTCATTAATTATTTATTTCCATGAATTCTTAATATTCCATGTTTACAGATATATATATTTGTCCAGTTTATCAAAGTTTGTTTATCTCAAACAAATATTGTTGATAATATAAAGGCAGCAGGTTGCCATGTTGTTTTTAAAAATGTCTGTGATATTGTAACAATGTTACCCTTAGGGCTGTTTAGTCATTCAAATTTACGTCATTTTTAAAGGATTAAAGACTACTTTAACCCTATTTAATACTATATTGGGTTCATGTATTACATTCTGTGACATACATGATTTTGTATATACTTGTAGGTTCTCATGTACATTATTAGGAATAAAATCCATGGATTATTTCTTGAGCTATTGATGCATTTATTATCTTGCTAAAACTGTTGTTTACATATTTAACAACATCATTTTGACACAACAAAAGATGGGTTGATTGATTGATGTTTAAAGCCGCACTCAAGATTATTTCACCTATATGGTGGCGTCTGGGTTAGTGGGGGAAGAAACTGAGCCCATTGCCAGGAGGGAACTCCCGACCTTTGAGTAACAGGCAACTCTTCCACATACGGCGATTTTTCAACTGTTTTTTTTTTTAATTTGGTCTGAATGGGATTAACACAACAAAAGAAACCCCTCAACTAGAACTGTAAATCATTACAACAATGCTGGGTACCATCCAGATGAAGAATGAGCCCACTTTATTGAAAAATGATATTTGCTTGGAACAAGAGTGTGACTTCCAAACTATAATAATTAAGACTGGGTCTGACCCACTGTTGTTACCAGGGTTTTATGTACAACAGGGTTGGTTGCACAAACATGTCAATGGGAAAACTCTCAATCAATAATCTACAGTTACTTTACATGGGCGTATAATGTTCAATTGGTAACTATTTCACTTCAACAGTGTATGGCATATGAATAAATGACAAGTTTAAGACCATACCTCCTATTTGATATCATGTACTGCATATATTGTATGAACTCAGCCAAAAAGTAAATGAGGCTTTTACTGCAAAACATACAAAATTCTAAGCATCATTTTTCTCTCTACAGAAATTAATTAGCACAGTGCGGTGACATCATAGTTGAAATATGTTTACAATCTCTGTGTTTTGACATCATACATGACCAACATTGAGTCAGGGTAGAAATCTATGAATGGGAAAGTGTGAAACGTTACCCTATATTCAGGGTAATGACGTCTTTTGACCCAGAGGTCACATTAAACAGCACCCTCTCTTGCCTAGGACGATTTTTTGGTCACAATAGAGACATCAGAGTTGCAAGCCTTGTAAAGTTTTTACAATGTACAAGAACCAATGCATTCTCTGAACTGCGGTCAGTGAGAGTGTCAATTATAGTACACTTAGTGCAGAATGAATTTATTTTCTAATTTGAAATTGCGCAATTGTTTATTTTCTTGCAAAGATATTTCTGACTGGTGATGGAAGATTGTTTTGTTTCAACATTAAGTTTTCTAAATACATATCACTGAAAATCTCAATTTCCATATCTAGAGTATCATCATGCTCTCACTGCATGAGGACATAGGGTTAACGTCTTTAGTTTCATACCAACAGGAATTGGAGGAAAATATGATCTGGTTCGATACACTCACAGATGGCATGTTAAAAGTATATTGTTTCATTTCGATAAACAAATAAAGCCATTTTATTTGTCAATGTTTTTTACTGAGCTGATGAAGAACCTAAATTTCAAGCATTTCATAGGCCTACATTTTGTATGTGTGAATTTGACTATTATTGAATTGGCCAATGGAGCTACTAAAATTGGCTACAAAATTTCAGTCAGTATTCGCCGGCTTCTTGAAAAAATACAGTGAATTTTACCTTCTGGAATCCCTCAAAACCCACTTTCAAAAACGTTTAGCAGACCCTTAAACTTATTTGTTTATTTCTAATTTGTGTTCTTTAGATAGTGAAAAATAGCACCAAAAAACACAAACGGTCAATGTGGTTGATAAATCACCAATTGTGGGGTGAACTGACGGCCATGAAATTTTGGTCATCCAATAAAAACTAAAAGTTTTTTTTTGCAATTTGCTTGATTTATATACATTATATGAATACTTAAGCTATTCAAAGTCACGGAAAATCACCTACATGTAGTCTTCAGCAAAAAAGTGACTCATTATGGATGACTGTCACCGATTCCGCATCTCTTTTTCTGGCTTTAGAAAAAGATTGTTTGGTGTTTTTACTCCGCGCTCAAGATTATTTCACTTATATGGCGGCGTCGCCAGTTTTATTGTGGGAGGAAACCTGGCTCTATGCCCGGAGGAAATCCCACGACCTTCCGTTGGTAACTGGCAACCATCCCACATAGATTGTTCGAGTGAAAACCCAGTCAGAAAATTTTCTAATTTTTTGGACCGAGTGGGAATCGAACCCGCGACCCATTGGTGGAAGGCTGTTCGGATTGGCTTTAGAAAAAGAGAATTAAAGATAGGGTCTAAATCAAACTTGGCATATATCACCCCCCTATAATCTAATTGTCTATAAGATTGACTACTGAAGTTTAAAATGTCAATTTATTCTTGTAATGAGCTTTTGATAGATGATGGAAGGAATCTATATTTTGATTTCAACTCCATATTAGCTCACAAAATTATATTGGACAGAGTCGAGGGCATAAATACATTCAATTGTTGTTTGCTTTTCTATAAAATACAGGTACTTGCCGAAGGTTCTGAGTTGTCCTCCCCTACTAAACCAGGCAATGTCGCCAAATAAGTGAAATAATCTTAAGTGTGGCATAAAACATCATTCAATCTATAAAACATAATAAACATGGGGTTGGTATGGATAACAAACTTCTTCGTTTATTTTTCTGGCGGCGTTTCGGTGTAGATACTAACACTGTTTTCAAGTCCATACCAACCCCGTGTTTATTGACAATTCAACTTCTAAATGCCACTTAAACAACTATAAAACCTAACTTGATGAGGGTAGGGAACAGGGATCAGAGATTTATCTTGACCCTCTTGTTTTCACTTGAGATGAAAAAATGCATTGAGAAGTGTCCCATGCCAATGAATAGAAAAATATTAAACAATGCATTGGTCCCCATATAAGTTAAGTGGGACCCTACTTTGGGAGCCAGGGAAAGCCCTGCAGGTTATTTGTTAGAGGAAATAACCGATTGATTGATTGATTATTTCACTTATATGGCGGCATTGCCAGTTTTACCGGGCGGAAACCGGGCTCTATGCCTGGGGGGAAACCCACGACCATCCGTTGGTAACTAGCAACCATCGTACATGGAAAGAACAGATGGCTCAGTACTAACTAAAGCAAAAGCCAAAACTATACTACATTGTTCCATACTTCGTCAGCAGTGAACACAATACCATTGAAGTGAAATTAAATGAACAGAACATAAATGAAGAGACAAAGAAAATGTTTATTTTCCATCCTCATAAAATGTTACAATAAAATGAAAGAAAATGAGAAATATCATTGATTAGCCTACCATAAAGTCATAAATGTTAGATACCAACAGTTTGTAACAAATGGTTCATCAACTATAATGATAAAGTGGAATTGATTATTTCAATAATAAATTTTAAAATTGTATTTATAAATAATTTGAAAATGTGTGAGATTTCAATGTCACAATGTTGTAGATTTTAGGTAATCTAGGAGGTCGTTGCAGAGTTTGGGACTACGATGTTTGTGTTTCACATTCTCTAATTCTTCCATAAACATTTTAGGACGGATTTTTCCAGCTTCTTTCAACACATCTGAAAAACAAAAGTGACATGAAAATATTAAAAAGGGAGTACAAAAATATATCTTCAGTGTATTTTTTGTTTTTTGTTTTTGTTTTTTTGGGGGGGGGGGGGGGGGGGGGGGCTATAACAGGCTAAGAGAATAGAATGAATTAAGTGAAATCAAAATCAATTCAATCAACTAATATATTCTGCAACCATTTTGTTTCACCTGTTATCTACAAATAAATATATAGGAGGTCTGAGGGGACCCTGGACTTTATTGTCTATATTTTATATAATGAATTTGAATGGCTACTTCCACCAAATCCTCAAGGGACCTCGGAGGTCCAAAGGGTTAGAGGGATCGTCCCTCAGTCCCACACAGACCTTCCATCGAGAGAGTTTACAGTATATGTAATGCATCAATAAAGAATCATTAACCCAAGTAATAAAAAAAATTGAAGTTATGGTAAAAGTTATAAAAAATTACCATAAATAGCTTGTTGTATTTTAGCTTCTGGGTCATCAAGATGTATTAGAAGGCCTCTGTAAATTGCCTCTAGATGAGCTTTGTATAACTGGGAGTCATAGCCGTCTTGAAAACAGGTGAAGTAGGCTTGGAAAGTCTTGGCTACAGTCACACGGATTTCATCACTGCTGTCATCCAGACGCTTTAATAGATCTGGGTACATATTATGTAATCTATCCTGTTCAACACTTGATCCCATCATGTCAAATATCCGGGTCAGTACACGACAACTGATGAGTCGTGTGTTTTTGTTGTCATCATCCATCAAACTGATAACAGGCGTCAAGATGGCTTCAGTCAGTGGCTCCACCTGCAGGGAAAATAAATCAACAATAGTCAGTAAATAAGTACAGTTAAACATCTGTATACTGACACATCTCAGTGAAAAAAAATGTTGGTTTATCCGGGGTTGTTTAACATACATTTTAATAAGAAGGAAATTGAAGATATTGCAGATTTAGACAGTGTTCAATACAATTTATCAAGGTGTCAATTTTCAGGTTAGGTTCCACTAAAGGCTAAAGAGTTTTTTTTAGTTTTTTTTTTTACGAATATGCTCAATACATTGCCATTTTCAACAAAGCAGTATAGGCACTTGGAACAATGCCTAAGTGAAAATCTGACAAACAGTAGTGAATATCAACGATGCAAAATATGGCTTCAAAATAATTGGCCACAATTACAGATAAATACAAACTTACAGCATTTTTGGTCAGCACTCCACTGCGTAGTAAGGCCCAGAGACAAGAGATAGCTGTTGTTCGGATAGCACTAGCTGTTCGTCCGGCTCGCCAAGTACAGTTTGGTAGTATGATTTTCTCTGCGACAACCATACTGAATTGAGCAAATTGTTGTTGGTAGTGAGTTGTCTCCCCTGCTGCTATGATCAGTTTAGACAGAAGAGTGAAGAATTTTAACCTCACTTCTGGATCTTTGTCTGGATGTAAGTTTGCAATAAATATGGGAATAATCAGATCAAGTAACTCTCCTACAACTTCACCTGCAAGATAAAAAAAAAGGTGTTACTGAAGCAAAAAATGTGAGAAACAAGCCGACAGATCACCCACCATGATGAAAAAAGAAATGAAAAAAAATGGTCAAAAATCAATCCTATCTGTCCTCTCATCTCCATGGCATGATTGATTGATTGATCGATTGGTGTTTTACAGTGAGCTCAAGATTATTTCACTTATATGGCGGCGTTGCCAGATTTATTGTGGGAGGAAACAGGGCTCAATGCCCGGGGGAAACCCACGACCTTCCGTTGGTTACTGGCAACCTCAATGGCATGAAGCTATTGTTTAAGATCAGAAACAAGCATTTCAAGATTTAAAAACAATTATTAGCTAATTAAGCCTTTTTTTATATGTCCCATCAAACAAATCCCATCCATCTTCTCCATGTTATGAAGCTACCGTGCAAGTTTGAACTTGATCGGATCAGAACTGTTTAAGATATCTTGTCTACATGATACAGGACATCCAGACCAAAGAAAGGAAGGGTGGAAAGACGTTGCATTGCCAGGGACAAGAAAGCTCTAGTCAGAAGGTGGGTTAATCTTAAAAAGTTCAGGAAAGGAATAAATTGTGACTCCAGAATTTAAGCAAAGAATCACACCGTTTCTATAGTGTTTAGAGTTTACGGCAGAAACAAAAATGTTCTATCATTAGAAAAGTAGCCAATGGTAGGAAACATACCTGCTTGTATAAGAAGTGTGTCGAAGACATGGCGTTCAACTGAATGACTTGCCCAGTGATGGTATCCCGGGTTGAAGGATTCTAAAACAGGTTTTATGTGATGACGGAATAGATCTTCTCTACTGTCTAATCCTTCAGCTTTACGTAAACTCTCAAGGCATTCTTCAATCTGTCAGACAGAAAAGATCACAGTTAGCATTCGATTCACATAATTCAAAAGGACATTTTCATAAATGTCTGATGCATAAATGGTTAAGATTTGGGAAATCCTATATTGCCCAATTGATTTGTACATGTAGGTATTTATGAGTGAGTGATTTGGGTTTTACGTCCTGCTCAACAGGTATTTATGAAGAGTATTAAATTACATCAATCATAGGTTTATATGAAAGATTAATGAGTCAAGGTTGTCTAAGTTTCTTCAATGCCATAAAATTCTACTGAATTTATTACTTTGAATCTAAAACCTCTTACCAACCGAAATTCTTAAATCTTATCACAAAAAAGTTAAATGCAGAGGTTCAACATTAAAGTTTTCTCTAGTATAATTATCAGTGTTTGGAATCATGGTCATTCTTTTTTGTTGTTGCATTACAAGTGGTTTATGGCCTGCATCTGGGCACTTGAGAGAAGTTCAATATAATTCAAGGAAGTGAGATTGGTTAATTTATCAAAAATTGTCTTTACAAGGACTCATGCAATGAACATATTGTTAAATGATGCCTTTGTCGTTCTAGCATTCAGCCTTATTTGTAAGCCCTGTAACCTAAACAAGATAACCACTAAATGTTCCCTTTTAACAGAGTAGAATACAGCTGAATGTTTACCTGTTGTTTACTAGCTGGATCTTGATGTAGAGTAAGTACAGTAAGTAAAACAGTAAATAACTTCAGACTGATTGATTGGCAGTCCTCACCACACACATGTACTACTGACTTCACACAGCGTAATAGTTCCCGGTGATAAGTGGGCTGAAACATAATAATATCATAAAAATATAGATTCAACCAACTCAACTTGTAATGCTCTAGAAAATATCCTGGTCAATAATGGATTGGAAAAACAGCCATTATCCTGGTTAAGGTTCCTTTACAAGGCTTTTATGCTGGAACAGCAATACGGCCGTGTTTTGTGGGATAGGAAGGCAGTAGGGAGCTCCTGGGATTCCAGTAGTACTTCCCAACCACTCAACACATGGTGAACAACTGAAAACTAAGTCAGAATTGTTTTTATTTGTAAGACCCAGTGAGAACCATCAATGGAAGGCCTTTGAATGTGTGAGTCTTTTGTCTTTTACTGTGTTATTTTCTCTTCTCGAGGGCCGAACCCATGCGGGGATCCATTTATTTTCATTAAACGTACAACACATAATAAGATGGACGTATTGCTATAAGGAAAGTTACAAACCTGTATAGTTTGACAAACATCTTCATGTGATAAGGTTTCTGATATTTGACACAGAAATGGAGATAGTTGTGACTTTTCTGATCCTTGTATAATTGATGCAAGAACCATTAAAGGCCCATAACTCTGGGCAGCCCTCACAGATGGTAGCACCAGTTTACACCAAACTTCTGGTTTGACAAAGTATCCAATCACCACTGCTGCTTTTTGAACCTTAAAAAAATCCATTTATAGAAAAGTGATTAGGAAATCAAAACAAATCTAAGAGGTGATAAAAACAATAAAAAAAAATCTCCAATATATTGATACCAACTTGACTGATTCCTGTTTTATGACACACTCAAGATTATTTCACTTGTTGCCAGGTTTATTAAGGGAGGAAACCAGGCTCTTTGCCTGGAGGAAGTACCTGCTTTTGAACATTATAATGAGATACAAGCTTGAAAGTCATGATGAGCAAGAATTAATTCAGAGTCAGGAGCTGCCAAAATGTTGACATGATCACCTAATATTTTTAAAAAATACAAATTAGATGATTTACAGTTCTAGTTTTGAGATGGTACACTATAGTCCTGTTTGAACTTAGGCCTGAAATAAATAAACGCCATTATTTAATTTTATTCACTTTTCAAAAACCAGCCCAAAGACTGTAATTATTTTCCTTTTCTCCAACCTCAAACATTTAGATTTTCAATGAACTTCAAACAATCTGATTTTCTTGACAGTAAAATAATTGAGGAAAAAAACGCCATGCCACTCTGAGCCAAATATTTTCATAAATGTATAAACCTATAGATTACATTTCTTAGAAAAGATTATTGAACAACCCATGTAAAATCATGATATTAATCCCATACTTACATCTTGAACTACTTGCTTTTCTTCATCCAAACATCCTCTGTACAAACCAGAGAGTAATTTCTCCAGGTGTTGTGTTATGTAATCCTCACAGTTGATAAGAAGTGTATAAAGTAATGATGCTGCTTTAATCCGAGTATCTGTCACCCAGTCACCCAAATCATTGATCAAGCCAGGTAATATCTTACTCACATTACGCATCATCAATGTACGGCATCCTAAATTTGGACGTTCAACTGAAAACAGAACCACGAAAAGCAAAATATACTTGTGTCTTTATTTTAGTTTCCATAAAGTAACATTTTAACAAAAACAATCTCATTTTGAAGAAAGCCAAAAAAAACAAAATTATTATCCTGGTAAGAAAAAGTTAAAGAAATAATAATAATTGATGTTGAATAAGGACTTTAGATGTAGATAATCAATAGATTAGTTTACTTCACTGATTTATTGGTAAATATCAGATCGTTTGGTAAAAGATTAACAAAAAAGTTCAAAACTACAAATACAAATTATCTAATCATGTTTATAAGCTAAAGAATGTGACCATAAATCAACCCCAGCAAGGCAATGTCCAGGTGAATTCTATGAAAATGGGTTAAATAGTGAGGGACTTAAATGGTTGAAGGAAGGAACTTACCACCGGTTGGATAATGGACAGGTGGGCCTTGATCAAAGTCCAGCTTATCTTTCAATTCATCTTCATTCTCTCTAGCATATTTAATACCTGATTTAATCATGAAACAAAAGTTATAGAAATGCTAATGGCTTACCTTACCTTTTCTGTAACATGTTAAGTATTTAAAAACAATATATATTAGCTGTTTAATTTGAGGTTTGATTATCTTTAAGTTATCAATATTTCCATTATATAGGTTAGACATCATTAGAAGAAGAAAAATGTAATTTAATGTATCATTTTATCACTAGGCAACCCCAAAAAAAACATGCTATAATGCCTCAATGAGCCAATTTCAATCATTCCTTGATTAAAATACACTTGCTTTTATACACATATACTATAGATTAAAAAATGCTACACAGTAATATTCAAGGGTCGAAAAATGTTGAGAAGTTAAAAAAAATTACCTATGTCATGCCAGAAATTCTCAGCTAATTCCCTGATAGATGGCTGCTCATCTCGTAATCCAGTTAATAGCAAAGGCATTAGTTTATAGAAGAAGGAATATCTATCAGGTAAGTTCAAAAGCCAGTTTCCTGTAATTTTTATAACTGCCAATCTTACTGATGGGGTTGGGTCAAAAAGTCTTTGGGCTAAATGTGATACAACATCATCCACTGATTTCCCATTGCCATACTGTATTACATCCCCTAAAACAAACAAGCATTAAATCATAACTTATAGTTATACATAGAAAAACCAATAAAATCTTGATTTCATGAACAGTAAAAAAAAAACAGAAAAAAAGATAACAAAGATAGGTTTTTATTACGAGTTTTTTTCTCAAAACAATTCAGGATAACGGGGAGAGGAGATAGCCAGTGTTTTAATTTTGGAAAGGCATTTTGCCTCAACTTTTAGGATTTTTCAAAAAATGATTAGGCCTACCTAACATGGGGGGGGGGGGGGGGGGGGGGGGTGCATTTTGTCTTGTCTAAGGCGGTAAGGGGCTGTTTTGGCTCTATACCAGAAGGTTTTTGGGGGGTGATAGGGGGCATTTTGACATACACTCATAAATACATACCTATTGCTTCTATAACACATACACGAACCCGAGAATGTTGGTGAGAAACCGCCGTCAGCAAGGGTTTTATCAATGATTCTGACTGCATATGGAAATGTTGAGGAGAAGATTTAGCTAACTGGCAGGCACATTTACAGCTCTCCTTTTTCACTTCAGGATATGGGTCTTGAATAGTTCTTTGTAAAATACGAATACTGTCATCCAGAAAAACTAATATATTTTCTCCAATGGTTGTGATCATTTTTGAAAGCATCTCCACAAGTTGAAGACGTAACTCTTCCGATGGTTCCGTTATTTCTGGTTGACCCAGCCTTTGAACCAGAACAGGGAAAATATATGGAAAACCATCCTGAGGTTTGGGAACAGCCTCCAAGTATTCTCGGATAATCGTAATCGATAACTCTCGACATTTTTCAACAGGGTCTGAAAATGTTTTCAACAAGGGTTTCAACACTTCGCTGAATACGGCTTGGAGTTCAGAAGATTCGAGAGTTGGCTTTCTATTAGAAGTATCTTTCCTAATTCCCTCGAGAGCACGTTTTCTGGTATTGCGATTTTCTTCCAACAAGCAGTTTATGTGCCGGGCAATACCTTGAAGAACCGAGTTAGAGTTTCCGTCCGTCGAAGTCATGCTGTTGTTGATACCAACGCTTTGATTTCTGCCAGTGCACTAAGGCTTTTGTCCCCTCCATACGCACAAGATCTCTCGCAAATCGCCCTGTCCGAACTTGTGCGGACGTGTCTTGAACTGGTGTCATACGCAGATTGTTAATTCTTGTGATCAAGTCTTGTTGCCCAAAGAATTTTGAACGTTAAACACTAAGTGATTTACGTTGAAATAAAAATATATTCAGCGCACATGACATGTGCGGATCGAATGCATTTGCAGAATTTAGCTAAAGTCGCATGAGCTGCCAAAATTCACACTTTTTTCATAAACTCTGATCGTCACGACAGGAAGAGGCTTTGGAATTGAAGGCCATCGAAAAACTAAATGATTGGCGTTAGAATGAGGCAAATCCATAAAGTCTACGGTCTATACGAACCGAAATAGTGTCCGAAAGGTAAACAAAATTTAAATAACCGGAACTACGGTGGCTCGTAGGGGACATAATTAGCGTAGCCTATAATCTATATATTACTGTATTTCTTCTATGAATTTGCACCCATGCCGAAATTATTTTCCACCCATGCGGGAATTAATTTGCACATAAACTGTGTACCCTATCCTTGTAATCAGGTCAGACAAGATTCGCGCAAGTTATCGATGATCAAATGCAGACACAACGAAAGAGTAACGAATTAAGCGCGCTGACCTGATTACAACGTAATACAAGGATAGGGTACACAGTTTATGTGCAAATTAATTTCTGCATGGGTGGAAAATAATTTCTGCATGGGTTCAAATTAATTTCCACTTAGGTGGAAAATAATTTCTGCTTGGGTGCAAATTAATTTCCGCATGGGTAAAAAGCAAACCCACGACCTTCAGATGGTAACAGGCAACCATCCCACATTATACATAGGAAAAAGCTTCTGAATTATACTCTTGAGAAAAACAGGCAATAATTTCAACATTCGTTTTAACAACATTTTGGCAGCTCATGCCACTTTAAACAAAATGTCAATAGCAGGGATGCACATATGATCCATGTCTTCTTGTTCTAGGCATCAGTTACAATTTACATGCACTTTTAAACATAGCCGCACTCATGTGTCATCCTGTTCTACTTACTTTGCCGGTATCTTAAAGAATGTGCATTTTCGATGAACGCCAATCAACCAGTATAGACCTCACTTCTTAAAACAATTTGAAAGAAAAAACAAGAGTTTCGGGAAACCCAAAAAATGCCCGGAAAGGCACAGTAACTGCAGCCATACCAAAACAAATCCTTCCATATTTATTTGAATTTAATTTTCAAAATTCAGAGGGAAGAGGTTGAAGCTGGGTAAAAGGTGATGTTATGTCAACAAAATGAAATCTTACCACTAAAACCTCATCTGTATCAAATTTAAAATGGGCTATTTGGATCAACAATTATTAACAAGATTTGTACACGGTACAAGTCATCAATTCTCGCTGCTGTTAAATCGCGATGTTGAACATTGTTTGTTGTCAATATAGGTTGCACTAAAATGTTTAAATTTTTTAGAAAAGCAGTTTATAATTTACTAATCATACAAATGTATTTAATTGGCAATTTCGCAGCTCACACCAATTCAAGTAGATTTGACAATTTTTCTCATAATATCTTTTATCTACATTATTTGGCTACAAAAAAAATTTATAACAGTTGGGCATGTTACAAAGCCTACATTTCATTTTATGGAGGCCATGTGGTACACAGGGCCGTAAATCTTTCAAGAGAGACTGAGAGCTAACTGTTGACAAGGTAAATAGACCAAAGCTGGGATACTTATCTCTTGGTCTGTAGATAAAACTTTAATCCTTATATGTATTTTTCATTTGATTAAAACGTTATATATTGATTTAAGAATAGTTTTAATCAATTTAGAAACATTATTGCAGTTTGAAAAAATCCTTTTTTGATGAGAATCGGACAAGTAGAAGCCATTTTATAATTTAAAGGTTATTTTCATGAAAATGAAAGTAAGATTAAAAAGGAATATACATAATCCAACAATTTGCAATAGTTGATATCATAAAAAATTTTTTACACACTGTCTGTTAATATGGTATGTAACATGAAAGATTTGAAAACATCGGATCATATTTGTTAAAGTTATGGAGAGAAAAAGTAAATATTCCATAATCCAATATAACTCCCATATTATGTAACCAGTGATGTTAAAAATAGTTCGCGACACACCTTCTACCCATAAGGTATATACTCAGAAAAAATTGTGCAGATGGAATCAAAACTTTAGAAGTTATGGAGCGGAAGGGAATATTACATAATCCAATATAACTCCCATATTATGTAACCAGTGATGTTAAAAATAGTTTGCGACACACCTTCTACCCATAAGGTATATACTCAGAAAAAATTGTCAAGTTGCAATCAAAACTTTGGAAGTTATGGAGCGGAAGGGGAAAGCGGACGCCGGACAGCCGGAGATGATACCATAATACAGCCCGCTTTTCAAGCCTGGCGTATAACTAGGAAGGAGAATCTAAACGATAACTGCCCTTTGTGGAAATTCAGACCATGCCATTAGTCAGGGGTATTGGGCTTAGTTACTAAGCTACCCAACCCAGCTTGGAACACCTCATAATCAGATAACTCATTATAATAGGTAGCGGAATAATTCACTAATACATGTCCATGGTTATATAAAGTAATTGTATTTGATCACTGTAAAATACATGAACTGTCAACCATGAACGGTGATAATTAAACAGTAAGAACATTTGTCTTCATATCAAAATAAAACCATTAAATAGCTGTTAAAAATGAAGTAGAGAATACTGCTGAATATTCAATTAAATGTTTAAGTGTTGCCTGTATTCTCAACCAAGTTTCACTTAGCCAGTAAGGATGATTTGAGGGGAGTCCGGGGACTAGCTCATATGAAAGGTCTCAAGTTATATACTGATAATAAATCATGTATTGTAAGGGAATTAACTAGTCATTTCTATAACAGTAAATGATTCATTTAGAAAAAAAACATGGATACAATCCAAAAGATCATATACCAATATCATTCAGATCCAATTAATTACCAAATAAAACCTTGTAGACAATTACAGCGCCGAAAAGTTGGAGACAACCCCCGCTCCTATCCGGCTCTGATAAAGATTGATTAATTGGTTACATAATGTACTTTGCCTAATCAAAAAAAAATTACCAAAAGAATGTCAACTTGCAAACTGATATTTCAAATATTCAACTCTGATCAGCAGGTTTCTGTGATTTGCATTTTAATCGGAAAAGGTATTTGAAATTTTAAAGGATTTGTTTGGAGCAGTTTACAATTTATCAATCTGAATTGTCAGAGTTCAAATCACTAGGTTCATCTTCTGTACTGTCATCTGTGATTTTTTTAGACTTGCCACGCCCCTTTCTTGTCCTTGAGCCTCTAACTTGTTTAGATTTACTTTTTTTGACAGATTTAACCTGTCTCGGAGTTCTTTTTGATCTTCGTTTCTTATCTGTCTCATTATCAACAACATTACTCTCTGTCTCCGTACCATCTTTTTCTGCATGTTCCTTCTTCTGGTGGAGAGATAATCCTCTGCTATCTTTGAAGGCAATACCACATGGTTCACACATAACCATGAACCGGGAACAGTGGGCACCTCTATGTGTTCTCAGCTGTATATTCCAAGCACTTCTATAATTACACTGATCACATTTATATGGTTTATTTCCCGTGTGAGTTCGTAAGTGAGAGTGTACCTGACACCATTTGGCAGCTCGGAATTCACAATGTGGACACTTATGGAGAAAAACACCTGAAGATCAAACAAAGACCATAAAATAGATCAATTGAATATAGCAAAGACAATAGTGCAAGAAAGAACTCTTCAGCGTTTTGAGAACATTTATTAAATTATATGTGATTTTGTCAATATTTTCCCACAAACATATTTTTGGAGGAATGTCTCCATAGTTATTTCATTCCACAAGGTTGGGTTTAAATCTTTCAATGGCATTTAGAAGTAGAAAGGTTACAATACTAAGGTGAAGAATTATTTATGGATAACAACTTCTTCGTTTATTGGGTGACGATGTTTCGATGTAGTTCTTACATGTACATCGTTATCAAAGTCAATGTTACATAACTGTCAATGTGTTATTATTGACTTTGATAACAATGTTAGAACTACATCGAAACGTTGTCACCCAATAAACCAACAAGTTAATATCCATTCTTCACCTAATTGTTTATTTATTTATTAAACAATATTTTAACAGGACAGAAAAGCGAGACAGAAAAAATTTGATTAATTACATTTTCTCACACCACACCCCCGATAATTCCACTCCCAGGCAGTGTGTTATTTTTGTCATAATCAACGTGTGAAATTATGGCCCAAGTAACGCTATGACCTCACGAAAGATTTGTCAAAAGTGACGTCACAAATGAATTATGTCATCAGTCATTATAAGATCAATCGTTTTTTGATAAAACGCTGTATTTTTTGTGAAGTGTGAGAAAAAGATTATCTCGAACTTGAGCGAGTGTGTTACATTGAATACCACACTCGTCAGAGGCTCGTGATTTTGTTAATTAATAGACTTGAGTGATATTCATCGTAACACACTGGCTCTCGTTATATAACCTCTATATAAGACCCCATCGGTAAGCTTAGTGACAGACTAACGGAAGGGCAGACAGACAGACACTAATCAAATAACAGTGAGCCAACCAATAAATGAGATTACATTTAATTCCACCAAGTAGTTCTGTAAATATATTGCAGTTGGAGGTATAGTCTCAAAGACAAACTGACAGAAGCCCTGTCATCGATTGGCAGAGGGTTCTTATCCCACTCAGTCTACAAAAGTTTCAATAAGGAGTGTTTGCCACTTGCTAGGTACCAGTCTGATTCTTCCCTGAGTAAACTTGGCATTGTGGGTCTGAGAATGTTTGTGAACAAAGCCTTTGACCTGTAAGAGATCCTTCAAAATGACCAGTAGTAACCATACATGTACTTGAAGCTGTTTAGTGATGAAACTTAAGGTCCGCTCACACAGTGCGATTTATCGTACAGACTTATAGCATGCGATTAAAATGGATGCTTCTAATTGGTGGATACGGTTTGTCAACCAATCAAATACATCCATTTTTATCGAATGCTACAAGTCGGTACGACAAATCGCACCGTGTGAGCGGGCCTTAAGGTTGATTTAACTGAAAATGACTCATAAGCTGGAATAAAATCCTGCCAACCAGCATTATTAAACTAACACCAAAAAATGATGTTTAAGTGACAAATGGACATCATCTATATACAAAGTCAACCTGCGTTTGAGTTAATGCTTACAATGCCAGCTACTATAGTTCTAAGACTGTAGACACCACCAATGAACTAAAATTCCATAAAATTCTGCCCAGGGGTTCTAAAGATAACTTAGACAAAAGCTGTTACAAATGAAAAGAAGTGACAAAAAAATGGACAGACAGACTATACAGACACCAAAAGTGATCAAACACCCCAACAAAAAGCTGTATAAGAATTTCCCCCCAAAAAACTCTGACATTATAATTGACCAACCTGTATGTGTAGCCAGGTGATCTCGAAGTTGTTTATAGGTATATGCAGCAAATGGGCATTTGTCACAGGCATAGTGTCTCCTCTTGTTATGTACTCGTTCCTGATGAACGGGCAGGGAAGAGTCTCCTGATCCACGAAATCCACACTCTGGACACAACCATGGCTCACCATATTTACCCTTTGTACAGCCTCTTTCCACATGTGCATCGTACATTTTCTTAACTAAGTATGTTTTGGGGCAATTGTTACAAACAAACAAGCCCTTTCCCTCGTGTTCTTTAACTAAATGCTTTCGGTACTGTCTTGTAAATGTAAAACCAGCCTCACAATAGCTACATTTCATTACATGTTGTCCATGTTCTAAGGACTTGTGATGCCCTAACTTGAGCCTTGTTATAAATTTTTGATCACAATCCTCACATGTAAAAGGTAACTCATCCTTATGTACACTATTGAGGTGATCAGTTAAATCCCCCGTCATATCATTGAAGGAGCATATAGGACAGAGATATCTCTTATTTACATGTTTGAATAAATGTCTCTTCAAAGCATCATCAGTAAAGCACTGCCCAAAATCACATACAGAACAAGTGTAAAACTTTCGCATACTTCCATCATTTAATGTCTTTTTCTCTATTGTAAATTTGTCTTCATGCTCTTCTAGTTTGAGGGTTCTGGGGTGCTCCTGCACTTGTCTTCGCCTGTACTTCCTCTTTTGAATTATCTTTTCGTCATCCTCCTCCTCATCAACACCCTCTTCAAATTCAGGTTCCTCCTCTGCATTATTTCCCCATTCCTCATCAGAGGAGGAATCTGGGTTGAAATCAGAATCTTCCTTTTTGCGTTGTTGTTGTTGATGTTGTTGTCGTGGTTTTGAACTAGACTTTTCCTCGCTTACCGCATCTTCTGAATTCACATGAGCAGGGGGAAGGAGTTCTTCATATAGGGTTTGTGTGAAGACTGTACGATGGGTGCTGTTTCTAAAGTGTACTTCAAACTCTTCAGGAAGCTCTAACAGTTCATCCAAATCAAATTCATAGTTGTACCTTGGTTTGGTCTGTAATCTGGAGCTTCGCCTCAAAGACGACGACTCCTCTCCAACCATTCCTTTTTGTTCTTCATCTTGTATTTTTTGGGAATGGCGTTGTCTTATCACTTCCATTAAGCTCTCTACAGTCGCAAAATCTGGAGGGCTTACAAACTCTGTTTGACAACCCAACGTTATAAACTTGGATGGAATTATTTTAAAGTGTACTTTGGCTTTAGTTGCTTCATCATGTTCACGTTTATTTTGGAATGGCTTTGAGTAGCCGTGTAAACGCAAGGGGTTGGTGCCAGTTGGGTTAGTAAAATCAGGATGATAAGGGGAGAAAGTGGAAGTTTTCTCGAGACTATCTGCTTTATGTGTCATGTTTTTGGGGTAGCAAATAACAATATTCTCTCCCTCTTTCGAAGAATCCGCTGTTTGAACACTACCTTGTCTTATACCTTTGGTTTGAATAGACTGCTTAGTTGTGCGAACAGTAGCCGGAGAAATTACTTCAGTTTTGTTCTCAGATGTGGGAAATGTAAATGCTGCATTGTGATTTGGCAGTGCAACTGGATTATTTCCAACATTACCAGACGACAAATTTCCTGGAGCCCAAATAATTTTGTTCTTTTGTTTGCCAGCCAAGTCCGACTGCGGTAGTGTACCTACAATTGGTGCTGTGGGCACAGAAAATTGGTTCATAGGCAGGTACTGGATTTGGGCAGGACTTTGTATAGGAAATGGATTAGGAACTGGGTTTTTATTTCTGATCTGATTACCATGACTGAGTGAATTTGAAACTCCTCCATGTAGTGAAACAAGGGATATCATTTTACATGGTGCAGTAGCCGGATTGGATTGCGGGAAACTAATTGTTGATGTCACTGGAACACTATGTGTGCTTGTTGAGTATGGGTTGAAAATTTGTAATGGATGCCCTGTATTTCCAGAAAAGCTGCCATTCAAATTGGCTGGTAAGGGTGGTATTGATGGAGATGAAATAGTGTTCAGGCTATTTGGTGTGGCACCAAGTTCTGAAGTTTTGGGGTTTTCTTGTTTTTTAGCTAACGGTGGTACATAGGATGGTATGTTGTCTATGGCAGGCAGAGATAGGTTTTTGATGGGAATTAGTAAGATTTTACCCGGGTCTTTAGAAGAGAGACGGCCATGAGTATGAGATGAGGATGACTGTAAGACTTTAGGGAGAGGCAAAGTATTTTTAATTGGAACTAATACAACAGCTCCTTTCCCAGCAGCCAATAATTCAATCTTCTGTTCGAGAGAAAGCATAGTCATTTCTGCTAAAGCCTTTTCCTCCTCATCAAACTCACGTAGAACTTTTCTTTGTCTGTTAACAACCTTTTTGGGTGCTGGGGGAAGCTCAGATATGATACGGTCAGTGGAAATATCTTCATTCTTTCTCTTTCTTTTCTTTGATTTTGTGTTGCTGTTTGTAGATTCTTCGGATTCAAAAATAGGTAGTGGTACAATAATTTCCTGTGGAAGTTGATTAGAAATATTGACCTGGTAAGATTCTTCCACATGTATATCCCTGGAATGTTCTTCCAGGATTTCTTCACACTCCATTTCAAATCCATCCAATCTGGGTAACACTGCTTGACTACAAACACTGGCTATTTTTAAACCCAAACCAGAAGAATTTGGTATTATAGTAACGTCATCATTCTTTTTTAATTCACATGTTTTTTCAATAGTCTTATTCAGTGCACTGGGGTATTCATGTTGATTAGATTGCAATGTATTAAAGTCTGTGCTCACAATGTCTTTGTTTTCTGGATTTCCTCTGACAGTTTTCATGCTGTTTGGCATTTTAATTAGTTTAACAGGGACAGGATGTGGTGCAGCTTTTTCACTGCTCTTGTAGCTGGCTGGGTTGACGAGACTGCAAACTGGTACACCTGTTGGATAAGTTAATACTCCAGGACAATTCAGTGTTTCATCCATTGAAATGGGATCTATGGATTCAGTCTTAATTACCTTTGGCTGGTTACCGTTTGAATATTTTCTAGGACTAGAAGAACCCACTTGATTGTCATCAGTTTTATTTTCAATGTCAACAGGTTTATTTCCCTGCGTTTCTCTTTCCTGGTTGATGTTGTTCCCATTACACAACTTCCTGTGGCTTTGTAAAGAATCTTTTGAAGGAAACTGACCATGACAGTTTGTACAGCAATACAAAACATAAAACTGCTCATCTGTAACGAAAGATAAAAATACATCTAAATAACTGGGATCAACAAAACTTCATTCATATAAGTTCAAAACACCCCTTTAAAGGATAGGAAATAGGAAAAACAGTTTAACTTCGATAACAATCATCAAAGTATTTTAAACAACCCTCTTTAATTAAAGTGGCATGAGCTGCCAAAATTCAAATTTTTTTCATAATTTCTGATAGTTACGACAGTACGAGGCTTTGAAGGCCATCGTAGAACTAAATGATTTGCCTTGGAATGAGGAAAATCCATACAGAAGGTAGCCTGTACGAACGGAAAACGTGTTCGAAAAGTAAACAAAATTTAAATAACTGGGACGACCATTCATTCATTCTAAGCCAAAGTTAGTTCAAAACAATACTTTATCGCACATTTTCTAGACTATAAGCAGTAAAAAGCTTCTGAATTGTAGGTCTTGAGAAAAATAGCCAATAATTTCAACATTCTGTGATAACGTTAAAATATCAACATTTTGGCAGCTCATGCCACTTTAAGCAAGTGACCCTCAAGCTAGTAAAAAAGGCAGCAGTGGGTTGTTTCAATCATGAATGGCTTATGATTTATCTGTGTTGCCATTTCTCTGCTTTAATGCTCTCTAATGTATGATGGTAGATTTAGGTCCAAAAACATGGCAACAAACTTGAAGTGGGAAGATTTGTTAGGAATATCTAGGTCATTCTTGCAACTTCACATCAATTCCTAGCCAAGTCATTGGCTAAGTTGCATCACTTGACTATATAAAGCATCTCATATTTTATTCACCAAGGACTGGATGAAACTAATAAAAAATGGTACAAGGGGCCAATTCATGCAAGTCTTCTAGTGGCAATGATGAGCTACAGTGAATATTCTTTTCATTTTCTTTCTGTTTTCGTTATTTTGAATTTCCACTAATTTACAATTAGTTTTGACTTGGATTTTGTTTTTTTCTTGTTTAAGGTATCTTTATTTTTTTTCTTTCTAAATTTTGTTTTTACTTTTTGACTTTAATGTCCATTTTGAATACCGGTAGGCCTACACAAAAAATATGTGTTACGGAGGAACACAATAAGATAAGCCTACCTGTAAGTGTATCGCTGTACTCTATCTACAAAAGACTACCATGTAGGCCTACACAGATATACCTACAGTACAATACAAGTTACAACTAGGGCCTATATATATTTTTTTTTTCTTTCTTTTAAATATGTTCTCATCGTGACATGCAGGGTTAAATTGTGATTTAATATATTTAGAAGAAAAATAATTTAAAGAAAAGATTTTGTCAATTAATTATTGCCAAAAGTTGACTTTTTTATTCATTATTGATTTATTGTGGCATGATAGCCCTCCTCTTGACCCTCAAATGTTATCTGGAACCTCAAGATGACGCGAAGGTGGTCCACATTAAAAATACTTCGCTTAACTTTACTCTTAGTCTTAGGATAAGAGTTAACAATAAATAACATTGAAAATTGTTAAATCTATATGTTTGCGGTCGTAAATGTCGTCCCAGTCGAACATTTAAACCGTCAACTTAAAATTCAAATGACTGGTCGCAGTCATTTTCTGCATCACCAAGAACTCGACCAATCGTACTGCACTACTGAGTCTGTACAACACCTTCGGACAAAACGCTTGGCTCTTCTGTTTGTTGATAATCTGACAAACAGGTTACGGAAATTGAATGGAAAGCCATAATCAATATACCTTTTCCTGACATGATTGACAGTCAATTATTTTAAAATAAAAGGAGAAAACCAGCCAACTTTTCCACGTCTATCGACGTCATACAAACTTGGGTCACCGATGTGTACTGCTTACATCATTAATAAAAAGGTTAGGATTCTGTTTGAGCACAACGGGCACGCTGGAGAACACGGAACTACAACATCAGGTTATTGAGGATAAGAGTTAGTAGTAACAATGGTTAGATATGTTTTGCTTGTTGTTTTAGTTGTGTTTAAAGCATTTTCAAGGTGGGAAGTGATCAAGAAAGTCACATGATCAGTGACCTCATATATCCTGTCGTTTCAAGCCTCTGTTTGACATTTGTTTAACTCTCTGCTTTATGAATCTTTCCTAAATGACATTTATGTTGTTCACAATGTGAACAGGTTTTGTTTTCTTTTTCACTCGTTCACATAATTTGTCCAGAAAATTTATAGGTACGTTTTCCCCATAATAACGCTGATACTCGGATCACATACAATCTTGCCCACATGCTTACCTCCCTTTTCTTTCTGGTTGTATTATCATCTTTAATAGATTGGGGTCCCATAGTCAGACTGACCCCCGAGAAGACCTCTCAAAAAACTTGTTTGATTGTTTAAGTACATACTTGCATACTAACATAGAAACACATGGACGTGGTTGATTAATTGATGCTTTACGCCACACTCAACCTTGAAGTCCAACTTGATTGGATCCAGTTGGAGATCTCCAAACTCTGTGGCCAAAATATGATGATGGGTCACCCATCATAAATATATTTTGGCCACAGAGTTTGGAGATATCCAACTAGATTGGGTCTAGCCACACTCATGAGTCTCTTTCCTGTGTTACTTACTTGATGCAAAGTCTGGAAAATTACACGTACCAGTGCTATATCATTCCATCATGACATCATTTTTTTCATATAGGCCTATGACAGTCTTTTATACCGGGTACCAAGAAAAGTCCATCTGGGCTAAAGTATTGAATCGATGAAGTGTTGGTTTAACAACAAAAATAAACTGTCCTGAGTAAACTGGTATACAGAAGCTATCCCTGCACTCTGAAGCCCTTTTTTAAATAGGCATTTAAGTACTGACTTTTTTTAGGCCTATGACAGCATACCAACACCATTAATATTAAATGACATTTGAGTGGATTACGATATCCAGGATTCCTAAATCTAATTTACATATGGAAAGGCTTGAAAAAAATTGCCCAAAATTACACAAAATGTTTATATTAGGAAAATATTATAACAAAACAAAAAAATAAACCCTGTAATATAAGTATGGTTGGCCTAGATAAGCTGGCAAATATATGTAGAGAAAATATTGTGAAACAAAACTATCTAATTCCTTGTTATTTTTATTAAAAAAAAAATAAAAAGTAGAGAATTCCGCTGATGCTATTTAACTTGGAAATGTAAATTTAAGTGTTTTTACAAGCAACAAAACTCCCCAAAATATACTTGATGTTTTACGCAGCTCTCAAGACAATTTCACTTACCGATATATGGCAGCATTGACAAGTTTAGTGGTGGAGGAAACTGGCCTCCTTGCCTGGAGGAACTCTTCCACATATGGTGAGTGAGTGAAAAATCCACTCAGAAAGTTTTTGAGTGAGCTTCAAACCTGCACCACATCGATGGAAGGCCTGTTTCGACCTAAGGAACTATCACTCTAACCCACTGAGCCACCAAGGCCTCCTATACTCAATAGAAGTTCAGTGTTATAAGCACCTTGAAAAATTTTTTTTTTCTTTCTTTTAAATATGTTCTCATCGTGACATGCAGGGTTAAATTGTGATTGTAAAGTGCTGATGCTATTTAACTTGGAAATGTAAATTTAAGTGTTTTTACAAGCAACAAAACTCCCCAAAATATACTTGATGTTTTACGCAGCTCTCAAGACAATTTCACTTACCGATATATGGCAGCATTGACAAGTTTAGTGGTGGAGGAAACTGGCCTCCTTGCCTGGAGGAACTCTTCCACATATGGTGAGTGAGTGAAAAATCCACTCAGAAAGTTTTTGAGTGAGCTTCAAACCTGCACCACATCGATGGAAGGCCTGTTTCGACCTAAGGAACTATCACTCTAACCCACTGAGCCACCAAGGCCTCCTATACTCAATAGAAGTTCAGTGTTATAAGCACCTTGAAAATGAAAAGACTGACCTTAAAATAAAAAATATCAGTTAAGCCAGTAGACCATACAATTCAAATAACCTAGATACATGCAGATTGTATTCATGTGTGCAATTTTGAGGTTTTGTGATTCAAATATTTATCTGATTCTCTAAGATTAGTATCAGGTATGAATAAAAAGCTTTTATTTTATGCAAAATGTACAAATCATTAGCTAATTCTGAATAACAGCTTAAGTTAGGCTACTTCGTGTCGAGCCGTGTTGAGTGTTGAGCCAATCAACCCCTCCCCCCCCCCCCCCCCCACCCCCTTCCTGTTACCAAAACCTTCAATGTATTGATGCTTTGACTTATTTCTTCCTTTTCTAGTCTAATCCAGCAACCTTTTTTTGTTGATTAGATTTTATTATCAATATGGATGAAGATGTCATAATACCGATTACGGAATGGCCAGTAGATGAAGGGCTATCGTACTCCAATGTACTGCCACATAATGACACTCGCCTCAACCAAAAGCAGCTCAAAAGACATCATAGAGGCCCAAAGGACTCTGATAATGTGTGCAAATTAAAGAAGCCTCTGGAAATAGATATGGCCGATGTTGCACTTGCTCGATGGTGGCGACAAAAGGGACGTCTACTAATACCACCATCAGGTTTACCAAATTCAACAAACCCACACACTGTATTAAACTGTGTACAAAGGTATGAAAACACTTGTAGGAATCTCATAAAGATATTTATGTGAGTATCACATCGGGTGGGGGGGATTATTAATTCTGTAAAACCTCCCAAATGAAGGTTGACTTAGCCAGATTGTACTAGATTGTACCGTTTTTTAACACATTTTTGGTCCATACATGTCTTTACCAATATTTTTGATTAACTTCAATCCTTCAGTTTTTCATGGAACTTCAAACGCCTTTCTGAATTTTGGCAGCTCATGCTACTTTAACCTTTGTTTTTCTCTTACTCTAGGACCAAGGCTGGCAAAGATTTTCTCCAAAACAAACTGAAAAAGCTGATCTCAATGACTATGAGAGAAACAGACTTGGTCCCAAATGATGCCTGCTCTTTATACACTGCCATTTCATCTTTTCATGATAAATTGGGTGAATTTCATTTGGCTAAGAAATCCATAGAAAAAGCTTTGATATCAGACCCTGAAGGTAATGTACTGTGTAGGCCTTTACACTATATATTGATTTCTGCTTGATATTACTAAATTTCAACTTCTGTTTTTGGTCTTGGTTATTGTTTAATCTAAGAATAAACAATATGTAGTCATATGAGTGATTTGATATGTGTGATCTGGGGGTCTGAACCCAAAGTAGGTAACCCAAAATGTAGAGGCATAGTATAAACATACAATCAGCTTACAGAAAAGCTTTCCTCTTTTTTCAGGCTTGTTCTTACACCTGCACTTAATGATGTTATAAATATTAATTACCTGTGTGACACGATGATGTAGTAAGGACAAAAAGTATTAAAGTCAATCCTAGATATCGTCAAAGTCTGATGTATGACATAACATTCACAAAGTATTTGTCCTTAAGTATTTGTTTTTGAGTCAAACAAAGTTGTAAAGAAAAAGATTCAAAGTGTTAATTAAAATGAGATTTGAAGCAAAAAAGAAAAGCTGCATTACTTATCTTTTCAGAACCAACTGCACTTTGGCTGAATGCAAAATTAGAAAGAGAGATGAGGATTCAGTCTTTACAAATACAATTCTTGGCTGATCTGCAGAAATCCAATCTTCCACTTTTATATCCGGAGGCCACAAGTGTAAGTTATTTTGAATCTGTGTGTTAACTGCTTTGGTCTGTGGAAGAGTTGCCAGGTACTCGCCGAAAGTCTGTGGTTTCCTCCGGGCAAAGAGGCCACTGAACCAGGCACTGCAACATAAAGCATCCATCAAATATTATTATCTCCCTTGAATTTTGGTTCCCCTTGGGTGACCCATCACATTATGTTTTAATATACACTCAATTTTAAATAGGCACCCATGCTATTGATTTGTTACTCAGTCAACATCACTTTAGAATGTTACAGACAAAATGCTCCTTTGATCAATATTTTCTGCATTAGCAGTTATATTTTCACCATTCAATAAACTGCTTGTACTCTCAAACTGTATTGGATGGATTTTGTTAAATGATATTTCATTAACTCATGATTGTCTCATAGATATAGCAGCATAACCAAGATAGGCCCCTAATTGTAGTCAGCATCCCAATAGGTAACCTGAGAACCACCTGTTAATGTAACGCTAACAATCCTCACTTATATTATGAAACTCCAAATAATCCCTTCATTCCTAAGACTGTTGATCATCTCCACAAAAACTTTAGCAGTTGATCTGCCGCGTTGCTTATTTTAGGAATTTTTAGAGAACAAAACTGGAAAACTTTCTGAGGATCACTGACCTGTGAAATATGTTTCTATATTACAGGTAGAGAGAAGGTCATTCAATGATCTCAGCTTGGCAGATTTTCTACATGATTACAGTATGAAAAATCGACCAGTTATCATCACAGATTTCTCGCCATTTTTGTCCTCCGAACGATGGACATTACAGTATTTAAAAGAAAAAGCAGGTACATAGTTCGTAACAATGAAATGATCTTGATCTTAACATCTTAACAATGGGCCTTTTAAATGAGAAAAGTAGTATAAATAAGTACATATAAATAATAGGATCTATCAAATCACAGCATAGAAACACTGCAACTTACAGATGGCATACCTTTGACACAAATATAAAGATGCAACTGTACAAATGCAAAACAGAGCAGGCCATAGTCAAATATTTAGAAGCATTATTAAAAAAACAAAATTAAAAAAGTTATTGGTTTAGATTTGTCAATGAACTTTCCATCATGGCAAGATTTAGAAGCCATCAGATTCAGAAATGGATTTTTTTTCATTAAACACATACTTTTGACCGCTTTTCAGACATTATAAAATTTTTTCAGTAAACTTTGAAGCTTTATTCAAACTTATTCAATCATTGCAGCTTGCCAGATACCAACGGAAGGTCGTGGGTTTCCTCCGGGCATAGATTGCTGTTTCCTCCCACAATAAAACTGGCAACGCCGCCATATAAGTGAAATAATCTTGAGCGCAGCGTAAAACACCAAACAATCAATCAATCATTGCAATAATTACGTTGAAAGCCACCTTAAATCAGTCCTCACTCAGGTATATTCAGCTAACCAATTGTGTTTTAAACATTTACTCAAAGTAACCTAATATTTAGACCCCTTTCCTCTTTATTTTAAAATTATTCATTTCTGCGGTTGCAGGGATCTTAAACTGGTTTGTTCACAATTAAGGACACCTGAATACAACTTTGAAGAAATATGTGGAAGGTTCTGTGGAATGGGCGCGATTAGAAGAAGGAAAAACAACCACTGTGGCAGAGTTTATACAGAACTTACAAAATGATACAGCAGAGGAATTTTATTTATTTGATTGGAGTTTACCACTTCATGCACCTGCTCTTGTTAATGAGCTGACCATTTCAAAGTACTTTGCAGGTATCAAAGTTTGATTCAGTTGATTTACTTCCAAAAAGGTGCTTGTTTTTAGTTGAGATCACCTCATAATGTTTAAAAAAAAAAGTTTTTAAATACCCTTAAATGAGCATCCAACTTTTAACAAAGATTTGAAGAAAGACTTTGTTGAACACCAAATTAATAATGTGATATCAAAAGTTGTTACAATTGTCATTAACTGTAAGGTTGAACCAACCCACTAGCAAGGGCAATAAAAGGTTTCATTATAATGACCAGTGGATGTCTCATCGTTGAAATATTATCCAATTTCTGGAAAAGGACAAAACCTATTCTATAAATGTTTGATTTACATGTAGGAGATTTACTACAGAGAACAGTAGAAGGATCCCTGTATAAGAACAGCTGGCCCAGTTTATTTATTGCCCCTAAAGGGTTAATCACGCCCCTGCATGTGGATGCTTTTGGTTCTAATTTCTGGATGGCTTTGTTTGAGGGCAGCAAACGGTAAGAGTCATTCATTACTTCATGGGGTTACAAATAATTATCTATATTGTATAACCATTTGTAACTTCACGATAAGAATTCACATAGTTGAAAGCTGGAGAGTTTCTAAATCATTGGCCACTTCAATAAGAGGCTGTTCACATACTCTGTCTGCGATTTGTTTAGTTGGTTGGTTGGTGGGATGTTTTAGCTAATTGACACGTCTATTCCTGATTTGTTGGGAATCTTGCTTGTTTTTTTTTAAAAAAACTGCTTCCATTTGCACTGATGATGCAGCACTCTATCAAATCCCACTCAGACCAAGTAAAAAACGAAAAATTTCTGAGTTGATTTTTCTCTTGATTGTCGTATGTTGCTGTGTACTCGCCGAAGGTCAGGGTTTCCTCTGGGCAAAGAACTCCGTAGCTCAGTAGGTAGAGCGTTGGACGTTCAATCCGAACAGCTTTCCACCAATGGGTCGCGGGTTCGAATCCCACTCAGTCCAAAAAAAAAAATTGGAAAATTTTATGACTGGGTTTTCACTCGAACGACCAATGTGGGATGGTTGCCAGTTACCAGCGGAAGGTCATGGGTTTCCTCCGGGCATAGAGCCTGCCATATAAGTGAAATAATCTTGAGCGCGGCGTAAAACTCCAAACAACCAACCAATCCTGAAGCCCAAAACTATACATAATTAATAATCTTATCTACTCCAGTGTCACACTGATTGTTTTTGTATTGTAGGTGGACATTTTTCCCGAAAGAAGACCAAGCAAAATTATATCCCTCCTACCATCAGTCCATGGATCCAGTATTTGAAGCAGATATCAATATCCCAGATTTAACAAGACAGCCTCTACTCTCACTTACACATCCTATGGAATGTACCCTAAAACCAGGTGTGGTAACAGTATATCAATGTATCTGATCTAAGTGACAGGTTTGGGATCCATGCCAATAAGGGTTCAGTACAAAGTAAATCAGCAAACAGTCATTTATCAACTAATATTATAGGATCTCATCTCATCTGGCAGAGTGATAGTCTCTCAGTCAGACATCTGCCTTCTATCTTTGTGTAAACATTTCTGGAAGCCTTAATTGGAAGAGTTGCTGAAGACCGGGCTGAAGACCGGGTGCTTCCTCCCCCACTAAACCTGACAATGCACCATATAAGTGAAATAATGTTGAGTGCGGCGTAAAACATTAATCAATCAATCAATATAATATTATAAAAATCAGATGTATGGCTGGATTAGATTTACCTAATCATACATGAATTTTTACAACACATTTTATATTTTCTGGATAATCTTTTTAACCTGTAATAATAAAGAACTCAAAAATTGTGCCCAATAATGTTCAAAAACTAAGTTCTAAGCCCCAGATTTCCTTCAATTTAACTAATGATGTCCATTTTGACTGTTCAGGTGAGATGCTATTTGTGCCTGCTGGGTGTCCACATAGAGTTGAGAATCTAGAAGTGTCTGTTGCCATTTCCGGAAACTTCGTGGATGTTTCCAATTTTTCAATGGTGAAAGAGGAGTTGAAAATAAATGGTTTGACCGATCCTCGGGCCAAAGATCTTTTTGATCAATTTGACAGTGAGAATTTTAACATCCACATGGACAAAAACATTTCAAACTTGTCTTGGCAAGACTTTAAGAAATATCCCAGATAATGTGTTTTTACATGGAATTGTCACTAAAATAAACACATTACTCAAAGTCAGGTTCTCTGGATTATATTTGTGAATCTCACAATAAAATGGAGGCCGCTGTCAGCGGTGTGTGCACTCAATATGCAAGTGTCCATCCCTGGGTCTTGCTTTCGAATCACAATCTGCCCACAATAATATGAAAAATGCTGATGGGTTTTTGTTAGATTTATTTTCTACATGTATGTATATGGGATGACCACCAAATAAGTGAGCAGATTGTCAGGTACATCCATTCCATTGAGTCTGGAGTGCTAGTCAGGGTTATGGATAGAGCCACAATCAGTGTTATGAGTGGAATAATCTTGAAGGGGAGGTAAAAGAACACTTAAATGAACTGGCTGTGGTGTTTACACTTTAAGCTATATATGTTCCAAGGGAAATAATTCTTTGTCAAATAGCATGACCATATATGGTGCTGTAACTCTCTAGAGGGAGACTGGGTAATCGAGAGAATGATGCTCCAAGATGTGATTGTAAATATGTTGAAGTGAAATATATGTTTACTTGTTATTGACATCCGACTTAATGATTTTACCTAAAGGTCCGCTCACACAGTGCGATTTATCGTACCAACTTGTAGCATGCGATTAAAATGGATGCTTTTAATTGGTTGATACGGTTTGTCAACCAATCAAATACATCCATTTTTATCGCATGCTACAAGTCGGTACGATAAATCGCACTGTGTGAGCGGACCTTATGTTTACTTGTTATGAATCATTGACATTCGACCTAACGATTTTACCTAAGTTCCATACTTATGTTTACTTGTTATAAATCATTGACATCCGACTTAATGATTTCACCTAAGGTCCATACTTATGTTTACTTGTTATGAATCATTGACATCCAACTTAATGATTTCACCTAAGTTCCATACTTAACACTGGCAAACAATTTGTAATCAATGAGCCCTCTCTCTTGCGAGGCAGCCTAGTCTGAAAAGTTAAGTGAGTGAGTGATTTGGGTTTTACATCCTGCTTAACAGTATTTCAGTCATATGAAGACCTGGTCTCCTTGTGGCAGGCCAGATTTCCACTGCTTATGTCAAGTTAAAGCCAACGTCCCTCAACACTCAATCGATTTTATGGAAGTGGATTGTTTACCAGGTATATGTTGAAGATATGCTCGGACAAAGAGCTAGTTTCCCCCACCCCCAAACTTATCTTGCCTCCATATAGGTAAGTGAAATCACCTTGAGTGGGATGTTAAACCGCTGCCAATTTCTGATTTGTTTTATCCAATCAGTACTCTAACTTTTTGAAAGTACTCTGTATACCTAAATCTACTTTTATGCATTAGAGAGTGGTCAAAACGTCAATATTGTGCTAAATGTAGCCAAGGCAACCTCCAACTATCTGAAAGCGGAGAAAATTGCAACAGAGATAAACCACTGAAAGGACACATTGGTCAATTTTTATTAACTGTAACGAACGTTGAATATTTTAAGTACTAAGATGGTGATTATTGGTTCATTGTGACCTTCATGCGAAACGAATCGAAAAAACACCCCACATCAATACTTTATAGTAACTGTGCTTGGACGACGTGTTTTGCATTTTAGTAACACGATCAGAAACCAAACTTTCTTGACCCTTGGGCTTGAAACCAGGTCTAGCAAAGATATCAAAAGAGAAAAATTATTGAAAATTATGATAATATATGCATTTAGCAACATTTGAATAGGGTGACGTTTCTTTTGAGGTTCATTATATAATAGAACAGCAATCTTACTCGATTAAACTTCCCAAGTTTCCACGTGATACGACAAAGCGTTCTAAAGTTATGGAGCGGACAACTTATTCATAGATTGGGAGGGAGGTAAATTGGTCCTTCAATTATTCTTTACTCTTAGAAAGCAATTCCACCCGTATCCCGGTCACAGAATCAAACGATTAAGTCACGAGAGTATAAATGATTAAGCTTCATGCTCTGATTCTGTCGCCATCTGAATGAAATTTTACGGACATGCACTGTAGGAAACAACTTATCTCCGTTCTGTCGTAAATAACAAGAATAAAAGTACATTAAGCAGATATACGACCAATTGAAATTTCTAATAATTTTTCATCGTTTATTAATGTGTGCAGGCTTAATCTACCGTAGTTTAACTGGTTTAATCCTCTAGCAACCGACTGGCGGGGCACGGTCTTCAAACCTGTTCATAACTGATAGCCTATTTTAGGACGGTCGATAAACAGCTAGGCCTACATGTGTGCATATATATGTAAAACATACGTAACGTTTATATATAACAAATGTGTTGAAACCTAAACTGGTAGGTCCGCTCACACGGTACGATTTTGTCGTACCGACTTGTAGCATGCGATAAAAATGGATGTATTTGATTGGTTGACAAATCGCATCAACCAACTTAAAGTATATAAACAGATAATTTCGTCAACTTTTAAGGGTGGTTAGGAGTATACGAACGTTTTTATAGGTCTGGCTTGAGAATATCCCTTGAACATAATATCTCTCTTTGGGGCAAGAGCTACAGAGGTCTTTAAATACAACTTAGATGTGAAATGAAAAACAATAGGCCTACGTTTTTGTTGAGATTTTATGGTTTTCTGTATGAGAATCATCGTGTTTTTTTACATATATGTACAGATTTGTGCTCTATAAAAATATTTTTGTGATTAACGTTCGTGAACTTGATGGAAAAAAATCCAACAAATAAACAATTACAAAGCAACAGAACAAAACACTAGATAAAAGTACATAAGAAACATAATCATAAGTGAATATTAGAAGAATTGGTAACACCACATGGAGGCAACTGTTTAATTACTCTCCGGTCATATATATAAGCCATTTCGATTCTTGTTTTCACTTTTAAAAAGCCATTTTACAAGTCAATAAAACATAAGTTCCATGTTGATAACAGTGATTAAATATTCAATAATTCATCTATAGTTCAATTATACAAATGTAAAAAGTGAGCTAATTAATCCTGACCAATAAGATTTGCAGAGGTTAATATTTAAAATATAAATGGCATCAACATCAGCAAAGCCTTCCTTTAACAGAGAACAAATTCATCAGTGGGCTTAGTCAAGAGTAATGACATTTGATGTGATATTAAACATATAAACCTGTTCGAATCTATAAAACTTTTTGGGATAAACTGGACTGTAGTTTTGAATAACACTAAGAAGCTCCAAATCTTTGTTTGGAAAACTGTGATTACTTCGCCGAGCTGAAAAAGAAAGAGTCAAAGTTACAATAAAATCATATTGACCAAGCTGTTTTACGCCTTGTGAGCTATTTATCAGCTCGTTTACGTCCGACCTAAATTTGCGCCTGGTAGTAATATAATGTTGAAGGTATATGTAGCAATACAATATATGAATCTGGCGTACCGGTAAAGACAAGCAAAAAACGACTGGTAGTCGACTTAACATTTCTGGCCTGAAACGGAAGGTCTTGTAACTAAAATTTGAAACCATGATAGAAATTCATTAACGAAATTGAGTTTATGAAGTTGACAATTCTTTACCTTGATCAACGAAGAAATTCCCAAAGAATTGACTGACTTCAAGAGCCTCACGTGTTCTTAAAAATGCAAAGCTTTCATCCCATTGAAAGGCAGTTTTCTCTGGATGGAATTGCGTGGCCCAAAAGGGAAATTCACGAGCTGAAGAAGGCAAAAGGAAAATATTTTTTAAGGAAAAGACAATCAGAACCGGGCTCATTGCCCGGAAGAAATCCTCAACCTTCCGCGAGTACCTGGAAACTCACGGCGACCCAGTGAAAAAACCACTAATAATTTTTTGATTTGGTCTGTGTGATTCGAACCCGCGCCGTATCGATGGAAGTCTGCGTGGTATTGAGTAATTATCACTAACCCACTGGACCCCTTCGACAGATTGAAAGAGCTAATATGTTATCCTGTGTCCTTCATAAGCGTCTTTATATATACCTTTTGCTGCCATTGACTGCTACAGAAAATCAAAGGGGCCATCATAACATATAATTTTCCAAAGAAAGGTTATAGTATTTCTCAATCTAACATTGACTGGCATAGGTTGGAATTGGGTTCCCGATAATGACAATCTCTATAACATAACTGAACAACCTGTATCAACCAAATCTTCAAATCTTTGTTGCAGAAATACAGTTGCAATATTTCGTTTGATATATTTTCGAAAATTTTATGCAAACCCATTTAGCTTTCTAGATTTGAGATAACAAGAAACGGCCAAGGCCAAAATCTGATGAAACAAAAGCTTGCGTTCTTATTTTAATACAAGCAATAAGATATACCTTCAATTGCGGAGACAAAGCGATACCCAGTTCGTCCCACATTTGTTGAAAGAATTCGGTAAAACCTTACCAAAGGTTCGGAGGACAAAAAGTTCTAAAACAAAAATTAGAAAGTGAGTATAACAGTATTCTCGTTATTTTTGGGGATTACACTTGCCCAAAACGGGAGTCGAACCCGGGCCCCAGAATATGTCCGCATTAAATGGCGGCTGTCTCATCCATTCGGCCACATATGGGTATTGCCGGTTTACTGTCTGTTGCCAGCTTTTGCCCATCAGCAGCGTCTTGAATGACTTAAATAGCCTATATGTAGAAGAGGGAAAGTCAGGCTGAAAATCTATGTTTCTGGCATGTAAGCAGATATATATACGTGTTTCAAAAGTTTTTGGGGCAATAAAACAAATTCTCAAACACTAGATGTAGTTCTTATAGAGAGACTGATTTCAAACGCTATACGACTGGCCACCGACGCATGTTTGAATACTGTAGGCCTACATATAACCTTTTCTATATGTCATAAGCAAATATTGAGATGGAAATTTCAAAATTAAATAGTAGAATTCTTACGTGAAGGGTAATCCCAAACCGGTGATTGGCGTTAGTGACGTTTTGTGTTTGTAGGATTTCAATGATGTGTGGTCGAGCCTCTTGCTGCAGCTTACTGCCCCAAAACTCTGCGTAAAGATAAACAATCGCATATAAGCCTACGGATAAGGACATTTCACACGTGTAATTTAATAGATATATTGAACTGACTATTGAGAAAAAAGATCCAATATTTTAATCATTCAACGAAAACGTAAAATATAAAAATGATTGAATATTCAAAGTTAGAATGTATATAACAGACTTGAAAGACATTTTCATCTCCGAGATACTTGCACGTTCGAGAACGGGATTACGCAGAATACATGCGTAGAACGTGTCCCCATTTTAGCGCTTGAATCAAGGCGGGGGGGGGGGGACAAGATTCTGGTGTCATCGATAACTATTGGCATTTAGAACTGCATTGTAGAATAATGTATGGAGATAAAGAAAGATTTTAGCATGTCGAACATGGCGAGCAAGTATTTTAAGAGTCAAAAAAAGGATGTTATATTTGGAATGCTGCCTACACGATAACCATTTGGCTTAGGAAAGAGGTCTTCGTTAATAAACTTATAGATCTCACCCCAGTACAGGTCTAACGGTAGTGGGTAGTTTCTCGCGTCAACAGTTGTAGACTTCCGATTTCTGTCCACCATCCTCGCCAGGATTTGAAACCCCAGGCAGGTAGCCCAAATAGGAAAGTAGTCTCCTGCCATATTTGCCTAGAGATAGAAAGAATTATTAAGACATAATACGAAACATACATGACAGATCTTACGTTCGTCAATTTTTTTTTTACATATTTTCATGTATACAACCAGATAAGCCTAGTAGAAACTTTTTCGAATTGATCTAATTTGAAAAACGGTTTCCATCGATAAGCCTACAGTAAATCTTTTCAATTCACAAGAATCTGTGAGTAAGACCAATCATGTCCTAGCTAGAATTAACCTTGGATTTGTGAATAGGCATCTCGACCAGTTATCCCTGCTAATTGCTTGTATACCATACCTGTATGGCTAAGGAGAAGAATATCTGTCCGGCTCTTGCATACCCCGAAGATGATTGGTTAGCACTACCGCCAGGTATCAATAGTCTGTAAGAAACGGTTTAACAGTGGTTTTAAGAAAACACTATTATTTTTTTCTAGCTTGAAGTTCAGTCAATTTGTATAGTTCGTTAACATTTTAAGGTTAATTAAAAATGTAGTTTAGTACAAAACAATATTGACGTAATGGGAGCGTTGAAGACTAGGATAGTTTATAATCTTAACAAAAAATGTCAAGCCAACACTTCGCTATGGTAATCGTGTATGTCAACCACACGCACTAGCTTTGGCTTTGAATTTTCTGGAAAATTTATAATATATTGATAAATTTGTACGGATCTTCAGCTATGGCAAGAATACCGGTAAACTTTTAAACCAAATACGATCATGGTAAAAGTGAAAATTCTGGTTCCATAAATGGCCTTTTTAACAACACCTTCCTGGGTCCAAGTTCAAACCAAAGGGTAAACAGTAGGCCTAAGGTTTGAATCCAAAAACAGCCCTTTTTCGATGGGCATCATTTCGAAATGGTCCTTAACCGATATCTGGAGTTTTGAAATGCTGTGCCACAACATTTGCTAGATTAATACCAGATAAATGGTAAGGGGTTCTTTGTCGTAGAGATTTCTGAGTTTCTCATACAAATTGCTTTTGACCTTTTTTACACGGGATAACATACCGTTATGTACTTGAAGCGTCTATACAAGTGTGCCGTATTCGAAACGACGAGACATTGGCAGTAGGTTTGTTGAATTACATAGCCAATGGCGTGGTAGCAACCATAGATGAAACAAGATACATCGGAGTTAACTTACCCATTGATGTTTTTGAACATATCCTTGTAATAACTCTCCGGCTGTAACAATCTGAAAAAGTAACATACTAAACTCTCATGTTGGACTACGTATTTAATAGGACAGGATTGATTGATTGATTGATTGATTGGTTGAGGCATAACGTCGCAATCAACAGCTACGGTTATATGGCGGCGAAAGTACCAACCGACCAAAAGATCTTACCCACCCCCACCCCACCTAAATTTTAACATTAAAACCTCCACAGATCATATGAACGTCAGGAAGGCTAATGTATTTGGCATACTTGATTTTCCTCCATGTAATAGGACATGAACCGTCAAGTATAGATTGCTGTGTCCGCTATTTTTGAGTACAAATTAGAAGCCATTTAGCAAGGTCAGTCTTGAAAATAAAAACGTTTAGAAGAACATTGAGCCAAATTGAATGAGAATTCGTCCCTGTTACATTGACATTCGCTGCGTACATTCGGACTTTTTCCATTTATTCCGATTGTCAAAAGAAGTTGGGCAATAGAAAGGCCTCAAAAAACTAAAGGGTCCTTGTTGAAAAAAATAAAATATTGCCAAAGTCAGTAACCGGAATGAACCTAATATGATGTGCCATAAAAGAAAAAAACTTCAAATAGCCGGGATGTACGAGTACATTTTAAGGTTTTGGCTGCTTGAAAATGTATTTATGTACATCCAATGTTGCCAGCGGAAAGTTATTTCTCACTTGCTGGTTAAAATTGACGAACATTTAGCTAATTCTGATTCAAAGAAACTTTCTCTATATTTTGCAGCTCATCCTAGTTTAATATTCAATATTTCGATATGTGTTTCTTATTTCAACGTCAATCATAGGCCTTCCTCCGAACGTATTCTATTGTCAATCGGAATTCATCTAAAAGGTGAGTATGTTGGCAGTTCTGTAAACGTACAAGAAACATAGCCCCAAGGAAGAAACTCTTTTAATAATATAGAGAGTATATCTGTAAAAGGTAAAAAGATTAAAAAAGGATATAGATTACTTTATAGGAACGACCCGGGCACCACTGCTCTCAATAAATTTCACATAGGCTGATTGTATGTAAGTTTCACCCCACGGACATAATTTCAGGTTCCCGTCTTTGCACTCCTGGGGAAGTATTCCTGCAGCGTTTGGAAAAGAGGTAATAAAATAAACGACACGTCTAAAAGGCGACAAAATATATATAATGATGGTAAGGAAATTAAAAGATCAAGAGAGGCACGTGATTCGGGCTTTAGGAAATGTGCACCATCCAATGTCTAACGAGCTACACGCTTATTATTATTCTAGAGACTGGAATATCAGTAAAGCATATTTAAATACAGAAGGATGTTTTTAAAGGATGTTTTTAAAGATGTTCGACCCATGTCCGGAACGCTGCTTACGACTCAATGTTCGCCACATTTAAGCTACCAATGATGGGTATAATGTTAGTTGCATTAGACTTACGTCTGGTGCAAATCTTCTACCAAACGTTGCGTTAATGAACATTAAACGACCCATACACGATCAATTATATTGTGCAATTTAATTGTCAATAGTCTGAATTGACAATTAAATTGAACGTGTATGAACTATATTGATGAGTTGCGCAATTGTATTGAGTGAATCAAACTCTGCTTGATATTTTATTGCGCAATTTCATTTCATTTCATTTGTTGACCATATAATTTTATACAGAAGTGTAAAACTGATATTAACAAAAGATGGTGGGAATAAAACCTCGAAAGGCTTGTTCTATCCCATAATACATTAAATAATAGAAATAATTATATTCTGCAACCAGGCTAGTGAAATAAAATTGATCGCGTATGGGCCGCTTTAGTTTGTTAATCCATAAAATAGCGTTATTGTCTTCCTTCTATGGTGGCTAATTTGCGCCATTTCTTATTCTCTTGTTTCGCTTGGTCAAATCAAGGCGAGAAGAAAACGCGAGAATAAGAAATGGCACAAATCAGCCACCATATCCTTCTCTAGTATCTGAATTACGTGGACTTACCAATAATGGGTCTATTGTTCAAGGACACAGTAAAACAGATGTATAGACCGGCCAGTTGAATGAGAACCGCCACACGAGGAGCAATCATCATACACTGTATGATACAGTCCTAATCTCTAACAAGCCAGTGGTCAGAACTGCAGACAAGATGGACAAGATTTTCTCACAATAATGCAACTTCATTCAAAGACCTGCATACCTATGATATGGTTTAATCAGAAAGCTAGTACATAGACATAAACATGTATCCTTATGGATTTATAAATATGTTCAACAGATAGAAAGCACCTGTTGAGTGGCACCTGTGCATACCAGCATACAACTGATCAACCACTGACTGCGGGCTCCCCATGATACAGGCCGGACAGAATGTTACCAATACCACAGGTTAGTTGTGGACTGTAGTTCAGTATAAATGTCAACCAAAAACATTTACTAATCTGGATTTGAACGATTGCATGATTTAACACATAAGCTGATTTTATTAAGTAGAAGATTTACCTTCACAGCTCACACCTGTTATGCCTCTTGTATGGAGGGGAATGTCCGCCAAAAGTCCATGTAGGTAACTGTGTCAGTTTCAATGTGCGCAGTGCTTACTTTTACTGTGTCGCTTGCGATACTTTTGCTTGAATGCGTGAATCTTTGTCCAATGCAGTGCCTACATTCCTTGTTGCTACTATGTGGCAACCGCCAGTCTGTTAAGTGGCCAGTGTAAAGCGAGCAGGGCTTGTACTCCGGCAATGTCAAGAACTACCCACGAGAGCTGCAGCATTCCAGACAGCGAAGCTAGACGAATGGGAGCTCATACAGGCTTACCCACATCAATCGAGATCTCGTGCCATTCTACGAGATCTTCAACACGAGACATGGCTCGAGAGCCGTCGCACTCCATTTTCGCGCATAGTGAACTGTAAGAATCTTACTGAGAATTTATAATGTGTATGATATTTAATTCTCTGTCCTATACTGTTCCCAAACATGTAACCCTACAATAATAACCTGTATCGCAAGGCCTTTGGGCAGAAATACTTGTTAAAAATCAAAAATATAATCGGCACTACATCAGCTCATATATACATTATAAAACAAGATGGCAGCGCCCATGGATGTCGAGGCAAAATATGATATGGACTTCAAGGTATTTCAAGGTATTTTATATGTATTAGGAAAGCAATCAATATAACAAAACAGGTTTATCGGCGGCCTAAACGTTACCTACCAGAATTATATCGGATATCTCTCTACACAACCAGTCAACTATCAGTGTCACGTGTCGTTCTTTACAATTTTAAGGACGTCGACAGCAGTGGCCTCCCTTTGTTCAAGCAACCTGTCACTCAATCGTTTTAGAGTTGATATTTCAACGAATGGCAGAAGGATCAATCTCTATTTTAGATTGTCCCATTATGACGACAGGGGGCGCTGCTGACAAATGTTTCGGAAATTATAGACGGCCCCTAAGTCGAGTTCGGAACTTGGTTATTGTTGAATTGAACTTATTTTATTGACATTATATTCAATGAGATTAGGCACAAGTTCTTGAAACTTACGACTCCCTCTCCCTACATATGTGCAAAATGATGAAGTAAAAATAAAAGATAGAAAAATAACATTTATTCTATAAGTGAATCGATATATTTAAAGTGGCATGAGCTGCCAAAATGTTGATATTTTTACGTAAAAACAAAATGTAGAAATAATTGGCTATTTTTCTCTATACGTATAATTCAGAAGCTTTATAGTGCTTCTAATCTCGAAAATGTTCGACAAAGTATTGTTCTGAACTAACTTTGGCTTAGAATGAATGAATGGTCGTCCCGGTTATTTGAATTTTGTTTACTTTTCGAACACGTTTTTGGTTCGTACAGGCCACATACTGCATGTATTTTCCTCATTCCAACGCCAATAATTTAGTTTTCGGATGGCCTTTAAAGCCTCTTACTGTCGTGACGATCAGAAATTATGAACAAAGTGTGAATTTTGGCAGCTCATGCCACTTTAACATATTACGTTATCAGGGCCATATAGGAACATACAGTGAAACAGTAAAAAATTATAACAGTTTCTGGATAAACACAATTTTTTTAAAATTTGGTATTAGCTATAATAATGACGATACTGAGAAAAAAATTAAAGGAAGCAAAAAAAAAGAAAAGAAAAAAATATTACTCAGAAAAAAACAAACAAAAGAAATATATATGGACTAGAAATATGAACGAGAGTAGCCATAGAGTTAGTTAAAGAAGCATTTTCATTCTGTGTATATATATGTATATACATATATGTACACATATACATACCTCACTTTCAAGGGAGTCATTAAATCTCAAGATATTTAGATTCTATAGAAACTGTAGTTTTTTAGATTTTTTTAACCAGGCTTGTTCTGTTCTTTTTAAAGCTCTCCTCCCTAGGAAGTATTCTATTAGATTACTCCGAAGGATTAAATCTAACACAGTAAGACAAATCATGTTTCCTCCTTCATCCCCCGATACGCTTACCTCCCCTTCACGAGTGTACCATTACCGTCCAACATTTCTCTCAGGTACATCAATGAAATGCCTTAAGACGTGATGCAAACTCGATATATACGTACCCGATCGCGGTACCTTTTTCGGAGAACAAACGCGCGACAAATATCAAATGGCAGAGAATCTTAATTGTGACTCCTCTAATATCGTGTATGTAATCACGTGCAAAAAATGTCGCAAACAGTACGTCGGAGAAACTCCGAATTCTCTACGACAAAGAGCAGCCAACCATTTGTCTAGTATTAGACTTAAACATGATGTACCCGTGGCACAACATTTCAATACTCAAGGTCATTCGGTCAAGGACCATTTTGAAATTATGCCTATTGAGAAAATCCCTTTTCTCACTTCCGCTGCAGATACCAAGCACAAACGTTTGGAAAGGGAAAGTTTTTGGATTCAAACATTACAAACTATTTATCCATTGGGTTTGAACTTGGACCCCCGAAGATGTCGTGAAAAAACTATAATACCATTTGTGTTTCAGTATAACAAAGCTAGCATTGCTATGGCCAAGATTATAGTAGAAGAATACAAACTACTTCAAAGTAAACTTGCTCGACCTCTGACCCAAAGGCCAGTCATTGCTTATAAAAAGAACAAGAGTTTGAAAGACATACTGGTCAGGGCTAAACTCCCCTGTCTGCCTTCTACCTAGGTTTTCTGGGAAAGGGGTATGGGGGGGAGGGGGGGATTTTCACTGTCTTTTCCCATGACCCCATAATATATAGTCTGACGATATTCTTACTAAAGCTTAAGATGCATAAGCATTGTCAATGCAATACAAAGTGTTCCAGAAAATTCTACTGACTGAGGCCAAGCTCCTGTCAGTCGTCAACCTAATGAAATATCATAGGTTTACTTTATTACAACAATTTACGATGGGGTATAAAGGTCTAAATGATATACCTCTTTTTAACACAATTAGAAACTTGTCTCCGTGGTTATTTTAGACAAGAAGATTTTCCCTGTGCCCGTGTGTTTTAGTTCTCATAAATATATACATACATCAAATTGGAAATTCATAAATTGTTGTTGTTGCACATGTATGTATATGCCCAGAAAACAAGCTAAATTATTGAGCATTCACACTAATATAGGCTATAATGATTAGGCCAGGCCGAATTATTTTAAATGTTTAAATGTGCCAAAATTCACACTTTTCTCATGATTTCTTGTCGTCACGACAGTAATAAGGGGCCTTGAAGGTCTTCGAAAAACTAATCGATTGGCTTTGGAATGAGGAAAATCCATACAGTATGTGGCCTGTGCGAACGGAAAACGTGTTCGAAAAGTAAACAAAATTTAAATAACCGGGACGACCATTCATTCATTCTAAGCCAAAGTTAGTTCAAAGCAATACTTTATATAAGAAATGAACACAGTTTTTATGGGTTGCAACTCCTGGATTTTTACCTGGTGTACAATAAAAATCCAGGAGTTGCAACCCATAAAAACTGTGTTCATTTCTTATATCATGATCAAGGTGTACAATAAAAATCCAGGAGTTGCAACCCATAAAAACTGTGTTCATTTCTTATATCATGATCAACTGTGTACAATAAAAATCCAGGAGTTGCAACCCATAAAAACTGTGATCATTTCTTATATCATGATCAACTCCTAAATGCCACTTAAAGAGACAATACTTTATAGTACATTTTCGAGACTAAAAGCACTAAAAAGCTTCTGAATTGTACGTCTTGAGTAATATGGCCAATAATTTCAACATTCTGTTTTAACGTCAAAATATCACCATTTCGGCAGCTCATGCCACTTTAATTATTATTATCTTCAAATCAAGGCCTTGGCCTATATCAACTTAACTTAAGTAGGCCTTTTATTAAAAAGTATTATTTTATTATTATTCGTAGACCCCCCCCCCCCATTCACGCTGGAAATACTGTCATAAACGTAAAGGGGCCGTCTATAATTTCCAATATTTTGTTTAACAGCACCCCCTGTCGTCATAATGGTACTTAGCCACATATGTGGGTAAGCCTGCACGCGGTTGTATTCGTCTAGCTTCGCGGAGCCAGATCTCCACAGAAAAGTGCCAAACATCTGCGCAGCTGTCAGACACGACCGAACTGCAAGCCGTACTCGCCCCTCGGTAGTGACATAGTCAGGCGTACAGTAAAAGCAAGCATTGCACACGTTGAAACTGACACAGTAACACTCTCCCAGGCCTGCTCGCTAGCCACATAGCAGAGTCGCGGTGGTAACATTACACAAGAAGCAAAGTTAACGAACACTGCACACATTGAAACCAACTTAGCTACACGCATAGACTTTTGGCGGGTATCCCCCTCCATACTCTTGTAGCTCTAGACCTAACGTGACGCCGCAATCGTACTACTGCCTGTGGTATCGAACAATAGAGTAGAAGTGTTACGTTACTCAACATGGTAACCTAACCAGTAATCTTTGTTTTAGACAACGCCCGTTGGCATAGAACATAACAGCAGCTCTGGATAAATATCGTATCAAAGCTCAGTCTATTTCACTTTTTATTTAAATTGGATGAATGATAAACTATACAACCTACTGAAGTACGTCCATTTACAATTAGCTTTGTATTGAAGAAATTATTTTAATTTTTAATTGTTTTTGTTTGGCGGGGGGGGGGGGGGGGGGGGGGTATTGAAATAAGCTTTGTCCGTCCATCCTGATTTCGTTTTCGGTGCAGAACTCAATGAAACGGTGTTTGGAACAATCACTGTAGATGTTCCATTTGAGATTTTCAACATCTTGAATTTTTATTTTTATTATTGGCCGTTTCCATTGAAACATAAATTAGAAATTTGGTTTCTGGAGCTGACTTCGAAAATTATTAGACATAACCCCATGAAACTTGGTGTTTGGAACAATCATGTGTAGATGTGCCATTTGAGGTTTTCAACACTTTGAAAACTATTTTTTATTTCTAACCGTTTCAATGTTTACATAACTTAAAAATTTCCAGAGCAGAGCTCGAACTGTGTGCTTGTTCTTATTGTGGTCAATATAGGGATGCTCACCCTGAATGGGTCTGCCAGCTAATAGTTGATATTGAGCAATCTAAAATAGAGATTGATCCTTCTGCCATTCGTTGAAATATCAACTCTAAAACGATTGAGTGACATGTTGCTTGAACAAAGGGAGATCACTGCTGTCGACGTCCTTAAACTTGTAAACAACGACACGTGACACTGATAGTTGACTCGGTTGTGTAGAGAGATATCCGATATAATTCTGGTAGGTAACGTTTAAGCCGCCGATAACCTGTTTTGTTATATTGATTGCTACTCTCCTAATACATATAAAATACCTTGAAATACCTTGAAGTCCATATCATATTTTGCCTCGACATCCATGGGCGCTGCCATCTTGTTTTAGAATGTATATATGAGCTGATGTAGTGCCGATTAGTATTTCTGCCCAAAGGCCTTGCGATAAAGGTTATTATAAGGTTACATGTTTGGGAACAGTATAGAACAGAGAATTAAATATCATACACATTATAAATTCTCAGTAAGATTCTTACAGTTCACTATGCGCGAAAATGGAGTGCGACGGCTCTCGATTGGATACTGAGGTGAATGGGAAATTGTGAAATTCAAAAAGAGGCTTCCAAGGTCACATGGGTTCATTTGAATACAAAAATAGCCTTTAACTGAATCATTTTCTTGATTAAAGGGAAAGAAAATCTAAGCTTTAGACTAGTTAAGGTGGAAAGAGTAGAGTTCATTTAGTCCAAAACAACTGTCCAATTTATGTTTTATCCCCTCGTATGTGAATAATTGAAATTTGAAAGTGGCGTTACAATAGGGAATAAGCTCCATAGGCCATTCACAAGGCCGCCACCATTTTTACATTAGTTTTATCCAATTATTGTTGAATAAAAATTTAAGTGCGTTATAGAGTAGTCATGTGATGCAATTTAGCCAATGGCTTGGGGCCGCTTGGCTAAGAAATGGCGTGCGGTTGCATACTGACCTATATATTCGGAGACAATCTTCCCACTTCAAGTTTGTCGCCATGTTTTTTGGACCTAAATCTACCATTATACATTAGAGAGCGGTAAAAATACATCATTATTGATCTAAAAATAGCTATACCAATATCACGTCATCCTAAAACGGAAAAATGATTTCCACTCCCTTAAATGGGAACTGTTAGGATTTGTTAACAGTGATTGTACACATGAAATCTAACAACAGCATACACATCCAGTATTTGGATCTGAAATACAGTGTCTAGGCCAAGCAAAAAAAATTATTTTGAAAGTCAAAGTATCGATCCAAACAACAAGGGTAAGGGTAAAGAATAGCAGGTAATCGAAATAGGTCAGTTGGCAAACAATAGGCTAACCCTAAGTTCCACGGGGGGGGTCACAATGTTGAAGAGATAGACCATCACTGAGCGACCCACGTGATACCTGCTATTCTTTACTCTACCCGACAACTTTGAGTTGTGATAGGACTTTCATGAGTAATAAATGTGTTCCTTCATTTGAACCCTCACAGTCACACTTCCTTGTGAACTTTAGGCCAATGGAAATGTGCTCTCCTACATATAGTTTTTTTCCAAGAATATTGTGTGGAGAACAGAATTATGGACATATTTGGAACATTAGCAAGCTGAGACTTCGTTGATCTTTTCTAGGGTTTGTCTGTCAAGGTTTGTCTGTCCTTTTAAAAACGACATTTAGGCCTACCATATTTAGCCGAGTGTTTTCGGTCAGGCGAAATCATGGCGTCAGGTTGCTCGTCGAAAATGATCAGAAGCATAGATAATTGACACCATATTGCTATGTTTCTGTTAATTGGTAATTTAATTGTACCGATTGTTAGTTTATGCAAAAGCTAAACTATTTACGTCTTGAAGAAATTTAATATTTGAAGGCAAAATATTTTGTTTACGAGTATAAAATTGATTTATCAGCATACCTGTACAAATTATTTACAGACACTCGCCGTCATAAATATACCTGTTCCTGCTAGACACAGGTTTAATCATAACTCCTTTAAGAAAAAATACTGAAAATAATCAGAAGTTTCATTCAAATATGGATGGTATTGTCTCAAAAACGAAATATGATGTATTTTAAACAGGTAAAGGGGAACAGCGAGTTCGTCTATTCTGGGAACAAATCCTCCATACACACATTAGGCATGTCAATGACGTCATCAATATCACCAATTTTGACATAACTTGCAAAAGAGTAGCGTATTTCATAAAGCTTGAAACATGACAATAAAAGAATAATAACTCCCGGAATGAACTTAAAAAAGAATGGCCTTTCTATTTAAAACGAAATACGAAGACATGAGCTACTTTCTCACTTGGTAAATCGCAGCATCAAGCCTTTCACGAGAGCGAAATTTGCGTCTTCCACCACTGACGGCCATGTTTGGAACCATGTGCTGAGCTGTGATCCCGGCCTGTCACGTGCTTTTTAGCGGACTTTTTCAAAAAAGTAAAACGTGATTGAAACAAAATTTTAATACTGTTGAACTTGCACTGATAAAATTTTATATTCTATTATATAGTCTTGATATTTTTTAAAGCTGTCGTGGACGGTGAAAAGAATTAATTTTTGTCAAAAATTATCTGAAGTCCAAATTTTTTTCAAACGCATTTTATTTAAATCTGCATCTATTTTTAGAAATATTGATATCAAATTCCACGCGCTCTGTCATTTTTACCACGTTTTAATTTGATTGTCAAAATCTGTATCAAAGCGAGGCTGGTTGACATTTTGTTGTTAGTATCACTACATGACAGATCACACCGGCCAGATGAGCTTTGATAACCGTGAATTATAGGCAAATGGGGAGATCGATCGTAAAATTGACGATCTGATTGTGCCAGGTGGGTGTAAATATATATCTCTATTTATTAAGCGGTCTGCATATATCAGAATTTCGTAGATATTTAATTTTTACACTTTCGCGGAACGATAAGGTCATGACCTCAAACTTGCTAAAGTATTGATGAGGAGGCTTCCATCGGTTAAAATCGGCTACCACTACCAGTACAAAGAAATTGTTCCCGGTATATCATAAGTTAGGCTATGTTGGGTAAATATATTTATGAATAGGTTTTCCATAGTGATCGAGTAAACAGTGAATGAAAAAATACCTCGGGTAAAGTTAAATTATGGAATTCATAGTTGATTCAGATTTCAGCTTAAAGAAAATTTTAACTGCAGCGGAAATTTAACATTACTTAGTCGTTACAATTGGGCATCTTTGTCCATGTATCAAATAGCAATACATGACGTTCGAAAAAGTTAGACTCACTCGATATTTTAATAATATTGGTAGGGTCACAAAACGCACGCTGGATTTGCCTAAACTTTTCCAAAGACGGAAATGCATGTGGCGCGGACGGAGATAATGATGATAATATGAAAAAGACGCTCCATTGTCCTAACGGTAAAGCTTCCCTAATGTCGTAATGATGTAAGCAGGGGCCTCTATATCGTAAATCTTTTCCTTCATAATAAATCAAGGAATTTTGAGGAAAAAAATAATTAATGGTGGGAAACAGATTACATACAGATCCATATGTGTTCAGCTGAAGTCTAGATTGCTTTCGGGAATTGATATTCTATCTAGGCCTACAACATAAGCGTTTCACAGAGATTTTTTTTTTTTTTGATTTTCTAGTATCAGTGAATTAATTTAAAGACATAAGATTAGACTCATACAATGTACCTTACTTGAGGTATAATATGTAGAAGATAATATATATCATAGTTCTTGATCATTTGTTGTTATTCTAACTCAAATAGTTTCCATGAGATGGAATCCTACTGGAAAAATGTATACAGGTAATATTAGGTTTTAAACAATTACTTGAAAAAAAGTAAATGTTTTTTGGGGCAAAATTAATGTGATAGACAAGAGTATGCCTAAGTACATTGTTACTTGCCAAAACAATTTGGCATCAAACCCGGGAGGGTCTCAGTAGAGAACCCCATCCTTGGCCTACATTTTACCTGACAGTGACATGTATCAATCAGTTATAGTCCAGGTAAGTGGGTCAAGAAAAACCATGTGTCCCTGAAGTCACTGGACAGCCATGTTGTCCCATGAGCTACAATCTTTTGTTCACTGACCAAGTTTGTTGGTGGGATTGTGAGTAAAGTATGTTGAGCTGGGTGCCATCATTTGTTGCAGGTAAAGCTGAGACAATATGTTTTATTTATTTCACTGTTTGAGGTATTTTTAGTTTTATTTTGTAGTATTTTCATACATTTTACCAACAGGCCTGCTGCAGTACTACTCACTTTTGTCTGAAAAAAAATGAAATTTAGAAACCATCAAAGTTGTTTTTTCAGACTTACACACACAATTGGACCGTATTATTTTGTATATTTGATTTACAGGTGGGTTTTTATATTCTGGTCATACTTAAATTCTGGTATGTACTTGTTTCACAAACCGCTTGACATGCCTACACACATTCTTCTTGAATATTGGTGTCGGACAAGTCACTACTCACCTGCAGGCTACAGGAATGTTCTGCATGCACGATGGCACAGACTTAACGGTCGAGTTCGGGAAACTTTTATTCGAACGACATTCAGCAGTGGAAAATGTGTGTATCACGTGACTAATTTATCCGCGCCACATAATCCCCAAGTAGCCAGAGTGCAGTCGGATTTCAAGAATGCGTCCATGTTATTCAAATTCAGATAAACAAGTTTACTAACTTCTGTTAGTGCCTGTTATGGAATGCCAAAGCGGAAAAAATTCAACATTTGAGATTTTACCTCGTTTATTTCATTCAAGACCAAAACAAAAATATGCATGCATCTGAAAAATAGTCCAAAACATTATCATACCGGTACATCAATTTTTACAGCCAGCTTAGTGTTATTTTATATGCGTAACATGTCTTTTTTTATTTCATCCAAAAGATTTTTAAAAATGCATTACCTCTAAAATTTGGTTCAAGGCGTACGATTTTTCGTTTCAACCACTGAACAGTTTTTATTGTTTAACTGTTGAGCTGGTTTTCGTCCAATCGTTGAAGTGTTTTTCCGTAAAATGTTGACCTGATTTCCCCGTTAAATGTTGAACTACTTTTTAGTTGAGAGAAAAAAAATGATTTCTCGCAGCACGTGACACTTAGTCGTGATCACACAAATCGGTGACGTCACAGTGTTGTTGTTGACGCATCTCATTGATGTAGACGACCAACGGGTATCCTTCATCAAGACGATGCCTCCCCTGATTAACGATAATATTCAATTTCTGCTGTCGCTTCCTCGCTTTGCCTTAATAGAAGCCGACATGCAAACGAACACTTTTGACTTAAATGTTGCCGAGTATTACATAGGGATGGATACTGTGACGTCATCAGTTTTTGTATAGAAACAGTCACTTGTTTTTTGCGCGAGATGTCAAAACCATGTAAAAAAACAGGTCAACAATAAATCGGTTCAACAGTTGCGCGAAAAAAAACAGTTCACTGGTAAAACGAAAAAACACTTCAACAGCTGAACGAAAAAAAAACACGTTAAGGGTTGAACGTGAAAACGGTAAAGTAGTGGAATGAAAAGTTGCAAGTGTTGGACCAATTTTTAGAGGTAATAAATAAAAAAGACATACTAGTATAATTATATGTATCGATGATGTAAAATTTTGTGTATTTCTTGGATTATTTTTTTTAGGATAGTATTTTTTTTTAATGTGTTTCGTTTGAAAATGTTGCCATATATCGATTGTTGAAAAATATTGTTTTGTTGAACAAAAAATCGAGACGCTGAAGGTAAAATTGCAAATGTTGAATTTTTTCCGCTTTGGCATTCCATAGGAATGGGACACGCATCACTCCCAACATCATCAGACGTCATCAGCCCGAAGGCGTGTTCTGGCATGTAATGATGCTCAGGGTGGACATACCCGCTTCTGACTTGACTTTGATACGTGTGGTGTGACATTTCCCGTTGTTTCTGTGACCAGTGTTCTAACGAAATGTTCATTTTTCGACCCCACCTATCTTTAAAAGCTTGCCATATTGATAGTACTGATTTGATTGAAATGAATTTTGGCTAAGATGTTTTTCACAAGCATAACACCAAACTTATTAAATTTCTCAAACACAACCTCTAGATATTTCAGATGAGGTTGTTTTAATTTCTGAACTGGAGGTTATGTGGGGTCAGGTCCCAATTTGGACAATCTTTATATTCGTGAGTTTATTACGACACTCTGAAACTGTGTTATTAAATCGCTGACATCGAAAACATCGCCCGACTGAAGGTATGTAAGGCTTTACCCTGAATATTTCAATTCCTAACGTCACTAGATCAGGAATTTTCTCAGAATCAAATATAAAAGCATAGACGTAGTCCTTAATTAATCTCCACTCTGACACACCTTACTTTCTTAAGATGGTCTAAAATTTCCTGTCCCTAAACTCCCTCCCCAACTCCATAAACAACTCATCTGCTTTTAGACTTGGTTTCAACATTACATGTTACATAGACATCTTTACCCTGGGTATAGTTTATTACCACTCTGAAACTTCGGGGATTTACCTGCGTGAAATACCCTCTGATAGACTGCAGGTCATTTTGAATGTGGCGACCAAAAAGGTAGCCGTGTAACGTACAATTTCCATATCCTATTCAGGGCCCATCGAAAGTGTCCTCGTGATAATGTAAGGGACCGAAAGCGATCAGTTTTATAATTGAAGTATTGGAGGATTCCTGGAATGTACCGAAACTGCGTCTCTTCTTTGCGTTACACAACATGTGCTTTACCGGGCTAAATATATTATATGAACAAATATCTTTCTAAATGATATTAGCATTTGATAAATTTATAATTATTTTTATTTTCTTTTTTCGTCTGTAGTAAAACATTTTGATATTTACTTTCGACGCCATTTTTATTCAGCCCAAAAATACGGTGATTTGCCGTATAAAAAGCGCAGACTGTCCGAGGCGTGTCAAAGCCGACCAGTAGCGAGCGAAGATAGCCGAAGGATGTTCCGAGTGGTTTATTACTTGACCTTGGTTGGTACATGTTATGACAAACTCTTGTGGCTTAAATTTTTTTACGTTGCCTATAATAGTGTAAAGAGCTTGGCCAAACTGACCTGGACTTAATTTACCTACTTCATCTCCATCTACTGATGACATCACAACATTGAGAATTTTTGTCTGTATATCTTGGGAGTTGCTATTTGATATTTATTTTCTCCCTGTTCTCTATCTCTACTTTCAGATCGAGGCGTAACCCTCTTTCAGCCAGTTACCATATGTGATAGTTCCATACGGTCTTCATCCTCGTCATCCATGATTGACATTTATACTTCACCACTATTACTGCCACTAGGCTTAAAAGTGAAGGTAGACAGTGAATATTACTACAGCACAGTTAGTGCTCAAATAGTGTGAGAAACTAAACTGCAATCCCCCAAGCAATATGTACCCTTTTCTGTATACTGTTTGCAAAAGCCTGTATGCTCTTTGTAAAGAAAGGTAAGAAAAAAAGGTTGCAATAGCCAATGACTTACTAGCCCGGATGTCTAAACCGAGTGAAAAGCCAACACAGTCGACTAGCTATACGCAAAGAAAACAATAGAGTAAAAAAAAATTGCTGTCGCTTGGCAATGCTTAAGCTTCAAAACCTAGCTCAGCCTGGAAGTGACGGAGACTGTACCGCCGTCAATATTTTAGTAAGTTGATCAATGTGTAGATTTAGACTGAAGAAAACTCTCAAAAGCCACCCCAAATGTACAACAACATTACCGTTCGAATCAGAGCTATTGACAACACGTCTTCACTTCACCGTACTACAAAAGATCTCTCCAATTTTTATTGGGTATGAGTGGGATTCGATCCTGCGCCTCATGAATGGAAGGCCTGTGTCGGAATGAGGGACTATCACTCTCCCGACTGAGCCATCGAGGCCCCAAAATTAAACGTGACTTTCCCTAAAACAAAACAGCTTAATACAAGAAATGCTTTAGGTCTATCTAATGTGATTTCCGGGCTATGAAACATCGAAGTACTTAATATGGGGGTCTCGATCAGAGGCTCAGTCAGAGATAGTCCCTCAGCCCGACAGTATCTTCGCTGTTCTCCGTAGACAATAAGGTTCAGATATCTTTCCTAATCCAGACTTACTTTCGGGTATCGGGGAAATGTGAGCGCTCACCTGATATTTTTTGGTGTGAGTTTGGGTATTTTCAACTCGACTGATACCTATACCTAAGTGGTTGCAGTAACAAGTTTCTGTTTATTTACTAGTCTAGTGATATACATCATTGCGATTGTATCTCAAGTGTCCCAGCATAAAACATTATAACAGCAGTTCACACGTTTGTGGCTTAGATGTTTGGTGATATCAATTAAAATCGCTTGTTTGTTCCTTACTTCACGATCGAAACTGCCGGGTGAACTGTCGCGGAACAGAGTACATTGGCTTAAAAGTCAGAGCCCCTAACCTATAATAGCGTATGTGTAGAACGATTGGGGCCTGTATCCATGTGTCTATAGTCTTGATAAGGCGTTGGCTCCGGTCTTTGAGCAGGACTGACCTCAGTCTCTACAAAAGCACGAGGTGTACTGATAACACCAGAAGTCATATCCAGCTTTGGTTTATTATCGAGGTCTAAATATTCACACAACCCGCTGAGGGCTCCTTCAACAGTCTGACATATCTCTGAGAAAGTAGGTCTCTCTTTTGGGTTCTCAGTCCAACATTGCAACATCATTTCATACCTGAAATTCAATATGGAAACCAAAAAATATAGATTAAGCCTACTGTCGTGCTGACACTAGTGGCGATTGCCAATAGAATTTATATCAATACTAAGAAAGGCCTCCTGCCGCATAAGTTAAACGCTGGATTATTTTGCCAATGCAGCAAAGCCAAATTATTGAATTGTCATCTGTCATCTCGCCTTTCGTCTAAAACCCTTTAGGTCTACCGATTACTTAGTATAAATGAATTATAAAGAAATATGTTCTCTTACACTTTGTCTGGACAGGTATCCGGTTTTCCAAGACGTTCTCCTTTTTCCAGTTCCGGCAAAACTTGAACGTTTTCCAAATTAGGGTAAGGGACCTTTCCTAGAGTAAATATTTCCCAAAGGGTTACGCCGTATGACCACTGAAACGGGACAGAAGAAATGTTTATCTGGTGCCAAAACGCAAGTCTGTGTAAATCCATGGAACACTCAAATTATATAGCTTTGTCAAGCGCTAAAATTTTGAGCTCCATAAAGAAGATTTTGTCTGTGGACAGAAACAGTTGAGGATGTACCGTATGCATTAAAAAAAAACGTTGCAATCTGTACATGAATGGATCCCAAACATTTGTTGCAATGAACTTTCCCCAAATAATGACAAAAACATTCCACTGAGTGAGGTTAATGTATCGTCCCATGACTTACCACATCTGTGTAGGTACTGAACACTCGATCCTGTAAACTTTCTATCGACATCCACTTGATTGGCAACAGTTTGTTCTTGTCTTGTCTGTAGTAACTGTTGGAATATATATCTCTAGTCAGACCGAAATCAGCTACTTTCACCACCATGTGACTGTCCAGCCTACAGAGACAACATTAAATGCCTATTTTATGCGCACAGACAGTATGGAAACAATGTATCCTGACCACAGAATATCGGTTGATCAAATGATGTCTTGCAACCACTTAAAGATTATTTTACTAATATGACGATTGCACCTGGTTTTGTGTGCAGAAAATTGGGTTCAGTGTCCAGGGGAGACCCCAGACGTGTTGTGGTGTCCATATCGATCCACACATCAATCATGTGGAAAACCATCTCATTGGTGGATCAAGTGGAAATGCATCTCATTGGTGGATCAAATGGAAAACCATCTCATTGGTGGATCAAATGGAAAACCATCTCATTGGTCGACCATATGGAAATCCACCTCATTGGTCGATCAAGTGGAAATCCACCTCATTGGTCGATCAAGTGGAAATCCACCTCATTGGTCGATCAAGTGGAAATCCACCTCATTGGTCGATCAAGTGGAAATCCACCTCATTGGTCGATCAAGTGGATATCCATCTCATTGGGCGATCAAATGGAAATCTATCTCATTGGGCGATCAAATGGAAAAATTAATCGCATTGACAAATGCGTGATAAAAGCTCGAACAGTATCATTTTGTAAGTAAATCATTTTGTAAGTAAATAATCCAGTTTTAACATTGACTTCATTGACTTACATACAGTTCCTAGCAGCTAAGTCTCTATGAACGAATTTCATATTGGAGAGATATGCCATACCACGGGCGATATGCAAACAGAAAGAGAGAAGTTGGATCAGTTCAGGCGTCTGAAAACAAACATATTGAAATATTTACCTGAAACTTGGCACAGGTTTATACTGATAAATTGGATGATAATGATGAGATGTCTGATATCCTGATAAATTAGGGGAATGGAAATAGAATGTTTGCCAACCGCTTTGAATTGATTGATTTCCTTTATCTTTTCATCAGTATACTCATGCAATGTCTATGATACAATCCTTAGATTAATGATCAGTTGATCAACTTATAGCGAAATATGAATGTTTTTTTTTTTTTTTGTTTTTTTTGGAATTACCTCGTCTTTCTTCGTTTCATCATGACGGAATTGTCTCAGGTATTTCTGCAGGTCTCCATGTTGCATGAAAGGTAGAACCAGACTAGGTGTACCGGTCTTTGGGTCCACACAAACGCCAATGATGCCGAGGACATTAGCATGCTGGAAATCCGCCATTACTATGGCTTCCTCCACGAAGGCGCTGATCTCAGGATATACGCAGTTTTCTACCAGGACGAAATGTATAAAAAAAAAAAACATCATATGATGGAATCATAATAATCCATGCTCATTTTACATAAGTTTAAAAACTGGTGACACTATTTGCTTTTTAATCCACAACAGCTTAAGACAGTGTGGAAAGGCTTGATCCGGACACAGAACTTTTGTACTTTATAGACATAATTGAATTTGTCAGTTTTGCTAGATATACACACCATTTTCTGTACCCAACATTAATCTACAGTAAATGTTTATATAATCAAGCTTTAGAAATTGTCGTTTTTGACACTGCTTTGGCTCTTTATATAGGTTGCTCTTTGTCCGTTCCCTTTGATCCAAGGCCTCCACATTCAATACCAGAACAGGTTACACGTTGTGTTTCTTGAGAGTTAAGAGCATTGTAATTGAACCTTTAAGCGTCTTGATTGCCACATCTTGGACATGGAGAGGATTATCATCGGGACGGTACATTCCCTGGTAGACAGTACCAAAAGCTCCTGTAAAAACAATCGTACCTCGGTTAAGTAACGACCGAATACCAATGATACTTAGGATCGAACCAATAAAAACATTAGAAGAAACGAACTATATAATCTCAGGTTGGTTGTTTTACGCCGCGCTCAAGATTTTTTCACTTAAATGGGGGCGTTGCCAGTTTTATTGTGGGAGGAACCGGATTCTATGCCCAGAGGAAACCCACGACCTTCCGGTGGTAACCTTCGAGTCAAAACCAGACAGAACATTTTCAATTTTTTTGGGGGACTGAGCGGGATTCGAACCCGCAACCCATTGGCGGAAGGCTATTCGGGTTGAGCGTCCAACGCTCTACCTACTGAGCCATGGAAACCCCTATAATCTCAGGAGTCGGTTATTAAAAATCTGCTATGGATCTTAATTATCAAGCGATATTTTGTTATAAATTTAATGATGGACACCTTAAGTTCTACGGAGCCGTAAAAGGGACATCCGAAAGTTTTTTTTTACTCAAAGCCTGTTCGAAAATAAGATTTCTGGACCAAAATGATGTCGTGGTACGAAATAATTATCTCATACCACGACATAATTATCTCGTACCACGACATAATTATCTCGTGGTACGACTTATTTATCTCGTGGTACGACTTATTTATCTCGTACCACGACATAAATTATCCAATGAAATTGAATCTTTCAAGAGGTAGCAAAACTAAAGTTCGCGACGTCAAATGCTAGACACTCACTGACTGAAAGTAGGCAACTATCGGGATAAGTGCTAGTACATATAAGCTGAGTAAGTCTATATAAACGAAGCTCCCAAGTTCGCCGCGTACTTTAGTTGTGCTAACTCTTGAAAGATTCAATTTCATTGGATAATTTATGTCGTGGTACGAGATAAATAAGTCGTACCACGAGATAATTACGTCGTGGTACGAGATAATTATGTCGTGATACGACATAATAAGTCGTACCACGACATAATTTTGGTCCAGAAATCTTATTTTCGAACAGGCCTTGAGTAAAAAAAAAAATTTGGATGTCCCTTTTGCGGCTCCGTAAAGTTCCCTACCTTTCCCAACTTTTTCTTTCGTTTCTATTTTCACCTTGGGAATCAACAGTCCATATATGGTCATCTGAGATTCACCATCGAGAATCATTTTTAATAATGACCCAATTCCGTCTTCACTATCTACAAATCAAATGACACTTTAACGCAATCAGTCCTTAAGTGCTCCATCCTATGTGAGTGACAATATTACAGTGAGTACAACAGAACGGGGCTTCCTAATCAATACACATTATAATATCAACAACAATGTCTCCCAACATATCTTACAGGGATTCCAGACAACGGAAAAAGTGATGCGTAAGCCACAAAAAACCCAAGCATCTTTAGTGCGACATTTCGCTTTAATAATTAAGGAATTAAAATTATAGACATTCATTAGCTTCAATGTCTGATCCCAATTTGATGGAAGTCAATATTGAAAACAGAATCAATAACAGAAGAAATTTACCTTCACTCTTTCCCTCACCCTCAATGGTAGACAGTTGAATAGCCTCTCTCGCTTGGCTTCTTTGTTTCCGACGAAACCGCTTTCTCAAGAAGGGGATGGCAAAAGCACACACTGCCCCAGCGAGGACACCAAATACACAAGCTGTAAACAAATCTCTTATTTCAAATCATCATAAATGATAAAGTACCGTTATGATATTTTTGTTATAATGTATCAGTTTGCAATTCGACAATTTATACGGTAAATGGTGAATTCTAAGGACAACCCCATCCCAAATATATAGGCTTAAAGAGATTATAGAGTCATATAGTATACGATTCCATGAAGACAGGGATGAAAAGAGACAACCCCAGTTTCTAATAATCGCTCACAGTTACGGACACAGATCATTCAGTCGCCTTGGGTTCAAAAATCACTTAACCACACAAAAAAAAACAGAAAATTTAGTTATTTAATGTTTGTAAGAATAAAAATGTGCAATGAGTTCCGTTGTTTCCGAAGGTATTTCGCGGCGTAGACGAACAACAGACACTAAAAGTAGGCATATGTGATAAAATCATTCTATCCTTTCCATGTACTTATCTGATCGTATTTAACCATCTGCAAGTATAAGTGTATCACAGATTGCATAAAACGAGCCGCACCTTGAAATAACCGGGATGGTGAGGAATGCACGTAACAGCTTTATAACTGAGTTATTTTACGATATAAACTGTGACAGATGGGCCAGGTAGTATGGGAGAGAAAAAAGCACGCTATAAAGTTCCATGAAACAGGATGGCCCGTGGTTTTAACGTTTGATAGATACCTGTACATGCTAACATTACAGTTCTTTCTGACTTACCTAATATCCAACCGACGTTGCTCGGTTCCTCTATATTTAACAAAGAAAAAAACAGATGAAATCGGGATGGTTTTATAATTTACTTACTACTACTTAGCACATCATTCGATAGGCCATGATTTACCTTAAAATGGCATAAAATGCCAAAAACTTTGGATTGTCTAGAGAAATGGGGTGTTAAAGTATCTTGAAAGTACTCCAGGTTTCTGACTCCAAAATTACTATTTTTATACTGACGGCCGTCCGGGCCCATCGCAAGTAGGAGTAGACTGTCCGCTTCTGATTGGGCAGTTTGCGGTCAGATTTAGACACAACTGAACTAGTGCCATTAAGACATTCATGAATGTTTTTTTGTGAATTTGACGTTTAAAAACTGAAAAACCACTAAACAATTTGACGTTTAAATGGCGAAGAGTTTGAGACTGGAGACGGCAAAAGTGAATTCAGTGGAAGAATAATGTTTTCTGGCCGATCCTGCTCGTCCATATCAGACAGACACACTGTAAAATGTAACCCGTAAATTTTACGGTAGAATACTGGCACTAAAATACTAGAATAAGGGTAGACCGTAAAATCAACTAGCCACATTCCTAATCAGTGAATGTGAAAAAACATTATGAAATCAGCAGGCTAAGAAATACAGGACTTTAAATCGTCAACCCCAGCATGGATCTATTAATGTAGATTTTCAAATGTTATGTACCCCAACGAAATAGTAAAACTGACTACTTCTGCAAGTTGACAAACATATATTTATTTGAAAAAATGCTGATGAAAATTCTCCCCTTAGGGCAAGTATCTCAATCTACGCTTTCAAATACAGCTATATTAAATTAACTATCTTAAACTATAATGACAAATTTTTCTTATATTAAATCGCCTACGGCGGGATTCGAACCTCTAACCTCCCATACAGGAGCTGCGCAGAACTATATGCGCACTAGCCATAACCGTAGCCTTTAACCACTACACTAACACTACAAATATGAAGAGATGGTGGCCACATTTCCATGCCTTACTAGCGCTTCGGTGTGCGCATGCGCACTTCCGTTTTTTCGCACCCTTTGATCCGCAATGACGTATTTTGGACGAATCCTTCACGGAAACAACCGAGGAGATCAGATCTCGTTAGCTCGGAAACGACAACTCTGTCTCAAAGTTATTTTACGGTAGACGACCGTAAAGCTTCCACTGAAGTATAAAACGGCAATTTACCGTTAATTTTAAAATATTTTACCGTAGAATTGACGGTAAACGGTTACAGTGCACGGGTTGGTGGTAAATTATCCATGAACCCGATTATGACCGTTTAGACCGTTTAAATCGGGTAGTAGCGGGTAGTCCACTCCGGCTTTTTGATTGCAATGGAGCCTGACTCTAAAACACGGCCGTCAGTATAAAAAAATAGTAATTTTGGAGTCAGAAACCCGGACTATCTTGAAAGCTGAAGAATTGACGTTGAAACAAAAAAACTGAACGAAGATACAATGTATTTGTAATAATTAGAAAGTAGAAACTTCAAATAACCCGGATGCAGGAGTACATTGTATGGGCGATAATGCTTATAAAAAGTAGGCTACCTAAAAGAACTTGTCCAAGATTGACAAAAAAGCTTGATTAAAATGACGAATATTTTCTCTATATTCGGTTTCACGCGGTATCCGTGCAAAGTGAACAGTTACAAAGTACACTCGTCGCAAAAGTGCAGACCATGGTTTCTATTAAGTTACAAAAGGAAAAGGTTTTCTGTAATATTTTCAGATAAAAGAAATCAGTTCATTTTGTTTTTGGGTCATTTGAGTTGAAAATGTCATTGCGTACACACGAGCACTCTGAAATTATTTCAATCACATGTACGATAAACGTAGTTTGAGTTCTACTGAGAAACACAGACGAAGGATTATGTTTGAGGGACACCCAAGGTGTAATCCACAGTAAAAGTTACACTGTATCTGATAGATCAACTGCTTTCACAATTCATTTTTGTCGTGTATTCTTACGCCACTATTTAGAGACTTAACGCATAACTAACTGTAAGTGCCACTTTTTCAGTTTATATTTTTGGGTCAATAAAAACGGCTATTCTTTTTTAATTGTGTCTGTTATAAGCGCACTTTTTAGTAGTCCGAAATATCTGCGATGATGATGTAAGACATTTTCTGACAGATAGGCCATCATCATCGCCTATCTGTCAGAAAATGTCTTACATCATCATCGCAGATATTTCGGACTAACTTTTTAGGTTCGTAAGGGTAATGGGTAAACTATCAAAGATTATGAAAAATCCTAATTTTGGCAGCTCGTGCCCCTTCAGGGTCCTGGTTTCATCAGGTTTCGTAAATTGACGATTCAATCATATACGTTGGTTACCTTACGTGATATCAGGTATAGAGAACATGTTATCGTATACGTTAAGTGTCATCTTGGTAAAAATAAAAATGATCCATAAATAATAACAGATATATTTATGAAATGTTTGAAACTCTCTTAAAACGTGGGTTCCATAATGATAAAAAATTAAGGCATTTCCACGTCTTCAATTTGTTTGTCGTCAAAAACAACTGACGACGTGGTGATGTCTTAATTTTTATCATTCGATATATTTATCACTATTTTCATTCTAATGGTAAACTAAGATTATTTAATATAAAAGAACCTAAATCCCATGCCATACCAACATAACAGCAGGCATCCAAATAATACTCATATTTCGACATATCCTTTATGTTGTTTGGAAAATTCGTGTGCGCCGGCCAGGAGCGTATTTCCGGAGTTTCGTTGGTGTATACTTTCAGTTTTAGTTTTTCTTTTTTCATACCATAATTCCAAATCTGTAACAAAATAAATCAAACAGTGAATGAGCTGATAAGCGTTAAAAGAAATGACGTGTTGATATTCATATGTTCTATAAACATTAGACAATAAACATTAACCGTTTTGTTTAACCACCAAAGAAAACCTAGTACATGTACGTTTGGTTGAAACATCAAAGAAAATCTAGAACGTTTTGTTTAGATATCAAAGACAATCTAGTACATTTTGTTTAGATATCAAAGAAAATCTAGAACGTTTTGTTGAAACATCAAAGAAAAACTAGAATGTTTTGTTTAGATATCAAAGAAAATCTGGTACGTTTTGTTTAGATATCAAAGAAAATCTAGTACGTTTTGTTTAAACATCAAAGAAAAACTAGCACGTTTAGTTTTGAACATCAAAGAAAATCTAGTACGTTTTGTTTAGATATCAAAGAAAATCTAGTACGTTTTGTTTTGAACATCAAAGAAAATCTAGTACGTTTTGTTTAGATATCAAAGAAAATCTAGTACGTTTTGTTTAGATATCAAAGAAAATCTAGTACGTTTTGTTTAGATATCAAAGAAAATCTAGTACGTTTTGTTTAACCATCAAAGAAAAACTACTACGTTTTGTTTAAACATCAAAGAAAATCTAGTACGTTTTGTTTAAACATCAAAGAAAATCTAGTACGTTTTGTTTAGACATCAAAGAAAATCTAGTGCGTTTTGTGTAAACATCAAAGAAAATCTAGTGCGTTTTGTTTAAACATCAAAGAAAATCTAGTACGTTTTGTTTAAACATCAAAGAAAATCTAGTACGTTTTGTTTAACCATCAAAGACAAACTAGCACGTTTTGTTTAGATATCAAAGAAAATCTAGTACGTTTTGTTTAAACATCAAAGAAAATCTAGTACGTTTTGTTTAAACATCAAAGAAAAACTAGTACGTTTTGTTTAAACATCAAAGAAAATCTAGAACGTTGTTTACCTGCTGACAATCTTTCTCGCTACCAGGAAAAAAACAAAATTTATCCAGACCAGGAATATAAAAATCCACTTCCTTGTCCGGATGACCGTCTTCTTTACAGCAGAAATATTCCAGCCAAAAGTTTTCAGACTGAGTGGATAAGGAACGATTCACTGAAAGAATCACACAAACAAACATTGATTAAGACCGCGCTGATGATCTATTGGATGGCCTGGCTGCTGTTGTATATAAACACTTTCCAGAATAGGTAGATTGAGAATAAGACCAATCTAGAGGTGAAAAAGACCCGGTTCGTTTGTGAAACAAACCAATGTACATGTAACAATTATAGGTTAATGCCCCGACAAGTGAATGTCTGAATATCGTAAAATAGTTGTTCTAGTATCGGTTTTCTTCGCTCGGCTAACATCCTTTTGACAATGACACAACGATGGCCTTGAGTTTTCCCAATGTCAGTCAATAATTGCACAACTGTCGTCCTGGTAGTGAGTCACCGTTAGGTGTACTCTAACGTTGGGGTAACATCATCCTGCTTCAATGTTTTACCGTTGGCAATGCGTTAGTGGCCACGTAAGGATTCAGTAGCTGTTTATTGGTAAATTTATGTATTGGCGCTGGTAGCTATTTAGTCCAGGGGAAACCAAATAATGTTTTCAATATCCTTACGTCCCTTAGTCCAACACAGGCCTTCAATCGATTCAGCGCGGGTTCATTTTTTTTTACTTGGTCGCCGTATGTGGAAGAGTTGCCAGGTACTCGCCGAAGGTCGGGGGTTTCCCCCGGGCAAGAGAGCCCAGTTTCCTGCCCCACTAAACCTGGCAACGCCGTCATATAAGCGAAATAATCTTGAGTGCGGCGTAAAACATCAATCAATCGATCAATATCATTAAAACATACACTAGTGTCCAAAATAAACAATACAAACTTGTTTTCAAAATATTTTGGTTACAAATAGATTTTATAATATGAAAACATGGCAATTCCTATTGCAGATCCCAAACACAGCGCAACAACCAATACCGGGAACACTTGATTACTTCGGGGATGATGTGTAAATTTTGTGAAAGTGACATTGCTCTCTTTAGCATGTTCTGCACGTGCAGAAGAGCTTTTTAAAAGGAATGAGCATACACGTTGATATCACAGCAACAAAAAGATCACAAGACATGCCATGCTTGACAGCCATCGAAGAGAGAGAAAGCCGTTGGAATGGTCAAAGAAGGAGTGACACACGTCGATTTAGCCACAAAGCTGTGCACGCATCACTATCACCAGGTAACGTCAGACAGGTCAGACCAGACAGGCCCCGTGTATGCTCAGCCCTTTAAAAAGCATTTCTGTACGTGCAGAACATGCTAAAAGGAAGACCACGAGTTACCACGCCCCGTGAAGATCGGTACATCCGGGTATTACTCCCGACAAACCGCATCGTAACGTTCACAGCGGCTACAGCACTGGAACACATGATCAGTAGACAGACCATCGAAGGGTATCCGGCCACGTCATTCCTTCCGCGGATCGCTCCTGACGCCTCGGCACCGGAACGACAGATTGATATGGGCCATGCGAGTTCGACGTTGGCAACGGCGGGACTGGGCACGGATTCTGTTCTCTGATGAGCGCAGATTCCTCATCTTCAGACACACTTATGGGACCATCTCAATCGGCAAATCAAACAGCGCCGTGAGCCTCCAGCCAACGTCCCGGACTTGGAACGATGTATCCTCGAGGAATGGGAACGCATAAAGGCCCGTTCACACTGTGCGATTTGTCGTATCGACTTGTAGGATGCGATGAAAATAAATGCTTCTAATTGGTGAATAAGATTTAACAACCAATCAAAAGCATCCATTTTAATCGCATGCTACAAGTCGATACGACAAATCGCACAGTGTGAACGGGCCTTTACTCCCAACGTCATCAGACGAATGTGTCTTCTGGCATGTATTGATGCTCAAGGTGGACATACCCATTACCAGAAGTCTATGAATAGACTTCTGCCATTACTGACTTGACTTTGAGACTGACTTATCCCGTTGTTCCTGTGAGCAGGGCTCTAACGAAATGTTCATTTTTCGACCCCACCCATCTTTAAAAGCTTGCCATATTGGTTGTACTGATTTTATTGAAATTAATTTTCGATCAGAGGCTGTGAAAAGATTTCTCAAAAGAGTAACACCAAACTTATACTTCTGCATTGATTAGTTTCTATTTTATGTCGTGACAGGCATGTGGTATCGTTTCTTTAGGATACTAGTGTATTTACTCGCAAAATTATCCAGAAAAAGCGAAAAGGGTTCGCAAGCTTCAAACATCAATGGCTACCACAAGGAAACCCACTCAAAGCCGATTAAAGTCACAATGATGCGACATCCAATGCTGAGCCACAGTTGTATCGCCAACCAATCACTTATAAGATGAAAACAAACGATGTTATATAAAACCCAACACCTAATCAACGTAGGTAAAAAGGCTGATCGGCAAACCATAAAATTGCCGCGTCGAAACCGTTAGCCAGTTTTGGGTTGATCGCCCTTAGGCTAACAATATACAACTAACTAATGGTGGGTCATTTGTGAACAGCGAACCATTTGCCGTCTATTAAATGGCCAAATATGCCACCCGATCAGAAACATCTAACCAACATTGCTATACCTGATGATTATCCCACCGTAGAGAGAGTGATCATGATATAGAATGATCTAGAGTATTGAAATGTTGTGCCACGGGCACATCATGTTTAAGTCTAATACTAGATAAATGGTTGGCTGCTCTTTGTTGTAGAGAATTCTGAGTTTCTCCGACGTACTGTTTGTGACATTTGTTGCACGTAATAACATACACGATATTAGAGGAATCGCAATTAAGATTCTCTGCCATTTGATATTTGTCGCGAGATTGTTCTCCGAAAAAGGTTCCGCAATCTGGTACGTATATATACTTTGACCATACTCTTATAAAACGAGAGCTATTAAGTATGGTCAAAGTTTTGGCTACTGCTACCTCCTTTCCAATTGGCTGGATGGATTTCTGGTCTGATTGAAGAATTTTCTCTTTTTTTTTTCAAGAAATTGAATAATCCCAAAATAACGAGAATAATAAATACTATGTTGTAGTTGGCACTTTCAATGCAATTGTAGTAAACAATCATCTTACAAGCAACATTAGCAGCGAGGATTGTAGAATAGCCCGGATTAAGTAATTGCGTGCTTCCGATTTTCGGATCCAAGCCCCCCTCTTTTTCTCTCGAAAAATTGCATTTACCGATACAACCAATAACTTTAAATGACTTAGGATACATTCAATTCAATTGTCAAATTACACGTCCCGCGAATACGGCCGGTATTTTTTCTAGACTCGCCCGTCATTACTGGATATGGATTCACCAAGTTTCGAAATGTCTAACTTACGTAGCCTTTGGTCCTTTGGGCCTCACAGCAAAATTAAACGGTACATACCGGAGCTACTTTCTATGATGCTGTCGGGCTGTAGGCTAATTCGTGATAAAGTAAAAACATTTTCTTATGTGCAACGTACCTGCTTCAAAGTTTTTAGGACAACTGTCGTCGGGACCTCGGTATATACAAAAATTTCCATCCGGCCATTGATACATTGCTTCCCATGTGTACTGGCATACGGTTAGAGAACCGTCTTTTGTTTCCAATGCGGCATTGGGGTAGAATTGTGCGTGTTTGGCTACGATGGTATGTTCCTTTCCTGGAAAGAAGTGCAGAACTATTAGGCAGTGTATATAATGTATGTCTTAAATTGTTCATACAAGTACATGTTTTGCAATGTCTTCGTTGCCCTTGCATTTAGAAAAGTCGCATCGAGTGTAACTTCAATATACACGCTTATTCCATTTGCAGTACTCTACACAACTGCAATTGTTACATCAATGAAGTTGCTGTGTTTTAGAAAGTGAGTACAACAGTATTCTCGTTTTTTTGGGATTACACCTTCTTGAAAAATGGCAGTAATTCTTCTACCGATTTTGGGTGACCCCCGAAACGAGAATCAAACCCGGGTCCCAGAGTACGGCACCTATCGCCAGTACTAAATGCCGGCTGTCGTATCCATTCAGACCCTGGTCCGATTCCCGTTTCGGGCGTCACCCAAAATCGATAGAAGAATTTCCGCCATATTTTAAGAAGGTGTTATCCCAGAAATTACGAGAATACACCAATGATGTTCATTGAAAATATGAAAATTTTCTAGGCTGTTTCAAACAATATCTGTTTGTTCATTTAATCTGTCTGAATTCCATAAGTGGACCTGTCTTTAATATTTGATAACTCGTGCAAATACATTCAACTCGAGAGATATAGAAAAAACACATTTTCAATTAAATTGTTTTATATTTCCGAACTGAGAGTGTCTGTAGGCCTATGTATGGAAGCCGAATACGGACATTTTAGTTCGCGTGCTTGGCGACCCCGCCAGACTCGCCAAAGCAAATGATTCGCGACATTCTCTACCCCGCGAAACTCGCCAAACACGCCAACCACGCTAATCAACAGCGAGGCTGGCGGGATCGAGAAGGTCGCGATTCTATATCATTCGCGACTTTCTCGACCTTGGCTGGGTCGCCAAACACACCAAGGTCGCGAAACACGCTAAAAAAAAGATAGTATTTTTTGCAATCCCGAATTGCGACCTTCACGTGCTTGACGGGGTCGCGAAGGTCGCCAACCACGCGAAGGTCGCCAAACAAGCAAATTGCTGTGGACTTGATGTATAGCTTAGCTTAGGCGTGATTAGCGACCTTCGCGTCCTTCGCGACCCTCGCGACCCTCGCGCCCTTTGCTACTCTCGCGACCCTCGCGCCCTTCCTGACTTTCGCGTGGTTGGCGACCATCGCGTGGTTGGCGACCTTCGCGAGGTCGCGATTCTAGATTGCAAAAAAAATACGATCATTTTATTAGCGTGTTTCGTGACCTTGGCGTATTTGGTGACCCTCCAAGGTCGAGAAAGTCGCGAATGACACAGAATCGCGACCTTCTCGCCCCCGCCAGTCTCGCCAAGGTAGCGAAGGGCGCAAATGAAATGTAGTATTTTTGTATTAAGTTGATTAGCGTGGTTGGCGGGGTCGCGAAGGTCGAATATAAAATGTCCGTATTCGGCTTCCATATGTATGGGATTAAAAAAAAACGTATAAAGTATAAAATTGTAGAAATGAATTTGATGAACCTACCGCTTCCCGGACAAGATTGTTGATTGTATGGTAACAAGCGAAACCCAGGCTCCTCCGATACCCCATTACTCATTGCCACTGTAAAAGAATAAAACTATAGAGTAAGTCAACCTATTTCCAGATCGACAATACACTCAGTCCTATAACTTCGAAGATATACCTATGAGTACTCTATGGCAGTCATTTTGAATGTGGCGAACACTTTCCATATCCGCCTGGGAGGCCAACAAAAATACCGCAGAGATAATTGATAAGTAACTGAATCACTCTATTTGTTAACTTTCAGCCGTAATAACTTATAGCTTAAGCATTCGAGAAATCCAGATATGCACCGATACTGCGTCTGTCTCCGTTTGTGTTACACAAGATGTGGCAATCTAAAAATATAGGGATTGATCCAACTGCCATTCGTTGAGATAACAACTCGTGTTACAGATTTCGTAGAATGGCAAAATATATCGATTGAAGATGTGATTTACAGGGATAAATAACATATATAGGCTAACAAATAACTTTACAGATGATTTTAGCATTTGATTAATTTTAATTTTCTTTGTTTGGACTGTTGTACAATATTTTGATATGTTATTCTTGTCGCCATTTAAATTGTTCGAGGCCCATCAAACACAACGGAAGAGAGCGAAGACTGCCGAAGTTTGTTCCGCATGCCAAGATCGAGATACCCCACCTAACTAAAATGTCTGTATTCGGTTTCCTTAGTTTTCTCTCTCCGAGTTTTTTTACTTACGTTTTGGCGCTTTCATGCACCGAGATTTCTCGCCCTTTAATTTCCTGCGGGCGAGAAAACGTCAATATATGTTGAGAATTTGCTGGGGGTTTTTTTCAATTCGCCAAAATTGACGATTTTTCAGGTAATTTCCAGTCATTCGCGTGTAAATTCTTCCAGTGCCAATAATGTGACGACGCGGCTATATGTGCATATTAAGATGATAATACAGATGCTTTGATAGAGCTATTTATGATAAAAATATTAACAAAGCTAATAAATAAAATTTGTGTAGATGTGTTTTTTTAAACTGAAGTATAAATGAAAATATATTTTTGTAGAATAATAATTATGAAATGCAACTTTTTTATACTGTTCCGTGAATTTACATTTTGTGTTTTCGGAAGATATTCGGAAAAAAAATACGATTTCTACAAGCGCTAGTGAAGGAATGGACTAAGTCCCGTTGCTTAATTTTCATTCCTACAGGGCGTTTAACTTTGAGCTACTGGCAACTTGTATACATCTTTTGAACAATTCTGGCCTGGCTCAAGTGAAGTTCAAAAACTGCCGATGAGTTGATCACAGAGAACGATTTGGTTTATAGATCGCAAATAAAGATGACGCGTACACTGCATGGTAAAAAGTCATGTAGTTGCTTTGTAAATATATGTTAGTTGATCTTGTTGGATTTTCAGCTTTATAGTCAGCCAGTAAAGCTTTTGACAGAGTTCTATTGTCGGTCGGGATGGATCAGGTTCTAAAATCAACCCCATTGTTCGACGCTTAATCCGTTCCATGACGGCCATAAAATAGCAATAGAGGTAGAACAATATGCTAAATGGGGAAGGATGAGACAACAAAAAAAAACCGCCTTCCTATAACATGTAATGGTAAAAATGTCTTATCCTAGCTAAAACATGGATTTGGGGGCATTTATATGGTTAGACCCGTCAAGGTTACCTTTAATATGTACTTCTAATAGTTTGTCATATTCAACTGTCTACAAACTATCTTCACCAAGTTGAATACCGAACTCGGAAGAAATGTAGATGGCGTCGCTTTTGGGCGGTAGTGATAATCATCATTTTACCTTGGGATTGGGGGGGATTTCTTTAATGGAGCATGCACCTCTGATTTATAGCTTCAAAATTGCGTTGAGAGACTGCCCTGCGACCGACAGCGTATAGTATCGTCGGCAAACGTAGAGGTAGGTGAAGTGGTACGTTTTTTTTTATAGAAAAATATATTTTGTAGTGGACCCAAGATTGATCCTTGTGGAACGCCCGCTATCTCCAGGAACTTTGAGTTGTTACCTTTAAACATTACAAACTGTTTCCTGGAATACAAGTACGAATAAAAAACAAGATTGAATGATCTGAGCAATCATACAATACAATGCCATAGTCAACTCGATCGACAGCTTTGCTTAGATCCAAGAATACGGCGCCAACTCATTGCCGTGATCTATAGGCCCTATATATGACTTTAAGCCAAGAATAAGTTAAAACTGTTTCATTCATTTCTTCTGTTTAATGTGTGTGTGTGTGTGTGTATTTTACTGAAAGTATGAACTTACACGTTTCGAGTTGAGTTTGCGTACTTGGGCTGTTTAGACTCTGTACCTGGTGTAAACCTCCGAGAAGAAAGAGGAATTGTACTACCACCATCGCTGAAATAAAGAGGTAAAAAAAACACGTTTGTACCTAAGCTAATACACAATCATCACACATACAGCAATTTCAGGGCCTCGTTTCACAAAGCAGTCGCATCGCAAACGAGGCGTAGTTGCCAATGGATACCATGTTGAAGAGATACGACGGCATGGCAACTGCGATTGATCGCACATTGCGACGGCTTCGTGAAACACTTATGTGGTGTTATCTTAAAACTAATGTTTTATAAGCTACAACTTTACGCGGCTATTCAATGTATGCTAACTTTACGTAATAACACACGTGACTTGGACTACAAGCCATCACAATGTCACCATCTCTTCAGTGTTAGTTTCTCAGTACCCGGTAGTTATCAACTACCCAACACGACAACTTATGCGGTTCTTGTTTCCCTACAGAACCCCCAACAATTTCTTCTTGGTTTGTCAAAAATTTAATATTTTCTACCTGCTTTTTAGGACAGTCGAAAGAACGTTTGAGACCCCCCCCCCCCCCCTTCCCATCACCCACCAACCCCTACCTACAAAGGTCATATATACCTATTCATTTCACGAGTCTAGGATTAATTTTATTACGTTTCACGAATGTCACAGTCAGAATTTTAGGGCAAGGTACTTTTTGGGTTCACTGCCATTTTAAGCTCTCATTAAAATAAAACAATCGGAATCCTGCGTTGGCTTAGCCGCACAAGTGTGACTCTAATACTGCGATTGTTCTTTGGTTGGACCATCCATCGTAAACCTGTGATTCTTCAGGTGTCAGGACCCCCCCCCCCCCCATTTTTTCTGAGCAAAAAAAAAAAGAAGAGACAAAAAAAAAAAAAAGAAAGAGCGGAGAAGGAATTATCACAGAATTGATATGTATAGGGGCCTATGTATCATTATAATAGAAAAAGCTGCAGAAAACTGCCTTTGTGTGTGGCAAAATATTATGTTCAGAAAGAAAACATGACAAACGCAACTGTTAGGTTTACGCTAACTAGTTTCACCGTATCTTGACGGTTTTTCAAAGCATTTATATGTATCATTATATATATATATGCAATCTAGTACAAGGTTTGTCAGTTTCATGTCGTCTTTAGTTTGACGGTCACCTAGTTGAAGTTCTTCAAACTCTGTTGCCTATGTGGGATGGTTGCCAGTACACCAGCGGAAGGTCGTGGGTTTCCTCCGGGCACAGAGCCCGGTTTCCTCCCACAATAAAACTGGCGACGCCGCCATATAAGTGAAATAATCTTGAGCGCGGCGTAAAACACCAAACAATCAATCAATCAAACTCTGTCGCCAAGACAAAAATCTGTTTGCCGCCCATCATCAATATCCTGGCAACAGAGTTTGAAGATCTTCAACTAGACGGTCACCGTTTTTTTTTTAAATATTTTTGCTTCATAGTCCGTGTTGCAGTGTTAGGCAAAGTGTTGTTTGGCTCTAACAATGAACAAGCTGAATTTTGAAACTGCAATTTCTGGGTGTGAAGAATCACGCAAAATTCAGCGATCATCTCGTCCCACAAACGAATTTCATGCCTGTTTAACCTATATATATTTGATTATAAACATTGAAAAGATGACCTTAGCTGTGACAGTATAAATGAGCCGCAGCTGAAATATTTATCTGACAGGAATATGGCACTCAAAAATAGAGAACTAAACTACATACACCGTTGAACCGTTCTCTGTTTAGACCGATATCTTCGGTCATGCAGAGCCTCGGATCTTCATCAAATTTGGTGGATCGTCAAGAAAGTTTCTCCTGTACTGCAACTTTCAAGAAAGAATAACGAAAGCCGTCGTTTTTATGTAAGATAATTTGCTTGCAGAACAGCCTCAGAACGCTTCTCAGGTAATCTAGAACCCCTGACGTTCCTGGGCCAAGACGGCCCCTGGACCCTCGCCTATTGGCTTGGGATAGTCACCATGGTGGGTGTATGTGTGGGAAGAACGGGGGGAAGGGGGGTTACAGGCCTCTTTCGAATCTGTTCCGTTTCTGTAAGCGGAGCCCCCCCCCCCCCTCCCCCCAAAAACAAACAAACAAAAAACACATGTCTTAAACCTAAACAAAAGAAAGATTATGCAATGTATACTTCTGTCTGTAATTATAACGGTCGTGTATTTCTTACCTTTAGATTGCCCTGTAGTTCCCGCTAGATTCTCATAACGGCTTCAATGTGGCTTTTGTTTTCTCACATGCTCCAGTCACAAATGCGGTTCAAATCCAATACAACACTCACTTAGTGATTTTATAATCAACCTCAGGAGCAAATATTTGCTTATTTATTTTCCTCGCAGAGTTCCATTAATGGAACCAACTCGAATGTAATTAATATAACCAATGTTCTGATATACGCGAGGATAGAGAAATGCTATAATACCTTTTCACTGGATGAAATGCATGATTTGCCACAAACAATATGTATTGGCTTGCCGTTACAAGAAGATGCTGAAGGGTTGTGTTAAAGCTATGGAACTTTGTCTCGTTTATATCAGAGCATATTATATATTGATTCTATATTTAGGAGATTCGCTATAATGATGTTTGTATCATAATGTTACGCGTGAAAGTTTTTATACAGTATATGAAAACAGGATGAGTGACAATTTCCTAAAGTAGCGTTTTTCTGCATGCGTGTGTCTATATGTAGGATATGAGATGAAAATCATAGCCTTGTGTGCTAGAAAAGGGTTATGAGATGGAGTTTATAACCTTGTTTTTTGTGCTGGTTGTAGGTTATGAGATGTAGTTTATAACCTTGTTGTTTGCTAGTAAAAGGTTATGAGATATAACCTTGTTTTTTGTGCTGGTTGTAGGATACGAGATGGAGTTCATAGCCTTGTTTGCTAGAAAAAGGTTATGAAATGGAGTTTATAACCTTGTTTTTTTGTGCTGGTTGTAGGTTATGAGATGTAGTTTATAACCTTGTTGTTTGCTAGAAAAAGGTTATGAGATATAACCTTGTTTTTTTGTGATGGTTGTAGGATATGAGATGGAGTTCATAGCCTTGTTTGCTAGAAAAAGGTTATGAGATGGAGTTTATAACCTTGTTTTTTGTGCTGGTTGTAGGTTATGAGATGTAGTTTATAACCTTGTTGTTTGCTAGAAAAAGGTTATCAGATGGAGTTTATAACCTTGTTTTTTTGTGCTGGCTGTAGGTTATGAGATGTAGTTTATAACCTTGTTGTTTGCTAGAAAAAGGTTATGAGATATAACCTTGTTTTTTGTGCTGGTTGTAGGATATGAGACGGAGTTCCTAGCCTTGTTTGCTAGAAAAAGGTTATGAGATGGAGTTTATAACCTTGTTTTTTGTGCTGGTTGTAGGTTAAGAGATGTAGTTTATAACCTTGTTGTTTGCTAGAAAAAGGTTATGAGATGGAGTTTATAACGTCGTTTTTTGTGCTGGCTGTAGGTTATGAGATGTAGTTTATAACCTTGTTGTTTGCTAAAAAAAAGGTTATGAGATATAACCTTGTTTTTGTGCTGGTTGTAGGATATGAGATGGAGTTCATAGCCTTGTTGTTTGCTTGAAAAAGGTTATGAGATGGAGTTTATAACCTTGTTTTTGTGCTGGCTGTAGGTTATGAGATGTAGTTTATAACCTTGTTGTTTGCTAGAAAAAGGTTATGAGATATAACCTTGTTTTTGTGCTGGTTGTAGGATATGAGATGGAGTTCATAGCCTTGTTGTTTGCTTGAAAAAGGTTATGAGATGGAGTTTATAACCTTGTTTTTGTGCTGGCTGTAGGTTATGAGATGTAGTTTATAACCTTGTTGTTTGCTAGAAAAAGGTTATAAGATATTACCTTGTTTTTGTGCTGGTTGTAGGATATGAGATGGAGTTCATAGCCTTGTAGTTTGCTGGTTGTGAGATGGAGTTTATGGTTGTTTTGTTCGTTGTTTGTTACATAGTTTTGTCTGTCCCGGGGGGGGGGGGGGGGGGGGGGGGTGGAGAAAGCAAAATTTATGGGGTTCAATCTCAGTCCACCGATGTTCTTGCTTAAGTTAAGATGCGTAACCATTGTCAATGTGTTACAAAAGGAATCCAGAAATTCTACTGACCAAGGCTAAGTTCTTGCCAGTCGTCAACCTAATGAAATATCATAGGTTTGGTTTGTTACAACAATTTATGGGGTGGAACAGTGAAGATGGAATTTGAACCTTCGCTAAATTGTGTCAACATCAAGCGATTTTGAGAATTGCTAGAGAGTTGTCCTAAATTGACTTTCCCAAATCACCAACCTCACTCTGAAACTTCGGGGATTTACGTGCGTGAAATACCCTCTGATAGACTGCAGGTCATTTTGAATATGGCGACCAAATAGGTAGCCGTGACGCGTACAAATCCCAAATCCCCTTGAGGGCCCCACAAAAGTGTCTCCGTGATAATGTAAGGGACTGAAACACTCGGTTTGATAACTTTCAGCCTCGATCAGTTATATAATTGAAGTATTTGAAGATTCCTGGTATGTACCGAAACTGCGTCTGTCTACAACATGTGGTTTACCGGGCTAAATAAAATATATAAACAAATATCTTTCTAAATGATATTAGCATTTAATGAATTTATAATTATTTTTATTTTCTGTTTTCGTCTGTAGTAAAACATTTTGATATTTACTTTCGACGCCATTTTTATTCAGCCCAAAAATACGGTGATTTACAGTATAAAGAACGCAGACTGCCCGAGGCGTGTCAAAGCCGACCGGTAGGAAGCGAAGATAGCCGAAGGGAGTTCCGAGTGTCACCAACCTCTCTGTACTCAACCCTGGGTCGTATAGAATTGACCCCTCCAGACCATAACACTTGTTTATCTTGCCTTTACTTAATTCCGTTTCTGATCCATGTTAACATTGTAAATAGTGCTTCAGAAATAATTTCCTGTTGCTCCGAGCCTCAATATATAATGACATGATTATGTTTTCTTTGATGCCTGCAAGTAGAGTAGGCCTACTGCGATTGTGATCCTACTAATAGTCACTGATGTTGACAAAAAATGTAAATGTGATTTTATATATTAAATGCTGAATTAGATCTAATGCATCTGTTTGTATTTTTCTCTGAGTTCTCCGGGCTATTTAGGGTAATGGGCTGTTACTAAAGCAAATAGTTTGTCGCCGGTTCGGTCACGCTTTTATGTTGTATAGACTGTTTTAGCGTAGATCAGGATACTTCAAATTAACTTACAAAAGGAATAAAAATAAATAACACCTTGTTAACAAAGTCAGTTTGTATTAGACTGTTTATCGCCATTGTATCCTCTATGCCTATATATGTAGTATTTGTATAGTATTTGTAGAAATACATTTACAGATAATTGGCGGATCAAAATACACCATATATAAACACCGCACTGTAAAAAGTAATTTGTAAATTTACACAAAACGTGCTTACAAATGGGTGACCAGCACTTTTTTATGTAAATTTACGACATAAAGTATCCTGTATATATACAAATCATTATCTTGTAGAACTACATTTCTCTGTTTGTTAGTTAACGGTAGTTTTGGTTGTTATTTTATAACCATTCCCTCTATAATTACAGAGGGAATGGTTATAAAATAACAACCAAAAGCACTGTTAACTAAGAAACAGAGAAATGTAGTTCTACAAGATAATGATTTGTATATATTTATGATCACTAAAACACACGGGCACGGGGAAAATCTTCTTGTCTAAAATAACCATGGAGACAAGTTTCTAATTGTGTTAAAAAGAGGTTTAGACCATTACACCCCATAGATTGCTGTAACAAACCAAACCTATGATATTTCATTAGGTGAATACAGGACATTTCGTCCATAAACCTTTTCGTCCAAGACATTTCGTCCATAGATTTAGGTCATTTCGTCCATGAATATAAGTCATTTCGTCCATAACACTTTTAGAGATCTTAGACGATAGGTTAAAGCCGTTAAACAAAGGAATGCTCATTTCTTTTAAAGAGATTCAATGGTTAAAAGTTATAGGACAGCATTAACACAGAAGAAGTCCATGAGTTTATGATTCCAGTAGTTATTTTTGTGGCCGATCTTAACCCGGAAGTAATACGGAGCCCAAAATCGCCGCACGATTTGATAAAACGCCGTAAGGCGCCCGCTCATTGGTGCGCGGCGAAAAACAATGACGCACGATGCAAGACATAGATATCTTATAATAAGATATCTATGCGGCAAGATTAATTGGGGGAAGATAATTCCGTCTTAAAACAGTCTCGATTCCAAAACATCGTCAAACTCGTCCATCGGCTGATTGCTACAAATGCTTATTAAATGAAGTTGTCAAAGAGACGTTTTATTCCTGACCAGAGTCAACGCTGCTGCTAAATTTCCCTTGGATTATGTTATGGACGAAATGACCTAAATTCATGGACGAAATGACTTGAACCTGTGGACGAAATGTCTTGGACGAAAAGGTTTATGGACGAAATGACCTTAATAGCATTAGGTTGACGACTGACAAGAGCTTAGCCTTGGTCAGTAGAATTTCTGGAATCCTTCTGTAAAACATTGACAATGGTTACGCATCTTAACTATGGCAAGAACATCGGTGGACTGAGATTGAACCCCATAAATTTTGCTTCCCCCCCCCCACCCCGGGACAGACAAAACTATGTAACAAACAACGAACAAAACAACCATAAACTCCATCTCATAACCTTTTTCTAGCAAACAACTAGGTTATAAACTACATCTCATAACCTACAACCAGCGCAAAAAACAAGGTTATAAACTCCATCTCATAACCTTTTTCTAGCAAACAACAAGGTTATAAACTACATCTCATAACCTACAACCAGCACAAAAAAACAAGGTTATCAACTCCATCTCATAGCCCTTTTCTAGCACACAACAAGGCTATGAACTCCATCTCATATCCTACAACCAGCACAAAAAACAAGGTTATATCTCATAACCTTTTACAGGATACTTTAGTCTGCATTAGTGTATGGTTCGAGATTGAAGTTTACTTATAATATTCATACAGGAATTGTCTTTTGGTCAGTGGCCGTAAATGGCTAGAACCAGTGGCCCGTTTATCATTGCCGCCCATGCGAATAGATGATTTGCCAATTACTTGCAGATGACGTAATTTAGCGACGTCACAATTGCTGCCCCAAGTAGTAGACCGGACAAAGCATCCGTCTGTTTTTAACATCAAATACTCGGTATTTCCCCACAGATATAAGAAATGAAAAGCTATATTGGGACACTTTATATCCGAATGAATCTAGAAATGCGAAAAAATCGAGGACGAAAAGTGATTTTGACCGAATAAGGCAAAAGCCAACATGACTGCAGGGCTTGTCCGGTGTAAGATCGATGCAGCGACGTCATTTCATTGTTGCGCGCAAAACTGGCAAATGGTCTATTGGTTAACGTTTCAGAGTTAGGTAAAGAAAAATCGGTTTTCGCCAGGTACTAAAACAGGTTCTGTCTTTGGAAAGAGGTCTACATGTACGTAACCAAAAGCTTTAACCAAAGTATTTAATTAACATATATACATTACGTAAGCTAAATGTGCATAGATCTTCCCTTTAAGGACTTATGCAGGAACATTCTGAATCAGTGAATGCAATTGAATTCATATAAAAAATTCAATATTCAACATAGATCCAAAATAATAAAATTCCTGACAATTATAGTTAACAAAACGCTTTACAGTATGAACCGTAAAACTACAACACTTATGTATTTTTTACAAATATATGTATATCTACAGTGGATTTGGTAAATATACAGGAATTTCTGTAAAATAACATCATATTTAGAGGTAAAATATTTACAGTACATTTCTTTGTCATGGAATACATTTCTTTTTGGTGTACCGGTACATTTACATATTTTTTTTACCGTGCGCTGACTGTGTGACTGAAGCATATTTTATATCGGTATACATACGTTTTGTATGTACTGTATAATAGATATGGCCCAACTGTAAGAGACAACTCATAAGGCCTTGTAACTATAAAACTCACCTGGTAATATGGGTAAACAATATTTAAAGAAATTTCCAACGTATTGTACAGAGGCCGCGAATCTCTAATGTATGCAGTCTCAATTTAACGCTTTTCCAGAAAGAAAAAACGGTCTGTGGTCATTTTTACTGGATATAGATCAGTTCCTTAATGATGTCATTGGAGGGATAGAACAACATATGACAGCTAATCCACACAGAACAACTATAGGTGTGCAGTTATGCGTGTCACTACAATAAGGGCTTAACAAAGCGGGCACTTCAAACAATTCCCCTTCTCCGTGACATAATTGTTTCAAGTGCTGGCATTAAGCTTTTGGCCAAACCAAAAACGAAGCCATTGGGTGACACAGGTGTACCCCCCCCCCCCCCCCACTACTACCCGCCCCAATAATTCTTAAAATGTTGCCCCTCATTAGTCTCATAATCTGTAATTTCCCCAGTCGTGTTTACATTTTCCATATCGGGTTTCAATGTTGTTTTTTATTCGTTAAAGAGGCATGAGCTGTCAAAAGTCGGACTATTTTCATAGATTCTGATTGTCACGATAGTAAGAGGCTCTGAAGGTCATCGAAAAACTTAATGATTGGCGTTGGAATGAGGAAAATCCATACAGTATGTGGCCTGTACGAACCGAAAAGTGTTCGAAAAGTAAACAAAATTTAAATAACCGGGACGACCATTCATTCATTCTACGCCTAAGTTAGTTGAAAACTATGCTTTATCGTACATTCTCGAGACTATAAGTACTGAAAGGCTTCTGAATTGTAAATCTTGAGAAAAATAGCCGATTATTTTAACATTCTGTTATAATGGCCAAATATCAACATTTTGGCAGCTCATGCCCCTTTAAATAATGGACAATAGATTAAATAATGGTCGATGGTCTTAATGGAAATGCACTCGATGGTTGTGGTAGCCCCAATTGCATTTCCAGTTCTAGGATTAATAAAGTATCTTTACTAAATAAAAGTTCAAAAATGTTCATCGCGTGCTTAGAAATGATGTACATCTCAAACTGGGTTGAGCTATTTTTACCACGGCTAATATTCAACCACCTACACACTTCACACATAGGTATCGCTTTTTTTTTTCAGATGTAAAATAAATGGCATATTTCAATATGAATCTTTTAGTTAGGTTTGTTTGTTTTGTTTTTGGGGTTTTTAAAAAGAAAAAAAAATTAAATATTGTTGGGTTCGATCTCTTACCCCTCGTTTCCAGTTGTTTATTTTGCTCTTTCGGGTTTTTTTTTTTACGTTATAGCCAGTCACGTGATCTGCTTTCTGTCATCGATCGATAGGCCTTTGGCTGGAGTGCTCTGCGCTGGGGACTCTCAGCTCTGCGCTGAGACGGAGACAGTCTCAGCTCTGCGCTGAGGACCATCTAACGGCTGCATATAAATGTATAACTCATCAAGTTACCGGAAAGGACTGTCCTAACAATATTCCGCTGCAGACCTCTGTGGTGAGGGCTGTGAGCTCTCCGATCAGACGGAGACACCACGAAAAACGAAACCGAGCACAATATAACGTTTAATAATAATAAAGTTTTTCTTTTCTCGCACTACATCGTTAAACTTTTTTCACTGAAACTAAATCTACTGGTTTATTTGTTTTTGGAGATACTAATTTCCTAATGTATCCTATTTGTGTGAATCCTCAGCTCAGGGTTGGTGTCTCCGGGCTAATTAACACACTTCTAGCCGTTGGTAACGACGAGCTTAAAATTAAACTATAGTATTATAATGATCAAATCACATAAAGCTGTTTGATTGACTATTGTATTCTGAATCTGTTGTCAAATGTGATTAACTCTTGCCTAGTTAAATGTTAAGTATGAATTGTACGTATGTATACTACCTTTGGTTTATTTAAGTCTACATGTATATAAAGGTCTATTGCAAATATCTCAAACCCCAGCCAAATTGTGATGTAAACCTTATTAAGAGTGTCTGTACAAATTGCATTGCTATTCAGTTGATTAATAAACATTAATGAAAAAAAAAACCCTTGTATTTGTTTGGGTCCTCAGCTCAGAGCTGGTGTCTCCGGGCTATTTTACACCTATTTGCATGGGTCCTCAGCTCAGAGCTGTTGTCTCCGGGCTAATTTACACCTATCTGAGTGGGTCCACAGCTCAGAGCTGTTGTCTCCGGGCTAATCTACTCTTATTTGTGTGGGTCCTCAGCTCAGAGCTGTTGTCTCCGGGCTAATTTACTCTTATTTGTGTGGGTCCTCAGCTCAGAGCTGGTGTCTCCGGGCTAATTTACACCTATCTGAGTGGGTCCTCAGCTCAGAGCTGATGTCTCCGGGCTAATTTACATCTATCTGAGTGGGTCCTCAGCTCAGAGCTGTTGTCTCCGGGCTAATTTACTCTTATCTGAGTGGGTCCTCAGCTCAGAGCTGTTGTCTCCGGGCTAATTTACTTTTATTTGTGTGGGTCCTCAGCTCAGAGCTGATGTCTCCGGGCTAATTTACTCTTATCTGAGTGGGTCCTCAGCTCAGAGCTGATGTCTCCGGGCTAATTTACATCTATCTGAGTGGGTCCTCAGCTCAGAGCTGTTGTCTCCGGGCTAATTTACTCTTATTTGTGTGTGTCCTCAGCTCAGAGCTGGTGTCTCCGGGCTAATTTACACCTATCTGAGTGGGTCCTCAGCTCAGAGCTGATGTCTCCGGGCTAATTTACTCTTATCTGAGTGGGTCCTCAGCTCAGAGCTGGTGTCTCCGGGCTAATTTACACCTATCTGAGTGGGTCCTCAGCTCAGAGCTTGTGTCTCCGGGCTAATTTACTCTTATCTGAGTGGGTCCTCAGCTCAGAGCTGTTGTCTCCGGGCTAATTTACTCTTATTTGTGTGGGTCCTCAGCTCAGAGCTGGTGTCTCCGGGCTAATTTACACCTATCTGAGTGGGTCCTCAGCTCAGAGCTGATGTCTCCGGGCTAATTTACTCTTATTTGTGTGGGTCCTCAGCTCAGAGCTGTTGTCTCCGGGTTAATTTACTCTTATCTGAGTGGGTCCTCAGCTCAGAGCTGTTGTCTCCGGGCTAATTTACTTTTATTTGTGTGGGTCCTCAGCTCAGAGCTGATGTCTCCGGGCTAATTTACTCTTATCTGAGTGGGTCCTCAGCTCAGAGCTGATGTCTCCGGGCTAATTTACACCTATCTGAGTGGGTCCTCAGCTCAGAGCTGATGTCTCCGGGCTAATTTACTCTTATTTGTGTGGGTCCTCAGCTCAGAGCTGTTGTCTCCGGGCTAATTTACTCTTATCTGAATAGGTGCAAAATAGCCCGGAGACACCAGCTCTGAGCTGAGGACTCATACAAATAGGTGTAAATTAGCCCGGAGACACCAGCTCTGAGCTGAGGGCCGACGCCAATGCATGTAAATTAGCCCGGAGACACCAGCTCTGAGCTGAGGGCCGACGCAAATACATGTAAATTAGCCCGGAGACACCAGCTCTGCGCTGAGGACCCACACAAATAGGTGCAAAATAGCCCGGAGACACCAGCTCTGAGCTGAGGACCCACACAAATAGGTGTAAAATAGCCCGGAGACACCAGCTCTGAGCTGAGGGCCGACGCAAATACATGTAAATTAGCCCGGAGACACCAGCTCTGCGCTGAGGACCCACACAAATAGGTGCAAAATAGCCCGGAGACACCAGCTCTGAGCTGAGGACCCACACAAATAGGTGTAAAATAGCCCGGAGACACCAGCTCTGAGCTGAGGACCCACACAAATAGGTGTAAAATAGCCCGGAGACACCAGCTCTGAGCTGAGGGCCGACGCAAATACATGTAAATAAGCCCGGAGACACCAGCTCTGAGCTGAGGGCCGACGCAAATACATGTAAATTAGCCCGGAGACACCAGCTCTGAGCTGAGGACCCACACAAATAGGTGCAAAATAGCCCGGAGACACCAGCTCTGAGCTGAGGACCCACACAAATACATGTATTATACATGTAAATCAGCCCGGAGACACCAGCTCTGAGCTGAGGACCCACACAAATAGGTGTAAAATAGCCCGGAGAAACCAGCTCCATTTAGAAATTTTTCGATTTTTATTTGGTCTGAGTGGGATTCGAACCCGCGCCGCATCGACGCAGGTATGTGTGGCACTGACGGACGATCACACAAACCCACTGGACCACCGATCGAGGCCCCGATTATTTCTTAAAAGAAACATTAGAAAATTAGCATCTCCAAAAACAAATAAACCAGTAGTTTAAGTTTCAGTGAAAAAAGTTTAACGATATGGTGCGAGAAAGCAAAAACTCTCTTATTATTAAACGTTATATTATGCTCGGTTTCGTTTTTATTCACGTTTGATAGCGTTTCAAGTTACGAATTTAGATGTACCCGGCCCTCAGCGCAGAGCTAGTGTCTCCGTCTCAGCGCAGAGCTCACGGCCCTCAGCGCAGAGCACTGCAGCCGAATATTGTTGCATCGATCACATGATCTGGCGGGTTACATCAAAATGGACAACCAAATGAACATCGTGCTGTGGTTTATGTGTGTAACTTTGATAAGTTTTACACAATTACAGTCTTTGAATAACCGGCCTATCATTGGTAAGTATTCTGCTAGATAGCTAGTAATTCAACAATATTTAATTAGATTACCACAACCGAGTACAGGCACCTGATTATATAGCCGCACTCGCGTGTCTCTATCCTGGTTTACTTACTTTGCCGGTCAGGGGGATACTACGGCGTAGTTATTTACATTCGGATATTTTCTAAAATTAATGGTCGGTACTAGCCCGGATAATCGGTCTTACGGCGACTGGTATTATATGGCTGCTAATTAATGTGTCTTGACGAACAAGGAGAAAAAAAAAAAAAATTCGGCAGAGCCCAGATTTCTCGGCTGGGTCGGTACTTGAGAAGTTGAGTTGATTAATGACATCTTATATCTTACTCAGTTACTGTAACACGGGAAAGAGACACATGGGTGCGGCTGGGTACCTGGTAGTTGGAAATATCTAAAGTATAGATCTATAGACACTAAAACACAGGGGCATAGGCTTCGCTTCTTGACTAAAATAGCCATAGAGACTAGTTATCCAGAAGTTATCCAGAAAACTATGTCTTTAAGTTTCCAGCTGTGTTTAAAATGAAAGGGAGTATATTATGTCATTTAATTTAGACCTTTATAATTATACCCAGTGATACTCATAGGTATTTGAAATAAACCAAAACCCATGATATTTTATTAGGCTGACGACAAACAGGAATTTGGATTTAGTCAGTAAAGTTTTTTTTGTTGTTGTACGGATCTTCAGCTATGGCAAGAAGTCGAATAAACTGAAATTGAACTTTGAGCAAAATTTGATATTAATGGGAAAAGAAAGTGAAAATATGTACATGTAATTTGTTTCCTAGGTAGAAGACAGACAGGGGAGTTTAGTCTTTACTAATAAATCTTTCAAACTCTTGTTCTTTTTCTAAGCAATTACTGGCCGTTGGCTCAGAGGTCAAGCCATTTTACTCTGAAGCAGTATATACTCTTCTTTGATAATCTGGACCATAGTCATGCTGGTCTTAGTATATATACGGTACCATATTAGAATACTATACTAAATATTTGATATTTCGAACAAGTTACCGGGTCGACTACCAATGAATGAATGCCAAAAAAGTACTAAATTTTAGTAGGGTTACTTGAGTGAGATGGCCAAAATAATGTGATGGCCAGAACAACATCATTCTCATTATACTTTGGATATTATCAACTACTAAATAGCATACACAAATAGATAATGAAATCCTAGTATCCATATACACTTTTACTGTAAGGTGAAAGCAATTTGATTAATTAATTTATGGCGAGACTGGCAAAAAAAGAAGGACGGATGAAATAGAAATGGGCTCAAAATTTTTTTTTATTTTATTATTTTTTTGACAAATCATGTAAATGTGAGGAGGGGGGAGATGTTGATAAATTTGCTTTCTTTATAAATGTCAGAAAGGCTGCAATTGTTTGTTCAACTACATAGAAATCCTCACTATTTAAGTTATTAATGAACAGCTAGAGTTTGCAACATCAGTAGGTAGAGTGTTGGACGCTCAATCCGAACAGCCTTCCACCAATGGGTCGCGGGTTCAAATTCCACTTAGTCCAAAAAAAAAAAATTGGAAAATTTTCTGACCGCGTTTTCACTCTAACAACCTATGTGGGATGGTTGCCAGTTACCAACGGAAAGTCATGGGTTTCCTCCGGGCATAGAGCTCCCACAATAAAACTGGCAACGCCGGACAACCAACCAACCAATGAGTTCCAACTCTGAATAATGTTTCAGTTAGCGCTCTCAGTCAATTATAGAGGAGGAACATTAAGTATGCCACATACATAGCCTTCCTGACGTTCCATGGTCTGTGGAACCTTATGTCAAAATTCAGATCTGGGTGGGTGACTGTTTTGGACACTCATTGCTTCTCCTAAATCCAGTTAGGTTGCCATTGTGAATGTTTATCATTTCAATATAGGAGTCTTAACTCAGAAGTCTGGTGAAGCTTTTATACAAAAAGGGGACAGCTATATTCTATCATCATACATTAAGTACCTGGAGGGTGCTGGAGCCAGGGTAGTACCCATTAGGTGAGTGATAGCTAATTTAAAGACTTATTTTGTCGCTTTCAGTGAGCAAATCTAGTATAATAAGAATGTACGTGTTTTTATCTAACATTGCAGAGGAGACCAGTTATATATGATGAAATGTATTGTAGGCGTTTTGAATTATTGTTCATATTGCATTGGTTTTAATTCTGTGAGATAATCTGGGTAAAATTCTGTAAACTATGATAGCACTTGACCTGACCATTTTAGGTTTAGTAGCTGTGTTAGTTTATGGTAAATAACAGGAAAAACATTTACATAAACACTATTTCAGACCAACTAGATTTATTAGACATGTGTATCAAGGATTTCAAAGTTGCAGTCTTAACTTAAAAAAACACAAATTTAAAAATCAATTTGAAGGAACTGTATTGAACAGGGTTTTATTTGAAATTGTGTATGTAAATGTTTTTCCTGTCAGCGACTAATCTTAAAGCTAGATTCCGAACAACCATCCTTCAATGGGTCGCGGGTTCAAATCCCACTCAGTCCAAAAATTGGAAAATTTTCTGACTGAGTTTTCACTCGACCGACCTATGTGGGATGGTTGCCAGTTACCAGTGGAAGGTCGTGGGTTTCCTCCGGGCACAGAGCCCGGTTTCCTACCACAATAAAACTGGCAACGCCGGCATATAAGTGAAATAATCTTGAGAGCGGCGTAAAACACCAAACAATCAATCAATCAATAAAGCTAGATTTATTATATAATAATGCAAAAACAGTGTTTCAAAATGATGTGTGTTTCAAAATTATGTGTGTTTTAAATTCTGTTATTCAGTTGAAGCTGTTATTTTAGCTTAATATTGTTTTATTTATTTCAGGATATATCAACCTGAACAATACTACAAGGAACTTTTCAAAAATATTAATGGGTAAACTTTCTTTCTATTTGTTTTGGTACTCTCGTAATTTTTTTATCCTTTGAAATTGTCTGTTATAAATATTGAAAATTCCATATTGTGTTACCTAGATGGCCGTGTCAAAGGTCAAGGCTTTCTGCTATATATTCCTCTTGAATGTGGCTTAAAACATTAATCAATAAACCAATCATATTGCTTGACACAGTAATTTGTGGTGGTTTAAATTGGACTGACCAATATATGTCTCAACCAGTTTGGATATAGCCATTCCCCTTCCAAAGCCAGGAATTGTATGGATTGTCAGGAGATGTCAGTATTCGGGTTGATTTTACTAGCGTCAGTGTGCTGACATATACTTCTGTCACTTTTGTTTGGACGACTGGTATGGGGTAATCAGGTTCTCCTGAAAATAGCTGCACCCTTGTTTTGTATACATTCAGAACCTTACCGATATCGAGGATATGTGAAGTACGCATGCGCTTGTGTCCTGTTGCTTGCTCACAAATAGGCTCGCACAATTGAAATACACAACACAGGTTTCGACAATCTTCCGCGAGAATCGGAATGCCCTCACCAGGTGTCTCAGACAAACCGTAGCAAGGCGTGTGTTGACTGTAGCGCAAAAGCACTACTAAAACCCTCCTATTCTATATCGAATTATTATATAGACCCAATTGTCCACAGCCTTTAGTAAGTACAGTCTCCAATATTAATGATAAATGATTAAGGCATCGCCACAAAGTAAGTTGTTTGTGAACAATACAAGCTTTCGACATCTATACCAGTGTCTTTATCAAGCCGCCATTACGTTATTTCTGGTGGAAGAGTGTAAGTGCTCGATGTTTTGATTAGCTATGATAAGTTTTGCTCGCATCCAATCAAAACGCGCTGTTTGATTTACAAGTTTAAGTGGAGTAAAACACAGAATGAGGTCATGGAGATATTTTAGCTTGGCCTAATGCAATCCATAAACTTTTGCTAATTAAAGTTTAAGTAACCAAATACATGTATAACCATCCCCACCCCCGCTTGGTACCCGCTTCAATCAAGTTTACAAATGAACTCTAGTTAAACTTTCGATTATTTCATCTGCTATGATTTCATTTTTATGCCTGTTTTTTGTTGACAGAGTGTTTTTTCCTGGTGGTGGAGCTAACCTGTTTACCTCCGGCTATGCACATGCTGCGAAAATCTTATTTGATTTGGCCATACAGGTTGTTAATTTGCTTTTCTTATCAAAACAACATTCAAAATTTGTTTGTCTTGTTTTTTGATGACCTAGTTAATCTTTCAGATATATTGATTTTTGGAATTTACTTGAATTAAAAATTTAGTCATGTGCATGCTGGTTCTACTTTTACTCCTGATTTAATTTGTTTGTGACAGAACAAACCTACTGCCCACAGCAAAATCCTCCGATGATGTCAATTGATGTGATTTGACAGTAACCAGTAAAACGATCTGCTGTTCTCACTCAGTCAGCAGATTGATAGTCTCTCAGACAAAGGCCTTTTATTGATGGGTTCAAATCTAACTCTATACAAATAAAAATTTATTCTCTGATGAGATAAGGGATAAGTAATCTACTGAATGATGTTTCTGTTCTTAAGCTCTATTTATGAGATTTCCGAGTGGATTTTTCTCTCCATCGCAGATGTGGAAGAGTTACCAGTTACTCATAGACGGTTGGGGGTTTCATCTGGGCAAAGAGCCCAGTTTCCTCCCCCACTAAACTATGGTGATAACACCACCATATAAGTGAAGTAATCTTGAGTGCGGCATAAAACATCAATCAATCAATTTATCTATGTGTATCTATGGTATGTGGTTCAAAGAACAATGTTTTGTGACCACGATTCAATGATCATTTATTTTTTATACACACAGGCGAATGACAATGGAGACTTTTTCCCAGTCTGGGGAACATGTCTCGGCTTTGAGTTACTATCAGTCCTTGTAGCCAATCAGACTGTTATGGGAACTTACAATGCCACAAACCTACCTCTGTCTCTGAATTTCGTTTATCCAGGTAATTTCTTCAAAATAGTATTTTTTTCACCCATTGAACTGTAACCTTTAATTGGTCAATAATTATCCCATCACTCAGAGAATATATTCAAATCTGGCATGTGGAAGAACGGAAGGGAAGGGTCATAAAAGCTAATAATATCCTTGTATATACATTTACCTTATTCACAACTTTGGAAAGCTCAATTTGAATTGGCAGGGATTGGCTATTTTTTCAAGAGTAAACCTCATGTTATGACCAGCCAATAATGCTATTGTAAACTACTGAAAGTTGTTTAATACTCCAAGTACAGGAAGGCTGTTTGTACTAATTATTATTTTCCTACATTTATGAGTGAGATCATACATGTAGTTTTTGAACAGAAGCATTTACCAGCATTGCTTCACTCGACATAATGGGTACTATTGACAATGTCAATGGTGGAAGTCTATTTTTTTGTTTTAAAATCAACATTTTCATTTAGATTACAAGACAAGTAAATTGTTTGGAAATGCATCGAGGGAGTTAATTCAAATCCTTCAAACTCAGCGAGTGACCGCAAACTATCACGTGTTAGGTCTCTCACCACAGGTATGTTAACAACCTTAATAGCAGTCTTAGTAAAAATATATAACGTTTTAATCAAATGAAAAATACATATAAGGATTAAAGTTTTATCTACAGACCAAGAGATAAGTATCCCAGCTTTGGTCTATTTACCTTGTCAACTTACAGTTAGCTCTCAGTCTCTCTTGAGAGATTTATGGCTTTGTGTACCACATGGCCTCCATAAAACAGTGGGTGACATTAGCAATGGACCCATAGCCAAATCTATTTTAAATCTATTTGGTCTATGATAAAATTAGAAGTAATAACCTGTAGGTATATGGGGAGATTTAGAATATTGTCAAGATGTCTATGGCCAAATAATGTACATAAAAAATATTATGAGAAAAATTGTGAAATCTACTTGAATTGGTGTGAGCTGTGAAATTGCCAATTAATTACATTTGTTTAAGTATGATTAGTAAATTATAAACTGCTTTTCTAAAAAATTGAAACATTTTAGTGCAACCTTTATTGACAACAAACAATGTTTAACATCGGGATTTAACAGCAGCGAGAATTGATGACTTCCCACACAACACACGGATATGGGTCCCATCTGGGGAGGATCACTGGATCTGGGAAAGCATTTTCCCAGATGAAACCCAGATTGTATTGGGAAGGGACCCGTATTGATAATCTACAAACAAAATGCATAACCTTTCCCAGATGAAACCCAAATTTCATTGGCAAGGGACCCGTATTGATAATCTACAAACAAAAGGCATAGCCTTTCCCAGATGAAACCCAGATTTTATTGGCAAGGGACCCGTATTGATAATCTACAAACAAAATGCATAACCTTTCCCAGATGAAACCCAAATTTCATTGGCAAGGGACCCGTATTGATAATCTACAAACAAAAGGCATAGCCTTTCCCAGATGAAACCCAGATTGTATTGGGAAGGGACCCGTATTGAAAATCTACAAACAAAAGGCATAGCCTTTCCCAGATGAAACCCAGATTTATTGGCAAGGGACCCGTATTGATAATCTACAAACAAAAGGCTTAGCCTTTCCCAGATGAAACCCAGATTTTATTGGCAAGGGACCCGTATTGATAATCTACAAACAAAAGGCATAGCCTTTCCCAGATGAAACACAGATTTTATTGGCAATGGGCCCGTATTGATAATCTACAAACAAAAGGCATAGCCTTTCCCAGATGAAACCCAGACTTTATTGGCAAGGGACCCGTATTGAAGTATGCATACAGATAAAATAAATATGACTCAAATCTAACTGTTATAGCGCTATGATTATTTGGACTTACGAACAAGTCCATTTAACGTCAATAATTAAAGCAAAAGAGAATATAGAGTATATAGGCCTATACATGTATATACATATACTGTATATATGTTTATTTGGTATACCCGGTAACTATAAATCACCCAGTGTTCTAGTATATATTTTTGGTTTATAAATTCTGAAGTCCAATCTCTCAATTAAATATCCTAGTGGTTCGTGTATTCCATCTTTACATGTACCCAATTCAGAGCATGACCTGATTTCTAATTCGCTGAATATAGGTAATGACATTGTTTGTGGTAGATGTTTCTATTTTTAGTTGTTCAAGAAATTCGTTTATATTTCAATTTTTTTTAAAGGGTTAAAAACAGAAACAAGAAAATCGTTATAAAGAATTTTATTTTTAGATTCTATTTTTAGTACTAAACTCAAGAAATTCATTGAAACCATTTTTTCACTTTTTTTCCCTTGGCACTAATAGGCTTTCGTAGCTTATTGATAATTAAGACAAAAAACTAATATCTGTAAGTCTAATCAAATTCCACATTGACATATAAATGAAGGTCTGTACTGTGACAGACGGAATCTCACACTGGGTCCCCTTGGAAGTTGGATGGGAATCCCCATATATAAAACTACGCTGTCTTCGGGCTTGTCCGGCACTCAAACGTTGATTGTAAATTTGTTAGCGTTTTTCTTTTTTCTGAATCAACTTCTTGCTAAGATTGATTGTACATTCAAATTATTGATTAACAATCGAATAGTTGATATAATGGGGAATTATTTTTAAAAAAAAAAGCGTACTTCGGGTGTTTCCGACGCCATGGTTACTCGCGGCTGAGCTGGGAGACCGCCATTTTATGAAATGAATGTAAATTTGAACGGCTAGCCTGTGTGTCTGCACACTTCTCAATCTCAGTGAAATATGTTATACCCGATGTGCTCTGACGAATAGGTGAGTAAAAGGCCTACTGAGTTATAAATATATTTTAAAGATCAAGATTAAGTGAAATATGAATGTATGAGGCAGTGACTGAGTGAGGTGACCAGTTAACACATGATAGAGGTACCAGTTATCGAGGGGTACCAGTTATCGAGGGGTACCAGTTATGGAGGGTTAGGTACATTTTTGATCGGTAGACCGAAAAGTCCTCTAAGAGTTATGAACGAACTAATTTACCAACAGTGAATTCCTTACATGCCTCCTTGTTTAATAATCTGATATTCAAATAGAAATTGAAACATTTCTGAGTGGATTGTTCACTTGATCACCCTATAGTATACTTATTACTAGTATGTGCCAAGTACTCCCCGAAGGTCGCGGGTTTCCTCCCCCCTCTAAACCTGGACACTCCGCTATAAGTGAAATAATCTTGAATGAAGCGTATAACATCCTGATTCCATCAACTAATTGATTATGTTGCCTTTGTTGGGGGTTTTCATCCTTTTTCCGCCAAATATTTTTCTAATTTTTCTCGCCGTTTACACTTTACAGATTTGTCATGGATGAATGTTTGACTTGAGTGCATGTCCCATCTTCTACATGTAGATGTACATTGTATGTGCTAGGAAAACTGTTATGGTATTGAACAAGACAAATCAATGGAACAAACCCTAGTAAAATTGAACGATCTGGTCTGAAAGACTGTTAATAGAAGGTAAGTCAACTCTGAAATGAAAATATAGTTGAGTTCATGGGTTATGAACTTATAATAAACGTTTAACTTGGACTGCGTCAGGCTAATACAAATCAACTCGAACCCAGAAGGTTTTTCGTAAGTCTTATTCCATGAATGGGGCGACCCTATTGCTATATTACTATTAGTTGTGAAATATGATCGTTATTTTATTTAATAATCATAGCTCTGTTATAATGGCAATAAGCCAACATCACATATTAGTATATTTTTTCTTTTCGTCTTATAGGAATTGTTACAATACTCCATCTGCAATGCTGTTACGTTTGAAACACAGTCTAGGGGTGTCTGCTGACACAGTGAATAAGTGAATTACAGTAAGTAATTATTTTTAGAGTTCCCTATAATGTAATGTTATCTTCCAACTGGCATTCCGAGAATGGTTGGTGACATCCTGGCAAATCACATTTGGCAACTGGTTTCCTGACACATTCATACCAGGGTTCGTACACCTTGTATGGTTCAAATACTCATAATTTCGGCGGATTTATTGACAACTGTGTCTTGCCAAATTTTAAAATACTACAATATTTAGTATTTAAATGTACAAATACAGCATGTCAAAAGGTCGATTTCTTTTAGAAGAACTCACACCTTTGGCGTTGGTCTGTCCTGAATTTTGATGAATCAGGCCCATGGTCAAAATCCCAGTACATTCATTTTCAAAATCCAGGCTTTTGAAGGTATTTCACAAATTCAGGCCCAGTACAAGCCATCTGATATACTACAGATATACTATCATTTATGGTACCAAACAGCTTACTTGACAAAAACTAGTCCGGCTTCCTTTTTAGAACAATAATTATAGAACTCCATCTACTTTTAATGTTTTGGTCTAATCAAAAGTCATTGATTTAATTTAATTTAATTTAATTCTTTATTTCTTTATAGAGGATGAGCCTCGGCCATGGGCCACTAGGGCTTCTCCTCAACAATTCATATTCACATAATAACATAAATGACAAGTGTACATATTGGACAAACGACAAAAAACAAAACAATTGATTTCATATCGTGTCTATGACTTGATCCATTAATTAACTTGTATAAATCGGTTTGTCTCTTTGATGTATTGGTGAACAATTTTGAAAAGTATGACATTGTCATCGTAATCCAGGTCTTTTGTTCCAAATAGCATAACTTTACACATGTGGGAAAAGAGAGTTTTATCCAAAAGGAAAGAGTAGTGTACATTAGGACAAACCAATTTAGCCAATGACGTAAGCATGTATTTTCTGGGCGCAATGTAACTGGGACAGTCAAACACAAAATGTCTGAAGTCCTCCGTGGGGTGACCACACATCTCACATGATGGATCGTTGACGATGTTGTATCGGAACAGGTCACTGTGGAGCGTGCTCAGACCCATTCTCATCCGGCAGTGCATCTTAGATTCGAAGCTATTAAAAGCATTGTATAAAAGCGTGAAGCAGTTCAGTTCAGTTGTTGTGATTTCTTTTTTAAGTTGATGTAGTGATAAATGTGTTTGTTGTTCGCTAAGTGAATTCCATTCTTGTGTTGTTTTAGGGAAAAATGAGTTTTTGAAAAAGGTTGTTCTACATTTAAACGTAGTATAACTGTGACGATTTCGTAATTGGTGTCTATAGTTTGGTAATTCTGATCGTTTTGGGGGAAGAAGCTTGTTTAGGTACGGCGGGGAAAGACCATTTACTAACTTGTGAAACAATAATAGCCTATGTTTTCTCCGTCTGTTTTGTAATGTTTCCCAATTTAGTTCTTTCAATAACTGCGTATATGGTGTACGACGTAGACCTCCTGTGGTAATAAGTGCTGCCCTTCGTTGCACGGCCTCGATTTTTTGTAAAAGATTAAAGGCACAATTGTCAAAAATAACACTGCCATATTCTAGTATAGATCTTACTGAAGTGACGTACAAATTTTGAAGACAATGTCGTCCTAGTAGAGATTTGGTTTTTGTCATAACTGATAATCGCTTATTTGCTTTTATAGAAATTTCCCGGATGTGGTCGTCCCATTTGCATTTTTCGTTCAAAATTATACCCAAATGTTTATGGGACCGAGCACGCCTCACTTCAACACCATTAAGATATAATTTTGGTAACTTAGGATTTTTCTTTTTGGAAACTAGAAGATACACTGTTTTTAGCTCATTAAACGTGACACGCCATTGAGTAGCCCAACGAGATAAGACATTTAAGTCATGGTTAATATTAGATTGTGATGTATCTATATCCCGTATGGGCTCCATCAATGACGTGTCATCTGCATATAAATTGATATTGCATCTTATATTTTCACACACGTCATTTACGTATATCAAGAAAAGAAGAGGCCCCAAAACCTCATTGAGCACTGTTTAAGTATTGCTCAGCTTATCAACATAAACACATCAATTGAATATAGTATGATAATCACTATAAGATGATTGATATACCTAACCTTTATTATTTTTTTAATTTCAGTTGGATCTTTGTGTACCAAGTGACTTTTGTGTACAATGTAGGATTGTTCTAGGTCCCAGCCATAGTCATGGACTTTGGTGTACAATGTGGGATTGTTCTGATAGGAGACCAGCCATAGACACAGGATTTTGTCTACAGAGTGGGATTGTTCTGATAGGAGACCAGCCATAGACACAGGCTTTTGTCTACAGTGTGGGATTGTTCTGATGTCCAGCCACAGACACAAGCTTTTGTCTACAGTGTGGGATTGTTCTGATAGGAGACCAGCCATAGACACAGGCTTTTGTCTACAGTGTGGGATTGTTCTGATGTCCAGCCACAGACACAAGCTTTTGTCTACAGTGTGGGATTGTTCTGATGGGAGTCCAGTCATAGACAGGGACTTTTGTCTACAGTGTGGGATTGTTCTGATATTACTCCAGCCATATACATGGACATATAATGAAGTCTGGGCGCAAGGACCAGTTCTGTTTATCAGCATTAATTAAGTGGGAAGGATTTTTAATTCCTCTCCAGTTTTACTTTTCCATATCTGGGTTTTTCTGGCTGTTACTTACAAGCTACATTAATCATTTAAAATTGATAGAATTTAGTCAATTGAAGAACAATTCATAAATTGTTGTGTACCAGATACATTTTAGATTCTACTAGTCTGACTAATATATATCCATGAACACTAAAACATACTGTCCATATATAAATTTGTAACATAAAATGTACTTATATTAAACCAGCTGTAAATAAGATTTGAAAGATATTTCCATATAATAAAACTTTATCAAATAGTGGACTCTTCAATTCTAAAATTTAATTTATTTGGTAATAAAATCATTGAAATTAAATTTGAATTTGTTTTTTCTTCTTCTCAGACTCTTATTTAATGGGCTATTTGTAGGTCCACATTTTATTGTTCATTATGGTGGTGACTGGCACATCTCCATCATATAGGTACCTTGATAATCACCACATAGTGGTAATCATAATGGGGCCTCATATTATGGTGGTGTCTTCTCCATGTCATGCTAATGGTGATTAGTTTAAACCTTCTTCATTACAACTTGTTGGCACAGCCACATAATGATGATTGGCTTCAGAGCCTCACCAGATTATGGTGATTCTCTGTCATACTATAGTGATAGAGAAATTTGTGAAATTGACCAAAATTTTTCTGGTTGTTTTGTAAGTCACTGCTAGTCCAAGGGGTGAGTGGGGGGCGAGGGTTGAGACAAGGATGTGGGTTATTTTGCCTACTACCCGGATACAGCCCATATATAATCAATATGGGTCCCACGTATATCTAATATGGGTCCCCTATGGGTGAGCAACATTCTAATATGGGTCCCATATGGGTAGATGTGGGCCCCATGTCCATTTTCCCATATGGTACCCTTATAGATCTTGGGTGCAAAAAGCTACGGGTCCCATGTGGGTTGCCCATATTGGTCCCATATTGTTTCCCATATGGGTACCATCTGGGACCCAGATCGCTGTGCTGTGTGGGTTGTACCGTGTACAAATCTTGTTAATAATTGTTGATCCAAATAGCCCATTTTAAATTTGATACAGTCTTAGTAAAATTCAAACCGTCTGTAAAACAACATTTTCGTCTAAATATATCAATAAAATTCAAATCTTCTGTAAAACAACATTTTCATCTAAATGTATAGAAGTTTTTGGAAGAGCTGTGGAAGCAGATCCAGGATGTACTTGATTGACCTGCTGACAGAACAGTGGCTGCTAAACAAATGGACTTTCAGTGTTATGAAATGGCATAAAGAAATTATAAAAAATCAACATTTACATTGCCTGGTTGCTAAGTTGGTCTGACATTGGAACAAAGCACAGTACGTCTTGGCGCTAAGCATGCTGAGAGTTGTACACAATTATTTGCCTTATTTTTGGTTGTCGGGAATTTATAGACGGTCTGGGAATAAAACCTAGTTTCCAACTAAATAACCAGCTGTAAACCCTTATAAAAGTATCTCTTTCAATACTAGGGTCAATGCCTCTCAGTGTCTCTCTTATTTTGCAGACATATTCGGAAACGACTGCACTTAACAGCTTCTACTCAATATTATCTACAAATGTTGACAGAGATGGGAAGAGATTTGTATCCAGTATGGAAGGTCAGTGCATGTGTCCTCGTCTTCAGTCATTGGGAAAATAGTTTATGTTTACAGAGAGCTTGTTTTTGTCATCTACGTACCTGGCAACACCTTGCTATAAGTCAAATAATCTTGAGTTACATGGTTTAAAGTCGATAAAGCTTTGGTATTGAAAACTATTTATAAACTACATGGAGCTGAAAGTAAATGTAATAACATCACTTTCTTTCCAATCCATGTTATGTTTGAAACCTACTTGGACAGAATGTTGGTAGTAATGACCAACAAGAATACTATACTGTTCCTTTCTGTACATTGGATTACTACAAACATATCGACCTAGCACTTTCGAGCTTGATGCTCTAAGGTAAACTAGCTTAAACGAGCTTCAGCTGAATTTTAATGGTCCACTTTATGTGATTGAAAGCAGTACTACTGGAAGTACATTGCAGAAAGGTTTTATTGAAAACAAAAATGATTACATTATCTAGCAATACAAGTGTATTCTAAACGACGCCTTCTGTATGTTATATTATTTTTTTTCCAACTTTCAGCTCGGAATTATCCGATCTTTGCGGTTCAGTTTCACCCAGAGAAAAACACCTTTATTTGGGCTAAAAAATATGCCTGGCTTCATACCAGGAATGCCATCAAGGTCACTCAGTATTTTTCAAACTTCTTTGTGGATCAAGGTAATGATTATGATTTTCTCGAGTGTATGATATAATTGTATAGATTTTGTCAAATTATTCTCAATAATCCCAAATAGCTATGCCAAACTGTTTCACTTTTTGTGTTGGCAATGTTTTTGTCATATAGACCCATGTCTTAAGTGGGATGGTTATCACAAGCCAACAGAAGGTCAGGGGGTTCTCTCTTCTCATATAGAGACCCATATCACTAACCAAATAGGGTTCTATCTGCTCATATAGACCCATATCCTCAGTGAGGTGGTTATCACTAACCAGCAGGTCAGAGGGCTCTCCCTTCTCATATAGAGTGGCCCGTTTCCTTAAAGGGGTGGTGATTAATAACCTACAGAAGGTCAAAAGGTTCTCTCTGATCATATAGACCCTTAAAGGTGCCATAAAAATCCATTATTTGTCTGGGTGACCGGTAAAGATCAATGACTTAATGGAAAATATGAGGCATAGATAATGTCAGTGTTGTGAATTCTTTGATTTGCACTTGAACATTTCGTTTTGTCATTTCAGCTCGCAAAAACTTCCACAGTTTTACTGATGAAAACTTGGCGGCTTCAGTGGTGATTGAAAATTACACTCCCATATATTTGAGAAAGAGTTATCCGTTTGAGTCTGCTTATATTTTCAATTTAACCAAAAATACTGTTGCGTAAAGTTGCGTAATGCATACACCAAAGTTTTTCAAGTGGTAAAATGTTATTTTACATTTTGATCCACATATAATTTACTATCTGTACCATTTAGCAGAATGATCTCAATTTTGAAGTGTTTTTATTACACAGTTTGCAAACTATAATTAATGTGGCATGACCTACCAAAATGTTGATATTTTTCCATTAAAACAAAATTATAATTTTCTCCAATAAGGTAAAAGCTTTTTGATGTAGAATTGTATGCTAAAGTAGTGTTAACAAGTTTGGCCTAAAAAATAAACTTTTGTCGGGATTATTTAAATTTTTTACTTTGGGAATTATTTCAGTTCTTACAGACGAATGACTGTATGGATTTTTTTTATTTTGGTGAATCATATTTATTGGCAAGAGTACACATTTTGGCGGCTCATGTCCCTTTTAAATAAGCTTTAAAAACGATTACTACAGGAAATATTTGATTATTCAGGGTTTCTCAGTGTCAAATGACGTTGTTATAAATTGTGATATATTTAATCCAATGTTATTCCCACTGGGCTGAGATTTAGTGCTGTAGGGCCTACTGTTGAATTTTTACTTTGACAATAAAAATGTATTTCTCTTTGTTCACACCAAATTCTCACAATATTACCTGTATTTTGGTTTATGGTTGTACATTATTCCACATTATCACAATGCAGTATTTACTTTTGTTCTCACAATATCAACTGTTATTGTTATGGTAAAGTTGATGTCTCTCATCCTCTCCCCTCCTAGGTATTTTCTTTATCCGTATTCCACTGATGATAGCCTTGCTTTAGCTACTATTGCTTTTTATTAAATTACCTTTCCGATAAAAAATGATTTCGGCATGACCACCTAGTAAGTTTTTTGTTGCCTTTACTTGCTTTTCACCTAAAAATTTACTTCGTGATGATACCTTAATTCTCATTGGAATATTGTTTTTTGTTGATTGACTGGACAAGTTATTAGCCAAAAACTACCATAGCCATGGCACCTGCAGAAGGATCGAGGCTGCCAATCGCTCCAACCAGGGGGCTGTTTCTCAACACACTTACGCCCGTCATAACTTTGCGCCTGGTCGTCACATAATGTTGAAGGCATATGTTGCCATGACAGTTAGGCCTTGCATTGGACTTACTTCGGGCGTAAATGTTTTGAGAAACAGCCCCCAGACTAGTTAATTCTTGTTACACTGAGTCACGAGTTCCAATCTCAGTGGGGTTACACTTGATCACCCTATGTGACGTGGTTGCCAGGTACCTGCTAAGTTAGGGGTTTCTTCAGAACAGAGCAAGGTTTCCTCCACCATTGATAATGCGACATCCTCATATAATGTGGAGTATAGCAGAAAACCTCATTCAATCGATATTCAGTAAATACTGTATCTTTTGCTGATTGTTTTTCAAAATCATGCATCTTTGCCAGGTGGGTAAAACTATTTTTTTCCTAAGGTGCATCTTTCTCATCGGGCCTATGAAGATTGTTCTGTGAAATTACATGTATGTTCAATACAACTGTGATATCTTTCTTTGTATGGTATTAGGGGCCTACTCTTTAAACAAGATTCCTCTTCCATCCTATAATTGTTGAGTAACTTCATTAAGCTTTCTGCCTTGTCACTTGATCCCACTATGGGATGAGTTGCGAGGTAGTACCAGAAGCTTGAGGGTTACCTATGGACAGAGCTTGATTTCCTTCCCAGTTGAACCTAAACCAAATAATGTTGAATGCTATGTTCTAATTATTTGTGGTACGAAAAAGCTTTGATAATTTCAGTTTGTAAAACTGTAACAGAATGTCATTTTTTTGTTGTATGAAATAGGATAAATATACTCAAAAATATGTATCTATAGAATGTTATGCAACTTTGTAAAGATTAATTCTATTCTACAATTCTGTCATGGAAGTTGAAGTAAGGTAGTAAAGTGTACAGCTGTATTTGTACCTGGCTGATCAAGGCAATGCCGCCATATAAGTGAAATATTCATGAGTGCAGCGTAAATCCCCAATCAATCAATGTATTTGTACCTTTATTTTTCAATAAACAAAATCGTTCACGCATTGGTGTCTTCTGTTCATGGCTCTTTAGGTAGTGTGTTAAATCTGAAGTCTCCCAACAATGGGTTTCAAACAAAAACAAGGCCTCGGTGGCTGTCAATGGTGTTAAGTTTTTCAGGCCGACAAAGGCCTGCCATCAACAAGTTTTTCATTTGATACTCGTGGAAAGTTTGGGCTTCCTCCAGGCATAAAGCACCTACCCAGCACACAAAACATGGCAATGCCTGTAATCTAGAGTGTGGTGAAAAGCATCAATCAATCCATTTCAATCCAAATTAGTCCTAAAAGCATCTGGGAATTTTCTGAATAAGGCTAGACCTGGTACATGCCCCATATTTACTACCCCATTAGTCCCCCTCCTCTAGACCTATTACCTTTCTTTGCCTGGAGGAAACCCCGAGCTTTGACAAGTACCTGCTAGCTCTTCCACATACTGCGATTGAGTGAAAAATCAACTAAGAAATTAATCAAAATACAGGCCATAGGATTCCACGGTAACGATCAGTTCCGGTAGCCTGTTATTACCGTTGTTCTAAAACTACGGAAACCAAAATCTGTTACCCATCATGAAAGCCAGTATATGGTATGATGTAAATCGAAACTAGCACCGGTTGGTTCCCAGCATTTCAATATACGGAACCGATTCAATGTTTCTGACGGACACCGAAATTATATGGCTAAAAATATGAATTGGCCCAACAGACAGACATACTAACCTTCATAAATAACAGAGAATATCCTCCAAATAAGAACTTGCAGAAGAACTGACCAACGTACAGACTTGACCAAGTACGTAGGTGCCCACCAAAAAGCTATAAATAAAACTCTGACCAGCGCTTCAACTTTAGTTGTAATTTACAGATGACAGTTAGCGCAAGTACATTACGTTCCACCAACAAACATGGTCTAGCAAAATTTACCATGGAAATAGTTTGACACACACAAATTGTAAAATCTATTTCACTTATTTGACCACAATGAGCATAACAATGAAATAATCTAAAAGGCTTGTGTAAAATACACAATGTTTTCATCTCAATCAATGGTTATCACCAGGAACTGTCACAAAACTAATACAGATAAAAGAAAATAGTGGTTTATTCAGCCATGTATTCATTGCTTACACAGTATACAATGTGAAACCAGAATTCTTACCCACAGAAATTCTTTATGATGGAAAGGTGATACAGGACCATATCAAAGGCATTACAGAATAGGCATGGAAGAGTATTCAAAACCAATTCATAATTCTCTCTAATAATGACCAACTGCTAGTCCACATGATTACCTTATAGCCTGGGGCACTCCATGATGGCCAATCTTCACAATGATACAGTCTAACTTATAGGCAGAAAGGGCAATGATATACATATTTCTTACAAATAATTTTGTGAAAAGTACAAAATCAAGACATGGTCATAAACAGCCAAAAAAGGGCCAAGCACGATTTGATCTACAAAAATATCAAGCACAGTAAGTCTCAGTGATTTCAGTTTACCAAACAGTTCATGTATAAAAAAAAGGCAGCATTGAAAATGTAAGCACCATTATTTCTTCGTTTTACAGTTGGCGTAGTTATACATTTGTATGAGACGGGACAGTTTAACAAGGGGACATTATCACAGAGAATCAGATCTTAATGCTGAATAAAAAGCTTTTACAATTAAACGGTTTACATAGATGAATGAGGAAAAATTATGTTTGTTTAATTCATAACATACAATTTTCTGCCTTCTTTTGACATCGCTTTTGGTTGTTTTATTAATGGGATATAACAAGTGCCATTCTGATTGAAACCTTTCTCCTTCCTAACACTCCCACAAGAAATTCTAAACTGTCACTTCCATTTATGGTGAATAAAAAAGAAATCCATACAAGACAAAAACACTAAATGATAGTTTTAGATAAATTGGTCATAAAGGGTGTTAAATTATTTCATATTTATATGCCACATTTATTGTAATTCCACAGAAAGTATTCTGGAATCATTTCACACGTTTTCGGTCCAAAACATTTAAAAGTGAAATTATATCACGCACAAAATTAAACCTTAACTAAAGAGTATTTCTTTTGTAGAGAAGCTGTTATACACTGGACTCAACACAATAGCAAATAAAATAGACACTAATATATGCAGTATTTCTGATCAGCTACATGCAACTATCGCCTGAATTGAGATAACAGAAAAACAAAGGCAAGCATATGTCTCTAATCCTTCCAATCTTTTTTAATTTCCACTGTCCATTCCCAGTCCAAAAACACGTGCTTGTCGTCATCCACAAATTTACTTCTGATATTATACTGTCCCCGGGCAAGCATACCCTTAGGAGCTTCATCTGCTGGGGTTGTATAACACTGCAATTCTTTCTTTGGTGGATAGCTTCCAACCATATAGTTGTTCTTGTCAACTAAAACATAAAACAACAGGTTAAGACAGTGAGATTGTGATTTGGTATTTTTCGATGAAAGCTTCCATTAAATCCATTTCATGAAAAGTTTAAAAGGACATGAACTGCTATTTTGTTGATAATTTTTTAACATTTTAATACTCATTGCCACTTCTCTCAATTAGTGGTACAGGGCAGGATTGAGTACGCCTATGTTATAATGCCTTAAGCTGCCAAATATACATGTAGGGAAAATTTTGCTAATCAGTATTGAACTGATACAAACAGCTACAATTTTTCTCAATAGTATTTCTCTCGGTAAATAAAAACATATCAACGTTAATCTCTAGTGAGGAAACTCAAAGTTTGATAATACAGAAAGTTTCAAATGAAGGTTGAACAGGAGATTAATCCGGTTAACAATTTGACTGGACTTATCAATTCATGACTGTTGCCAGTTACCAACGCCATATAAGTGAAATAATCTTGAGCGCGGCGCAAAACAATCAATCAACCAATTCATGACAGCTGCATGAAATTGTTTCACTTGGCATTGGCAAAGATAATAAAGCTATTTATAAAATTATTACTAATTCTTTTTGAATCTCAATATGTTTATCTTTGTATTTGGACATTTACATTAGATTGTCTTCTAGACAAGTCAATAGCATTATTAGCCCATTTTATGAGCAGCGATCAGTCCAGCTGTAAACGATTTCTTCGCCAGTTTATTCAGAGTTTGTCCAACTAACCTTGCAATTATCCGCAATAAGCCCAATATTACCTGATCTATATTATTCATTGAACTGGTAGCCCTTTGACAGGGCAGGTTGAGAGAAAGATAGTATCCGACTACATTGTATTCTGATAGGCAGGTTATTCCTTTAAAAGGGATTCGATTCAGTGGGTCCTACTGTATAATCATTTGTGTCAAGTTGTGTTCCAGAATTAAATTACCTGTTATTCCTTTCCGAGAGAATACTTGGTGGTACCTCAGACCATGTATAATCTCCCTTTGGACATAAAAATATATTTTAATTTTGTAAGAGACGCCTTCCTTTATCACCACATGGGTATTCTTTATGGCCTTTTTATCCTCTACAAAAGAAAGGAAAGAAATTTTTCACAAATGACAAACAAAAGACTCAATGAGCATCCCTAGTAATTCAGACTTTTAAGCTCATTTAAGTGACGTTTTTTTAGCTGACAGGGTAAAGAGATGCCGCTGCAACATCTTCTTACAATTTTCATTAAACTATATAAGCTGTCACAACTAATCTAGCTCTTTGGCTTTAAATCTAAGAACAAACAAATGTACCGTATAAGATGCCCGTAATAGTAAATTCATATTCAATACAAAAGATATGCTTTGAACCAATTTTGACTGGAAGAATCTGTTGGTCAACTAATTAAGACTGGGGCTTTGTGACTTATCACAATTGTAAGGATGTATACCTGAAGCCATACAGCCAAAATTATTGAGACCCCAATTTAATTTTGGTAAGCGACACTTCCCCTACCTATAAATTACCTATATCTACCTAAAAATAGTTTTTAAGTTAAGGAGCTGCTAATCTGGTACAGACAAGCAGACAGACATTTGTAGTCATTAACAGCCATTTCCTTAATTACTGAATGCCAAAAGGCTGGGTGACTGTTTTGGTCGCAACAAATATTAGGACCCCATAATTATTTTGGCATGTCTATCGGTAAGCTACTTATCAATTTTTTTTTAATCCATGCAATAGATATGAAGATATAAGGCCGACAACAATCGAAGACGAATGAACGGACATTGGTACAACAAAAGCAGCTGATAAACATTAATCTATCTAATGCTTTTTAGGAGATCTGCAAACATGCATAAAAAGTACAGCGGTTTCAGATGAAAATGTATTCTTACGTTCTAAATCTACTTCAACATCTGGTCGTCCTTCCACAACTAAAGCAAGCTTGACAGGAACAGCATTTGGGCGATCTTTAACTGGAATAAGAACGAAAAATTGATACTTCAACTTGTGCAATAGGGCCGAGTTGTTCAAAAGTGTATTAGGCTTAATACAAAGAAACTCAATAACAAAGAATTTCATTTGTGACGTTACAAAGTTAAACCGGTATTAAGTCAAATACACAGGGATTCATAGAAGTCCAAAATTTACAAACCGAAATTGAAAAATTCAGTTTCTTAGAAGGCGAAATTCAGTTTTTTTTTAATTTACTGACCATTTTAGGATTAAAATTGAGTTAAAATCTATGTTACAAACCAGTTCCAATTTAATATTTCTTTTTTTCTGAAAGTATGAATTCCAAGAAAAAAATCTGATTTGACAAAAACTAATGATAATAATATATATGTATAGTCAAACCTAGATCAAAGTTATCCCTAATCTCTTCTTCATGTGCAACAATAAAAAAAATACACATTGATTTAGTTAGAAATGAATTGAACTATTTGAGAACTATGGTTCAGGGGAGGTAACTAACTTATTATCGTAATTTCATGTTGTAAGAGTTGTCTCCCCTTTTTTTTCTATACGACCAAAAACAACTGAATAAATATAACAAGTCGCGAATTATTACGATTATTGTGGGTAATACTCCCCAAAATTTCTCAGTTCATCAAAATCAGCTTATTTTAGAAATGTTTAGGTAATTAAAAAGACTTCCAAAGTGCAAAATAAGCCATGTTGTGAAGACACTGAAAACGAGTATCTAAACAACAAGAGAATGACGGTCATGGTCGTTTGACGGCTGTTTCTAAATAAACTTTTCCCTTGAACTTAGATTTTTTCATCATAAGCAGTGGATATCAATCAAACAATATTCAGTTTTTCACGCCCAAATTGAGTTTGGAAATTTTAGTTTTCAAAAGGAAATTTTAAACTGAAAATATTGAGTTTTTCAACACCAAATTCAGTTTTAAACTCAATTTTACGAACCGAATATCGGTAAGTAAATTGGACGTGTATGAATCCCTGATACACTTTTGAAAATCGGGCCAAGATAACGAATGCTTAAGTTCGACCATACATCCTGATGGGATTATTTCCCAATCAACCACCATCGAACCTCCCTCAATACTCTGGCATTATTAGGCGCCACTGGCTGTATAAATACATTTGTATGTTTAATGCTCATCCTTATCAGCAATCATGGTCAATGCAATATTGAATCATTTTCACATCTCTGATGAAGTTCATTATATAAACTTAAAAGTGACTTATTTAAAAAAAACAGTGAAATGGCCTGTTAGAGAGTTCTGATACTCATCTTACCTAAGTTAGACAGTCTACCACTCTACCTACACATTAAAATACTTTTTGCATACATACATGTACAAGGAATAATGTTATTTAACTGCCCCTTGCTGGCCCGGACCATAGCTGGATACCAGTAAGACAAAGGTTATTTTTGACAAGAATATTCTTACCCAGAGAAACTTTGATAGCTGATTAATTAGTGTAAAAGAGACAGGGATCTAAATATCATTTGCGTAGATTTGTTTTGAAATAAGACGGCCTACTTACACAATTCTATTCCAGCTTCACCCCCCTGTAACAGGTCCTTTTTATATCTTTGTAAACTTTCATCATCAGCATCTTGCTGTAACATTTCTGTCAGGGCTTTTTTCTCAGGCACCTTGTAGTTTGGGTTATCATCAACTTCATCTGTCTCTATCACTTCTTCTGGTTGTTCTGCCATTTTTGAATTTCTACAAAATAATAAAATACAGCTGAGTTATAGAAAACTGGCATATTCATGTTAGAAAACTCTTGATAGATCTGTACTAGTATAAAATGTTATTTCTAGGACATGGAAGGCATTTGGGATACCCATTAAGCCTATAACTATAAAGGTTGGTATACACTGAGAGTTTAGCGGTGACCCAAATCAACCAGACTGGAAAATAGCGTCATGTCCCATGGAAAAAGGGTGTGTATACAATTCTACAACGCAAATCTGTGTCAGTCGACATCATGCGTAACGTCCCATGGAAAAAGGGTGTGTATACAAGTCTAAGACTCTAAGAACACAAGTTGTCCTCTAAGCCTCGCTTTCGGATTGAACATATATGTTTATCAAGAAAATCTGACAGCAAGGCTTAGAGGTCAACTTGTGTTTGTACATTTCCCAAGATCATTTTGAAGGAAGCGAGTCGTAGATTCGGGCTATCCTTGGAAAAATGATGAGAATGCAACACAAATGTGAGTGTTTGAACGCTTTTTTTGTTGTTGAAATGGCGAACTAAAGCATCGAATTGAATGCGTGTTAAGTTTGGGCCGATTGCATTGCTTAAATAGACCCTTTCGGCTTAGAACGTGTTTATGACGTTGTTCGAATTGTAGGGCATTGACGTCCTCTCTCTGTTGCCGTCGCTGTGACGCGCCTCTTTTGCATTACGTCATAGAGGAAATATACACGATTCTGACGTCAGATTGATCCAAAAACTCAATTTAACTTCATTTTGCCCTACAACGAGGCTTCTGCGTAAGCGTCAACTTAAGCCAAAAGGGTCTATTAGGAGAAATTGAGAGAAAATCTGCGAACAATGTGGTGATTCTAATAAGTTACATGTTTCAATATGGCAGGTTCTTCAACTCTGTTGGCCACCCATCATCAATATACTTTGGCCACAGAGTTTGCAGGGGTGTGAGAGCAGGCCCGAAAAAAAAGAGGAAACTTCGTCAGGAATCCCCCCTCCTCCCCCTACACGCCTAATTGTGGACGAAACAACACGCTCACAACTAACACGAAAAGCACGAGTTGGTCTTATAATTTTATGTTTTGCTGCGCTCACAAATTACAATCATTGAATCACATGGTCTTCCACATCGTAAGCACAAATGCTAAACTAACTTTTCAAAATGGGAACCTAAGCTTCTTGATTAAAACTAGAAGTCCTAATTAAAGTATTGTCAGTTCATCCTATCATGACCAAAGGCCAAACATTTTTGACCGCAAGCGTTAAAATATTATATGTCCGTTTTCAGAGCAAGAAAATCTTGCTTTTTAATCTGTCATTTTGATGGGCAGTCTTCACAAATTTGAGTCAGGTTATGTCAAAATCGGACAGTATCCTATTTATAGAATTAGGAACATCACTGTACAGACAGCCTACGTGGGCCTATATATAGACAGGCCAATAAGCTAACATACAGTGAGTAAGTTGTTACGGCAAAGCCTTCGAACAAACATTCACCAGTCATCCAGGCGCGCACTCTGCAGGAGAGTTTTAAACCTTCTGTCAGTCGATACATAAACAAAATTGTCAGTTCACACGGATTTATGAAAAACGACGTAGACAAGTCAACTATTCACAAAAACGGGATTTACTGAGTTTCCCGCGCAGGTCTTACACCCCTGAGTTTGGGTGAGTGAGTGATTTGGGTTTTACGTCCTGCTCAACAGTATTTCAGTTATATGAAGACGTTGTCTCCTTGTTGCAGGGCGGATTTCCAACGCTCTTTTAGGTGCTGCCTCACCGAGACGGCTTGCCGAAGACAACCAGCAAGCCCCCTCACCCAGTCACACTATACTGACACCGGGCCAAGCAGTCACTGCTCTAACTCCTATTGCTGAGCGCCAAGCGAAGCAACAGCACCTACCACTGTTAAAGTCTTTGGTCTAGCTCGACCCATGCTTGAACCCGGATCTCCCAGGCCTGAAGCGGACGCTCGACCGACTGAGCTATCGGGGCTGGTTCCCGGAGTTTGGAGATCTTCAACTAAGCCTCATCAGTAGTAGCCGCACTCGTGTGTCTCTATCCTGGTTTACTTACTTTGCCGGTCAGGTAGAGCCACACATTAAACCGCCATTATAAGGGTGAGATAACTCGTGTAACCTCATTAGGCCAGTTTTTATGCTATGCTTTGCAAAGAATGATTTAACAGTTTAACAATAGATTTCGAAGACATCTGAATTCTGGTTCAGTGAAAAGAGGAATGTTTCAAAGATATAATAGGCGGTAATAGCTGAAAGGTAGTTGAGATTAAGGATAGTTAAGACTTAGCTTAAATCTGAAGTCCTTCCAAATAATTCATTTAAAAGCTGTAAACTACATCAGTAGTAGGCCTACATGGATTTATTTTTGGAAAACTACAGACTGAGAGTGTGCACGGAAAGGTCAAACATGTGACTGTGAGTAGATTTTCGGTTTACAATGGCGCAATTTGTTTTAATTCAACAAGTTAAATCCGACTCGTTATCTATATTCTGACATTTGCTGGTCGTCGGAATTTAACATCTCCGACACCTTTTCTGTAATGCTGTTTTGGACAAATATGAAACTTTACCTTAAGTCAGAATTTTCATTTCTTAAGATTCCTGTGTTGATGACAACATGTTTCATAGTTTTCTAGTGGTTTTTATCGGTAAAATTCCGAAATATTTGTTGTTTTGTTACAGACAATTTCAAATCGCGTCTTTCAAAAAAACAACGGCCACAAACACAACGAACCGTTTAACCAAAAGGGGGGTAATCTTCTTGTTCAGTCTCGCGATGGCTGCACACTTTCAAGCTATCCGATAAATCCCTGAAGCTGGCGATAGCACGTGGCTGACAAAAATGCAAAATGACAGATTTTTTTCTTTTTTATTTCATCAAATAAGCAGATAATTTTACTTTTACATTCTTTCAACACAACCTCAACCCCCTACGAATATTGGGGTCGCCGAAGTCAACCATGGCAACCGATCTGGATCATGCGCAAAGATATTTTCATCCCATTGGACTTTCGTCGGTTCAGTGCATCACTAGTTAAACAATGGCGGATAGTGAATTCCGTCCTGACGACATAATGAAAATCAGATTATTGAACAAGGAGGCGGGTAAGGAATTCACTTTGGTGAATTAAATTTGTTTAGGACTTATAAGAAACAAATTTTAAGAGATTTGATGTACATGACGAGTTGACTTAGAACCTGTCATTCACAACAAGCTTGTAAGTTGTATTGTAAATGGAACATGATGATGTCGATGAACTGTTGTAGAACTCGATAGATCGGCGAAAACGAAAGAGATGGCAGATAGAGAGGAAATTGTCTATTTTGTCCAAACTTTATCCACCGATCGGTCGATACTATTCCCCGTCGTTCGGCGGTTTACCCACCGATCTATGGACAACCCGCCGATCGGCGACTTTCCCTAACCAGATCTACGGGACAGCGCTAGGGGCGTATTCTTTCCTTCCTTCCTACTCAGACAGTCAGAGATCCAACCGGTGTGTTATGCCACCTATGGGCAACATAGTTCTACAGTGCACAATAATCCATAATTTGAAAGATGCATAGAATTAAGAAGTTAGAAGACAGACTTTGTACAGACAAATTGAAACTCACGATAAGGGAGACAAGGATCTCACTTTCTAAAGAAATCTAAGTCAACAACTCGTAAAGTTGTTTTAAAATGGCGACCCTCTGAATTCTACTTCCGCCCAATCACTTCCAATTACCGAAAAATATGCTCTTTTGGTTTCGATGTTCAGCTAAAGTTTGAAAATACTAGTTATATGTAAGAGGATAGCCATAAGTATCAACCATAGATAATTCAATTTCAGATTTAACAAACAACAAAAACGGCTTTTCTGGGGCAAAGTTGAGGTTACTCAACTGTTTTACTTTTACTAGTAAAACTAAGTAAAACTAAAAGTTAAGTTAAGAACTTAAAATGCGCAATATCAAATGGCGGAGCAGTGTACTGATGTGCCTCTTTTGCATTGTTCGGGATTATAATTCTATTGTTTTCATTCATTTGGAGTCACTCAAATCGTTTGGGTTTCATGTGGTGTTAACGCCAAAACTACATCTAAATCTAATTAGATCTTGATTTGTGTGGCACTTGAGTTTTCTAGATCATTGGGCGTTAAAATAGCTCCCATTGGCCGATATATATATTTTCGAACTACACAGTAATTGACCCTTTGGATAAATGTCACAAATTGTCATGTACACGAGGAGTCTGCTAGCTGCATTCAATTTGATTTTTGTCCTCTGATCTTTCTGGCAGGCAAAGTAAGTACAACAGGATGAGACATAGCCCAGGTGACTATCGATCCTGCCATTCTGTTGTATACTATAGATAGTCGAGACTGAGTGCGGCTAAATAAGCTACTGAGTGTTGTGCTTTCAGTTTCAGTGTCACACTGTCACAGTGTCAGTGTCACTGTCACTGTCAGTGTCAGTCTGTAGTGTACTGAATAGTGTAGGACCTAGCCTGTGCCGTAGTGTAGGTGAGGGTTTGAATTGAACACTCACTGTACGTTTTCATATAGTACCAGTAGAACTAGAAGTTAGGAAATTTCATTTTTTGCCAAAAAGTTTTGACATCATTTATGATTTAGCATTTTTAATTTTATATGAAAATGAAAGTTTGATTTGTAACGATACAATATAAAATTACAATTCTTTTTTAGCCCCAGGTGACTATCCTGCCATTCTGTTGTACTGTTGTATACAACAGATTGGCTGGGAATGTCATCCACAGCAAAAGCAGCGATTAGCTACGGTTTTGAGGACTGAAAGTGTTATCTTACCTCTTTTCGCATGCATGTTTTGCTCATTTTGTATTTAGACAGATCTTGATTATTTTTTGTGGCTGTATGAAATTGTTTTTTGATGGGGTGAAAATTGTTCCTAAACTTTTCCACAACAGACTGTACTTAATGGGTTTGACAACCGATACAAGTACGCTTACGTTGCAGTTAATACATTTGATCAGCGTTTCCGCCAGAACTTTGTATTGATGAGTGTCAACACTCTGTTACCTGGACTAAAAAAGCCCTGTAGTCTGCCACTTTCTCGTAAGTATTCATAATTAAAGTAATAAATATTGTTATTGCAGAATAGGATCATTGATGCCTGAAACATCATGCAGAGGGGTATTTATGAAAGGACAAGAAATTACACTTTGTAGACATTGAATATGTTGTGTCAAAGATGTGTTCGTTCAAAAGGATTCCGGTCATTTATACGATTTGTGTCCACATCATCTGGACGAAGTAAGAAATCACAACATGTGTGTGTTGTGGGAGGAGGGCCGGCTGGATTCTACACAGCACAGCATATTCTAAAAGTAAGCAAATCGATCGTCTTTGTTACCAAGCGTCTGATCGGCTCAATCGGAATATACTGTCCTATCCCATCAACAGCAAAGAACGATTCCATATTTCTTCTCCTCTGTTGTATTATATTTTACAAAAAAATTATGTTGACTCAACCCAGCTTATTGACATTGTAGATTTACAGACCAGGGGGCTGTTTCTCATAATATTTACCGCTGACGTAAGTTGAATGCAAGGCCTGTCACGGCAACATATACCTTCAACATTTACGTTACGACCAGGCGCAAAGTTGCGTCGGAAGTAAATGTTTTGAGAAACAACCCCATGTTGACAAACATACAGTAACATGTATACTTGACCAGTTATTTAGTTACGTGAAAAAATAAACCTCGACGATTTGTAACCCACTGGAGGTTTGTGCTGTGGAATAAGCCGATTACCTAATAATAATAATAATATTCTTTATTTCAAGAGGGTTACATATATAAAATACACTCAATCAGCTGAATAGCTGTTCTACCTTGAGGCCCTCAAAACTGTTAGCATCATGACATAACAATGGTTTACATATATACAGTGAACATATACATAAATACAGACATTTTTACAAAGACAAAAATTATTAAGTACATAGATCATGACGATATTTGTTCTTAAAACTTACTACTGAAGAAGCAGTTTGGGTAGATAATTGGAGAGAATTCCAAATACTTGTTCCGGAGTAAGATAAGGATTTCTTGAACATTTCGATACGAGGGAATGGCACAGATAATTTGTACATTTTTTGTGACCTGAGAGGCATATGTTTAGTTTGAGCTTGGGTGAATAAATCCATCATGTAAGATGGGTAGTCACCAGAAATACATTTATACACGGTGACAGCTATGTTTAATTTTACATACTCTTCAATGTTTAGCCAGTTAAGGGCTTTAAATAACTCATGTGATGGCGTTTTCTTAGTTTTACCCAAAATAAGTCTTGCTGCCTGTTTTTGTAATTTACTAATCCTAATGATGAGGTTGTTTGAACAATTTCCCCATATAGGTAAACAATAATTGATTTGCGGTAAAATATATGCGTTGTAAAACAAAACCCTTATATTAAATGGTAGTAAGTGCTTATGCTTACGTAGAAAGGACACCAAACATGATATTTTTTGGCAAACAGAATCAACATGGTTAGACCAAGTTAAAGTGTTGTCTACATGCAATCCTAGTATTTTTAAATTCTTTGTTTGCTTTATATTGACATCATTAAAAGTAATCTCAAAGTTATTAGGATGACAAGATTTCTTTGAGGTTCCAATCAACATTGATGTGGTCTTCTCAGGGTTGATTACCATTACATTTTCCTCACACCACTGAGACACTTGCGATATTCCTATATTAAGTTTATGCTGTATAGTCTTAATAGATTTGGAAGAAGCATACAAAGATGTGTCATCAGCATAGCTATCAACATTACATTCATCAATAAACAATACAATATCATTAACATATAAAATAAACAAAAGAGGTCCCAATATGGAACCCTGGGGAACTCCAGTAGTAACTTCGAGTTGTTTTGACGACACCTGACCAATGCAAACTACTTGTTTCCTAGCAGTCAGGTAAGACTGCATCCAAGACAGAGCATTTGGACTAAATCCATACATTTCTAATTTTGTCAGAAGTAATTGGTGATTTACTAAATCAAAAGCCTTTTTGAAATCAATTGAAAGGACTCCAACCAATTCATTGTTATTTAAAGCATACATCCATTGTTCAGTCATTTTTGTAAGGGCTGTAAAACAAGAGTGTTTAGGTCGAAAACCTGATTGGTTTGAATGGAGAAGATCATTGGAAGAAATGTATGTATATAACCAGTCATGTACATGTCTTTCTAAGATCTTTGATAAAATTGGCAATACAGAAATTGGTCGATAATTTCCAGCTGAACCCAATGACCCACTTTTATGAAGTGGAAGAACTTTAGCTGCTTTCCATCCATTTGGGAATATTCCAGTTTTTATACTTAGATTGATCAGATTGGCAATTGAAGGAGCAATTATATCAGCACTGATTTTAAGAAATTTCGGGCTTAATCCATCCAAACCTGTACTTTTAGTAGAGTCTAGATTTAGAAGATAGGTAAAGACGTAATGGGTTGTTATAGGTGGGATGGTAAATTTATTTCCAGGTGGAAGTCTCTGATGAATAAATGATTTTAACTTACTTAAAGTGATTGTAGGAGCTTTATTTTCTTGAGCTAATAGGCGTTCTGCTGCATGGATGAAGAACTTATTCAATTCATCAGCAATATCTATAGATTTTGTATGTTTTTTTTCACCAGCCTCTATCATATTAGGAACTTTACGTGTATCTTTGAGATTAAGTTTCTTAAGTATAGTCCATGTGTCTAATTGTTGTCCATTTTCTATGATAGTTGTGATCAAATTTTTCTTAGCTTTAAAAATAAGTGAATTAACATGGTTTCTTTTTTGCTTAAATAGTTCATTTTGTTTAACTTTTGATGTCTGATTTCTTTATCTCATGGCTAACACTATTTCCTCTGTCAACCACTCTGGTTGCCTAATTTGTTTAACCCGTTTATGTAAAACAGGAGCATGTTGATTAAGTACATCAGTAAATACTTCGACCCATTCATCTAGAGCCTTGCCTGGGTCTATATAACACTGCACAAACTTCCAGTCAACAAAAGAAAGATGATTACGAAAATTATCATAATCGAACGATTTCATAGATCTGTAAATAATAGTTTTGTGACAATTATCTTTTTGAAAGTTACATTTGCGACATAGAAAAGTTGCTTTATGATCACTAAGTTGTAACTCCCGAACATCAGAAAAACTTATTTTATCCACATTAGTAGTGTAAATGTGATCGATGAGCGTCTCACTGGTACTAGTTATTCTTGTTGGTTTATTGATGAGTTGAGTAAGTGTAAAAGATTCACAGCAGGAAATCCAACTGCTTGGAGGCTCATTTAAAAGATTGATGTTAAAATCACCTAATATTATTATTTCTTTATCTTCTGCATAAATTTCCTCAAGAACATTTTTATATTCCTCAATCCACAGAGCAGGTGCACTTGGTGGTCTGTATACAAACCCTAAAATAAAAGGCTTAGCCTTTAGTAACATAATTTCTAACCAGATGATTTCCAATGTAGTAGTCTCTAAATCAATACGTCGCTTATAATTAAATTTGTCTTTTATAAAGACTATCAAACCTCCACCACTTTTTCGTAACCTATCCTTTCTTTCAATTGAAAACCCTGAAATGGACAACAGATTTTTACCATGTTTTTTCTTCAGAAAAGTTTCAGAAAAGCCAAGTATGTCTACCACCTTGTGAGATTTTGTTAACAATATATTAATCTGATCAATCTTTGGCAAAATATGTTGAATATTAACATGGCCAATTTTCAGCCCTTTTTTAGGTAAACATAAATCTACAAAACTGTCTAAGAAAACAGAATTAGTACGGTGCAGGGGAGGTTGAGCAACTGGGAAAGGGAAATAGTTTTTGTTAGTTTTGGTTGAATTCTTTGGTTTGTCATCATTTTGTAAAGAAGTACAATTACTATTATCAACATACGACTATATGTTTATAAAGGATATAAAGTCATCATCTGGTGTATCTTCAGCCAGTAGGCCTACAGACTGAAATGGCTCATTGTATTTTATAGGTGGTATAGAAGATATTTTTGTTGTGTCAACTTCTTTGTCTGTTTCTATTGGTAACTCAAGATCAGATATTGGTTTGGTACATAATTGATCTGAGTCTGACACAATATCATAAGTTACGACCTTTCTTTCTTTCGAAATCTGAAGCTTCATTGGAGTTTGAATATTAGAAGTTAAATTACATTTGTTATTAAGAACTGAATTTGTATGATCACAGGTTTTTACGGCACTCATCTCATCCACATTGCCAAATGTTCAGAAAGAACACATCTTTTGTTTATGACCAGATTGATGACAGTTATTGCATGTTACAGGGTAAGAATGCCAACATTTGGATTCTAAGTGATTAGATTCACCACACTTATAACAGAATTTAAGGCCTTGAGCGAGAGGTTGATTTTTACTTATTTTAACAACAGACACAGTGTTATTAATGTTCCTGATTAGCTTGGACGAACCCTTGGCACTTAAATGTAAGCCATCTCCAACAAGAAGTTCCCTATTGACCTGACCATTGCGTTGATAGAATGTAACTTCATTGTCAACAAATCTTAGAGTGTAGTAATTTGCAAGACTTTTCAGTCTTCAGGTATCACATATCTGGCATGATCCATACGTGGACAGAGTCCAGAAATAATGATCTCTGTTTCTGGAGTAACATCATATATCAGGTTAAGAACATTATCATATTGTAGTTCAATGTCATCTAAGCAATCTTGAGTATTATTTGTTCCAACTTGGAGTACAATTGTCTTGTATTGATCTAGATGCATTGATGATAGTTTATTATACATGTCTTGAATAGTTGCACCTCTTAATGTGATGACTTCAACATCAGATTGAAGGCCTCTTGTCTTCACTCCTTGTATCATTGAAGTCCCAATGATGAGTGTTTTCTTTGCGATGGTATGTGTATATTGATCATTCAAGTATGAAGATTGGCTCAAATTTTTAGACCTGTATTTTTTGTTTGAAACTGATATTTTCTCTAACGGTAAAGTAGGTATCTTTTGGCCTTCCGAACACATAGCTTGGCTGCCGAAGGAAGGTTTTTTGTGTACAGGTATATGTTTCATATTTGCCTCTTGCTTTTTAATTAGTCTATATGTTGAAGGTTTATCTTTAGGTCTATTTAATGAAATTGAAGATTTATTTAAATCCTTCTCAGCAACAAGCAGTTCATCTTTTAACATCTTAACCTGTTGTTGGTGCTCTTTGAGAAGCGAATGTAGAGTGGCATTCTCCTTGTCCAGGCGACTCATATCACATCATAGGAGGGATAGAATAGCGCATGGCAATTTTATCTGAACAGAAAAACTATAGGAGGGAGTCATACGTGAGTCACAACCAAGGGCTGCTCATACACTTAAACAATTTCCCTTCTCCATACCATAATTTTTCGAGTAATGTTATTAAGCCTTGGACCTACATTTTTTGTTAGTTTATTGATTGGGTAATGCTTTGGAGTTAATATGCAATAATAAGAAACTAAAAGTAAGCAGGATTCAACGAATTTTAAAAACAAATTAGAGAATTTTCAAAAGATTGAGGGTATATACATGTATTTTTATGCACTTTATAGAGTAGAAAGCAACCATTTATGCTTTCATTTTCAGGGTAACCCATCAGTGAGAGTTGATATATATGAGAAACTGCCTGTACCTTTTGGTTTGGTCAGATTTGGTGTTGCTCCAGATCATCCTGATGTTAAAGTAAGCTCATTTATATATAGCAATAGTCATATATGTGAAATAATCTTGAGTGTGGCGTAAAACACTAGCCGATCAATTTATATAGCAATAAGTCCTCACCTAGTAAACTTGGTTGGTAGCATGGGCGATCTTTTGGTTGGTGGCGTCATCGTGTGTACTTTTGTATCCATATGACCTCAGCTGTTTAGTGTTCCATTAAATTAACCCAATAAATCAATAAAAAATTGCCATGTGATCTAAAATTATTGGTCAATACATGGGCACTAAAGTAATGTATTTGTTGGTATTAGAATACACTGGGTATCTTTTAATTGACCAGAAACTTTTTGTTTTGCAGAATGTAATTAGCACGTTTACACAGACAGCCCAAAATGACCGCTGTACATTTCTGGGTAATGTATCCGTTGGTAAGGATGTCACAGTGGCTGAACTTCAAAAGGCTTACTCTGCAGTGGTTCTGGTAAGACATGTTTATTAATTGTTGTTTCATCCATGGTTAAAGCTTTATACAAGTTTCCGACAGCTATTATCTGTTTTATACGAAAAGCACCCCCCCCCCCCCCCCCCACCTCTTAAGCTGGCCATATAAGGGATATAATTATGAGAGCATCATAAAACATAAATCCTAGAGATCCTCCAACTTAGTTCATCATGGTGTTCTATGGTCTCAGTATTTCACTATGCTTTAGATACTGAATCAACCCTGACCATGTCTGAATGCCATCCTGAGTGTTTGGACTCCGGAAAAATCGTTTTTATAATTTACCTTGTCACTGTTCAAAACTAGTTGCTCTTTGACGCAGAATTTTGACGCATCTGTATTGTAAATCCTCTAAACCCTTGAATAACTATTCTAGTTTGGTCCCCATGTCATAGTTAATAAAACTAACCTATTGTCAACTTCCATAACTTCGCTCTTAAGCCCTGGTTCACTCAGTTCAAGTCTATGCTGCATTGAATTACAAAGGAAGCTTTGCAGAAAATGTGGCTTTCTGAATAAGTAGTCTACTTGGCATATTGATGAGACAGGAAGGACTTGAAATAGTGCGAAATCAACATAGCTTGTTGTGGTGAAGAAAAAAATTACTTGCTCCTTCTAAAACAATGCATGTATTTGATATATTTTAGTCGTATGGGGCTGATGCAGACAGGTGTCTAGGAATACCAGGTGAGGTGGGTAGTTTCTATTTACATTTTCATGTAACACACCCTCAAACCCTCATGCTGGCGTTGTTTTGATTTGGCTTATCCATGTTTGCTTTTTCCTTTTTTGCTGATCTAGCAAGGTAAACATTTAATATGCTGAATACTTTAGCCTCCCTGTAGAGCTGAATTTACACGGTGTGTGGGGGGGGGGAGGGGGATCTTGTCATTGATTGGTACCTTTCTTGCAATAGCTCGTAGCTGTTGAGTAAGACATTAAGCCCCAACCAATCAACCAATGAGAAAGTTCATTTCTCAAACTTTTTTGGGGCTTTGGTGGTCCAGTGGGTTAAAGTGATCGTCCCTCAGTCCCTCACACAGACCTTCCATCGATGCTGCACGGGTTTGAATCACGCTCAGACCAATAAAAATTGAAAACTTCCTGAGTGGATTTTTCACTCGGTTTCCTCCTGGCAATGAGCCCGGTTTTCTCCCCCACTAAATCTGGCAACGCCGTGAAATAATCTTGAGTGCGGCTTAAAACACAAATCAATCAATCAAGCATTTTTATTTTGTCATTCTATCTCTTGATAAGAAAGCTATTCTCCTCTTACCAGTGATATGATGTCCAAGTGTGTTAAAAAAAACCTCTAACTTTTTTAAGGATTTACCTGGTGTGTTATCAGCCCGATCCTTTGTGGGGTGGTACAATGGATTACCCTCTCACGGACAGGTACGTGCTCTCAGTTACTGGGTGTTTCATCTTTGTTATTTGTTTTTGTATTTCTGTCCTGTTAATATCAGACATTTTAATGTATTCATTGAGGGTTTGGTGTCTTCATTGGTCTTACAAAAGCTTTGAACAATTCTGACAATATCCATCAAATATTAAAGTGACATGAGCTGCCAAGTATAGTAAAAATTTCGTGGAAACAGAATTAGCTAATTGGTTGTCATTTTTATCCAAAAGTACAATTCAGAGGCTTTCCGTTGATACGTTAAGGTTACCATTATAATCAACAAAAGCACCTAAAGCCAGGCGTACATCGGCCTTAGAACTGGAAGCAACCAGTCGTAAGGGAGCCACCTGCGACTGAGAGCAACTGGGGGGATCTGATCAGTTCTCAAATCTGGCCGATGTGCGTCCTCTTACCACTGACAGTGTACAGCCGATCGCTCAGTTGCTGACAGTTCCACATGTTCTACTTTCTCACCACTGGTTCCACTCAGTCGCACTGGCCCACCCTGATGTACGCGCCTTTAAAACCAGTGGTAACCTTTTGACCCCGTACATGTTGGTCATGTGACCCAATTTTACACCGGAACACAACAAATTGGCGAGTGGCTGGTGTGATGCAGCATACGATGCACTTGTTGAAATATTTCAATCGCATAATTAACTAGAGGCTGATGAAGTTGCAGCGGGGCAACTTCAAGGTCCGGGATCCCCCGTTAAGTTTTTATGAGTTGGTTTTTCGGTATCGTAATTATTCGCCCCATCCAGACAGAAATCTCTGAAATAAAACCTAAATCCGGTAAATTTAATATTTATTTGCTTATATTTTTCAATCATAATTTGCGTTAAAATGTTTTGCACTGTCTCGGATATTTTCAGTTTGGCAACGTACTATGTGTTATTTATATAATGTCACATCAAATTGTACCAGATTAGGTCTGACTTCTTAGACATAGCAGTCATGGCGCTGGTCACTAAATCAATGTCGCTTTCGGTGTGAAAACCATAATAGGTGTTAGTCGGTAAAATAACTTACAGCTTGAGGTAAGTTTGCTGCTATCGCCAGATGACATTGAAATTTGTCAATAAGCCAGTTGAGGTATTATGGAACAATTAATACGTCAAGTTCTATTATGAGCGAATCATTGAGACCCTGCCTGCTATTCTTTTCCTAATATACTGGGCGTATTTGTATCCTCGATGGTGAAAATATCTGTCTATCATGTTACTTACCAAGATTCTATCAGTAAAATGCACATCTTTCCTTAATATCCTAGGTTTTTGTCCCTTACTTGATATGGGTTTATGTCTGTGTGGTCGAAGATCTTTCTTATAAATATTTGAACATAGTTTTATTAACATCATATTTTCAAACAGTCATATGTTATTGAGTTTTTATTGAAACTGGTTGATTTTCACACAAGACATAGACCTTGATCAACACTATTGGTATGTTGAATTTAAAGTTGATACCTTGAAGAAATTTTGAAAAACTTAAGTTTTTAATTTTTAAATAAAATTCAATATGGCGACAAAACCGTTGATCCAATCAAAAATTACCAAGCAGTTCAAATATGAAGAAAGATGTTGTCTATCTAAATTTAAAAAGCCGATTGCTTTATTTGAAAAATTAGCTGAGATATGACTCATTAAAGTTTTCAAAAATTCAAAATGGCGTCCTGGTCACGTGACCTGTTGCACGTTCATAAAACTTTGGAATTTCATAGATCTATAATAGGTCTACAAGCATAAGAATTTTCGTTAAGTTCCAATAAATGGTTTTCTAGATATTGCATTTTTTTGAAAAGTTAAAAAGATCATAACTTTGACGAATAAAAGTCTGCTATGAATTTTCGCAGAGATTCTTGATTTGGACAACTTATTAGTCCCCCGACTTCTACTAAGTGTATGTGAAATTTGAGCTAAATCGGATGAACGGTTTCGGAGAAGAAAATTGTTGGGCAAATACGCCTTTTTCAAAATGGCGGACAAGCGGCGTAGCGTAGCGACAATTCAGAAAAAATGGACCTAGATAATTTGTTTAAGAATATGTATGTGAAAGATGAGAGTCATGCCTAGAAAACTGTTTGAGTTATATCACCTACAAAAACCGTGGAAAACAAATAAGAATAACTAGAGGCTGATGAAGTTGCAGCGGGGCAACTTCAAGGTCCGGGATCCCCTGTTAAGTTTTTATCAGTTAGTTTTTTGTTATATCGTAATTATTCGCCACATCGAGACAGAAATCTCTGAAATAAAACCTAAAACCGGGAAATTGAATATCTATTTGGTTATATTTTTCAATCATAATTTGCCTTAAACATGTTTAGCACTGTCTCTGATATTTTCCCTTCGGTAACGTACTATGTATTATTTATATAATGTCACATCAAATTGTACAAGATTAGGTCTGTCTTCTTGAACATAGCAGTTACGGCCCTTGTCACTAAATCAATGTCGCCCTCTGTGTGAAAACCATAATTGATGTTAGTCGCTAAAATAACTTACAGTTTGCTGTAAGTTTGCTTGCGAGCGCCAAATGACATTGAAATTTGTCATTAAGCCACTTGTGGTTTTCTGGAACATTTAATCTCTATACGGGAATAATTCCGCAAAAGTTATATTATGGTCTTAAACTAATGAGCGATTGATTGAGACCTTGCGTGCTATTTCTTTTCCTAAAATATTGGGCGTATTTGTATCCTCGATGGTGAAAATATCCGTTTATCATGTTACTTACCAAGATTCTATCAATAAAATGCACATCTTTCATTAACATCCTAGGTTTTTGTCCTTAACTTGATATGGGTTTATGTCTGTGTGGCCGAAGATCTTTCATATAAATATTTGAACATAGTTTTATTAACATCCTATTTTTAAACAGTCATATTTTATTGAGTTTTTATTGAAACGGGTTGATTTTCACACAAGGCATAGACCTTGATCAACACTATTGGTATGTCAAATTTAAAGTTGATATCTGAAAGCAATTTGGAAAAACTCAAGTTTTTAAATTTTTAATAAAATTCAATATGGCGGCGAAACCGTTGATCCAATCAAAAATTACCTGGCAGTTCAAAGATGAAGAAAAATATTGTCTATCTAAATTTAAAAAGCCGATTGCTTTATTAGAAAAATTATCTGAGATATGACTCATTAAAGTTTTCAAAAATTCAAAATGGCGTCCTGGTCACGTGACTTGTTGCACGTTCATAAAACTTTGGAATTTCGAAGATCTATAATAGGTCTACAAGCATGATAATTATCGTTAAGTTCCAATAAATGGTTTTCTAGATATTGCATTTTTTGTTAAAAGTTAAAAACATCATAACTTTGACGAATAAAAGTCTGCTATGAATTTTCGAGGAGATTCTTGATTTGGACAACTTAGCAGTCCCCCGACTTCTACTAAGTGTATGTGAAATTTGAGCTAAATCAGATGAACGGTTTCAGAGAAGAAAAAATTTGGGCAAATACGCCTTTTTCAAAATGGCGGACAAACGGCGTAGCGTAGCAACAATTCAGAAAAAATGGACCTAGATAATTTGTTTAAGAATATGTATGTGAAAGATGAGAGTCATGGCTAGAAAACTGTTTGAGTTATATCACCTACAAAAACCGTGGAAAACAAATAAGAACTAGAAATTGCTGAAGCAATTGCGATTCAAAGTGTGAATCCGAACAGATAAGAGTTTCACATACTCCTTGACTTTTTTTCCGAAAAGTAATTAAAGCGCCGGAAAGATGTACATGTTTTTCGTTAATCGCCAAAAGAAAAAGCGCGGAAGTGAAAGAAAAATTCCTTAAATTTTAAAGATTAAATTAACGGAAGACGTTGGCTGATGAACTGTATCTACTGCATCATCGCTGTGAAATTTCGATTCAATTGGCTATTTAGTGTTTAATTTATACCGTTTTGAATACAGGATTTTCGTTAATCACCAAACGAAAAAGCGCGGACGTGAAAGAAAACATTTTCTAAATTTTAAAGATTCAATTTACGGAAAACGTTGACAGATAAATTGTATCTATTACATCTTACCTGAGAAATTTTGATTCAATCGGCTAAACAGTTGTTAAGTTATTGCGTTCTGAATACAGGATTTTCTATAATCATCAAAGGAAAAAGCGCGGACCTTAAAGAAAACATTTTCTATTTTTGTAAGGTTTAATTTACGGAAGACGTTGACTGATAAACTGTATCAAGTACATTTTAGCTGTCAAATTTGGATTCATTCGGGTAAACAGTTTTTAAGTTATAAGGCTTTTAAATATGTGTGACGTCATCAAATCTAAATGTTCGTTTATTACTTATAGAGCCAGTGTTTTCAATTTGTTGATCGCTGAAACTAGTTTTATTTATGCATATTATGTGTTTACACTGACATATGATATCAGTTTTGCCCTATATCATGTCAATTTTCCTCGGCATATGTGAGAAAGTCCTATAGTACACCTGAAAACGACTAAGTCCAACAATTTAAAATTTGGAACAAAGATTAAAAGTACTTATGGAAATGATAAAAAGCATTTGGCGGTATGTTTTACTTCGTATTTTCAAGGGCTTTGAGATCATCTATAATAAAAGTAACAAAAATCAGTTTTAGAAAAATTCACACTATATTTGATGACGTCATCAATTTTAAATACCAAATATCTCCTAACGTTTTTTTACAATAAACCTCAAATTTGCATTCATAATAGACTATGCTTTGAACTATCTATTGTTACAAAATCAGAGCAAATACTTCTTTTTTTAGGGAGAAGAAAAGATTTACGTATTTGAAACACGATCCAATATGGCGGCCAAACCATTGGTCCAATCAAAAAACCGTTGGCATTTTGTGAACAACAAATTGTCTTGTCTCTCTAAATTTTAAATCGGTTTCTTTCTATCTATATTATTAGCGAAATTAGCATTTTCATAGATTTTAAATATTTAAAATGACGTCATGGTCACGTGACTTTGATTTGGATGTTACAACTTTAGGATATTAGGCACATTGCTGCAATCTATAGTTGTAGAAAGTTTTGTTACGCTAACTTAAATAGTTTTTTAGTTATTGACTTTGGAAAATTTAAGTGATTTTGTCAACATTTCGACCAATAGCGAGCTTCTGGAGTTTTCAAGTGAGATACTTGAAAGTTGCAATCAAGATGCGCTGAAGTAAGTCCAACCTATGTATTTAATTTGAAGTGAATCCATTGAGTGGTTTTGGAGAAGAAGACCTTTGAAGGTTTAGTGCGTTGCCAAGATGGCCGCGAACGTAGCCCTCGAGAAACAATAAAAGTATGCGCATGCATGATTCATTCAAGTTTTGTCGACAGATCCGAAGTTTTAGTGAGTTGAGATTTGTAGTTTTTGAGAAAAAAGGTTTCAACTTGGCGGAAGAAAAAAAAAAAATAATAATAATAATAATAACTAGAAATTGCTGAAGCAATTGCGATTCAAAGTGTGAATCCGAACAGATAAGAGTTTCACATACTCCTTGACTTTTTTTCCGAAAAGTAATTAAAGCGCCGGAAAGATGTACATGTTTTTCGTTAATCGCCAAAAGAAAAAGCGCGGAAGTGAAAGAAAAATTCCTTAAATTTTAAAGATTAAATTAACGGAAGACGTTGGCTGATGAACTGTATCTACTGCATCATCGCTGTGAAATTTCGATTCAATTGGCTATTTAGTGTTTAATTTATACCGTTTTGAATACAGGATTTTCGTTAATCACCAAACGAAAAAGCGCGGACGTGAAAGAAAACATTTTCTAAATTTTAAAGATTCAATTTACGGAAAACGTTGACAGATAAATTGTATCTATTACATCTTACCTGAGAAATTTTGATTCAATCGGCTAAACAGTTGTTAAGTTATTGCGTTCTGAATACAGGATTTTCTATAATCATCAAAGGAAAAAGCGCGGACCTGATAGAAAACATTCTCTAAATTTTTAAGATTTTATTTACGGAAGACGTTGACTGATAAACTGTATCAAGTACATCTTAGCTGTTAAGTTTGAATTCATTCGGGTAAACGGTTTTTAAGTTATAAGGCTTTTAAATATGTGTGACGTCATAAAATCCAAATCTTCGTTTATTACTTATTGAGCCAGTGTTTTCAGTTTGTTGATCGTTGAAACTAGTTTTATTTATGCATATTATGTGTTTACACTGATATATGTTATCGGTTTTGCTCTATAATGCGTCATTTTTCCTCGGCATATGTGAGAAAGTCCAATAGTACACCTGAAAACGACCAAGTCCAACAATTTAAATTTTGGAACAAAGATTAAAAGTACTTATGAAAATGATAGAAAGCATTTGGCGGTATGTTTTTCTTCGTCTTTTCAAGGGCTTTCAGATCACATATAATAAAAGTAACAAAAATCAGTTTTAGAAAAATTCACACTATTATTGATGACGTCATCAATTTTAAATACCAAATATCTCCTATGGTTTTTATACAATAAACTTCAAATTTGCATTCATAATAGATTATGCATTGAACTGTCTGATGTTACCAAATAAGAGCAAATACTTCTTTTTTTAGGGAGAAGTAAAGCTTTACGTCTTTGAAACACGATCCAATATGGCGGCCAAACTATTTGTCCAATCAAAAAACCGTTGCCATTTTGTGATTAACAAATTTCCTTGTCTCTTTAAATTTGAAAACCGTTTCTCTCTATCTATATTATTGGCGAAATTAGCATTTTTATAGATTTTAAAAATTTAAAATGATGTCATGGTCACGTGACCTTGATTTGGATTTGACAAATTTAGGATATTAATCAGATGGATACAATCTATAGATGTAGAAAGTTTTGTTACGTTAACTTCAATAGTTTTTTAGTTATTGACTTTTGAATATTGAAGTGATGACGTCAAAATTTCGACCAATAGCGAGCTTCTAGAGTTTTCAACTGAAGTACTTGAAAGTTGCAACCGAGATGCGCTGAAGTAATTCCGACCTATGTATTAAATTTAAAGTCAATCCATTGAGTGGTTTTGGAGAAGAAGACCTTTGAAGGTTTAGTGCGGTGCCAAGATGGCCGCGAACGTAGCCCTAGAGAAACAATAGAAATATGCGCATGCCTAATCCATGGAAGTTTTGTCGACGAATCTGTAGTTTGATAAAGTTGCGATTTCTGGTTTTCGAGGAATAAGGTCTCAACATCGACGCAAGAAAAAAAAATAATAATAATAATAATAACTAGAAATTGCTGAAGCAATTGCGATTCAAAGTGTGAATCCGAACAGATAAGAGTTTCACATACTCCTTGACTTTTTTTCCGAAAAGTAATTAAAGCGCCGGAAAGATGTACATGTTTTTCGTTAATCGCCAAAAGAAAAAGCGCGGAAGTGAAAGAAAAATTCCTTAAATTTTAAAGATTAAATTAACGGAAGACGTTGGCTGATGAACTGTATCTACTGCATCATCGCTGTGAAATTTCGATTCAATTGGCTATTTAGTGTTTAATTTATACCGTTTTGAATACAGGATTTTCGTTAATCACCAAACGAAAAAGCGCGGACGTGAAAGAAAACATTTTCTAAATTTTAAAGATTCAATTTACGGAAAACGTTGACAGATAAATTGTATCTATTACATCTTACCTGAGAAATTTTGATTCAATCGGCTAAACAGTTGTTAAGTTATTGCGTTCTGAATACAGGATTTTCTATAATCATCAAAGGAAAAAGCGCGGACCTGATAGAAAACATTCTCTAAATTTTTAAGATTTTATTTACGGAAGACGTTGACTGATAAACTGTATCAAGTACATCTTAGCTGTTAAGTTTGAATTCATTCGGGTAAACGGTTTTTAAGTTATAAGGCTTTTAAATATGTGTGACGTCATAAAATCCAAATCTTCGTTTATTACTTATTGAGCCAGTGTTTTCAGTTTGTTGATCGTTGAAACTAGTTTTATTTATGCATATTATGTTTTTACACTGATATATGTTATCGGTTTTGCTCTATAATGCGTCATTTTTCCTCGGCATATGTGAGAAAGTCCAATAGTACACCTGAAAACGTCCAAGTCCAACAATTTAAATTTTGGAACAAAGATTAAAAGTACTTATGAAAATGATAGAAAGCATTTGGCGGTATGTTTTTCTTCGTCTTTTCAAGGGCTTTCAGATCACATATAATAAAAGTAACAAAAATCAGTTTTAGAAAAATTCACACTATTATTGATGACGTCATCAATTTTAAATACCAAATATCTCCTATGGTTTTTATACAATAAACTTCAAATTTGCATTCATAATAGATTATGCATTGAACTGTCTGATGTTACCAAATAAGAGCAAATACTTCTTTTTTTAGGGAGAAGTAAAGCTTTACGTCTTTGAAACACGATCCAATATGGCGGCCAAACTATTTGTCCAATCAAAAAACCGTTGCCATTTTGTGATTAACAAATTTCCTTGTCTCTTTAAATTTGAAAACCGTTTCTCTCTATCTATATTATTGGCGAAATTAGCATTTTTATAGATTTTAAAAATTTAAAATGATGTCATGGTCACGTGACCTTGATTTGGATTTGACAAATTTAGGATATTAATCAGATGGATACAATCTATAGATGTAGAAAGTTTTGTTACGTTAACTTCAATAGTTTTTTAGTTATTGACTTTTGAATATTGAAGTGATGACGTCAAAATTTCGACCAATAGCGAGCTTCTAGAGTTTTCAACTGAAGTACTTGAAAGTTGCAACCGAGATGCGCTGAAGTAATTCCGACCTATGTATTAAATTTAAAGTCAATCCATTGAGTGGTTTTGGAGAAGAAGACCTTTAAAGGTTTAGTGCGGTGCCAAGATGGCCGCGAACGTAGCCCTAGAGAAACAATAGAAATATGCGCATGCCTAATCCATGGAAGTTTTGTCGACGAATCTGTAGTTTGATAAAGTTGCGATTTCTGGTTTTCGAGGAATAAGGTCTCAACATCGACGCAAGAAAAAAAAAAATAATAATAACTAGAAATTGCTGAAGCAATTGCGATTCAAAGTGTGAATCCGAACAGATAAGAGTTTCACATACTCCTTGACTTTTTTTCCGAAAAGTAATTAAAGCGCCGGAAAGATGTACATGTTTTTCGTTAATCGCCAAAAGAAAAAGCGCGGAAGTGAAAGAAAAATTCCTTAAATTTTAAAGATTAAATTAACGGAAGACGTTGGCTGATGAACTGTATCTACTGCATCATCGCTGTGAAATTTCGATTCAATTGGCTATTTAGTGTTTAATTTATACCGTTTTGAATACAGGATTTTCGTTAATCACCAAACGAAAAAGCGCGGACGTGAAAGAAAACATTTTCTAAATTTTAAAGATTCAATTTACGGAAAACGTTGACAGATAAATTGTATCTATTACATCTTACCTGAGAAATTTTGATTCAATCGGCTAAACAGTTGTTAAGTTATTGCGTTCTGAATACAGGATTTTCTATAATCATCAAAGGAAAAAGCGCGGACCTGATAGAAAACATTCTCTAAATTTTTAAGATTTTATTTACGGAAGACGTTGACTGATAAACTGTATCAAGTACATCTTAGCTGTTAAGTTTGAATTCATTCGGGTAAACGGTTTTTAAGTTATAAGGCTTTTAAATATGTGTGACGTCATAAAATCCAAATCTTCGTTTATTACTTATTGAGCCAGTGTTTTCAGTTTGTTGATCGTTGAAACTAGTTTTATTTATGCATATTATGTGTTTACACTGATATATGTTATCGGTTTTGCTCTATAATGCGTCATTTTTCCTCGGCATATGTGAGAAAGTCCAATAGTACACCTGAAAACGACCAAGTCCAACAATTTAAATTTTGGAACAAAGATTAAAAGTACTTATGAAAATGATAGAAAGCATTTGGCGGTATGTTTTTCTTCGTCTTTTCAAGGGCTTTCAGATCACATATAATAAAAGTAACAAAAATCAGTTTTAGAAAAATTCACACTATTATTGATGACGTCATCAATTTTAAATACCAAATATCTCCTATGGTTTTTATACAATAAACTTCAAATTTGCATTCATAATAGATTATGCATTGAACTGTCTGATGTTACTAAATAAGAGCAAATACTTCTTTTTTTAGGGAGAAGTAAAGCTTTACGTCTTTGAAACACGATCCAATATGGCGGCCAAACTATTTGTCCAATCAAAAAACCGTTGCCATTTTGTGATGAACAAATTTCCTTGTCTCTTTAAATTTGAAAACCGTTTCTCTCTATCTATATTATTGGCGAAATTAGCATTTTTATAGATTTTAAAAATTTAAAATGATGTCATGGTCACGTGACCTTGATTTGGATTTGACAAATTTAGGATATTAATCAGATGGATACAATCTATAGATGTAGAAAGTTTTGTTACGTTAACTTCAATAGTTTTTTTAGTTATTGACTTTTGAAAATTGAAGTGATGACGTCAAAATTTCGACCAATAGCGAGCTTCTAGAGTTTTCAACTGAAGTACTTGAAAGTTGCAACCGAGATGCGCTGAAGTAATTCCGACCTATGTATTAAATTTAAAGTCAATCCATTGAGTGGTTTTGGAGAAGAAGACCTTTGAAGGTTTAGTGCGGTGCCAAGATGGCCGCGAACGTAGCCCTAGAGAAACAATAGAAATATGCGCATGCCTAATCCATGGAAGTTTTGTCGACGAATCTGTAGTTTGATAAAGTTGCGATTTCTGGTTTTCGAGGAATAAGGTCTCAACATCGACGCAAGAAAAAAAAAAAATAATAATAATAATAACTAGAAATTGCTGAAGCAATTGCGATTCAAAGTGTGAATCCGAACAGATAAGAGTTTCACATACTCCTTGACTTTTTTTCCGAAAAGTAATTAAAGCGCCGGAAAGATGTACATGTTTTTCGTTAATCGCCAAAAGAAAAAGCGCGGAAGTGAAAGAAAAATTCCTTAAATTTTAAAGATTAAACTAGAAATTGCTGAAGCAATTGCGATTCAAAGTGTGAATCCGAACAGATAAGAGTTTCACATACTCCTTGACTTTTTTTCCGAAAAGTAATTAAAGCGCCGGAAAGATGTACATGTTTTTCGTTAATCGCCAAAAGAAAAAGCGCGGAAGTGAAAGAAAAATTCCTTAAATTTTAAAGATTAAATTAACGGAAGACGTTGGCTGATGAACTGTATCTACTGCATCATCGCTGTGAAATTTCGATTCAATTGGCTATTTAGTGTTTAATTTATACCGTTTTGAATACAGGATTTTCGTTAATCACCAAACGAAAAAGCGCGGACGTGAAAGAAAACATTTTCTAAATTTTAAAGATTCAATTTACGGAAAACGTTGACAGATAAATTGTATCTATTACATCTTACCTGAGAAATTTTGATTCAATCGGCTAAACAGTTGTTAAGTTATTGCGTTCTGAATACAGGATTTTCTATAATCATCAAAGGAAAAAGCGCGGACCTGATAGAAAACATTCTCTAAATTTTTAAGATTTTATTTACGGAAGACGTTGACTGATAAACTGTATCAAGTACATCTTAGCTGTTAAGTTTGAATTCATTCGGGTAAACGGTTTTTAAGTTATAAGGCTTTTAAATATGTGTGACGTCATAAAATCCAAATCTTCGTTTATTACTTATTGAGCCAGTGTTTTCAGTTTGTTGATCGTTGAAACTAGTTTTATTTATGCATATTATGTGTTTACACTGATATATGTTATCGGTTTTGCTCTATAATGCGTCATTTTTCCTCGGCATATGTGAGAAAGTCCAATAGTACACCTGAAAACGACCAAGTCCAACAATTTAAATTTTGGAACAAAGATTAAAAGTACTTATGAAAATGATAGAAAGCATTTGGCGGTATGTTTTTCTTCGTCTTTTCAAGGGCTTTCAGATCACATATAATAAAAGTAACAAAAATCAGTTTTAGAAAAATTCACACTATTATTGATGACGTCATCAATTTTAAATACCAAATATCTCCTATGGTTTTTATACAATAAACTTCAAATTTGCATTCATAATAGATTATGCATTGAACTGTCTGATGTTACCAAATAAGAGCAAATACTTCTTTTTTTAGGGAGAAGTAAAGCTTTACGTCTTTGAAACACGATCCAATATGGCGGCCAAACTATTTGTCCAATCAAAAAACCGTTGCCATTTTGTGATTAACAAATTTCCTTGTCTCTTTAAATTTGAAAACCGTTTCTCTCTATCTATATTATTGGCGAAATTAGCATTTTTATAGATTTTAAAAATTTAAAATGATGTCATGGTCACGTGACCTTGATTTGGATTTGACAAATTTAGGATTCTAATCAGATGGATACAATCTATAGATGTAGAAAGTTTTGTTACGTTAACTTCAATAGTTTTTTAGTTATTGACTTTTGAATATTGAAGTGATGACGTCAAAATTTCGACCAATAGCGAGCTTCTAGAGTTTTCAACTGAAGTACTTGAAAGTTGCAACCGAGATGCGCTGAAGTAATTCCGACCTATGTATTAAATTTAAAGTCAATCCATTGAGTGGTTTTGGAGAAGAAGACCTTTGAAGGTTTAGTGCGGTGCCAAGATGGCCGCGAACGTAGCCCTAGAGAAACAATATAAATATGCGCATGCCTAATCCATGGAAGTTTTGTCGACGAATCTGTAGTTTGATAAAGTTGCGATTTCTGGTTTTCGAGGAATAAGGTCTCAACATCGACGCAAGAAAAAAAAAAAATAATAATAATAATAATAAACACAACGAAAACAATAGATTCAAAGTTTACACTTTGAATCTAATTAACGGAAGACGTTGGCTGATGAACTGTATCTACTGCATCATCGCTGTGAAATTTCGATTCAATTGGCTATTTAGTGTTTAATTTATACCGTTTTGAATACAGGATTTTCGTTAATCACCAAACGAAAAAGCGCGGACGTGAAAGAAAACATTTTCTAAATTTTAAAGATTCAATTTACGGAAAACGTTGACAGATAAATTGTATCTATTACATCTTACCTGAGAAATTTTGATTCAATCGGCTAAACAGTTGTTAAGTTATTGCGTTCTGAATACAGGATTTTCTATAATCATCAAAGGAAAAAGCGCGGACCTGATAGAAAACATTCTCTAAATTTTTAAGATTTTATTTACGGAAGACGTTGACTGATAAACTGTATCAAGTACATCTTAGCTGTTAAGTTTGAATTCATTCGGGTAAACGGTTTTTAAGTTATAAGGCTTTTAAATATGTGTGACGTCATAAAATCCAAATCTTCGTTTATTGCTTATTGAGCCAGTGTTTTCAGTTTGTTGATCGTTGAAACTAGTTTTATTTATGCATATTATGTGTTTACACTGATATATGTTATCGGTTTTGCTCTATAATGCGTCATTTTTCCTCGGCATATGTGAGAAAGTCCAATAGTACACCTGAAAACGACCAAGTCCAACAATTTAAATTTTGGAACAAAGATTAAAAGTACTTATGAAAATGATAGAAAGCATTTGGCGGTATGTTTTTCTTCGTCTTTTCAAGGGCTTTCAGATCACATATAATAAAAGTAACAAAAATCAGTTTTAGAAAAATTCACACTATTATTGATGACGTCATCAATTTTAAATACCAAATATCTCCTATGGTTTTTATACAATAAACTTCAAATTTGCATTCATAATAGATTATGCATTGAACTGTCTGATGTTACCAAATAAGAGCAAATACTTCTTTTTTTAGGGAGAAGTAAAGCTTTACGTCTTTGAAACACGATCCAATATGGCGGCCAAACTATTTGTCCAATCAAAAAACCGTTGCCATTTTGTGATTAACAAATTTCCTTGTCTCTTTAAATTTGAAAACCGTTTCTCTCTATCTATATTATTGGCGAAATTAGCATTTTTATAGATTTTAAAAATTTAAAATGATGTCATGGTCACGTGACCTTGATTTGGATTTGACAAATTTAGGATATTAATCAGATGGATACAATCTATAGATGTAGAAAGTTTTGTTACGTTAACTTCAATAGTTTTTTAGTTATTGACTTTTGAATATTGAAGTGATGACGTCAAAATTTCGACCAATAGCGAGCTTCTAGAGTTTTCAACTGAAGTACTTGAAAGTTGCAACCGAGATGCGCTGAAGTAATTCCGACCTATGTATTAAATTTAAAGTTAATCCATTGAGTGGTTTTGGAGAAGAAGACCTTTGAAGGTTTAGTGCGGTGCCAAGATGGCCGCGAACGTAGCACTAGAGAAACAATAGAAATATGCGCATGCCTAATCCATGGAAGTTTTGTCGACGAATCTGTAGTTTGATAAAGTTGCGATTTCTGGTTTCCGAGGAATAAGGTCTCAACATCGACGCAAGAAAAAAAAAAAATAATAATAATAATAATAATAATAATAAACACAACGAAAACAATAGATTCAAAGTTTACACTTTGAATCTAATAATAATAATAATAATAAACACAACGAAAACAATAGATTCAAAGTTTACACTTTGAATCTAATAATAATAATAAACACAACGAAAACAATAGATTCAAAGTTTACACTTTGAATCTAATAATAATAATAATAATACGGAAAAAGCAGAACGATTTCAATAGGTATCCCCACCAAGTTGGGGATCCCTAATAATAATAATACGGAAAAAGCAGAACGATTTCAAAAGGTATCCCCTCCAAGTAGGGGATCCCTAATTAAAATTCATTCATATATAACGTGATAAAGTGTGAAAATGTGGAAGATTTGCATGTAAATACGACGCACCATGGGCAAAGCCATCTTGAGTAGGTCACATGATTCCAAGCGCCTCCTGGCGTGCTCTTCATTGATCACAATTCAGTCTCTGCCAGTCGCTGTCGATGTGTGCGCAACTGGGACTGGAGGCAACCGGGACTGCTCAGTTCCTCACAGTCTCTATTCCTGGTGTACGTGCTGATTTAACACCGTGTACAACTGGTTGCTTGGCTTAAAATATGTCCCCCACCTCTGTTTTAGTATTCATCAATAAAATATTCTTATACGTCCTGCTAATTTTAATTTGGTCCCTTATTAGCACACATCATCTGTTTGTACGTGTTACTGGCTTTGCAGATATTTTTTATTCCAACTTCAGTCCTTTCGCGGCAATAACAATTTTTTGAAAAAAGTCTGAATTTTGGGAGCTTTTGACACTTTAATGAATAACTCAATGACAGCTTTTCGTTTTTACTTATTTTCTCTATAATTCCTGTTATAAAAGCCATTGTGAAATATAAAGGCTAAAGTTAGTCCTGGACTCAGTTTTAAGCAGATTTCTCCACTTTGTCCTTTCAGCTTAAACCAGATTTGAGTTGTGACACAGCTGTTGTTTTAGGCCATGGTAATGTGGCTTTGGATGTTGCTAGGATACTGCTCTATCCAAGGGAGCAACTTGCTGTGAGTAGTTGTCATGACAACATGTTTTTATACTGTTTTCCTGTAAATTTCTATGTAGTCTGCTGACTTTTGAAGAAATCTATATTTTGCTTTATCCATAAAGAAAGTATTTCAATGCGCCACTGTATACACTCAGACATTTTTTCCTGCGAACAATTGTTTGTTTACGTGGAGATACGCAAACAATATTCAATCAAACGGTCACCGTTCACGCAGGGAAAATTAGCAATTTTTAAAAAAATATTTAAGGCACGAAGAACTTTTAAAGATTTAATTTAACAGTTTACAAAACTATGTCTGCAGGCTAGCTCTGTTTAGTATTCCTTAGCATGTGACCTGGTGTTGATCAGCAGTTGAATAAAAATAGCATTATGAAGTAAGAAAACAACTGAAAGTCGGTCAAAATTCAATAACTCTGTTTACAAAAGATCTATAGTTTTTGGTATTTTAAACGGTTATGCAAAATTTTGCTCACGTTAACGAATGGTCGTTCACAACATATTTTGAAAAAATAAGGCCTGTACACTTAATTTAATAATTGTCATGAATTCTTTTACAATTTGTGACCTGACCTGAAAAATTTCACTCTTAATCCATTATAAAATGTTTGTGTTTGATTATGTATCTATTTCAATTTTTTTTCAATCCATCACATTTTCTCTACTTGTGCTGTTGTTAATTCTGTAATATTTGTGTCTACTGTGTTATTGTACAGAAGACAGATATAACTGAGTATGCTATGGAGTGTATACGGAGGAGTAACATCAGAAAGGTGTACATTATAGGGAGAAGAGGGCCATTACAGGTGTCATTCACAATCAAAGAGTTAAGAGAAATGGTCAAATTACCAGATTGCAGACCTGTTTTTAACCCAGATGACTTTCAAGGAATTCCAGAAATCACCCAAGGTAAACAATTGCAGGTTCAGATTGATTAACCTTATTGTTTAGGGAAAGTCACAATGGAGTGTTTGTTTGAATGATCGAATGATATCTTTAACCATGTACTCAGTATTATTTCACTTATATGGCAGTGTTGTCATGTTTTAGTAATATGGGGGTGTGTGTGTAGGGGGGGTTGAGGTCGCGACTGAGTTAGAGATTCTATCTTGTGGCCAATAGATGGAAGGATTAGACCTGTGTCAAACTGATAGTCTATTGCACTCTCACCGGAGTCACCAAGGCCCCTTATGTTTGTTGGACAATATGTTATAATCAGCTCAAATGTTTGATGCTGATTGGATTTGCCAGCTCAACTTTATTATTACTTCATCCCTATACAATCACTGATACTTAATCTTAAATTAATTCACTTTGTTGTCTGGATTTTACATATGTGAGAAAACAAACCTCAAAAACTCAAATGGTATTTTCACTGATTGCCAGGAACAGTTAATCCCCTCTCCTCGTCTGTTCTGGACAGGCACTGTGCATCATTAGCCATGGTTTCTATTTAACTCTGATCTCCTGTACAGTTTTGCCATCCAACTTCAGCAATCTGGCTTCACGTCTGCAGACCAGGGTATGAGAAAAACAAATTGTTGCTTTAAATATTGAATAAAAGTAAAAACTTTTCTGCAAAGTATTTAAACCATAACTATTAGGGACATATTACACAGAAAGGTGGTTTAAAGTAGGAGGTCCTTCCATGCAGCCTTCATGAACCCTGGGATGGAATTGTCAAGCCATACTATGGGTGCCCAAACTTTTGCCCTGGATTATGCCCTGATTATTATTTGTGATAGATTGAACCAACTCTGTGAGAAGGAAAGACTTGGATGGCTGGTAGCTTAAGAGATTGGCTAAGAAAGTGTTATATGAGCAAACACAAATCATTTACATTGTTATACTTCTGTCTCCTTTTATCCCAGATTTACCTCGACCAAGAAAAAGATTGACAGAGCTCCTGTGTAAAACAGCTCTGGAGAAACCAGAGTCTATCAATGAGAAATTATGGAGAGAAGCAAATAATGAATGGGTGTTGAAGTTTCTCAGAAGTCCTCTACAAGTGCTGCCATCTGGTGACGGAAAATCAGTCTCAGCTTTAAAATTAGGGATAAATAAGTTACAGGTGAGAAAGGAGAAACTGAAAACAATTCATATGGAAAAGTTTATTTTGTTCATCTTTCTGTATAAATATTCATGCTGGACCAAAGTAATCAAAATTAACAATTCTATTTTTTATTGAACTGACAATGGAGGTTGTGATCTGTGACTGCATTGTTTGAGGGATAGATTCTCAATCTAACTAGCAAAATAACTTGCATGGTTAAATGTTCGTCTGTCGCACCTCTCTCCTAACTGAGCAACTAAGTCGGTTGAGAACCGCTCATACAAATAGGGTTTAAATTATGCCTGTTTCAACACGTTAATCACTAACTTAATATTTTTTCTGGCGGTTACTTTTTGCTTAAAGTGACATGAGCGTCCAGAATTCACACTTTTTTTTTCCTAAATTCTGATTTTCACGATAGTAGTTAGATGGTTTTAAGTTAACCAAAAAACTAAATGGTTAACGTTGGAATGAGGAAAATCCATGCAGTTTGTGAGTTGTACGAACTGAAATAGTGTCCGAAAAGTGAACAAAATGTAAATAATTCGGTGAAGCGTTCATTCATTCCTTAGTTAGTTCAAAACACTACTTTATACATACATTATCGAGGCTAAAAGCACTAAAGCACAAAAAAGCTTCTGAATTGTATATCTGTTTTAATCTTTGTATTTTTTACTATTTCAAAATTGTAAAAAACATGCAGGAGGAGACTTGAATTATGTCAATAAATTCTTTTTTATTGTTCTTTGTAGACAGATTCTAAAGGAACAGTCAAAGCAGTATCCACTGAAGAAACAGAAATTATACCATGTGGACTGGTAAGAATCAAAATTACCCATTTCATTCCACGATTTCCTGTTATTTATACCAGAAACAAAAAAATAATTTTGTGTGGAAAAAACTGTGGCAAGATGTGTGTATTTTTGGCCAGATTTTAAAAATTTAGTTTTAATGTTCTCATTTTTTGCCCGTTCCTTGCAATGAAAATATAAGAACATGAAATGGTCAGTTTCCAGAGGGAACTTACATAATCCACCGCTAAACGAATCACATAAAATAGATAAATTGTTAAATGACTAAAATAGTAAATTGGTCTTGCATAAACTTGCATCACCCCAAGGCCCCTCACTAAATTTGAAGTTTGTGGATTTAGTGTCTAGTTCAGGGTTCAAACATGTTAATCATTCTAAATCTCACCATAATTATTAGTGATCCATTGTATCAGTTTAAAATAAAAAGACGTTGCCATGTTATTTACGGAGACATAGACTAATCTCTGCTCCTTAGATTCCTATCCGATAAGCAGAATTACAGAAAAAGGCTTTTTTTGGACAACGGATTGCAGAATGAATTAAACAACTGTTTTTTGATATCAGGTTCTGTAAGTCCCATTTCCTGTTGTTTTTTCAAACCTTTATTTGTGATTTCTGGCTCACTGTTGTAGGTCTTACGAAGTATTGGTTATAAGAGTGTACCAATAGACAGTGAGGTACCGTTTGATATCAAGCAGGGAGTTATACCTAATGATAGAGGCAGAGTCACTGGCAAACCAGGTATGATGTAATCATATTAATACTGTCAAACCTATAGGAAATAGAGAAGGGCATAAACCATGTAAAACGAAAGACCAGGTTCACTAAAATAATCAATCAATCTATGCAATGGATTAAAAAATCAATGCTAAAATGATTGATTGATATTTTACGCAGCACTGTTGATTATTCGACTTTAATGTTGGTTGTGAAAGCCTGTCTCTTTGCCCAGAGGAGGCACACAACCTTCTGTTGGTACCTGACAACCTTTTCACGTTAAACAACCAGAAATGATTAAAGGTAAGAGATTGAAGGTTAAGCCATTCTATTCCAGACCACCAAGGAATGTTTCAGCTGTAAATGTTCGACAAAGTGTCTCAGTCAGCTGAGTGATAGTCTCTCATTCTGACAAAGCCGTCCAATGATGGATCGATGGTTCTAATGCCATTCAGAGCAAATCAAATTCAACAATTTCTGATAGGATTGTTTTTACTTTGTCGCATTATGTGGAAGAGTTGCTAAGTACTTGCCAAAGTTCGGGGGATAAGTTTCCCCACTAAGCCTGGCCACACCAACATATTAGTGTAAAAATCTATCTAACAAATGACTGTTATGACAACTTGATCATTTCAGGCTTGTATTGTAGCGGATGGGTGAGACGTGGCCCAGTGGGTGTTATTGTAGATACAATGACAGATGGTTTTGATGTGGGAAGCAGGGTTTTGGAAGACCTCTCCACACCTGGAATTCTAACATCAGATGGCCAGGGAAAGGAAAGTGTTTTGGAATTATTAAACCAACGAGGTAAGATATATAAAATATATATTAATTGTACACATGCTGGTTTCTGTGGGTGAAAGCCCACAGTTGGTAACTTATTTTTCCCCTATTTTAAAGGGTAAATAAAGTGATTTTTCAATGATGGAAAACAAATCCCCTTTTGTGAGTAATGTGGTGATTAGCATCATTCGCTAATATTATTGTAGGGGGCCTAAGTGGCCTCATTGTCCTACACAAGCCTTCCTTCAATTTGCCACTTAATCGATCCCATTCACACCAAATAAAATTGAAAAATTTCTGAGTGAATTTTTTACTTAATCATTGTATGTGGAAGAGTTGTCTGCAATTCACTGAAGGTCAGGGGTTTCCTCAGGAGAAAGAGCCTCTGTCTTCCCCCACAAAACCTGGCAACACCGTCGCATAAGTAGAATAAGCTTGAGTGCGGCATAAAACATCAGTCAATCAATATTATTCTATGAATAAAAATACCACTTTGATCTTACAGGTGTACAAACAGTTAGATTTGAAAATTGGGAAAAGATTGACAAGTATGAAAAGGATGAAGGACGAAAGAAAGGGAAAGAGAGAGAAAAGATTACAGACTGTCCAGAAATGCTTAGAATAGCTGGTTCCTGATAGTTAGAGGCATTGAATTTCCCATATCCTATTTTAAATAAAACTTATGTGATAGAATTAATGGGCAATTGATTTGATTAAATTATATGAAAAAAATGTATTTTGTTATTTGTGAGTATTTTTATTCACCTTAAAATGACAACAGAAATTTGGATGACAAAAATTACTTACAGGCGGGAATAAAACTCCATGGAGCTTGTTCTATCCCATAAAAATGTTTTTTAATATAATTATTTTGAATATGGTGACATTTTTGGAAAAATTTAAATAACATATATACAGACAAAAGAAAAGTACATCGTACAATGAATGTTGAGAATTGCTGTAAGATCTTAAGAGGATGGAGATGAGTCTTGTATGTGCTGCCCCAGAGGGTGTTTGCCTACGTTAGAAAGGGATAAATTAAAGACTAATATAGAGTAAACAAAGATTTGGTGTTCAGTGCTTTCCTTAAGTGACTTAAGATACCGAGATTTCTGGATATTTTTTTACTAATAACGTGAGATAACCAATTTCATTTTTCATTTATTACTATGCCGATTATTATTACTGTGTTATTATTGTTTTTGAAAGATAATGAGTGAACATCCACAAGGAACTAAAGATGCTCATATTGCAAACATCCACAGGACACTATAGATGCTCACATTTCCAACATCCACAGGGCAGTATAGATGCTCACATTTCCAACATCCACAGGCATTATAGATGCTCACATTGTAAACATCCACAGGACACTAAAGCTGCTCACATTGTAAACATTCACAGGACACTATAGATGCTTACATTGCAAACATCCACAGGACACTAAAGCTGCTCACATTGTAAACATTCACAGGACACTATAGATGCTTACATTGCAAACATCCACAGGGCATTATAGATGCTCACATTGTAAACATCCACAGGACACTAAAGCTGCTCACATTGTAAACATTCACAGGACACTATAGATGCTTACATTGCAAACATCAACAGGGCATTATAGATGCTCACATTGTAAACATCCACAGGACACTAAAGCTGCTCACATTGTAAACATTCACAGGACACTATAGATGCTTACATTGCAAACATCAACAGGGCATTATAGATGCTTACATTGCAAACATCAACAGGGCATTATAGATGCTCACATTGTAAACATCCACAGGACACTAAAGCTGCTCACATTGTAAACATCCACAGGGCACTATAGATGCTCACATTGTAAACATTCACAGGACACTATAGATGCTTACATTGCAAACATCAACAGGGCATTATAGATGCTCACATTGTAAACATCCACAGGACACTATAGATGCTCACATTGTAAACATCCACAGGACACTAAAGCTGCTCACATTGCAAACATCCACAGGGCACTATAGATGCTTACATTGCAAACACCCACAGGACACTATAGATGCTCACATTGTAAACATCCACAGGCATTATAGATGCTTACATTGCAAACACCCACAGGACACTATAGATGCTCACATTGCAAACATCCACAGGACACTATAGATGCTCACATTGTAAACATCCACAGGACACTAAAGCTGCTCACATTGTAAACATCCACAGGCATTATAGATGCTTACATTGCAAACACCCACAGGACACTATAGATGCTCACATTGCAAACATCCACAGGACACTATAGATGCTCACATTGTAAATATCCACAGGACACTATAGATGCCCACATTGTAAACATCCACAGGACACTATAGATGCTCATATTGTAAACATCCACAGGACACTATAGATGCTCACATTGTAAATATCCACAGGGCAGTATAGATGCCCACATTGTAAACATCCACAGGACACTATAGATGCTCACATTGCAAACATCCACAGGACACTATAGATGCTCACATTGCAAACATCCACAGGACACTATAGATGCTCACATTGTAAATATCCACAGGACACTATAGATGCCCACATTGTAAACATCCACAGGACACTATAGATGCTCATATTGTAAACATCCACAGGACACTATAGATGCTCACATTTCCAACATCCACAGGCATTATAGATGCTCACATTGTAAACATCCACAGGACACTATAGATGCTCACATTTCCAACATCCACAGGCATTATAGATGCTCACATTGTAAACATCCACAGGGCAGTATAGATGCTCACATTGTAAACATCCACAGGGCAGTATAGATGCCCACATTGTAAACATCCACAGGACACTATAGATGCTCATATTGTAAACATCCACAGGACACTATAGATGCTCACATTTCCAACATCCACAGGCATTATAGATGCTCACATTGTAAACATCCACAGGGCAGTATAGATGCTCACATTGTAAACATCCACAGGGCACTATAGATGCTCACATTTCCAACATCCACAGGCATTATAGATGCCCACATTGCAAACATCAACAGGACACTATAGATGCTCACATTTCCAACATCCACAGGCATTATAGATGCCCACATTGCAAACATCCACAGGACACTATAGATGCTCACATTGCAAACATCCACATGGTACTATAGATGCTCACATTTCCAACATCCACAGGCATTATAGATGCCCACATTGCAAACACCCACAGGACACTATAGATGCTCACATTTCCAACATCCACAGGCATTATAGATGCCCACATTGCAAACATCAACAGGACACTATAGATGCTCACATTTCCAACATCCACAGGCATTATAGATGCCCACATTGCAAACATCCACAGGACACTATAGATGCTCACATTGCAAACATCCACATGGTACTATAGATGCTCACATTTCCAACATCCACAGGCATTATAGATGCCCACATTGCAAACACCCACAGGACACTATAGATGCTCACATTTCCAACATCCACAGGCATTATAGATGCTCACATTTCCAACATCCACAGGGCAGTATAGATGCTCACATTGTAAACATCCACAGGACACTATAGATGCTCACATTTCCAACATCCACAGGCATTATAGATGCCCACATTGCAAACATCAACAGGACACTATAGATGCTCACATTTCCAACATCCACAGGCATTATAGATGCCCACATTGCAAACATCCACAGGACACTATAGATGCTCACATTGCAAACATCCACATGGTACTATAGATGCTCACATTGTAAACATCCACAGGGCAGTATAGATGCTCACATTGCAAACATCCACAGGACACTATAGATGCTCACATTGTAAACATCCACAGGGCAGTATAGATGCCCACATTGTAAACATCCACAGGTATTATAGATGCCCACATTGTAAACATCCACAGGACACTATAGATGCTCACATTGTAAACATCCACAGGGCAGTATAGATGCCCACATTTCCAACATCCACAGGGCACTATAGATGCTCACATTGCAAACATCCACAGGGCACTATAGATGCTCACATTGCAAACATCCACAGGGCAGTATAGATGCCCACATTGTAAACATCCACAGGACACTATAGATGCTCACATTGTAAACATCCACAGGACACTAAAGCTGCTCACATTGTAAACATCCACAGGACACTAAAGCTGCTCACATTGTAAACATCCACAGGACACTATAGATGCTCACATTGTAAACATCCACAGGACACTATAAATGCTCACATTGTAAATATCCACAGGACACTATAGATGCTCACATTGTAAACATCCACAGGGCACTATAATGTGTAGATGCTCATATTGCAAACATCCACAGGCATTATAGATGCTTACATTGCAAACATCCACAGGGCATTATAGATGCTCACATTGTAAACATCCACAGGACACTAAAGCTGCTCACATTGTAAACATCCACAGGGCAGTATAGATGCTCACATTGTAAACATCCACAGGGCACTATAGATGCTCACATTGCAAACATCCACAGGGCAGTATAGATGCCCACATTGTAAACATCCACAGGACACTATAGATGCTCACATTGTAAACATCCACAGGGCAGTATAGATGCCCACATTTCCAACATCCACAGGGCACTATAGATGCTCACATTGCAAACATCCACAGGGCACTATAGATGCTCACATTGCAAACATCCACAGGGCACATAGATGCTCACATTGCAAACACCCACAGGACACTATAGATGCTCACATTGCAAACATCCACAGGGCACTATAGATGCTCACATTGCAAACATCCACAAGGCACTATAGATGCTCACATTGCAAACATCAACAGGGACTATAGATGCTCACATTGCAAACATCAACAGGACACTATAGATGCTCACATTGCACATATCCACAGGACACTATAAATGCTCACATTGTTAACATCCACAGGTATTATAGATGCTCATATTGCAAACATCAACAGGGACTATAGATGCTCACATTGCAAATATCCACAAGGCACTATAGATGCTCACATTGCAAACATCCACAGGGCAGTATAGATGCCCACATTGTAAACATCCACAGGACACTATAGATGCTCACATTGTAAACATCCACAGGACACTAAAGCTGCTCACATTGTAAACATCCACAGGACACTAAAGCTGCTCACATTGTAAACATCCACAGGACACTATAGATGCTCACATTGTAAACATCCACAGGACACTATAAATGCTCACATTGTAAATATCCACAGGACACTATAGATGCTCACATTGTAAACATCCACAGGGCACTATAATGTGTAGATGCTCATATTGCAAACATCCACAGGCATTATAGATGCTTACATTGCAAACATCCACAGGGCATTATAGATGCTCACATTGTAAACATCCACAGGACACTAAAGCTGCTCACATTGTAAACATCCACAGGGCAGTATAGATGCTCACATTGTAAACATCCACAGGGCACTATAGATGCTCACATTGCAAACATCCACAGGGCAGTATAGATGCCCACATTGTAAACATCCACAGGACACTATAGATGCTCACATTGTAAACATCCACAGGGCAGTATAGATGCCCACATTTCCAACATCCACAGGGCACTATAGATGCTCACATTGCAAACATCCACAGGGCACTATAGATGCTCACATTGCAAACATCCACAGGGCACATAGATGCTCACATTGCAAACACCCACAGGACACTATAGATGCTCACATTGCAAACATCCACAGGGCACTATAGATGCTCACATTGCAAACATCCACAAGGCACTATAGATGCTCACATTGCAAACATCAACAGGGACTATAGATGCTCACATTGCAAACATCAACAGGACACTATAGATGCTCACATTGCACATATCCACAGGACACTATAAATGCTCACATTGTTAACATCCACAGGTATTATAGATGCTCATATTGCAAACATCAACAGGGACTATAGATGCTCACATTGCAAATATCCACAAGGCACTATAGATGCTCACATTGCAAACATCCACAGGACACTATAGATGCTCACATTACAAACATCCACAGGACACTATAGATGCTTACAAACATCCACAGGACACTATAGATGATCACATTGCAAATATCCACAAGGCACTATAGATGCTCACATTGTAAACATCAACCGGACACTATAGATGTTCACATTGCAAACATCCACAGGTCACTATAGATGTTCACATTGCAAACATCCACAGACACTATAGATGCTCACATTACAAATATTCACAGGGCCCTAGGCATATAGGAAAAGCTGTATTTTTGGATGTATCCAACAAATAAGTACCCTTTTCCTGGTCCTCTTGGTAGAGAGTTGAGGAACCCTGAGCTTGATTCACACCCTGACTGGGAATTTTTTCCGGGTCATTTCGTGTCTCTGTACTAATACAGTTTCCCCTTAAACAAGATGGATTTGTTGTAACGTAAGGAGTTATGAAAAACTGTGCCATGGTTTTTGAAAGATCATTGGAAATTTGAACATTATGACTCCTATTCAGAAAACCGTTCAACTATCTTGTTAGTAGTTTATCTCCATCAACGTTGGGAAATCGCTTTCATTGCATAAGAAGAAATAGGTTGAAAAGGAATGCAAATATGTCTATTGGTGGAAACGTTAGAAATCGGAATAAAGCCATGGAAACCTAGCCTCAACATAACAAGTAGCACTCAGATGAAGACAAAGAGGATATACTTTTGTTATTAAATAATATCTAACCTTTTGGGAGTACACAGGTGCCGACCAATACATACATGTATGCTATCCGACCTTAAACGAAGATGTACCTGAAGACATCCAGCAATATTAACTAACTTTCGTACCACAGAGCGTGTATGTTGCCTGATATGTACCTGTAATATGTTATTATTTTCGCTAAACAAAAGAGAGAAGATGGCATCGGAAAAACGAGAATATAATATCCACGTTAGAGGTGTCTGCTGTGCTTCGCAAACTTTTTTCAAATTGTTTGCGCTTTGTCAGTCGATCATCAGCGTAAATTGTATTCCCAGAAACAAAGCGGTTATTACGCCAATATTGGTTTAATCTGCCATCTGCAAGACGTCTCCGTCCCACTATTCCCGGAAGCGAAGAGCCGTCCAGGTTCGGAAATCGAAGAACGCCGTAAAAGCAAGACATAAACACAATGCCTATTAGGCTCTAAATAGTTGAACAAAATTTTAAAATGATGTGCTGTGTATTAAAGGAGGAGAAAACAAAAAAACAACATGAAATTGTAACGAACAATCACCCTTAGAAGAGTATCAATTTTCAAGCTGTAAATCTTACCTGCGTTTTATGGTGATGCAGAAAATTGCACATGTTTAAATTGGGTCACAAACACGATGGGGACCGCCATTTGTAAAGCGAGAAATTGACCGGAAACAGATGTACCCAGCAATTAACCTAGGCTTAAATGGTAGACTAAGAAAGTTGACCAATTTCACTCGCACGTGCGCTTTGAATTGCTGGGTATGCGTCTACTGATTGGCCGAAGGAGACACACCCCTAAGCACTGTTGTGATAATGGCGGCCAAGTAAGCAAGTCGGTCTCAGTCGAAATCCAACGGTTTTATATAACTTCACTTTAGGACTGTGCGGTGGGGAAAAATCGTAAAAATATGTCTATGGTACCATTGGAAAGGGAAATTCGCCGTCCGTTTAGTGTATATGCCAGTTTTATTTGTTTTCTCCTCCTTTAAAAAAGGTAATGTCGTTTAACACTTTTGAAACATTTGGCCTGTGTTCATTGTCCGAACATAGATTTGATGGCGGACATTACTTTCTTTAGGCATAAGTCTCATCAGGCCCCAAAAGCTGTGGGACCAGAGGAGGTCATAGGTGCATTCTTAACTATTTCCAGGCTAAAAAAGAATCTTTTTTGTACCCAATCAGGATGGTTCCGGAGATCATTACTAAGATCTATACTTTAAGGCAAGGATATAGGGGCCACTAAGGCCCCAGAGGCTTTTAGGCGAGAGGGTGTTATGTCAGTGATTTCGGGCCCAGATCATGTTATGTGCTTAAGCCTTTATGCAAAGATGTGTTTGCTCAGGGACTCTTTTCACAAAGCAGTCGCATCGCAAGCGAGGCACAGTTGCCAATGGATGCCATAGTGAAGAGATACGACGTCATGGCAACTACGATCATAGTGAAGAGCAACTACGATTGATCGCACTTTGCGACGGTTTCGTGAAACGGGCCCCTTGTCCTCTCCTGAATATTTCAATATCATATTACATCACACTAGGGTTTACGCTTGACCAGAAAGGAACGTATTCATGAAAGCAAATTGAATAACCTCCCTGGAAAATACCAAACCCTTGTGACGAACTCCTTTAATCTCCCAATACTAGAAGATATATATATGTGTTTTAATCCAATAGAACTAAAAACCGTAACCGACTGTAAAGCATGCACCGACTTCCTTTCTTAGAACAATGATTAAAACTGAACTATCCGCAATCGCCTCTGTATAATTTTCATTACACCTAAATTTAACCTAAACACCACGACCTGTCAAAATCACAAGTTTTCTGTCTTTATTGTTGTCTTTGTACACGATTCTACCCAGTCCTGCAAAATAATAAGTGAGCTTTCCATCAACCAATCCAAATATGAGGGGGAGCAGGGTTCCCGATAACAGAGACGAAATAAATTCAGTAGGCCACACACTCATGTGCATAATGTTCCAAGCTATATATAGTTAAAGCTTTCTGATATTTTTGAAGTGAACATGTCTTGACTATCCCAAACAGAATGGCGAGGGTCCAAGGGCCGTCTGTAGGCCCATGAAAGGTTATGCCGGCTGTTCTGGACATTCGACTTCCCATGATTTCCCATGTTCTTTTGTTTTTCTTAATCCTAATAAAATGACACCAAATGTCTTTACCCAACAAATGCAATGTAACATTCAGCGGACATCAAATTTAATTGCATGAGGCAAGCAGCTAGAGAAGCGCCCACGGTTTGTTTTTGGGCTGACTTGGGCAATTATATAGGAAAACAACATGTATATAATAATAAATTGTGCTACACAAAGGGCCTGTGGATTGTTTTTTTTTTATTATTTAAAGTGGTTAGGTGACCACCCAAACCCAGTATATTATAGTCGTTGGTTCAGGCACCGCCTGGGTTCTGAAAGTTACCCTACTGTCCACTTTAAGAACAAGATGTTTGGCTATATCGCCTTTATATCTTGCCTCTGTTTTTGTATAGTAGGCCCCTATAGTTGCCGACTGAAGACACTCATGAAGTAGGCTTATCATAATTGTCTCCCTTTAAAAGCAGGTAAGCGAACTCAAGAGAAAGTGCCAGGTGTGTCATAACTATTTGTCAAACTTAAAATAAATTAAGATTTAAGAAATACATGAAAGAGGTTTAATTGGTATAAAACTATGTTCATAAATTTCTTTTTTCGTATAATAAGGGTTAACAAAGGTATATGTTACGTTTCTCAAGAAATGACTCATGCTCTGTTTTTTTTTCTTCTGTCAAGGTACGCACAGAGCGGAAGTAGGTGTCGCTCGAGTAGTTGGCGATTGTGGTTTACATTTTTCCCATCGGTTAATATGTTGATTTTTATACGTGGGGTAGTTGTCAGCTGATTGTCTCGATGGTTTATTATGGAAGACATTGATTCGGACTACACAGAACGATTACGAACTGTATTTGAATTGTGTGATCAAGAAAACGACGGCTATATAACTGTGGATAATTTTGAAAATCAAGTTCGGGAACATTTTGGTGATTTTGGGGGCGAGGTTGGTATATTTATTGATTTACATTCATCACAACAAATGGCCGATGACAGGCTTGGCAGCTAGTCTCGTAGTTGTAACTTGTACTACTAGTACTACAGTACATGATACATCTGGCTCTGTAGCCGACACCTTAATTAGTTCACAACTTACACAAGGTGATCTTAACCCATCCAGGTGAATTTCTTGACCTCCTTGTTTCAGGTGTTTTGTTATTCAATCATTCAGATTCATCTTGTTGGCCAATATTCAACAAATACAACTCAGCCCATATAATTTCAGTGTTAGTCGGAAACATTGAATCGGTTTGGTATATTGAAATGGTGGTTACCAACCGGTACCGATGCTGGTTTCGTTATGGGTAACAGATTTTCGTTTCCGTAGTTTTAGAACAGCAGTTAACAACAGGCTACTGGAACCGATCATTACCGTGAAATCCAATGGCCTGCAATTAATAATAGTTAATACTGTATTATTCCTTAGAAACAAAATGCGTTTATGGCCAAATATTCATCAAAGTAGGTCTTTCAGCGATTTTTATTAAGGTGTCAAACCACACACTTAAAATTACGTAATACTAATAGTAATATAGTAATATGTTTTTAATTTTGTGCCAAAATTTTGATGTTGATTTATGTTCTTTTTGGCTATTCTTATAATATAAACTTAAGAATGAAGCTGATTGAAATAGTAATATTGTCTTGTGTGTAGGGCTTATCCAAGAAAGCCTATACATGTATTAACTTTCCGAGTAACAGTCATTTGTCACACTGATAATGTTAATAATTTCCTGATGATCATTCTTATTCTTAATATGGTGATTTCCTGAACATGACAGACCCATTTCAATTAATTGCATTGTTTTTAGTATTTAACCTTCCTCCACAGATAAGCTACATGTACCGTATATGTAGGGCAATTTTTTTCATATTATCAAGCAATAAGTCCCTTTCGAGTTTGGCCAAAATTGTTGTTCCTGAAATGTAAAAGCAATCAATAGCAGTGCTTACTAGAAAGTCCACGGCAATCAGATTAAAGTGGCATTAGCTGACAAAATTCTCACTTTTTTGTTAATTCGGATTGTCACAACAGTAATACGGTTTGAAATTCATTGATGACTTTAACATTGGAATGAGGAAAATCCATACAGTCATGTAACCTATACAGACCGAAAAATTTTCCAAACGAAGTTTAAATAACCGAGGCTAATGTTCATTTATTCTCAACCTATGTTAGTTCAAAACCCTGCATGTACTTTTATATACATTCTCGAGACTAGTAGCCATGAAGAACTTCGAAATTGTACTTATAAATGAAGAAAAATAGCCAATAATTACAACATTTGGTTTCAACCGAAAAATATCAACATTTTGGCAGCTCATGTCGCTTTAAACAAGGTGTCAGTTGGAAAAATCATGAAAGGTTTTTTACACAATACAAATAAAGATTTACATCTAAAACCGATAAACTAATGACTAGAGAAGAGAATGTATTAGTATATTAATTCTAAAAGTAGGTGCTATAGATAGAAATTGTAGACCTAATATATTTTATTTTATGAACACTAAAAATACACAGGCACATCTTGGAGACCAGTTTCTAATTGTGTTGAAAGTGGTATATCATTTAGACTTTTATACCCAATCATATAAGGGTAGACTTAATATTTTCAATGTACTTGGACACTTGAATAAGAGGAGGATAAAAATAAGGTTAGTGTGCAACTGAGAATTCTTTTTCCAGTTACATGTATCAAGATTAATCAATTAAAAAAGCTATCTGTTCATAATAAGTTTGTTTTACCACATGTATATATAAAAGGATTATTTAGTCATTAAAACTATTAACGTTTCAAGGCCACAGAGTTGGTCTACATGTATGTGCTCAATAGCACAGGTCAATTATAGATAATTAAATGTAGATTTGTCACGCATGTCTGACTGACTAGTTGTGAGGTGTCCTGTTTAGACATCTGAATAAGTAAGTTTGATCAGCAGAATATTTTATTTCTATAAATCCGTTGTCTATTTTTATTTAGTACTGTATACCATTAACTGTCTGTATCATATCTGTTTTTTTGCATGTTGGTTCGTCAAAATGGATTCTTTGTTTTTCCTTTCATGCCATTCAACAAATATCTTTCCCAGAAAAGGCAGCATGGCCGAGGGCTTATAAGTGTTGTACATTACTGGATCTTTGGGAGTCCCTCTCTTTGAAAGACATTTTGAGAGATGTAGTTTCTTTCTTACACACTTGTAAACCCATCCACATAATATCATGGGAAGCCAACAACTCTAATTTGTATGATATTCCCAAATTTCACACATATGCTGTATCTTCTTTTTGATTTTTAAAAAAAATTATTTCAATTTAAAAGCTCTTTACAGTACCCGCTAGTCAGCGTAAATAATCTAGTTGTTAATTTCAGCTGTTGTTATCTGAGTAATAGTCATAGGGTTAGCCAGACACCCGTCCACCCGTCCAAGTGGACGGGCAATTGGCCGACAGGGGCTATTTTGGACGGGCAAAAAAAATCAAAAAAAAAAAAAAAAAAAATTTTTTTAACACCCTAAAAATTACGTAAAATGCGTAAAAAATGACACGACAGACTTCATGTCGCCTGCATCAACTGTTATGTGGGTAAATTAGAAATTAGGACTCAATTATTTCGTTTATCAAAGTACTTGTCGATGTTATACTGCCGTCGGAAGGACCGCCTGGAGCTCAAATAGCAAAAATCTGCGTGCAGTAGTGGGATGGTGCCCGTAACAGCCGGCCAGCTATCAGGCCTCGCGCTCGGTTTAACGCCTTCTGTAATCTGTAGCCTAGTTTTAATGTTTGTTGTAAAGCAGCTTTAATCTTGAAAGGCTTTTATCTACTGTTTATGATCCTTATACTTTCTAATAAAATGGGATTTCGCAAAGTAAAAGACGGTGCCACATCGCAAGTTCACAATGCGACCACGTGATCTTCGTGACGTAATGGCTTTTTTTGTTTGACCTTTACGGCTTTAGCCAGGTTAGGAAGCTTTTTATTCACACTTACAACGTAGTGTCTTGGCTACGAATATCTTTTAATTGACAACAGTGCTACTCATGCAAGTGTTTACGCGAGTGATTGGAGTGAAATGTCATTTTCCTTGGAATTTTTTGATAGAGTTTACACCGTACGGGTATCCGATCAGTTATCCGATCCGTAACCTATAGCCAGTATAGGCTATACACCCAACACTTATGCGTGTTTAACCCAAGCGATCAGGCTTTCCCGCCGATGACAACAGGCTTACGTATCGAGGCATCTCCTTTCAAAAATTCAACCTCCAAATATAAATAAAACTTTTTATTGAGTTACATTCGTCACCGAGTCACCGACCCAAAGAATAGTCGCCTTCTGCCGTGTCGGGGACTTTTCGAACACGAGAAATGACGTCACATCAGCTTTTACGTTGGATGTACGATAACTGGTCCCCGTCACTCTACAAAAGCATGCAGACGAGCGGTCCCTAAAACTTCATTTCAGAGTCTTGAGAGAAATTAAACCATTTCAACAAAAGTCGGCTGAGCCCAGCTTCACTGCTGTGAAATTTCTTGTCAGTGCAAATACTGATGCAGTAAATTTTAGCATTGAAAACCCGGCAAAAGCGTACGATAACTGATCGGATACCCGTAGGGGCTGCATATTGACGTATTGGGACTGCGGCAGCGCACGTCTGTTTTTGCTTTGGAATGGTGATTTAGTGGGTTGACCGACAGACGACCTTATGTAGGAGTGATTTGTTCAAGAATCCTTTTCTTTTTTATTCTCTGTTTGTTGTACATTTAGTCAAAGTCGGAACTTTGAATATATGATACACTGAGAAGATTGTACTAAATCAATGTGTTAACGAGTGTTTGAACTTACTACGGCCCGTACGCCGTAGCATAAACAATCAGTAGGATTAATGGTATAGCCTACAGTACAGCTCTACGTGTACAGATATAAAAAATAAATTTATCATGTTTGCTCACGACGTAATTTGTTGTTTGTTATTTCTTCAAATAATAAATTTAAAAAAAAAAAAAAAAAAATTAAATTTTTTTTTTTTTTTTTTTGAGGGGGGGGGGGGGGGGTCAAGCGCCCGTGGCTCTAGAATTTTGGACGGGCTACTTCGAATTTCTGGCTAATGCCCTGGTAATAGTTAAGTTTTATATCAATAGTGAAAAATAATAAAAGTGGCCGTGTTAATAGCCTAGTAGTAGTTAGTTGTCAATCCAATTATAAAACAAGGCCAGGCTTGTGTTTACTACATTGTATATATTACACTTCCATTTATGATGTACAGTTCAGTAGTTGTATCACATAATATTTTTGATGTGTAATAAACACCAGCTGGGAGCTTACTGTTGTAACCAGATAGTTCAGTAATACTGTATGTCTTCTGAAAGATTATACTCCACTATGAATGATGATACTTAGTATAATATGTTTTATTATTGTCAGGCTTTCCTTCTCTCTGGGGGAAAAATAAAGATAACCATTTGATTACTGACAATAGAAAAAGGACAACTTAAATTTGATACAAGTATTGTTCCGGTCCATTGTATTAAAAACACCATGGTTTATAGAAAAAAAAATGGACAAGAAGTAAAAAGTAGTTGGCATCATGTAGCTCTTAAACATGAAAGTGGCGTGCTGAGAGCTACTAAAAGAAAAAGCTTTAAAAGGTCTTTAAACTGAAATGCATCCTATTCAACTGTTTATCTAAAAGATACAGGTTTGTCATTTAGAAGTTAATACCCAACCATAGTTTGTTGTGATAAACCAAAACCCATGATATTTCATTAGGTTGAAGAAAGACAGGAGTCTATCCCACAGTATATATATTTTTGACAGAATCCACTTACTGGCTTTCATGCAAGACGTTTTTCTGAAGAATTTAGTGATACATGTACCAGTAACGAAAATGGGCATAAACATATTAATTATTTTGCAAAAAACAGTGAGTAGAGGCAGGCTCGGTGTGAAATGAATATGGTAAATAGCATGCTTAATGTTGAGTTTTTAACCACTATAAACCCGCTTTAAATTACTAAAATCAAAGGTGTCAATGCCAGTTCACAACTAGATTTGAAGGTCATTTCATTTTTAAAGAATAAGAAGTGAGTCTCATATGATGGCCAGAGCCACCTTTACACCTCCTGTCCATGGAAGTAGCTGGATTGGGAGCATCATTGTATCTGAAGCCCATATCAGACCGGGCAACAAAGAGACTATGGTTATTCTGGATTACATCTGTGGACTGTGGTAGTATTCTGGGGTTTTCATTGTCCCAAAGCTCTTCTCGTGCATTAAAATCTCAGGTGAAGATATCCTAAGAAAGAACAGAAACGTAATTGTTTGTTTGGACACTGATGACCACTGTCCAGTGAGAGGTATGGGAACAAACGTCGAGTGCTTTTGGCAATGTAAGAACTACACCATCTTCTCAAGCCAAGGTAAACTCTCCATAGCCATTCCATGTTTTACCTTGGCTGATAATTATGGTTCAACTTGTACATTAAACAACACACGTTGATTAAGAGAGGCCTAATACGTCATTTCTGAGCTACAGTAGTGGAAGAGTGCTAGTGTTGGGCATTTTGGATAAGCTGCGAGACGTTTTACTCAGCTCCAATAAATAGTTTTTTGGTCAGTATACATGTATAGACAAGAAGATTTTCCCTTTGCCGGTCTGTTTAGTGTTCATAAATATATGATACATGTAAAAGTCGCAACACAATACTGTGTGCAGGACTTTTAATACATCTATGAAATTAATATAGATCCATTTTAAGAACATTTACTAATGATTTTATTAATTTTGATGAAAAGATGTTGATTTATGTTACATGAGTAAACCTGTTGATTTATGGAGAGGCAGTGTAATTGAATCAGTAGGATAAAATGAGGACACTTTATAATTACATGTATAATGTATATATGTAAATATGATACTGACATGTCATTTTGTCTGGTTCATAAACCCATTGAACTAGTTGTTTGTAACTCCTCTAGTATTGATATTGGAGACATAAGAAGGAAGTACATGTAAGATTTTATGAACAAGTTATTATCAATACATTCCTAGTTTCTAATTTAAACACTCACAACATGTGGCTGTATGCATAATTAATGTCAGTTAGTTTGCACTTCCATGTGTCTGTTGTCATAAGGAAATGCCTGTATATGCAGGCAGTGTGTGCTCCCTCCTCTGTTTAACTCCATTTATATATTGACCACAACAGATGTTGATGGATATGAAAACAGTATCTTATTTCAAAAATTGATAAAATGTGACAGAGGTTGTTTTAAGGCGTTTAAATTGTGTTTTGTGACATGTTTTCAAAATTTATTATGATTAAACTGTTTGGTTTGTTTTGGTTATGTAGATATTATCCCACAGTTTCCCATTCTTGAAGATAGTAGCTCTGAAACATAATTTTGTATTTAAACTATATGTTTTATAAATTTAGTGTTACGCTATTTTCCAACAATACTTGTTGAACATATATCAGTTCCATAAAGACAAAGTTTTCTGGATAACTTAGGTTAATTAAACCTAAGAAGTAGTTATCCAGAAAACTTTGTCTTTATATTACTTATTCTCTACTTCTAAATGTCTTTCAAAACTTATATATCAGTTTTCATTCAATTCTCAAACGTTTGTCTGAAATTTCCTGCATGTCCAAGGTGAAAGTTCAGTCATTATCAAGTGAACCAGGGACTCTATCTTGTTATTCTTGTTTTATATGATCATTTGACAGTCCTTTCTCAGCCAGTCCCATCTATCACTATAAAACAGTTGAATCAGTTACCTGGTTCTCACCTGCTTTGTATCTCGTTAATAGGATGATAATCTATGCTAGGATGGGTTGAAAGGAGAGTCAGATATCTGCATGTAGCACGGATAAAAATAAACCAGACAGCTTTTAGTTCATTTCATTCTTTAACTCACAGGTCTTATATTTTAACGTTTCTTGTACGGTTTGTTCAAATTTCCCTAATAGCTACATACATGATTTTCATCCTCAAGAAATAATGGTCATGAAGTCTACAGCTTCAACTGATTAAAGATTCATTTTGTGAAATCCAGAAAATTTTCCATAAATTTTGTTGATTAAAAGGTTTTCATGAAGACACATTGTTTCTTTTCCCAACATAGATACAGTTACATGTAGAAACTTTCTTTTTTTGCCAAAATTTAAAAGTTTTAGTATCATTTTATATTTTTTGGATTTGTTCGATACATGTAATATAGATGCTAACTCTGGATATTACAGGTAAAGGATTTGAGATACAAAAAATCCTGTTGATAAATTGAGGTTGAAAACCAAGAACAAAAAAAAAGGGTAATCCAACTGGGAAGTTTTATAGTTTGAAATTTGTACAATCTTCTTGGTATGATATTCTTTGGGCTTCATTTCTTTCATTTACAAGCATCACCATATAAGTGAAATAATCTTGAGTGCGGCGTAAAACATTAATCAATCAATCAATCTGCTTCTCTAAACAATCAGATGTCATATTCTAGGACAGCATTGATATTAATACACAAGTAGTGTTATTCCGAAAATTCAGTCATCATCAGGAGTGAATATGAAGTTTTCGTTTTTCAGAATAACACTACTTGTGTACTATGTACGTTAAACTAATCAGTGGAACTACTGGATATTGATATTAATAATCCACTATTCTACCTGTATTCTACCTGTAATCAAACATTCAAATTACATGAGGATATAGGTTAACCTTGGTAATGTGTCATTGGATCCTCTGTGATGTCAACGTACCAGTATGATTACAGTGTGTGTAGTGTTGTATACAGATATATTGATCCCATCAGGTTAAAAGTTTATCAAATGTAACTCTGATTATACCAAATGTCAATTTAATGGCATGAATAACAGATCACCTGATCGTACATAACGGCCATGTCAAAAATGGCTGTCATTTAATAGCTAGACACTTATTACGCTTTTTTTTATCACATACATCTAAGATTACCTGTTTATATTTATGATCACTAAAACACACAGGCACAGGGAAAATCTTCTTGTCTAAAATAACCAAGGAAACTAATTGTGTTAAAGAGAGGTATATCATTTAGACCTTTATACCCCATAAATTGTTGTAACAAACGAGTTTCTATAATTTAGACCTATTACCTGTTTATACAGTAATGTAGTTGTCTAGTTTTAAAAAGGTGTAGATGTCAAATGTTCTGTTAAAATGACATTTATCCAAATTATTCTTAATTATGATACCAAGTTTGAAGAAAATCCTATAAAATTTATGAAAATGTTTATTGAAAGTTTTATCAAAACCATAACCAAGTTCACGAATAATTTATTTTCAGATACACATTGTATCGAACTGTGGCTCCTGTTTTTTTTTTGGTTATATGAAATTTATTAATATTCTGTTGGGTTATAAATATCAGAAATAGTCATTAATACATGCACTACAAGTGAAGTGATTGACATGAAAGGATGTGAACAATACTGAAAAGCCTCTTAAATCATAGTTACAGGAACTGAAAGACAAAATTTAAGGATAGAATAGAAATATTGTAGCCTACATGTAGTTTCCCAGTATTTAGTCATAATAGATATATATATTTATGAATTCTAAAACACACGGGCACAGGGAAAATCTTCTTGTTTAAAATAACCATGGAGACAAGTTTCTAATTGTGTTAAAGAGCTATATCATTTACATGTATGAGATGTATGATGTACATGTTAACCGCTATTCTTGCCATAGCTTAAGATCAGTAAACAATGACAAAATATTACAAATTGTTCCAGAAAATCCTACTGACTAAGGCCAAACGCCTGCCCGTCGTCAACCTAATGAAATATCATGGGTTTTAGTTTATTACAACAACTTATTCTGATTGGGTATACAGGTCCAAATGATATACCCCTTTTTAACAAAATGGTTATTTCAGACGAGAAGATTGTCTGTGTACATGTGTGTTTTAGTAATCATAAATTTATACAGTAGTCGGAATATATTAAAATTAAAATGAGTCCTTTCCAACTGTGGGTTATTGTTAAAACCCTAACTGTGAGGATGATGAGTAATACATGTATTGTGTATACCAATGATGCTGGTTTTGTGGTTAAGTGTGGTCAGGACATCCTTGTGGGGTATTTCCCAGTAGGACTTACACACTCACATAATCTAACACCTCTACCATCCACTTTTATTAGCTCACAACCCACAACTATTTAATTCACTCTAAAGGTTAATACCGATAACCTGAAGGATCTATCATAGATATAAACTTTCTAATACCTGTAGAAATTCTTTCATATATTACACATACATACTGGACTTAAATATTCTCAGCTTGGGGCATCCAAGGAATTTTGTTTTCTTAGACTTTCTCTGTGCCCATGTGTTGATAGATATTGTATTAGATATTTTTGATGGGCAATTTAGAAATAAGTGAGATAACCTTGAGTGTTATGTAAAAACACGACTGACTCTATGAAATTAATTACTGTCTTGCTGACATCCAAAACAAGGTTTTCACTTGATCTCTGTATGTGGAACTGCCAGCGCACTGGAAGAGTTGCCAGGTACTCGCCAAAGTTCTAGGGTTTCTCGTCAAAGATTAAAGGTTTCCTCTCGGAAAAGAGCCCGGTTTCCTCCTCCACTGAACCTGGCACCACCACCATATAAGTGAAATAATCTTGAGTGCGGCAAAAAGCATCAATCAATCTAAAAGCAAGGCAGTGAGTGCAATGAAATAAATCTGGTAAAGTCACTAAAGTACCTTGAGATTCTTGGTATATTTTACCACTTTAATTTAGGTTTTTCAGGATTTTTTTCCCTTTTTGATAAGGTATTATTTTGACTAACAAACTATATTCATTATTGATCTCTGAACCAAGAATCCCCTTTTCAATGAGCTTCAGTATAGATAAATACATTTTCACCACTCTAAAGCCTAGCGCAGACGAGAGGCGCCGGCTGAGCTACAAGGCACGCGTGGCCAAGGGAGCAGCTACAGATTTCAGCGCAGACGATGAGCTCTCGGCTGAGGCAAGTTCTTGGTAACCCAAGTTCACTGATCAAGTGTCACTACCCGTGTGACGTAATATTCTAAGTGGTCACATGATTTAATAGGCACACGTGATTGGACTATCCCTCCTCTCAGCTCAGCCGGCAGCTTACGTTATGCGCACACGGCGAGATTCTTGCCACGAGAGGCAGAAAATATCAAACATGCTAAATACTTTCCTCACCGCCTTGAGAGGCGAAAATCTCACCAAAATTTACGCGCACACGGGGGAAACAGCTTAGCTCTCAGCCACGCGTAGCCGGCAGCTCAGCCGGCGCCTCTCGTGTGCGCTAGGCTTTATTGAACATAGTTATACATGTATTTGTAGGTCGATTTATACAGCGCAAGCCTCATAAGAATTATTACGATATTTTGTGATATCCGATGACATGACGCCATTAAGAACGCTTTTGATGACGTAATTCCATTTGACATATTTTGCTCCATAATGTCAGATTTAAATGTCATGTTGGAACGAAAAATGCTCAGTCACATGCGCAATGCAATGGCGGTGACAGGAAATATGTGTAATTCACATGTGACTTGCGCTCCCTTTAAAATCAGCGTATAATAACTCTTCTAAGTGGTGTCCACATATACAACCTTAGTGTTAAAAAATATACAACCTTACATACATATATCTTATTGATAGATTGTATGTTAGGTCTTTAACATTTAAATCCATGAGGAAAAATCATGAGGAATAATGCTAATCTTTTCCTTAAGTTAAATGTAAGCTTATTAACTAACACAAGATTTGTCAAATAACCATCAGAGTGTAACATGTGTATTATTGAGAGCTATGCTTTACACTTAGATGACATTTAAATTCACATTGCACTGTGTTATAATGGGAACTGTTGCCATTGTGTTATAACTATGGATGTACAAGTATCAGATAAGGTGTGTTTTGCAGTTAACAAAGCCAACTTATTATAGTCATACAAAGTACATCGGATACATCTCTCACATCTTTGTACAGGATTAGGTTTATAATTTGTTCTTGAAATCCCCTGAGCGCACAGCAGCTTGGTTTCATCCCACTGAAATCCTGCCAATGGTATACATAAAATATTTTTTCAAGAATGCAATGTAATGTAAAGCATCAATCAGTTAAGGTACAATAATTCTGCAGTAAGGTAGCCCTTGTCAGGAACTCCTTCACCCTTCCCTAAAAATTATTTCACGTATATGGGGTGTTGCCAAAATTAGTGGGAGAGGACAGTCAGGACACCAGGCTCTTTTACCCATAGGAAACCCCTGATCTTCTTCGAGTACCAACTTTATGAATTCTGCAACCATATATTCTAATTAAGACTTGTCCTTGTTTCAGGAAATTGTTGGAATTGTCCAGATTCTAGATCCTGAAGGTAAAGGAAAAATCAACTTTGAAGAATTCTGTTCAGGTGTTCAACAGATATCTGAAATTCATGCAGGTAAGATAAGAGCTACTTGTATTTCTGAATAGTTATAAATCAACACCATTTAGTAATTCTCGTTCACTTCTTCCCAGTTACTTGGATTACCCTACCAGTGACAAATACAGTATGTACATGTATTGTCTGTTTACTTTCAAATACAAGAAATAAATTTCAAATCTGTTTCAGGGCCGGAAACAACATACAGTTAGATTTATAGTACACTTTAATTATTCGCCTGTATTTTTGCCATAAAACCGATCTGCTACCATAAAATATATCTTTATACATGTAGGTACAAAAGTGAAACATACATGTAAAGCTAGTTTGAATGATAAGATATAAATGTTCAATTTTGTTTGACATCATACTCGTATTCCCGAGTCGAATCTCTCCCTTGCTTTGCCAATTACCTTCATTCACACCCATTTTGCACTTCCAATTACAGATCCTTTCAGGTGTATGAAAAGATTACACCCACTACATAGGTTCATACATATTAACATCTATATAGGATTATTGTCTTACACCATCTGGTATTATAACTATGTGTGTATTTCTTCAAACAATAATTAGGGGCCTCCGTGGCTCAGTAGGTAGAGCGTTGGAAGCTCAATCCGAACAGCCTTCCACCAATGGGTCGCGGGTTCACCCTCAGGCTTTGTATCATTGGGTGTATAACTCTTCAGCATTTGTCAATAACTCAGACTCAAATTCTTTCCTGGACGTTCCAGCTATAAGAGGTATACTGAACTCATAATTGCCCCCCGCCCCCCAGTCAAAGAAACAAAAAAAAAATAACAAATATTGAACTCTCTACCACTAATTTATATCACTGTTAGTGTTGCATATTTACAGTTTGATACTAAAGAAACTGAAGGTGGGTGACTTCTTCTGCGAATTTTGTCTGAGTAGTCTTAAATACATTTTCTGATTTCATAAAAAAATTAAAACTGAAAAGGAGTGTATGTTTTTTAATGTATTTTAAATTTGTTATAATGTTACATTGCAAACTGTTAATATTTTAGTGAAAAATATAGTATGCACATCAGATAAGCAATTTCCATTTAATAGCTAAATTTCAAATACTTGTTAGTATTGAGAGAACCATAGACCCTGAAAAGTTAGATTGAGGACAATTGTCTGGTATATTCTATAGTACTGACCTCACCTGTAATTATAGATTGCTGTTTATACCATCAGATATGTTTTCTCTTCAAAGGCAGTAATTTTCTGCTTGGTCAGGTTCTGAGTGATGAATTTTATACTCAAATTCTCAATCACATATAGAGTTAAGGATGTTTCATAGTCAGCTGATCTTAATCACTATGGCATTTATAGGTTTTGCACCAGTGTAGAAAAGTTTACTTACATGCATAAAAACAAATGTTTTTGGGAACCTTGTCAGAGTTATTTATGTTTGACATCACCCATGTCATGTTTTTTATGTGTTTTTAGCTCCCCACAGTACATGCTGAAAGATACGCATTAATTACATATTTAGCCAAAGTCTGAGTCGATAAATTTATTAGATTTAATTTCCCAATTTTTTATAACCTACAAAAACGAAAAGAAAAAAAATCTGATTTTGACTAGGTTTTTAAATATTTTTAAGCTCTACATACAACAGTCAATCAATCTATCAATCCACCTTCTTTTGATGGAGATGCGACTTCATTGGTTAAGATTGAGCATGGAATCAGTCAAACTTGAGTTTGGAAAACATCAAATAACGGAGTTATATCCAAACATGTTATGGTATCAATATCTATAGCCTGTAAATGTTTTCAGGAATTTTAACTGACCCTAGTTCCCCAGTGCAGGTGAAGGCTGGTTGGTTCAAATCACAGAGGTCCCAAGGGTCACAGGATGGATGTGAGTTTTCATTGGACAGCCTGGTTTAACCCTTTATCCATCTGCGCTACTTTAACCATCTCACCCCACAAAAAATAACTTTGAACTTACTAATACCACTGCTAATGCAATTCAACTCACTTTTCTAGTTCCCTTCACATTTTCCGATTTGATTGAATTGAATTGAATATTTTTATTCACCTTAAAATAACAGAAATTCGGATGACAAAAATTACTTACAGATGGGAATAAAACTCCATGGAGCTTGTTCTATCCCATTTAGAGCATTCAGAAGTGGTTGTTTTTACGACGTGATTTTAACCTCTTGCATGGGGATCACATACATTTATCAGGTAAAATGGCTGTTGCCTGGTCAGAGGCCTTTGTAAAAACATTATGGCTGAGTTGGTCAACATTTACCCAAGCAAGTAGTTCACTTGTGTGAACATATATTGATTGGGAAATGTGATCATCTGTATTTGTCATGTCATTATATCTCTTTAGTATTTCAATGTCGGCTAACTGTTTACATGTAGTTCTTTTCCTTCTTAGATCTAGTCTGATTTTAAACCCCATTTATGAGGTTTGCGTGGTAGTTTGGGCATCCAAACTATGGATGGAGAAGAACAGCTGTTCTGAATATTGAATACAAGTAAAAAGGTTGCACAGTATTTAAACTCTATATATTGGAGACATGTTTGACAGAAATAGTGTCTTAAAGCATGGGCTCTCTCAATTCAGACTTCCGAGGCTATGGGGTGTGGCCCGTCTAGTCAAGCCCAACTCTGGGTACCCAAACGCTGCTCTACATTATTCCTTGTAAATAAGTTCATAAAATAGCAGATGATGTTAGGCCAAAACTGTCTGGGATCCGTTCCCCTTGAAGGCCATATTTTACATTGATGAGTGTCAGAGTCACTAATAAAGGTACCATCCTGATGCTGCACCCTTTTGAGCAAAGTTACTTTACATGGACACACCTTGGGCATATTTATTAGAACTGTTAACCCAATTAACAAAACAGCCCAACATGGCATGGGTGTCATCTAGAATAATGTCATTGAGAATGGGAGCCAAATCTGACCATCTAATATATTCCGTAATTCTTCTCTAGAAAGCTGAATCTAACCAATTTGATTTCCCCAACAAATAGTTCTCACTCTTATTGGATTTGTTTTCATTAGAACTAATTCTGATTGTCTTTTCATATTATATTACTTGGTACATGTACATGTTATTGATTGTGTTTCACTATTGCATTGTATTGGCCTTAGGGCAGCCAAGGTCAATACTTTCCCAAAACAAAAACATGATACATAATATTTGTATTAATTCACTGTGTATGATGTACTATGAAATGTAAATAAAGGTTGTCTCCTATCCACATATTGCTGTCGCCGTCATCCTGCAGCACTCAGCGACATCATTCTTTGCTCACTTACACTTTGTGAACTCTAACAATGCTTTTTCAATTGGATGAACAGAGGTCGTTACTGTCATAGTTAATTAACGGTACACTGTATGTGATTTTCATTTGATCCATACATACCGTCACATTTTTATTTGATTGATCTTTTCAGTAGGCGGGACTTAGTCGGCTGAGCGATAGTCTCTCAGTTCGACACAAGTGTTCTATCAATGGGTCCCGGGTATATTCCCTAATGAGTTTTTTTCCCTATGTGGAAGAGTTGGGAGGTACTTGTTGAAGGTCTTCTGTTCCCTCCAGGCATTTCCCTATGTGGAAGAATTGGGAGGTACTTGTTGAAGGTCTTCTGTTCCCTCCAGGCATTTCCCTATGTGGAAGAATTGGGAAGTATTTGTTGAAGGTCTTCTGTTCCCTCCAGGCATTTCCCTATGTGGAAGAGTTGGGAGGTATTTGTTGAAGGTCTTCTGTTCCCTCCAGGCATTTCCCTATGTGGAAGAATTGGGAAGTATTTGTTGAAGGTCTTCTGTTCCCTCCAGGCATTTCCCTATGTGGAAGAGTTGGGAGGTATTTGTTGAAGGTCTTCTGTTCCCTCCAGGCATTTCCCTATGTGGAAGAATTGGGAGGTACTTGTTGAAGGTCTTCTGTTCCCTCCAGGCATTTCCCTATGTGGAAGAATTGGGAAGTACTTGTTGAAGGTCTTCTGTTCCCTCCAGGCATTTCCCTATGTGGAAGAATTGGGAAGTACTTGTTGAAGGTCTTCTGTTCCCTCCAGGCATTTCCCTATGTGGAAGAATTGGGAAGTACTTGTTGAAGGTCTTCTGTTCCCTCCAGGCATTTCCCTATGTGGAAGAATTGGGAAGTATTTGTTGAAGGTCTTCTGTTCCCTCCAGGCATTTCCCTATGTGGAAGAATTGGGAAGTATTTGTTGAAGGTCTTCTGTTCCCTCCAGGCATTTCCCTATGTGGAAGAATTGGGAAGTATTTGTTGAAGGTCTTCTGTTCCCTCCAGGCATTTCCCTATGTGGAAGAATTGGGAAGTATTTGTTGAAGGTCTTCTGTTCCCTCTAGGCAAAAAGTCTGGTTTCTCCACACCCAATACAGGCTATAACACCCCCCAATATAAGGGAAATCTTTAGTGCCATGTAAAAGATCAATAAAATTTTTCAGTAGTTTTTTCATTTTTATGAAAAATGGTTAGAAAAGAAACACTGTTTAATATCTCACGACCAAATTTTGCTGGGGGCCGTTTCGTGAAGCCGTCGCCCAGTGCGATCAATCGCAGTTGCCATGACGTCGTATCTCTTCAATATGGTACCCATTGGCAACTAGGCTTCATTTGCGATGCGACTGCTTTGTGAAACAAGCCCCTGGTTATATCACTTCAACCAAATAGTAACTTTCCACCAGTTGGTTGGGGTTTGATTCATCTGATATTCCTTGTCACATCAAGCATGTCTAAAATATCCAAAAACGATTTATTGTGACTATTTCTAAATTCACTAGTAACTGTATATACATGTACAGTTTAAATTCATGTAAGAAATTTTCCCATTGTATTCATTCAGGCATGTTTCTCACCGTAGAATATATCAAAATTGAAATTTCTATAAATGTTTTTTTTTTAAATTAAATATCTTAGAGTGAACAAATTGGTAATCAATAATATAAATGACTTTTAGATGTGTTGAATTCCATGAGTTATGATCCTCTAATTAATGTGAATGAATCACTTAACATGAAGTGAATCTTGAATTAAAGTGTGATATACGGTATATTGTTATTAGGATTATACATGTGACACAATTTTGTCATGGTTTAATGATTTTATATAATAAGTAATACATAGAAGTATATAAACTGGCTGAAGTAGGGGTCCATTCAGAGTCCTAATTAAAAATCATAACTTTTTTCAAAGAAAACAAATATTTTTGAAAATGAAGCATTATGACAACTGATGTGAGACCTCACTCTGAACTGGCTGATCGAACCAATATTTATACATTTATCTGAGAACCCTGGAATATTGGTAAAATGAAATAATTACCAAATTTGTTCTACTTGATAGATCCATAAAACAAAGAAAAGGGATTGGAAATTCAGTATCACACCGAAGTTTCACTTCAAGTACAAGATGTATAGGGTTATACTGGGGAAGTTACACATGTAAACAAACAACTTGTAATATGTATGTGTTAGACTTGACTTAACATACAAAAATCAATTACATATAGGCCTATTAATTACATATTGGTGTCAATTTGTGGTATTTATCTTTTTATCCGTTCTGATAAATAGATTAGACTAGTCTAACTGCTAGATTTAGTACTTATTACTTCATGAATATTCATATGTCTAACTCAGCACTTTAAAGATTTACTTTCCATGCATCAGCAAATCGCTTAATAACTTTTGATTTAATTTATAATGTATTATTCACTCATAACATATCTTCTGGCACAGTTTATAGAATTCATTGAGAATGACTAATCGTTTGAGCTCTGTCATTAAAAATGCTTAATTACAACTAATTTAGTAAATTAATGAGGTGTTTTTAACCATGCATGTGGAAGTGTTGCCAGGAACTCAGTAAAGGTCGAGGGTTTCCTCCCCCACTAAACCTGGCAACGCCGCTACCATAAGTGAAATATTCTTGAGTGCCGCATAAAAACATCAATCAATCAATCTAACCATGTACAATTATCAAGGTATTAGACTATTTTTCTTTGCCTGAGAATGATTTTAGATTTAATGACTAATCATATATTATGTGTCCACCTTGTCTAACATTTACAATCTTAAAATGCTCTCCATATGGATTATGATAATGACTTGTTGACATTAAGTCTTATTAACTATTAACTACACATGTTTGTCACCTGTATGTGTTACCCAGAGTTGATCGCCCAGCAACCATGGACCATGTGTGTCATCTTTTACTTATTATCATTGTCAAAATAAAGACAATCACATTTGTGTGGTTTACTATACAGGGCACCTTTAGATATAAATGGCGAGGAGAGTGGGTTTTTGGTGGCCTCCTTGGCTGAACTGGTTGAGACATTTCTCATTAATCATCCCTTTCAATCCACTGTTAGATGAAGGGTCTGAATGGTTCCTTAATCTCTCGAACCTTATATACACCCACGAAAAGCTTCATGGTAGGCAGGTACCCAGTTCTGGATTCCTTGACAGTTTAGTTCCCTATCCATGTGGCATGATTGTGCTAGTCACCTCAATCTCTCAATAGAAAATTCCCATGATCTGATTGGATACCAAATTGACGAAACTGACATGTATTATTTTTTTAGAATGCTTGACAATCAGATTTTGGAAATGATGGATCTGATTACCAAAAGCTGTCAATCAATTTTTTATAAAAATTTTATTTCTCTACCATTTTGTCTTTCAGCTCATCCAAATCCATTGAATCGACTTTCAGAATCAGACAGTGTAGATACCCTTGTACCTACACTTAACCACTCATCAAGTGTAAGTTTTTTTTCCTGTATTATAGTTTTATAGAGGATGTCATGGCTCAGTCTTTTAAAGTAATAGGTGCTCACATTATAGTTTTATAGAGGCTGGCATGGCTCAGTCTGTTAACGTGATAGATGCTCATATTATAGTTTTATAGAGGATGCCAGGGCTCAGTCTTTTAAAGTGATAGATGCTCATATTATAGTTTTATAGAGGATGCCAGGGCTCAGTCTTTTAAAGTGATAGATGCTCATATTATAGTTTTATAGAGGTTGCCATGGCTCAGTCTTTTAAAGTGATAGATGCTCACATTATAGTTTTATAGAGGCTGCCATGGCTCAGTCTGCTAAAGTGATAGATGTTCACATTATAGTTTTATAGAGGCTGCCATGGCTCAGTCTTTTAAAGTGGTAGATACTCATATTATAGTTTTATGGAGGCTGCCATGGCTCAGTCTTTTAAAGGGACAGATGCTCACACCATAGTTTTATGGAGGCTGCCATGGCTCAGTCTGTTAAAGTGATAGATGCTCACATCATAGTTTTATAGAGGCTGCCATGGCTCAGTCTGCTAAAGTGATAGATGTTCACATTATAGTTTTATAGAGGCTGCCATGGCTCAGTCTGCTAAAGTGATAGATGCTCATATTATAGTTTTATAGAGGCTGCCATGGCTCAGTCTGCTAAAGTGATAGATGCTCACATCATAGTTTTATAGAGGATGCCATGGCTCAGTCTTTTAAAGTGATAGATGTTCACATTATAGTTTTATAGAGGCTGCCATGGCTCAGTCTGCTAAAGTGATAGATGTTCACATTATAGTTTTATAGAGGCTGCCATGGCTCAGTCTGCTAAAGTGATAGATGCTCACATCATAGTTTTATAGAGGATGCCATGGCTCAGTCGTTTAAAGTGATAGATGTTCACATTATAGTTTTATAGAGGCTGCCATGGCTCAGTCTGCTAAAGTGATAGATGTTCACATTATAGTTTTATAGAGGCTGCCATGGCTCAGTCTGCTAAAGTGATAGATGCTCATATTATAGTTTTATAGAGGCTGCCATGGCTCAGTCTGCTAAAGTGATAGATGTTCACATTATAGTTTTATAGAGGCTGCCATGGCTCAGTCTGTTAAAGTGATAGGTGCTCACATTATAGTTTTATAGAGGCTGGCATGGCTCAGTCTGTTAAAGTGATAGATGCTCATATTATAGTTTTATAGAGGATGCCAGGGCTCAGTCTTTTAAAGTGATAGGTGCTCACATTATAGTTTTATAGAGGTTGCCATGGCTCAGTCTTTTAAAGTGGTAGATGCTCATATTATAGTTTTATAGAGGCTGCCATGGCTCAGTCTTTTAAAGTGATAGGTGCTCACATTATAGTTTTATAGAGGTTGCCATGGCTCAGTCTTTTAAAGTGGTAGATGCTCATATTATAGTTTTATAGAGGCTGCCATGGCTCAGTCTTTTAAAGTGATAGGTGCTCACATTATAGTTTTATAGAGGCTGTCATGGCTCAGTCTTTTAATGTGATGGATGCTCATATTATAGTTTTATAGAGGCTGTCATGGCTCAGTCTTTTAATGTGATGGATGCTCATATTATAGTTTTATAGAGGCTGCCATGGCTCAGTCTTTTAAAGTGATAGGTGCTCACATTATAGTTTTATAGAGGCTGCCATGGCTCAGTCTGCTAAAGTGATAGGTGCTCACATTATAGTTTTATAGAGGCTGCCATGGCTCAGTCTGTTAAAGTGATAGATGCTCACATTATAGTTTTATAGAGGTTGCCATGGCTCAGTCTTTTAAAGTGATAGATGCTCACATTATAGTTTTATAGAGGCTGCCATGGCTCAGTCTGCTAAAGTGATAGATGTTCACATTATAGTTTTATAGAGGCTGTCATGGCTCAGTCTTTTAATGTGATGGATGCTCATATTATAGTTTTATAGAGGATGCCATGGCTCAGTCTTTTAAAGTAATAGGTGCTCACATTATAGTTTTATAGAGGCTGCCATGGCTCAGTCTTTTAAAGTGGTAGATGCTCATATTATAGTTTTATAGAGGCTGCCATGGCTCAGTCTTTTAAAGTGATAGGTGCTCACATTATAGTTTTATAGAGGTTGCCATGGCTCAGTCTTTTAAAGTGGTAGATGCTCATATTATAGTTTTATAGAGGCTGCCATGGCTCAGTCTTTTAAAGTGATAGATGTTCACATTATAGTTTTATAGAGGCTGCCATGGCTCAGTCTGCTAAAGTGATAGATGCTCACACCATAGTTTTATAGAGGCAGTCATGGCTTAGTCTGTTAAAGGGATAGATGCTCATATTATAGTTTTATAGAGGATGCCAGGGCTCAGTCTTTTAAAGTGATAGGTGCTCACACCATAGTTTTATAGAGGCTGCCATGGCCCAGTCTTTTTTAGAGTGATAGATGATTGCATTATAGTTTTATTGAGACTGCATGACATAGCTCAGGCTCTTTATATTTGGCCACCTGTTTTTGAAATAGGTTGAAACTTAAACCAATCGAATATTTTTCTGTGCTAAAATTGGAATTCCTATATTACCTGGACAATGAATTAATACCATACTTATCTATTCCATTGATGTCAGGTAACTGAGTTTTCTGAGAACAGCAATGCCACATATAACGAGTACGACACAGCAACTGATGAAGACGCCTCTGCTTTAGGTCTTAGTCCAGTGGAATCAAACTCACCTGGTAACAAAGCCGTAATCAGTGAATTAGACTTTCTTAATCCCCCTACCCACCTGTCGGAGGATGACCGAGATAGTGCTATTAGTGGACGCTCATCAGAAATCAACAGGTAAGTTATGTCAAAACTAATTGCAGATTTTCTGTCATGTAACTGCTGGCTTTTACATGTACATGTAGGCCTCCCTGATATGCCGACTTCACGCCTACTAGATTGGTTGTTTTTGACTGGCCAGATCCGACCACATCCAGAAATCAGGCCGGCATACATACTCTAGCAATCAAACTCAACTTAGATCCCCTTGGTTCTTGTCAACCATCCATTTTGTTAAGTTTTTTTTTTTTTACAGATATAATAAGCAGGGGTTCCATTAAGAATGTTGCAGTGGAAATTATATACTCCCAACATAGTCATACATGGAAGTATACAGAATTCCAGGAATTCAGTGACTTCCTTCTTGTCTATATTTTGATTTTAAGGAAGTCTGAGACTTCCTAGATTTAGACTAGGAAGTCAGGCATCTATATACTTATAAGTATAAGTATAAAATGTATCCGACTGATAAACTTGGTACATGATAATATAGGCCTAGATATACATGTATCTCTACCACATGACACAAGCAATTAAAAAGCATTAAGAAGCAAAACTCAATCAGTCAATGTTACTTAAAATGTAACTCCCAACAAACTTTTATTTTTTTTATTTAGAGAAAACGAATTTGAACAAACGGCATTGTTTTCCAAACGATGAACGTTGATTTGACGTGTATGAAGTTACAATACAATACAAACGTGACAAGTCATGCGGCCGTCTTCATACCGCAACCATGAGTATGTGTCCAGTCAGTCCAAATCAAATTGCCTATGCACTCTCTTGTAGATGTGATCAGCCGCTTTAACTTTCTCTCGACTGTCAACTGGAATTGCGTCTTTAAGCATCGTGTCAATGATGGCTAAACAAGTCTCCCAAGTGGACAGTGGACATTACTCCGCACGCATGGGCTAGAGTTTCAGTATGGAATTCCTGATATACGCCTGAAAATTACCACTCAAATCACGCTCTAAAATAAGTATTTTTCAAATAAAGTTTTTAAAAACTGCTGAGTTCTCTCACGTCTGCTAGTTAGCAAAAAGCTATACGGCAAAATTCTGTTTTATCCAGATTTTCACAGGTACGACGTACAACATTTTTTCAAGGAATTCATGTACGTCACAATCGGCGATAGTCTGGCGTATTAATAAATTTTGGGGCGTAAACTACGCCCGTACGCCCACTAATGGAACCCCTGAATAGGCTATCGACTGAACAACAGCTTAGGATTTTTAACTGTTTAGTACCTCACTATGAAACTGGCTTTGCTGGAAATAAATATTTTTGTAGCAAATGGACCATTGTGCAATAGCAGCGCAGATTCAGCAGAAGCCAACATCACCATAAATCAACACGTATTATGCCAAACTGGATTATTGTTTTGTTTTTTTTTTAAATAAAATATCATGGGTCATGTGACCCTATTGCCAAAAGTGCTGAAAAGCAGTGTGCAGTGTTTCTACAGTGTGTAATAGAGTCATGCATTCGTGGCGTCACATGATACCTAGGAGCATTGGCAATGACCTGCCTTGAATTTGGGAAAATTTGTGGTATGAAACAACCTGGAGATTGGGCAACAAAGGCCACTGGTCTCCGTGGCCGTCCTTAAATAGCTGTTATCAAGTTTTATTCGTACCACATTTTTTATTAAATACTTGTATTAAATTTCTTCAATTTTCTTGTTTACATTGATTTGAGAATTTTAATTCATTATTCTGTAGTCGTCATGATATCACAGATGAAGAGAACTATGAGGATTATGGCGAGGCGGGAGAAGGTGACTCAGAACTAGACATCCGTTCACGATTATCTGACACTGAATTACCACTCCATAACAAGTGAGTTTGGATTTACCTTTAATACGTCTTTAAAGCCATTTTATCGGTTTACTAACATAGGGTCTGTATGTTATTTTGTGTGATCACGGACGTTTATTATGACCACGTGAATGACATTCTCATTCTATTTTGAGGTTTTAGTTGAAGATCACATAGAACAAAAACTAGGTTTACTAACAACCTTTCATAATAAAGAAGAATAATTTAGATTTCTTAAGTCTCTCATTGATATGCATGTCATTTTTTTTGGTTCAAAACTTTCTAAAACTAAAGATATTGAGGGAACTAATCAAATTAATACAGGCAGATCACTAAAATGGTGCCTTTAGCGTTGTTCTCATTTCCGTGGTGAGAATTGTTACCTATCTTTGTGGAAAATGAATTTTCGGAATTATTAAATGTTGGGAGGCTTGAGTGACTTATTGTTTTAAAATTTAGCTTAAATTTTGAGCACTAAGCAATACACGTTTTCTAAATAAGATTTTGCAATCCATTCATTCTTGGTTGGACAGTTAATCCATTAGACATAGGGTATATACACGTATACCCAGACGGGGTTTTAATAACGAGAAAATTAGGCCGGCATACTAAACCTTCAATGTCACCAAAGTAAGAGGTTTTTCACTCGATAACGGTTTGTGTAAGAGTTGCCAGGTAAACACCAACGGTCTGGGGTTTCCTCATGGCAAAGCAGCCAGTGTCCTCCCCCAGTATTGTCATAATGATATAAGTTAGATAATTTAGAGTGAGGCGTAAAACACCAATCAATAAACCAAAGTTAGGGGATAACCCTGTATTATAAAATGATATCTACATGATATTATTAAGCATGGTTGTATGAAGTCAAATTCAGCATACATCTCAGATTGAAATAGCTTTATCGATTGTTTTGTGGTCTTTAACAAGGATGGTATAGAGTATGGACTGTCGTAAAGAGAAACCTGCTTGAGGAAGGGGTGGGGGTGCTTTTTGAATCTTCATTTTAACATGTTGTGACTGTACTATGTTCTGTGTAAAGCCATCGAAGTAAAGGGCTGTAGAACTTGTCATTTAAAGGTGTGTGGTTGGGAATTCAGTGACTAGCCAATCTGTCCAGGTGTGCTAATCCATCTATTCAGGGATTTCTTTTATCCCAGCTAACTTGTCACAGTTTGTAATGATTCTCTGTAAGCTTATTTGTATTGAGTCATTGTGTCAGATGGGATTTGCAGCCCCATAGTCTCACCTTCATCTCTTCATCATACTTTACTTTTCCACAAATTCTGACAGTTTTCTTTTTCTAAAAAAAACCCAGTACTAAATGATAATTTACCAACACCAACACATGTACAGTATTTGAACAAAACAGCCACAAAAATGCTTTTTTTTTTCTTGATTTACTTCCCCATGATAAAAAGGTATATTTTCCATACATTGTTTGAAACCTTTTTATTTGCGTCCTTTTTTTCTGCATTAGACCACTTTTATAGGGTTTTTGTTCTCTTAATTACCTTTTTGTTGAGACTGTTTTTACAGTTGATCATTATTAACAGAGTTGACTTGAAATACCAGGCCGCAGACATTCACATTTTTCTTCTGGAATGTTTGCTTACAATTTTTTTGTTATCTTGATTTATCCGATTTTTGGGAGGCCGTAAATATTTGTATCCTGATCTTGGACGACTAGCCAATGTTAGTTCTAGACGGCCTGTGATAGTGTATTTAGGCTCCGATCCTCTCCAACATGCATGCATTCTCATGACCCGCGTTCCCTCTCAGCTACCCTATTGATTCACCCAAACCTGTTACCTCAATGGGTGGGAACACAATTTGACACCTTTCCACTTAAATACACCCTTATTGTCTGATGGAATCAGCCTTCAAAATACAGCCTTTTGTCCTTTATTTATTAGCTAAATAACCCAAATGTATCAGTGTGTCGGATAAAATTATAAACTGTCACAGGACTGTATTGTCGATGTGCTAAACTATGTGCCACTTATCCATTGAATTTTGTTTTTGTTCGCAACTTTTTATTGCTCTTTCCATGGGCTTAATAATCAACTTTAATATCCATAAACTTTGCCTTTTTGTTTTGTTTTTTGTCCATCCATCTAATTCTAGGCAATCTATTTCTTTCAAATACATTTATTTTCTAAAATAAAGAACAAGGCAGCATTCATCTTTTGAAAGGATATTCCTTTGCACAGAATATCACATTGTATAAAGGTTATTTAGGGGATTATCTGTTAATTTGAGTGGATCTCTTGCTGTTGTGAGTTATTTCGTTAGGATTTCTTCATCGTTACCTGGTCTGAAGACAGCCACACTGTGTGGCCCTCTCAACACACTGCTCTAATCAAACTGGATATTTTTACCTTCCCTTTGTCAACAGTAGCCGTGAGAGCACATCGAGTCGTAAAGCCCGTCATCGGGACCGCAGAGACCTCCTCTCTCGTCACAGACGTTCCTGGTACTGTTCATATTGTATCCTATATTTCACAGCCCCATAGCATACCCTGGTTATCTCTCCATAGATTTATTTAGTTCGCTTGGTGTCTGCATGGCTTTACCTCATTATATAAACTGCTTCTGGTGATCGGTGTTTTATGTACCCTTTTATACATCACTATACCTGTGATATAAAGTATATTTACACTGTGTTCAAATGTGTTGATCCACTATATTACCAACATAGCATTATGTTATAATAGCAATCTTATAACATTTTCATTCAATGATAGATGTCTGCCTGGTACAGTGTTTTAAACATCAGTCACCCTGTTATAGAAATAAGGATTAACACATTATACAAGTGTTTTAAACCAGCAAGAGCTGGTGAATTTTTTTTTATTTATAAAGTTGGATTGTCAAGAGAGATTGAAAGTTTGAAATGCCGTGAGAAACTAAAGGATAATAAAAAATAATGGTTAAGTCGGTAACCTGTGTGAACCAAATATATGTGCAAATAAGAGACAAAATTGAAATAGCTGAGCTGTATGAGGTTTTGATGGTCATAAAAACTACCGCAACATACATCCCCGACATAAATGTCAGTAAAACTCTCTTTTTTATGCTGCTTGATTAAAGTGACGAACAATTAGCTTATTTTGTTCCAATAAAATATCTCTGTTTTTGGCAGCTTGTGGCACCTATTAAAGGCCCACTTGCCCCCGTAGCCTGTTTAAATTTGCTAAAAAAAACAATTTACATGAGCTTACTACGACTAATACAACTAAACGTAAACATAGGACACATAAAACATGTCTAGTTAGCTTTAGAATGTAGAAATGGGGTGAAAAACAAACGAAGAATCGAAGCCTGATTACAACAACAACGATCAGTGTCGGTCAACTTTCGTGTTGGATTACCCTCATTTCAGGCCTTTTTATCTGTTGTTTACACTCAAATAATTATGGGCAGGCTTTTCCAGTCGTTGTTAACCGATCGTCAGTCTGTATTTCTCAGATAAATAGGCCTACGTAAAATTACACTGTGCCGTTAGTTCACTCACTCGACTGAAACATAAAATCGCCAATAGGGGGCAGTCTGGTTTGTTTACGTTACGGGCACCTAACAATTCAAATTTTCAAATTCAAATTAAAAATACAAAGTGACGTCCAAACTTTTAAATTTTGGTAAAAATAGAAAGTTCCTAACTTATATTGTCTGGGAAAAATACAGAAAACGGACTTTCTTTTTTTAATGTAAACAATATTCCTGATTTTCTCGGCAAGTGTGCCTTTACTGTAAGTACAGTGCAAAATTTCTACACAATTTGCTTTAAACAAAATCTGTTATAAGTCAAATGATATCTGTATATTTTTTATAATAGATCATTTCCTGCTTTGCCTGCTCTTCAATTACTGATTTCATTATGTATAAAACCCAAATGAATAGCTGTGTTCATGAAGCTATCATATCAATTACATTTATTCTCTATTGGGCTGATATAGAATCATTGAGTACTGACATAATAATTGCCTTGTATAATAATAGCATTATTCATCAAATAATTTCCCAGGCCTATTCCAGTAGGAATTATTGTGACTCCATAAGTCCTATCATAAAGCTGACTGGATTGTGTTGATAAGCTATTTAAATCTGTAATTAGCTCTATTTCCACCCAAAACGGGCTGATATGAACAAGGATAAGGAAAATACATGTACAATGACTCTGTGCATGGTTTCCTTTACTCTTATTATCAGTTGTGAATAGTTTTATAGTTTATTGCTCAAATTTATTTTAAATGAATGGTATAATGAATCAATCTCTAATATAAAGTGACTGATTTCTTTAAAGTTCTTCAAGGACTTTCTGTCCACCATGTTAATTCCCTCCTAAACACTTGGGAGTGCGGCGTAAAAACATCAATCAATCAATCACCTTAAACACTCGGTTATGTCATTTAGCAATGGGAAGATCCAATAGACATGAGGACTGCATGAATTCAACATATAACTACTTAATTATGAAGAGAAAAGCTTTCCTCTGGCAATACCACCTCATCAATTGATTAATCAATAGAAAAAAGCATCTCCATCTAACTGATATAAACTGAATCACATTCATCTCAGCACCACAACTGTGAAATGCAAGGAGAAAACATGTCTGTGCTTTTTTACTTGCCTCTTTATGCTTGTGTCATACAGTAGCTCTTTTCTGTATATACCTATAATTGTTCTGGTGAACTTTGCTGGATCTCACATTTTTTTCAAGCTCCCATACCTTTGCTGGTGTCTTTTTTTTTTTCTTCTTTTTTTTAATCTACATAGGATTGTGTTATTTGCTGTATTTATCCTGTGGTACAAATGTATCTAGATACACTGTAAATATATACATACACACATTCAAGTCAGGCTTTTTTATTTTACCTCGAGCAACAATATATATCATTTCGGTTATATTTATTTGCCTGTTGATCTGTATTGGTGTTGGTATTCTGTCCTATAAAGCCACAATTTACTGTCAATCCACCGTTTATCAGAAGGTTTTTTTCTGATCCATGGATCAGTTGACATAAAACTTTTGTTAAAATTGTTATAAATCCTCTTTATTATAACTGTTTTTATTTTTTGTTTATTTAATTTTATTAGGTCTACTGTCATATTGAAATTTTGATTTGATACGTAAATCTGATTAAAGAATGTGGAATAATTCTTCCAGGAAATCTACATGTAAATTTGATGTAACAATTTCTGATTTCTCTTTGAAGTTCTGTCGTAAATAATACCTATATTTTGTGTTACAGTTCAAACAGAAGATTAACTTCAACGGCCTATGCAAAGTGAGTATAATCTTTATAAGATATGTTGTGTTAACATTTTTATTTGAGATATTTTTGCAAGGCTTTGAATAACCAATTTCAAAATGGAAAATTAATCAAAATGAGAGAGAGGGGGGGGGGGGGGGGGCATGGTGACACAGTCAGCCAGTTTGAGTGATTGTCCCTAAAGCCCGGTATACACTGAGAGTTTTGCTGCAACCCGACCCGCCCAGACTGGAAAATCGCGTTGCGTCGCAGAGAAAAAGTGTAGTGTATACCAGTCCACGACGCAAATCGGTGTCAGTCGGCTTCAGTTGCGTCGGGTCGGGAGTGATCTGGACGTGCTAGATATTTGATCAAGAGTCGGGTCTGGTCAGACAGTGTATCCACTCCTGCGACGATCGTCGTAGAGAGTCTGAATCCGTAGGCCAATCAGAAACTTTACTACAGTCACGTGACGTCAAACAAGAGTCTTTTTTGTACCTTTTTCTGCTAGAGATTTCCAAACGTCATGTCCCCCAATGACTTCAGTTGCGTGCAGTGTATACCGGTCTACGACGCGACGCAACTCAAGCCGACTGAACCCGACTCGAGTCGGGTACAGTCGCGTCGAGTCGGGTCGCAGCAAAACTCTCAGTGAATACCGGGCTTTAGTGCCTGGTTTCCTCTCCAACTAAACTTAGCAAGGCCATTATATAAGTGAAATAATCTGAGTACAAACACAGCTTATTTTCTAATATTTACAAAAACTCGTTCATTTATCATTACAACTGATACGTTTCCTCCAATTAGCGTATCAAATAAAACTAAATTCTAAACAGAAATTGTATTGTAAGCTGTTTATTTTTTACAGTCAACTCCACCGTAATTCTCCAGCCAGAAGAAATAGTTTTGAATCAGATGAGATATTTGATAACATTGATGGGAGTTTTTCCGAAGTAAATGATAAGGTATGTCACACCCCTTAACAGTAATGAACAATTGTAAGATCGAGAAAATACAGTGGTACAATTTGATCATAGTTGACATGTTTAGAATAAAATAGACTTGACCCATTCCATAATGCCATTATCTGCTTCTTGTGTAATGGGATAGGAGCATTTATTAGACATGGAAAGTTGGGCTATCTATATGGGTGGGATGTTTGTGTTCACTGAGGAGCTCTTAGTAAATCGTGTTGTGCAATAGAAGATGTAAAAGGGGCCTTGAGCTAGTAACAAAGCGGTCACTTTCCTTTTTGTGAACCAATCCAGCAAGGGAAGCTTAAAGAAGCTAGCATGAATGGTTGTCTTTGGAACAGAGCAGATAGGTTTCAATGTGATATCAGGAGGCTCAATCAGTTAGAGTGATAGTCCCCCCAGTCCGACACAGACCTCCTATCTATGTGGGCGTGGGTTTGAATCCCACTGAGACCAAATAAAAAATTTCTGAGTGGCTTTTTCACTCGATCGCCATATGTGGGAGATTTGTGAGGTACTCATGCAAATAGGCCCAGTTTCCTCCTTCACTAAACCTGGCATCGCCACCATATAAGTTTTCTCTCGTAATGTAATTCACTTTCTTCAGGTGGCATCATATTGGTACAAATCTGTTTTGTAGTAAAAAAAATTAGAATTTGGTAGTCCACATTGGGGAAAAAGAAAACTGTATCGACAGAAAAATATTATTTTCTCAGAGATTAATAGAAACGATGTCCTTTTGTATTTACAGATTCATTTTCTGGAGAAACAAATAACGTTTTTAACAGAGATCCACCAAGATTCAGAATCCAAACACAACCGATTGAGAGAAGAAAATTCATTACTGGTCAAAAAGTAAGTTCTGATTGTTTTCCTTGAAAATGATTTAAATTCACCTTTTACTCAACTGGCTAATGTGATTTTCAGTTTTTAGAATATCAATGTAAAGTGTAGCAACATTTTATCACACCATAACATGTAACTTTCTGTTTATCCTTGATTATATGACCTTTATACATGGAAATAAAGCACCAAAATGTTGATTTTCCACTAGGATAGTTTTTTTGACAATTTTTTTTATCCATTTCATTTCTGTATGATAAAGAAATTCGGTGACAATTCTTTATTATTTAGGAAGAATTCATCATTTAGAGAATGATTTATTTAAGAATAAAAACTCAAAATGAATAATTAGCCCAGTTATAATCCTGATTCTTTGTTTAAGGATCCATGGATTAGAAGAGCAGGTAAGAGAGATAGAAATCCGAGCTGATGAATCTGTGATGGACGAACAAAGAAAACACCGGGAAAATGCTGTGAGTATCAAATTCAAAGAATTGATTTATTTCGAGGTGTCAACACAAGTGTCTTACCTACATAAGCTTCCATTGATGATGATGTAGAAATCCCAATCAGTCAACAACAACAACAACAAAAATTTGAAAATTTCCATTATGTGGAATAGTTGCCAGGTATCACTGGAGAGTCCTCCTGGTAGTTTTTCCTTCTCTACTAAAACTACCAATGTTGAAAGTGTAATAGGTTTGAGTGTGGCGTAAAACATTTACCAATCTATTCTGTTCAGTACTAGTTTATCCATTCATAAGAAACATTTGGTCAAGAAATGCAAAGCAGGAAATGATCTATTATAAAAAATATACAGATATCGTTTGACTCATAACAGATTTTGTTTAAAGCTAATCCGAAATCGTCTAGAAGTTTTGGACTGTACTCATATCATGAGTATCTGAATAATCATCTATACAGGGATTGCAAACTCTCCATTCTATGTCACCAGTATAGGGCCTGGGAGTCTACCGAGAGATTTCGCGATATCCGGTGACAGGTGACGTTTTTTATGACGTTTTCAGTTCGATTGGCGTTTTTTGTTCCAAAACGTCAGAAATGAGCGTCATATTCGAACGACAAAAGGCTTCCCACATGCGTAATGACAACGCCGGTGACAGGAAATGTGTGGAATTGTCACATGACTCCCGCTCCCTATTCATTGACTGAAACAATTTTTACATAATTTCTTTTCTTTTCGTGGTATTAATCCCTGATTCTTTTTCCTTTCTTAGTCCCGATTTGACAGAGAGAGATCGGATCAAATAGATTACCTCACACATAGGTAAGGAACATAGAATATTAGAGAGGCAATGTCAATCAATCTTTCCCCAAGTTATTGAAGAATAAAAAAGGAACAAAGCCAAACCCCCCAAAATTGGTCTCTAAATACGTAGGCCCTATTCATTTAATCAAAAGACTGGTAATTCTATGGAACAAGTCTGAATGTCAAGTTCAGTGTCTTTAATTTTCTTCAACATTTGCTCAGTTATTATATTACATTAGGAAGTTTGAGTGTGGCGTGGTCAATGGTAGTAAGTTTGAATCCCACTCCGTCAAAAATAAACATTTTTTTTTAAAATGATATGCTCTCCGTTATGATATTTTGTTTTATTTTTCCATTGAATCAGACTTCAAAGAGTAGAAAAAGAACACGATGAAGCTAGTTCAGAGGTCACAAGATTGAGAGCCGAAGTGGACAAACTCAAGCTGGTATGAAAATCTCCGCTCCTCAGTTTCAACTTCACATACTAATTTTCTTGTTAAATTGATGACTGAATGTAACGTTACATCACAACTACCAGCACCTTTTGTTTTATCTTCGTGTTTCGTAATGTTGACGATCATGCGCTCTTATTGGAATCCTAAGATGGATTCGTAAAATTCTAACCTGTTTAATGTTGTCCGGTGGATTTGTGGTGGCGCCAGATTCAACCCAGGCAACACAAACACAGGAGGAATTTACAGACATTTGACTTCTTATATATTTTAACCACAAATTTTCCTTGAAATATATTCTCATGCCTGACTAACTAAAGGCCACATTTTAATCAAGTTTCAATTTAACTAGTATTGAACCTTGAAGTGGGTAGACGTTGAACACCCTTATTCAAACTGTGCCTTTCATCAGTGGGCTCTGGATCCCACCTGTAACATAAGAAAACTAAATATCTATGTTAATGTAGCATATGGTGTCAAAGATCTGATTGTCATGAGAAGTTATGTGTTTGAAGTACTTTGAAAAACGAGTTTTACTTAGAAATAATAAATATGAGTAAAGCCAGTTACCTTTACAAATTGAAGATGTGCGGCGAGAAAATTCAAATTGTATGGATGTATGAGTACATTTTCTAGTTTTGTTCCTCATGATAAGGGGGCCTTGGTTACAGTGATAGTCCCTCAGTCTGACACAGGTCTTTCATCCATGCGCCAAGGGTTTGAATCACACTCAGACCAAATAACAATTTTAACATTTCTGAGTGGATATTTCACTTGAACGTCATATGCGGAAATTAGCTTTTTCTAGTTCAAAGAAATTTTCCCTATAGTTGGCAGCTCATGCCACTTTAAAATTCTGTGATACTTATTTATTCCAGGATAAAGCAGAGTTGCAGGAACGTCTGTCTGAAGTTCAGTATGAGAATAGTACATTGAGGGAGGAAGATGATTTGTTACGAGAGAAAATGAAGAGACAGGTAGAAGATTTTAATGTTGAACGGCAAGGTACTGCACAGGTTAGTATCCAGCTTACACAACTCTCTGTATGCTGTCAAATCACTCTTTATTATGCATCACATCCCAGTAATTCTTCTTATTTAATAGTTCAAATCCAATTTAGAATTCTTACTTTTCCTAATGACTGATGTTGACGAGTTTACAGGCACCCACTGAAGGTTGGCAAAGATCTCAGTTTCATCTCCCATTTATCCTTGCAGCACCAACATATGATTGATTGATTGTTTGGTGTTTTACGCCGTACTATTATTTCACTCATATAGCGGCGTTGCCAGTTTTATTGTGGGAGGAAACCGGGCTCTATGCCCTGAGGAAACCCACGACCTTCCGTTGGTAACTGGCAACCATCCCACATAGGTCGTTCGAGTGAAAACCCAGTCAGAAAATTTTACAATTTTTACTGCCATATGAGTGAAATAATCTTGAATGTGGTGTCAACACAAACTAATCAATCCATTTACCATATCTACACTACACTGCACACTATCAAACACAAACAATATATAAAAAAATCTCTGAAATTATCTTTCATAATTATTCACTAAAGCTAGATCTGCAATGTTTCTCTCACATATAAGTTAGATATACTGTTTTCTTTCCCACAGTTGATGGATGAATTAGGCAAGGAATTGGAATTATTGAGGAAGTATAAAATAGAGAATGAATTACATCGAGACCATGTTGACAGTTTAGGCGATCTACCAAATCATTATAAAGACTTACAAGCAGAGATTCAACAACTTCAAGAGGTAGGTTTCATCAACAACATATTTCCATTAGGCAGAATTTAAAAAAGTTTGTCCGGATTATGACTAGGAAATTTCAAAACATTCTTGCCGAAGATTGGGGGTTTCCTCTGGGCAAAGAGGCCTAATTCCTTTCCCACTAAACCTGACAACGCTGCGTTGTAAGTGAAATAATCTTAAGTGCGGCGTTAAATTACCAAAATCAATCAAAACGTAGCAGAGTTTGAAAGCAGTGATACATTTGATTCTCAAATGCTTAATAAGAAAATTTGACAATTCTTTATCTCCATTATGTTGTGCATTTATTTCTTGCTTCTTTCTTTCCTCGCCAATCTTTGGCTTTATTCTTTTCTGTGATTTTGTGAGTGAAAGTATAATTTCCAAAATTCTTTATTCTAAGTTCCTGCTTTAGATTTTTTAATATGTTTATTTCTTTGTGAAATACTTTGGGAACATTTATTTGGCCTTCCCCCACCCCTTCATTCATTTTTTTTTAAACTAAAAAGATACACATAGATTGGTCTGAAAATTAACGAAGTACTTTAATTTCTTAATCAACTATGATTGTAAGCCTAAAGGTTTGGTATTTGTAAACGTTGACGTGGTCTGTATTTTGAAGGTCATGTGGTCAGACTGGAAGCTAAGATGGCAGGTTTGTATTTATACAGGTTGCTGCCATTCTCAGTTCAGTTTGATTTTGTGTTTTTGTTGGTTTCCTTCGTTTCTCTTTATTACTTTCAGTTATCTTTTGATTTATTTCGCATGTAGTTATTTTTTTGGCATTGTTTTTAGTTTTCTTATTCTTCCCAAAGTATTTTACCGACTTTTTGACTTGTTGGGTTCCTTCGATTCTCTTTTCTTACTTTTTCAGTTATATTTTGAGTTATTTTGCCTGTATTTATTTTGTGGCATTGTTTTTTTTTTAATACTTTCCAAAGTATTTTACCGAATTTTGATTTATATGGTGCATTTGACTATTTCAAAATAGTGCTTGAATTTTTGTATTTGTTTTGGACAGTTCAGTTGGCAGAGTGATAGTCTCTCAGTTCAACACAGGTCTTGCACGGATTGGTTGTCGGTACTAATCTCACTCAGTCCCAAGAAAAATTAAACAATTTCTAGAGGGGTTTTCACTTGATCGCCTTATGTGGGGGAGTTGCTAGGTACTCACCAGGTGCTTTTAACCTGGTAACGACCTCTATCAGTGAAATAGTGCGGCAAAATACATCAAATCAATAAATTGAACTGTGAAGCGATTTGTGTTATTGTTTATTTACCGTTAAATTCCCAGATGGTTAACAATGTGTTTATGTCTGTTGCCATAGTGTGTATTGTAACCCTCTATTGTAATAGATTTATCATATCTCAGGAATCTGATAGATACATTCATATTATTTCTTTTCCTAGGAGAACCGTACTCTGGTCAGCTCTAATGAGGACCTCCATCTACAGTTGCTAAGTAACTGTATGAAGGAAGGGAGATCACTCTTGGATGATCAACATGGCCTCTCATTGGCTGAAGAAATAGAAAACATGGACAAAGATCAGGTCAGAAGAAGTTTAATAATATTAGGCCTATACACAGAATCTACAGCCAATACACTTATTATAAAGAAGAAGTTCATAAATATATTATTATAAAGAAGGAAAAGTTCCATTGCAACTCTGACTGACAATATATTTGTTCATTTCAATTGAATGTGGTAAAATTTCAACTATTTGTTTATGAAGTTAACTACGATTTAAAGCACAAAATAATTAGTCAAACTTATCAACAAACAGAAAGTAAGGCACTCAAGCCTGCATATAAATGAAATAATCTAAGTGTGGTAAATGACTTTTAAACTGGATAGCTAATGAGAATCTGATTGACATAAGGGATATACTTGACATTTTATTTTTCCTCCTATTTGCAGTTGATGTCTAAGCTGAAGGAACAACAGGATAACAATAGACGAATGAGCCAGTATGTGGATAGGATTTTACTGACAATCTTGGAGAAAAATCCTTCTCTACTTGAGATCCAACATTAAAAACATTTCCATTTACGATCTACATTCCCCAGCCAATCATTGTTCCTGCCAGCTCTTTACCGTTAAATCATATTTTGAACGTAATCATGTTATCGTATTTATGCCTACCTGTTATCCCATGTACCTATGATGGATTTAAATTGGACGATCCCGCTTCAGCATCTGGAGGTGTATTTAGCTTAAATCGAGAGCTGAGGATTTCAAGGCCTTACATTTTTAATATTTTGTATATTAGACTTTTATCTTTGAACAAAGGTCAGAGTTCAAGGCCACAGCAAGAACATATCACTGAATCAAAAAGCTGTGTTTTACATTAACCAATAATAGTTATTTCTTGAGAGTGTGTTTCAGTGCTAACTTGACTATATGTACGCATTGATGAACAATTTGACCACTAAATGTCTGTGATAATGTGGACCAAGATAGACTGCAGGAAACATAAACATTGATTGAGCAATGACTTTCAAGGCTCAGTGTTTTGGTCTTACAAGTGAGAAACAAAGGACATTGATATAGTGTGGTTTTTTCCTCAGGAATTTTGAACTTCACCTTGGACTTCGGTCACCAAACTTTCAAAAACAAAAGGCATCATTTCATCACAATATTTATGCATTCTCTCTCTGATTGGAAACCAAATATGATAAGTCACCCTATTAAATCACCACAATTTACTAGTTATCAATATAATAATAACAAAACTTTATTTCGAGAGGATATCATACAAATTATATACACACAGTCAGCTGGGAAACTGATCTACCCTGTGGCCCTCAAACTTACATATCAGTACCGGTATATAAAAACGAACATCAGAATCAGGTTTTATTATTGGGGTAGTCCGTATCTCCAGCAATAACTTTATGGCAAATTGTTAGTATCGTTCAGTATCATTAATCAGTTTCAATATATGGGGTGTTGAAATCAAATATGTTAAAAACCTAGAGTTCAATCATTCATCTTCTGGCTTCTATATCAGAAGTATAAATTTGGAATTTTGAATTGTTTATGTTCACCACTTGTAATAAATTGTTCAGGGAATTGCTTAAGAAAGGTTTCATAGGAAAGGTTGTGTATATGAATTTATCATATACTGTTATCTTTCACATTCCCATAGAGAATAAACTGTACTGTAGTTTGTTATTCCTAGCTGACATTGGCATTTTTTATTGTTGGAAACAAGATATTTTGTTGCCTGAGTTGAATCAATGTTACTCACAGATGAGCAACTGCATTCAGCCGTTTCAACATGTACATCAACATATAATTCATCTTCAAAACGGGATGCCATCACCTTTCTGAACAGTCACTTGATTTCATACTCAATGTTCATTGGCTAATATCTGTTTCGGATACAGAAAATTCCTATGGCCCGCACATGATGATCGGGGCTACTGAAACAGGATTTTTATATCTGCTAAACATGTTGTGGCCGTTACCCACAGACAATGATTTTTGTAGGATATATGGTCTACGGCAACAAAATACCCTGTTAGCAGCAATAACAAAAAACGCCCGTCTGCGCTAAGCATTACATGTGAGATTACATTATATTTTTATTGTACCCTTTAAGGCCTGTTGTGAGATCCAATTAGAATGATAACTGTCTCTGTATCAACACTATACAAACACACTCACAATTTTGTATGCTTTTACTTTCATTTTTTTTATTGTTTCTACCATTTTTTTGTTTCCTTGTTGTGTTATACAGATCTCTAATTTTATCAATTTGACATTGATCATTTTTAAGATAAGGAATTATAACGTAAAAAAAATTATTTTCTTGATCCAATCTGTAAAATTGCTGTTATCAATTTTTACCTTTTCTGATTACGTGCATCTTTTTTTTATTTGAGGAAAGTAATATTATTTTTATACACATTTAATGTTTACAATGATAAAAGAAAACGATAACACAGGATTAACAAGTTGAGATTGATATTGACAAATACTGAAGCATTGATTATCAAATTCTTACCAGAATCTAAGAGTTGTTCCCCTTGTTGTTAATTTGATCTTAAAATCACGACAAGCCTATCTTTGTGTACCAAAGTACTGACTGGTTAGTCTTGATATGCATAGATAGCTGAATCATCACATTTGATGTTAAAATACGTGATTGTACAGAAAGACATCCCATACCTGTATCAACCATCCAGCAGGTTTAAGTTGTATTCTTGAAAGATTTCTTCATCAAAATGAAAATAATTAATTGAAGACCTATTGTTTAACTATTATATACCAAGGTTGATCCTCTATATTTTAATCCAAGATCTCGTTATTGGATCCGTATATTTCTGAAGCGTGTTTTGATTCCATGCAATATCCAATTTCTATTTTTAATACTATTTATTGAGGTGTCTATGTCAATTGTATATAAGCTTTCTGACCCCCCCCCCCCCCCCCCCCCCTTTCCTTCCCTTTACATGGACTAATTTTATATCACACTTACAATGGCTTTTTGCACTGTTACATTTTTAAAATCCTGATGAAAATGGGTTTAATGTTATAATTACTATGATTCTACAAAGCTTTTCATGTAAGCTCGTTCAATTTTTTCTAAAAAAAAAAAAAAATATATGCAATAGGATTGCTTATTGACAGTTAGACATCAGATTTTATGGAAAATACTTGTTTAATATTTTAGCTTGATCAACCGTCCATCATCTGTAATATTTGACATTTTCTTAATTTTTTTTTCCGACTCATTGAATTTTATCTTGAAATTATTCAATTGATGAAGTTGAATTGAAAGCTAACATACAATCAGTATAAAATCTCAACAATTGAGGATACATCTTTAAGACACTGTATATCAGAGTTTGAGCTGTCGAAATTTGCACTTTTTTCAGAAATTCTGATTGTCTTAACAATAAGAGGGTCTGAAGTTGGTGGTGTTGCCTTAATTATTTGTCATTCAATGGTTGATGGTATTCTAGTGTCAGAAAAGTAAACAATATTTAAATAACTGTTCATTCATTCTAGGCCCAATTCCGTTCAAAACACTACTTTGAAGTACATCCTTGAGGCACTAAAAAGCTTATATATTGTACTCCTTGAGACAAATAAAAGATAATTTCCAAATTTTGTTTTCAACCAAAAATATCCCATTTTGGAAGCTTATTAAAATGTCAACAAAAGAAATCAGTTAACGAAACAAGCCATTTCTTTGTATTAAAAAAACAAAACTCAATAAACCAGTATACATCTCAAAATTTTGAAATGTTACCACATTTTCTAGTGACATTTTGCATGGTGGACAGAAGACATTTTACATAGAAAAGTTTGGGTGTGTGTAACTATATAATAAGGGCTTGTAACAAAGCAGTCACTTCAAAGCAAGACCCACTTTTATACCCATAATGCAATTCACCCTTTCAAATGACATCATTAGGCTTCAGGTCTATTACCAGTACCTTTCCTACTGACATTATTATTGTAACTCGATATCTATATCCACTGGTGTTTCTTGTAAAATAGTTAATTTTCACATTTTGGCCCCCAAATGACAGGAAATTAAGTCAATCAATTCTCCAAACCATGAAGCTTACTGTAAAAGTGGGTTCTGAATTTAATTGATTAAATACCGCAGCTTCTGCTTGGTATTTAGTGGTGATTTAATTAACCTCTAATTGACCTTGCTGGTCAGAATTATGACCTCTATTATGTTGAATTAGAAGCAAACTTCCTGGAATTAATCCCACATTGGCTGTTAATATAACTGAGAATTTAAAAGTCTATTTATATTTTTAGAACAAAAAAAAATGCACCCAGGGAAAAATAATAGCTATAGACACGAGTTTCTAATTATGCTGAAAACCGAGTAATGACTTCTAGTGACATAAGCTGTCAAAATGTTACGGTCAAGATATTTGGGCGCTTGTGCCATTTATAAGGACTGCCGAATAAATACTACACTATATTCAATTCTGGCTACACTTGATTCAGCTTTATTACATAAAAATGTTTACAATCTGCATTGATATTCAAATTTATTCAAAGACTTTTATAAATACATATAACTGAACAATGTGAAGAGCTAAAGTTCAAGATATCATATGTAATACCATTGTTAATGGAATAAATTTTATCCAGAAAAAAATGACTTTTATAAATACAACATAATTGTAACCCTGTGGGCCCTAAACATGTCTAAACAAGATAACTTTTGAGTTACTTCATTGAAATTATGAGTTAATTACTTTTGAGAATTTTGAGAGAGTAATTAATAATGAGTTTATTACTTTTGAGAATTTTGAAAGAGATTAATTATGAGTTAATTACTTTTGAGAATTCTGAGAGAGCTTTCAATCTGTGTGTGGTTTGTCTTATACAAACCTTCAATATATGTATGTGGGATGGTTACCACCGGGTTCGTGGGTTCGTCCGGGCATAGAGCCTGGTTTCCTCCCACAATAAAACTGGCAACGCCGCCATATAAGTGAAATAATCTCTAGCGTGGCGTAAAACACCAAACAATCAATATATGTAAACCTGATGGATTGTGTTATTTCTTTATACAAGGAGGAATTCCTAGACTGATTAACTCTACCAAAATATCTGGCACTGCTGCCTTTTAACTGAACTATAATCTTGTGGGTGGGAAAATTAAACACATTAAATATTCCCGCTTTCTCAGAAATGTTCACAAGTCTGGTATTACGAGTGAATTCAGGTGTTAGTACTTTTCACTTCTTCTTAGAGTGTATCACTTATTATAGTTCTTGCTTTTTTATTTTTTGCAATTTCACTTTATAATTGCAGGAGCATGTATGTTGTTTACAGGCTTCAAACTATTTTTTAAAAATTCAGTGAATTTTTTAATCTAATATTTTAACATTTTACCATTGCTATTACAATTGTACATATGCCTTATTATGGTATGTTTTACATGTGATTATATTGTGCCTCTTGTTATGATTATGATAGAACATTGTGCTCGGGGGTTAAATATTCATAACATATTGACCAAACATTCCCAATGATCATCCAAGATGACCGGCCGATCTCTGTTGAACAGCCTTTTTATATATACATGTATATATATGCAAATTGTAATTGGTCAGTTAATCCCGTCCTTGCATATCATTAAATGACCCATGTTAAAATCTTCTTGTTCTTGTTCCTCATTTAATGTCTTCCCAGATTTGGGCAGTATTGGTTTTTATAATAATGGAAATGGTATACGTTTGCTCTGTTCCGTTGCAGAAAAGGTTCTCTTCTTGATTTGTGCATTTTAAACTTGAACCATAAAGGCAACGATATATTAGAAATGAACTACATGTAGAATGTGTAATTTAACCTGAGCTTTAAGGTAATAGGCCTTTACATGTATTTGTGAATTTAAAGGAGAGTGAAAGAAAAGAAATTAGTTAATGCAGTACAAACGCCGTAAATTTTGCTTTCGAATGGTCCTTAACCATATTTTTACGGTTTTTCCTAGCCAAACTGTGCATGAAGACAGTTGCTAAGCGTTAGCAGAGAACGACTTACTGACTCTGCAGCCATCTTCACAGCAAGGCTTAGCTATGTGTCTCGTTCGGCCAATTATTAAACGTATGGCTCATTAGCCATAGCGCGCCAGTGATTTTGGTCAAGTTTGAAAGTCATTTAAAACTAGGTTAATTTCAATCATTTCGAGGTCCGAAATAGCACTTATCTGTAGTGTGCCTTTTGATTTTCAATAACCAAAAGCATGTGTCTTAAGAAGACAAGTTTGTGATTGACAAATTTAGTTTGTCCTTGAGTATTTTTTTACCGCTTGGGGGTGAGGGGGCATTCTCAATCTGAAGACATGTATGCTTCCCTTATGTGACCCACTCATAAAGTTAAAAGGCGTTAATAAAGGGAAACCCTCTAACATTTCACTGTTTGCACATTTCTACAGTCCTAAGTGAGCAAATTTAGGCTGCCTATATGATGCAGCAATCTAATCTATGAAGGGTACCATTCACCGAAAACACAGGGCCTGTATAGTTACCAACATTGCAATCTTTAAAAACACTTCTTGCTTATCTTGCCATGTAAATATCTAAATGGTTGTAACATACTTGTTCCAACCTATAATAACCTGCTTTAGAACAGGAAGATTATTGAGTGTTTGGTGATTAAGTACTCTGTGAAAGATTAGGTAATGTGTACTAAATGAGTTCAATCCTGTACTGGTTTTGTGCTGACTTTACCAGACGTGACATTGAAATGCCTCCCCAAAAGGGCGATAGACCATGCAGTAAATATAATATTAATTTGATTTTCTCATGGGCCCTACTTGAATGCATAAGCTACACATGTTTCTTCAATGAGTCATACCATTATAAACCTCGGATTATACACTGAATATCCGCTCTATTATACGCAGCTGACTTATTGATATTCAAGCTCGGTACTGGTGACATGTTTTAGTTCATATGTAATGATATACTGTATAAGTTAGAGCATGGATTGCAATATTCAACTCTTTAGTATCAGTCATATTGTTGCTTTGCACAGTCAAGGGCTGATTTATAGTCCCTGTACAACGCGTGTTTTATCCCTTAGACGATTGGGTACATTTATTCATGTCTACCATTTTAACTGGGCAAACACTTGAGTACCCAGATAAGTACATGATACACCTGCGCATCTTGGCACCATGCAATGATCGAAATTTTTTTTGTATTTCACTCCTGTTATTCATACATTTAATAAGACCTTTTGGAATAAGGGGAAGAATTACTTATGGATAACAACTTCTTGGTTTATTGGGTGACGACGTTTCGATGTAGTTCTTACATCGTTATCAAAGTCAATGATAACGATGTAAGAACTACATCGAAACGTCGTCACCCAATAAACCAAGAAGTTGTTATCCATAAGTAATTCTTCACCTTATTGTTAACCTTTCAACTTCTAAATGCCATTGAAAGATTTGATCTTTCGGAATTTAATGAGATCACTGAATTAGTGATGTTAAGAGCTATACACGATTTTATTAAATTACTAGTTTCACATATTTGCTATAACTGTAACATAAATCCCACCCTTTGCTTTCTAAAAACATATTGTCAGTTTCCCTTGTTCCTTCTCACATATAAATAATCACGAAAATTGTTTGTTTTTTTTTTTTTTTTTTTTTTTTTTTGGAATAGCCGAATGAAGCTATAAAACGGTTCTTCTAATCTCTAATGTATAGCAAGTAATGTGTAGTGAGTTTATCAAATTAATAACGGTATTGGTTTTATGAATCGTCCAGATGCTCCGCGGTTGTCACAGCATATTCGCAATATTACTCGTGCATGCATTTCGTCTTCAATACGGATAACGGTGCTCTGCTTTTATACGAACTTGTCAATCTTATCTGTTGAAAATCCTAATATAGTTTTGCAGCTTATCAAAATGATGGATAAGATTGCTTCTTAGGAATCTCCAAAATATTTGACGACGATCTCAGGCAATGTACTGTTCCTCCTCTCCTGTGAATCAAAGAGGATAAAAACAATGACAATGGACAGCAGTGTTCATTTCAACCATCACTTTGTTGTCTGCGCCATGACTTGAAGCAAAGTCAGAACTCTCGAGTTGCTTTTACAACTGGAATCCTTCTATACCATCTTATCGTGACCCTTGGTGAAGTAACTTTTACTGTCCTGACTGATATACCAAAAGGTGGATATATTCATTTTTGGATTGATTTTTTTGAACCACAGAAGCTTGTTCTGAAATGATATATAGATATCAGCGGATCCGATCACCTTTTTTTGCTGTTGTTACCCACAGAAAATGCAGAAGGTCCTTTTTGTCGGAAAGTATTTGCTTGAGGGGAGAGATGACATTGTTCTTCAATGAGTAGATGGAGTTGGGTATAAGTTAACGGAGCTATACCGACAAGGACTACTTTTCATTCAGTCTTCATTTGAATAGCTAGGGCTACAAAGCACCTGAATAGAAGAGCAATATGAGACTTTGTCGATCGAAACATTATTTGTCAATGGTCTGTTTGCTGTCTGCAGCATTGTTAAAGAAAGAAATGGCCCACTAGGAAGAGATCTGTATTTCACAAACCTTGATCACAAATCTTTGTTGGGGTCACCGATGTATATATCAAAAGTGTTTAAAATAAACCCACTTCATCGGTCAAAGTCGATTAATAAAACAAGTGGTAGTTTCGTGGGCTGTTTGAGAATCTGTTTTGAAGCCAAATATTTTCTGTACTATTCCGTAACGTAATTTCGCAAATAATTCGCACTTTTCGCGTCAAAATGACGAGCAATTGGTACATCGAGTACATCGCGCACAGTTTGTTTCAATTCGTTCGGTTAATTTTTTTAAATTCGATAACCATTGGCTAATCGAGAGGATGGTGATATTCGACAATTGCTATATGGTTATAGGGAGGTCCCTGAGATAGCACTCAGACTCTGTCCAATTGCCCATTTGGGATGAACGAAAAAAAATGTCCTTTACCACATGGGATAATTCCAAAATCAGTGCAAAACTACATAGATTTCATGTTGTCGAGGGGTCCGGAGGCTCAGAGTGATGGTCCGACACAAGCCTTAATATAAGATGGTGGGGATTTCGATCGCGTAAGAGTTGCCAGGTACTCGCCAAAGGTTGGGGTTTCCTCCGAACAAAGAGCCCCCCCCCCCCCCCCCCCCCCCATAAACCTCACAATGCATCTATATAAGTGAAATATTTTTGAGTGCACCACAAAAACAGCAATCAATCAATAAAAACCCTTCGGCCATATACCGTTTTTAAACAAGTGTTCAGTTTCAACATTGATGAAACCATTTTGAGACATTTTATCCTTTCGTTAGCATTTTGTGCACATCCGCTCATGTTATTTTAACTTAAATCCACAATGCACTATCGAGGTCCCGAAAACTTAATTGAAACTTTATTAACTTCGTCATTTCGAAATATATCGAAATATATCAAGACAAAACATTGCGTTTATTGGACGATAATTATGTAGACTTGCTATTAATAATGTAAATTCCATTGGCTTGGGTGTAATGGTTTTTATTCCGTTAAAACAAAGCCTATATAGTAAAAAAAAAACTTGCAAGCCGAAGGCTGAAATTTCAAGCTTTCTTAGCATTCCCTGTTTTACAGCCATGGCGCTGTACTGTTCATCCAATGGTCGGAACAGAGGTTGCATTTACATCATTTTGGTCTTCTATCCAATATTGGATCAGCAGTTTTTTTGCATCCTAAAACGAAATACATCATTTGAACGGAAACTGAAGAAATTGCTAGCGTGTCTTCATGTTACAGGATACATATATTTGCATTGACGTCTTTCTAATTATTCAAGTTATAATTTAACTTTTTTTCGGACCATCCCATATAATTGGAATAATCTCGAACGTGGGGCACAATATATCAATGAACTGTTAACCATTATTCTTGGACTTAACGTGGAGGCGTATTCTATTGATCATACATTCGACAACTCGGGCATTTGAGATATATGTTCACGTCTTTGTTATGGAAAAATACTATTGAAGACACACACATCCGCCCACCCCTTCCACACAAACTCACGCACGCACCATGGAGTTATAACGTTTTGTCAATGATTTCCGCGTATATCAAATCCCTTTGAGAACAGGATTAAAGGAATTTAAACCTTACGTAATTGTCAACTTAATATTTCCCTCTTACTCCCAAACCGCCACAGCATTTCAGGGAGAACCAAATGTAAACATAGATTCTACTCTTTACGTAATAGTGTTAAATGATTCATACGTTTCAGTAGTAGGCCTACATATATCAAATGGTTTGATTACGTAACCAAACCCTAGGGGCAGACATTAGGCCCTTGCGCTTAATTACATATGAAGGAACAAGCGTGACTTAATGCTACTACTGTTTATAAATTCCGTATGATGTCCATGTCAAAGATTTAAATGTTAATGCGTTAAATTCATGCCAAATAAATATAATATTAGTCATGTTAATCGATTGCATTTTACCCCGGCGAGGAGAGTCTACAAGAGAAATTGGGCGAAGAGGCCAGAATGGAAATTATAGCACCCGGTATTCAATCACGTGTTCATAATATATATAGGATATTGGTTTTGAAAGTTTAAGAGTTTATTATTATCTCAAACCTATATAAAATCGGCATGTTAGCCTAATAAAAAATACTAATGATTTATTGCCGAATTATCTTCTACAGAAAATTATACTGACTGAAGTCCAAACTATACTGCCTGACGTCAACCTAAGGAAAATATCATAGGTTTCAGCTCATTATAACATCTTATGATTGGGTTAAAGGTCTAAAAGATATACCTATTTTTAACACAATTAGAAACTTGTCTCCATGGCTATATTGGACAAAAAGATTTTCCCTGTGCCTGTGTGTTTTAGTGTTCATAAATATATATAGCCTAGTGTTACATGTTCCCATGACTATTTTGTTTCATGTAGGCCTAGTCGAAGGACACTCAGGCAACAGAGTGTTTTTTTTGTTTCGTTCTAATCCAAGCTTTAGATATTATCTTTGTCTCCGTCTTGGGGCTGGTTAATCAACCAAGAATAGCTCTCAGATCTCAATGGATGGTGAATATTCCAAATTTGTTTGAAAGAAAGGGAAGATAACTCTAATTAGCACGTGTGTGTTGCTTGATCAAAGGTCCTCGAATTAGCGCTATTGTTCGGGGGAAAGTGGGATGTATAATACAAATGATAGATAAAATGAATGTAAGAATATATATATGGCCTGTGAAAAACTATATTGTTAATCGTGACGGTGCATGAAAGAAATGTTCGTTGTCTAAACGTAGGGCCTGTGTTGATTGTTGATGGATCTATCATTGATCGATGTACCCGTTAGGCCCTATATATATTTCTGAAGACTAAAACACTCGGGCACAGGGAAATTCTTCAAGACTAAATTAACCATGGAAACAAGCATCCAAATGTTTTAAATGGGGAGACATGGAATTTAGAGCTTTACATCAAATCATAGGTTTTTGTGATAAACCAAAACCCACGATATTTAATTATGTTGAATATTCTTTGTAATATATTGAAAAGGTTGAGCTGATCTTCGGCTTTGGCAAGAAGTCGGGTAAACTGAAATTAAACAAAATATGATAATTGGAAATATGCTAACTGTATGTATATGTAGCATGGAGGCATATCGCGTATAGGCCTTAAACTTAATAATCTACCGGAAAGAAAACTGTCTCTCCCAGAACAGTCGGTGGTGCCGGTGCGTAACGTTTGCAAAGCTTCCATTAAAATAGTCCAACCGACGGCCTCCAACCTTGCATCTTGGCCTGCAGATATATCAGGTACCAGATTCAGGTAAACCTGTATAGGTGTAGAGTCCCGCTGCTCACTACTGGGTGCCGTTTTGAATTCAATAGGTAGCATACAAAGTATTTAACTTGACATGCCTTTCACGTGATAAATGGCAGCTTGCATGGCTGAATTCACCTCGATGGGTGGGAGAAAGGGTATTACTGGCCATTGTACGGCTCTCCAGGTGACGGCATCTGTTACGTAATCCTCAATAGACATACGGAAATGTCGTGGTTAAAGGAATGTCGGAGAAGTTTCCATAATATCTGTACTAAAAAAAAAGCTGATAACAGTTAAATCCCCTAAATATATAGCTCTTGTGGAAAGCTCTTAATTGTAAAGACCATGTTATTCTATCGCTAAATATATCCACCCAATATCGCAATTAAAGAGTCTAAAGCACAGCCCTGCGGTTTTCAACTTTATATGCCCTACTCCAACAAACTTACCTGGTTTGGATACAGCTTAAGTGGCATGACCTGCCAAAATATATGCCCATATAGGCTATAGGTACAATTTCGTTGAAACAGAATTTGCTAATTGGTCGTCATTTTTAACAAGAGGTAGCATACAAAATAAGAAATCTCCGTTGATACTAATTACTCAATCTTGGAGATGTGCATTTTGGTAGTTTTATAAGCTTGCAAGACAACGCCCAAAATGAACTCATACATCCCGGCTATTTGAATGTTGTCCTTTATTATATCGCAGATCTCTTAGCAATCGGGTTTTATCAGAAAATTTCCGATTTTTTGGCGGCTTATGTCACTTTAACCGTTACAAAAGAGGGGTGGAAGAAGACCCTGGGTAGGCTAAGGCATATTCTACCTGTTACACTCGGCTTGTCAGTTTGTTTATTTTAATTGTTGAGAATTTATGAATGCGGCCACACATATATATCTCAACCAATTTGCATTAGGCACATATATAGGCCTAGGCCCATCAACAAGACGTAAATTATAATAACATATGTTAGTTTGTCGGATTCTAAAGATAGACAGATAACATAGACATTTTAATGATATAGCAAAGACGTCTTTAGAAATCAGGTCTATATAGATTTATGGTCAGGATAAGAGCCTGTCGGCAATTTATAGACAGCCTTCATCTGTGCCCACGGTGATGGGCTTATTCATTTCCATGTAGTATTATAGGGACTAAATTTGTATGGGCCTAGAACATAAATATAATGCTGAAAATGACCCAAAAGATATTTACGAAATTGTAAATAAATCTAGTAAAAATGTTAGGCCTAGGGTTTATACACACACACACATAAAAAAACGTGGGCTTGGTCGAATATTTTTTTTTCCAAGATCCCGAGTATAAGAGGGCTTCTGTCAGGCCACAGTGGGACGTATTGGGCTTCTGCTAAACCCCTGTGGGACCGTATTACAACTCGCAGGACAGATAGTGCAAAGACGATTAGTCAATGAAAAAGTAGTCCCTACTGAATTAAATCCCCGCTGTGAGCCACACACATTTATTGCATATGTACTTTAGGCAATAAATATCATTATAGCAAACGCACTCCCGTCTATGTTGGAACTATTTCAGAGCTTTGTAATACATTACAGGTAACGGAGTTAAGCGGTGGGCGGATGAATATATGTATTCTGTGTGTACATGGAGTAGTGGGGTTCAAAAAGCTATTAGTTTGGCGCGAGTGGTGGAGACAGACCTTGTGAACAGTGCGCCTTGAAACACGATAGTACCAACTAACATCTGGTAAGATATACTACACATTCTTGTCGTTTGGAACATACGTCGGGATTTCTGTAGGATTTTAAACTCGCACTCGTGTGTGTGTGTTTGACCGGTTTATCAGCGAGCACGTTGACCCCGTTGTCGGCGTCAAAGCGAAGAAGCCGTGCTACTCTGTAAACAGTCACATCTTTTCCTATGAAATCATTTGAACATCCTCTTTTATTTCAGCTTGAAGGATCAAATACTTCTCAATTACGATTTAAAACTGTCTTCAAACTTTGATCACCATGTTTAAGTTTTTAAGACGAGGACAACCAAAGGAGGCGGAGAACAGAGAAGCTCTGAAAAAGGAATTATTTCAGTTTACGAAGGTAACTATAATCATTCATTTAACTCACCAAAACAAAAGGCAAATGGCGTGCATTAATTTACATACAGCGTGTATCCCCTACACATTTTATCGTGGCTATCAATACTAGTCCGGCCAATCTGATTTTCTGTACGGTTTTTGAGCTGGGAAAGGAAATTTGGGTCAGTAAATTTAGCTGGGTTGTCTAGGATTGGGTTTTGCTTTTTTTGGCCCAGTTTTCTCACAAAATAGTTTCCCTGAGTTTGCGATGACTCATTTATTTTCTTAACATTTTTCAAACCTCTGAAAATCCATATTTCAGAGATTGAAGTATTTGAATTGACATTATTATTGTATGGTTTAATTGATGCATAATCACTATAGTCAATAACTTAAGAATAATTCTATTTCTAAATTGGAATTTATTGAACTATTTATTGAAATTTTGACTGAATGTCTCTTAAATAGTAAAATGAACAAAAGTTAAAATAGATGCAGTTTCTTAAAAACTGGGCTTAACTGTTGCTTAGGGTTAACCGACAACCATTGCGAATTAATTTATTACCTTTCAATTTCAAAGACCAGTTCTTAATTAAAACTAAAAGACCATTTGGCCAAACTGCTGGTTAAATGCTGTTCATTTTACTGACTGAGGTATTTCTATGTCAGAATTTAAGAAAATTTAACATATTAGATCCTTTTGTCACTCGGTGGTGATAATTAACATGGGAGTAAATCATTTGAAATGGATAAAAAAGTAAAAAAGTTTTAGCTTTAAGATAAAATTGGGATCAAGGATAAGAACTAGTGCTTTTGTAAGTTAAGAGAATAAAATTCTCAGAATTTTATGGAATCACGTTTGAAGCTTCACTAAAAAAAACCCCTGAATATCCCATTCCCCAATGTACTCCAATGTTAAAACTAGAGAAATAGAATTATACTACTCTGTCATCAACCTTAGGTCCTTAATCTCCTAGTATTGTGCATTAGTACTGTTTACTGTTAAGACTTTCTGAATTAAAATGCTAGTTCTTCTAGTGAGTGTTTACGAATTCTCGATTTCAGTGTGATTTCACAATCGCGACAACAAGGCTTCTAATTTACATATGGGTGAAAACAATTCCATTTTGACGAACTATTTAGAGAGATCTGTTCGACCGTAGGCAACACAACTTAGGCATAGTCAATGTTTTGCAAAGTTAACTCTTTTTACGACTAAACTTCTCAAAATCACTTTTCAAAATGGTGTCCGAGTTGTTTTCAACTGTTTCCAGGCAGAGCGTAGACCATGTGACCATAAGTATGCGGATGTCCGACACCGAGAATACATTGTTAATCAGTTATGACGCATATAAAAAAAATCTTATTTTACATATACAAAAATATACATTTGTTTTTGTGTTTTTTTTTTCAGTGTGTAGAGCATGGCTACCCAAGTAAACCAAGTGCTTTGGCCTATGACCCTAAACTTAAACTTCTGGCAATTGGAACTAAGACTGGAGCAGTAAGAATGTATCCTTTATGGTCTTATATACAAGATTTATGTTGTACTGCGTTTCTGACTTTTATCCCATCCACTGTAGCACTACTCATGATCAGTTTTTGTAGGTTTTTATTATATTAGGTTTCTTTATAGCCAGAGTAACTCAATGTATGATTAAAAAGGGATTTAAGAAAATCTAGGGTTTGGAATTTACTTGTATCCAGGGTTTTAATCAAGTCACAAACATCTGTTCTGAAACAGCTGTTGCTAGTTAAACCCTGCTGCCACAGGCTGTTTTGCCAGAAGTTAGTAGCGAGATAAAATTTCATTATTTTGTATCCAGCTCACACGATTTGTTGAATTTCATAATCCACCTAGTACATTAATATATTCCTGATATAAATATGCTGTAATTAATGAAATAATCTGACTGGAAGGCAGGATAAATCTCTAAGCTATTAAAACTAATGTCTGTTTCTTTACTATCAATGCCCCATAAATCACAACTCAAGAATAGACTTAATATTACTCTACTACATTTTTTTTTTTAGCACCCATGCTATAATTCACATTTAGAATTAGAAATGCTTGTTTCTTTTCTTACTATCAATGAATGAATTTATCGCCAGCTATTTATTCCATTTCAATGTTATCACATGCGTTTTCTCACCATAAACCTATACATCTTGTTCAGGCAGATTCATTGTAATTGGTTGTTGGGTTAACACTCTGCTAGTACATAATTAAAGAATTAAGTCAGCTCTTTAATTTTGACCCACTTTGATTTATTATAATAGTTCTCACATGTATGGTTGACTGCTTTTGTAAAAAGCCTTGTAAACCTGTTTTACCATAGTCACAGTGTAGAAAAAATGAAATGTTAAGGTTAGAGTTAAAAGTGTAAAGTTTAGTGAAAGGTTAAAATGCAGTAGCCTCTGGTTAGATACCAATCAGCTGTTATTTGTGTAAAGTGTTCACAGGCATACCAGCAGTGCCATCTGGGAGGAGTTTCAAGTTTAATAGGAGTCCCCTGGCTTTTTCTGGCATTTAAAATGGTCGTTGACCTCTGGGCCATACACTTATTTTATGGATTTGATCGGCTATAAAGTATTTTAAAATATTACTAGCGGTTTTTCTGTCTATCCTCAGCCTGTCTATCTATAGGAATTGATTATGGAAATGTGTTAATTATTAATTGTTAATTGAGCAGATGACAGTTGACCCTGATGACACCAAATCATTGTTTAACTTGTTTGCCTTAGGGAGCAAGCAATAATAACTACTGCAATCCTTCTGGCAGACTGTACCAGATGGCCAACTGACCACATCATTAGGTCATTAATAACTAGGTTATTTTATGCACTGAGACAATGACTTCTTGGCCATCATTTTCATTTTGAAATCTGGATGTCAATAAGAATTTTTATATTCTTATAATGTATTCTATAAAACCACAGCTAGATATAGTTTAATCAGTTTGTCAAATTATGCAGATGAAGAAAAGCTGCATTTTTTATTCACCAATTTTCTGTACAAAAAAAAAAAAATGACAGACACATCTGATTGTTAGATGTTACATTCAAACAAATTTATCAATGTGTGAAAATTGTGTGAATGGTGTCATGGTGGGTAAATTTATTGTGTTTGAAGTTTAACTTGTGAGAGTCCTTTACATGACAAAGTATATACCTGTCAAACTAGGCCTCCCACATTCTGAAGGTATCTTGTCAGTGAGTGATACACATTTCATAAGCTTGTCTGCAACAAAACAGTCTGGGCTTGGTCTGGATATATAAACCGTGAGGTTACAAACAAGTTAGACAGGATTTGATCAATGGTGTGAATATTATGTTACTGTATCTGTACAAGTTGCTGTGAATACTGTTATGTCACAAAATACTTGTGTCCAGTAATTTGCAGCGTCAATATAGACTCCCCTTGGATCTTTTGTTTTTCACAAAAAATTATGTTTAATGTTTAAGTTCAAGTGGATTTTGAAGAGCTTGTTATCTGTGGTTAACAAATTGTTCTCCTAGAAATGACAGTCTTTGTATACTTTTCAGTTTGGGTGTTATGTCATTTTGCTAACTGAGACTTGAAGTACATGCTGAGCTATTATCAAACTGGGTGAAATGAATTCTATTTTAATGTCTGTTACTGTTAAAGTACATACATAGAAATTGTCCTAATTTCAATTTAGGAAGGGGACGTGACGGAAAGCAGAATATAGCAATTGTCATTTCCGCCATAGAGTTGACCCAGTCAATTAACAAGTTTCTAGTATGTAGGACCAAACTAAATGTCAAGCAACCTTTATATTCCCTCATTCTCCACTCATAATTGCTACCTACTTTCCTTGGTATTTCATGCTAATAGTAAATAATTTGTACTCTCGAATCTAGCTTGTCTTGTGTTAGTAACTAACATTGACACCATTTAGGCTTTAAGTATGAGACTTTTGAATTAATTCACTTGGAAAACCATACAAAAGGCATGTGCATTGACCATTTCAGTCTTTAAATTGCATATATTTCTATGTGTGTAAACTTTTTTTTATTTAGTTTTGGGGTGGGGGGCAAGGGGCTAGATAAAAGCTACTAAACTACAAGGTTTTCTCAGTATAACTTTTTGTGTTGGAAAGTCAAATTTCTTTATTTTGTGAAGTCTGTATATATGTTGTTCCTGGCAGCAACAGTGAGCTCCACAGTCAGTCTAAATACTAGATTTCTCCCACTTTAACAGATCAAATTTCAAATAGTGCCTATGGATTCCAAGCTTAGGCTACTACTGCCTCTAACCAGAGACACATGTCAATGTGACAGTCCCTACAGGCTCAAGTTTATCAATTTTAACTTTGGCTTTTTTTTTGGCCTGGTATCCTCCTTCCCTAACACACACCCATTTTGGTCCTAACCGATTTAGTTTGCATATATAATTAAGTAGAACCTGACTGTGGCATATTTCATCCTCCTTAAACTAGCAACAAAGCATATACATTTGTGAACGCTTAAACACACGGGCGTAGGGAAAATCTTGTATACTAAAATAATCATGGAGACAAGTTTCTAATTGGGTAAAAAAGGGGTTATGATGTTTGAACCATTATACCAAGTTAATTAACCAAATTTGATACCCTTACTATTTCATAATAAGATTCGGGTAGCTCTGGTACATATAACAGTAATAACATCTTTGCTAGTGTCATTTTGAAGCCTGAATATTCCAGTTCATTCTGAGGGATCTTGATTATAAAAAAAAAAAAATAAGGTTCGAAAAAATAACTATTGTCCTTGGCCAAAATTTAAAAGCTTCCTGTGTTGTGGAGATTGGCGTACTGATATTTTCTATTCAAATTGTAGAAGAGGATTGTTTTCCTCCCACTCACAGTCCAGGAGGTGTCCTAAATTACTTAACTCCCCTGCAGTTGTCATAAGTTTAACATTAATTTACTAGGACATGTAGCTATAGAAGTAAAACCACATCCTGAAGGAATTGAGTTTATAGAATTTAGGTTGGGCCATATGTATTCATTTACATGGACAGCATGCCAGTGGAATAAACCTTATCTACTAAATGTAGATATTATATCTTGTTAAGTGTAGGTTTCTATAAATTAAATGTGTACTGTTCTTTACGTTCAAATTTGCGGCTCATTTTTTTCGTTCAAAATGATGTTTCGTTCTATTTGCGGCAAATAAAAATATTATACTTCAATCATAGGAACAAAGCTTTTTTTTCAGTTAAGCGTTTGGCGTTGATTGTCTTGGAACGTATTATTGCAACAAAAATGCATTTGTTCGGGAGTTAAATATATATTGTTTCTAATGGTTGTCCAGCTGTTTGGTCCCTAACCTTAAACCTTAACATTCATGTTAGCTTGACCTATTTCCCCCTAAAAATGGGAGAGTTAATAGTAGGCATGTTAACAATGGTCACCTGTCATCTGGATTGTGAATGAAAGGGGTTGCTCATGTTTTTGTTTAACATGTGGGTTTTAGTATGTCAATTATGCGGTGACTAAACTTGTAATGTAATAGACCTATCCAAATAGTTATATCCTTTGATTTGTTCTCCAATTCTTGAAGTTGAATTCCACTCTGAACAATTTATGGGGTATAAAGGTCTAAATGATATAACTCTTTTTAACACAATTAGAAACTTGTCTCCATGGTTATTTTAGACAAGAAGATTTTCCCTGCGCTCGTGTGTTTTAGTGATCATAAATATAAAAAGAAGAAAAAATGAATGGGAAAAAATCTGATTTTGTCTTCTACTCGATTGTCTTCTACTCGATTGTCTAGGATGGAAGAGGTGCTTGGTAGTGGTTGTTCTATCAGAGAAACAGTCCGGGGTTTCTCCTTGATTCTTTGCGCTATAAGTGAAATAATCTAAGAGGGGTATGAAATATTAGTTTATTATTTCAATTGGTCGAGTTATTCATCATACATATTATTTCCGTTCCTTGTGGTAGCCATTCTGGTTACCCGCTTCGAGTTAAACCATCGATAGGTCCATGTTGAAGAAAGGTTAATATGTCTATAAATATTTGTTTGTAGAAAATTAATGTTGCCGAATAAAAGCTGTCGACCAGAGACAAACAGAAAGCTAATATGGATTTTAATCTTAGGACCCTTGTCGTCCCCTAATTAACCTGCAGGTATAATGTGTGGAACGAGATGGAAAACCAGTGTTCTAACACAGAGTGGTTTAGTCTGCTTATTGCTTTTCACACCTTAGACAGATCTATTAATGTTATGGGTTCGGTGCTTGTCTGGTTCAATGACATATTCTCCCCACCTAGTCTCCACGACATGCTCTATATTTGTGCAGTATTTCTATTGCCTGTATATTGATTCTGTTATAGAATTGTCCTTCAGGGAGACTGGGGATTTCATCTTATAAGGAAAAGTGTCGGATTGATTTTAAGTCTGCTGATAATGTGATATCAATATTGTCTCTAAAAGTCCACCTCATCAGGTCATACTCACTGTAAAATCAATCAGAAGGTGTGTTATTGTTGCATTTCCCTGATGTCCTAGCAACTATTAATACGAGATAACCAATCAACAATTAGACTTGCATTTTTCATGTCACAGTTCAGCCCTAACCATTGATTTGTTTTATCCAGAGGGGTTCAACCATTTTAATGTTGATTAGAGTCCTCAAAATAGGACCACTGGTAGTCCTGGGATTTAGATCGCTCAAGGACCAAAGAGAACATGGCTGAGTCGGGTTTTATTTATCTGGTACTGAAACCATATTTAAGTGAAATAATCTTGAAACTAAAGTGACCTAAAATATTAATCAATCAAGAACCTGTTTTTTGTTACATCAACTACAGTTTAAAATTCTGACGTATTATTCTGCCAATGATTTACATACTTGTCATATTTTAGCTTGACCCGATTATTACATGTACAATAAAACTGCTGATGAAGCAGAAAGATGTATGATTATCAATGGGGGTAATCAGCCAGTACTCTAATTACAATCTGTCATTTTCTGATTTTATCTGCTATGTAACCATACACATTTATGTCATATTCATGAACACTAAAACACACAGGCATATTTGTATCATTGTTGGCCTTACATAGTGTCATTTCTCATTGCTGATACAAATCTAAGTGTGACTGTATATACATACTTATTCCTTTAAGAAGCCAACAGTCTATTAAACTTTATCAAATTATTATTGTGAAAAGGTTCCCTATCCTACATAATTCAATTTTCACTGGCTTATATGATTTTTAATTCAAACATTTGTTTGCTCCTGTTTCACTATAACTTTATCATTTATGATAACGAAGAACTTAAGCTAAATAGCCATATGTCTGCCTGACCAAACTAACCCACTCCACTTGTGTAGGCTATTAACTCTCTTCACTAATGGATACTACATGAAATATTAAAGAGTTACCAAGTAGAACAGCTGGATACATTTTATCCCTCATCTTTTATCAATTCCTAATGTACACCTCACTCAATGAAGCATAATTGTAAGGCTTTCTTAAAAAAATCCATCCTAGTTCCAAATGTCAATAAAATCTTTTCCTCTGCCATATTAATTTTTATTTATTATTGGTCAGAAGCATCTGTGTATGGCAAAATGATGCTATGTGATAGAAATTTGTCACAGCGCCTGAAACAGAAAAATGACGTCAATGCCATACAACTCGGACGTTCCGAAAAAATATTCTAAGCCAAAAGGGTCTATTTATGCTCGTACTCAAAGAAATTTATTGGCGCTGTTATGCTAAAGTTGTATTTATTTAACTTCAGTGAATCCTAAAAATAATATCCGTTACAAAAAATGAAATATTTGTTGAAACTAAAATGAAGAAAAAATACGGTGCTTAAATAGTTAAGCTTTTTGTATGACTTTCGTGGTTTTTCTGTGTTCTCGATGAATGCCACTTCAACCTAGTTATAAGTAGAAATTTCTATATTTCCTTGAAGTTTATATTAAGTTAATGAATGTATCTTTGGAAGATATTTGCCTTGACCCATTCCAAGCTATGGCCGACCAGGTGTGGAGATGAGTGGACTCCATAAAGATGATGTAGCCGTCAATCAACTTTTTTTTCTTAAAGAACAGGTAAGACTTTTATCAACATAATTATGTAGCCTTCTAGTTCTTGGATACATTTAACATCTTGTAAACAATCTCAACGGTTTAGTTTACCAAGTAATAACCAGTCCTCCATGATGTGTCACAGGTTTTTAAAAAATAGAAAAACTTAAAAAAGATCGCTTCAGTTTGTGTGTTTCTAGCTGATCTACAGGTGGCTGCTGGGCACCGATGAAAGGGTGTCTGTAATTTGACGAATCAGCAATCAATGTTTATTATTATCATTTATGGAAGGGTTTTTAACTGTGAACTAAATGAACCATTTCAACTCTGAGAATAAAACAATGTACCAAATAAACAAAAATACCCTAAGCTTATTCATATTTTTGATTGCAGGGCCGTGTAATTTCCTTATGCAGTGATAACAGTGTTCATTTATGGGAGATTAACACCAAGGGAAATACAGCTGTCCTTGAAGAGGTCAAATCTTATAACTTGGAATCAAGGTCAGTACTTCACGAACCGTTTTCATCTTATAAGCTTACCAGCGGAAGGTCGTGGGTTTCCTCCGGGCACAGAGCCCGGTTTCCTCCCACAATAAAATACAATGCCGCCATATAAGTGAAATAATCTTGAGCGCGGCGTAAAACACCAAACAATCAAGCATCTTATAAACTTGATTCTAGATGAAGTTAATGAACATTGAGGCCTGCTTCACTTTTAAGTGAACCCCATAAGGGATGTCTCATAGAGGCGTCCTGTATTATTAATAAGCGGTCACCTTAAATTTCCAATTGGAATGGAGACACAAAATGAATTGATTGCAGGAAAGGTTTGCCAGAAATATAAATTTCATGGTGCTCATTTGTCTTTTTTAGAAAAATGTTTTTTTTCATAATGCGTCCAAATTTTGCAATCTCTCCCATGGTAAAAATGTCCTAGATAGCACATCTAAATAGGTGCAATATTCCAAACTGCTCATCCAGTTAACCCGACAAGGTGTGAAACCTTGACTTCTCTACCAAAATACTCATGTATGAAATGTTTTGTGTTTCAGTAAATTAAAAAGTATTTCAGCCTGTTGTCTCAGTGCCAATGAGGAATTATTACTGTTAGGAACTGAAGGGGGTAATATCCTGCTGTTAGATGTCCCAAACTTCACTCTATTGGACCAAGTCATTTACCAAGATGTTGTTATGCAGAAGTAAGTTTATTACTTTCATTTTTATCTCCCCACCGAAGAACTGGTTAAAAATGCCATTCAATTTTTTTTTAAATTTCTGCTGAAATCTGCAATGTTTTAATTTGTAATAACTGTTGAATTGCATTGTTTGAGTTAGATACATTGTTTTTAAACATGACTTTTTATCTTTAACCTCTTGATAATTTTGCCAATGGCCCAATCTTGCCAATGGCCCAATCTTGCATCCAAGATGCCGCAATATCGACCATTATCTTATTTACCACCCTGTTGACAAATGTGTTTTATAGGACTTGTCCGTTGGGGTTGAATTTTTGTCATTGATGTGTATAAATAAATGCTGTATGGGCCTATTGAAATTAGACCTGGATGTATTGATGTTGAGGATGGGAAATCTGTGGTTGTTGAGTTACATGTATATGCTCCTGCCTAGTAGGTCATGTCAAATGTTACCCTCCCTACTATTGTTATGGTTAGATTCCTAGGCTCTCAAATTTCACTCCACTCTACACCATATATAGAAAGACCTCCAACAAATCAACTTGGCTATGTTTTGTCTGAAGTGGATAAATATTCCAGCTTAGGTGTCTGTTAGTTAGATAGTTAGGATGCACTCTGGTGTTGATCAATGATTGAATCCATGATAATAAGTGACATGAACGTGACCGTTCCTAGTGTCTGTCTCATGCAGCATGATACCATCTGAAAGTCATCTCCTAACATCAGATCAACTGATAGAAGCATCTTTAGATCTGGGCTGTCCTGGTCAGACTGTGTGGACTACACTGTCTCTATAGTTAATTGATTACTACTGTATTATTATCTTTGTGTAAGCCCCAGGGTATATGTATATAGACTGACAGTATCAGACAGCTGCTGGTTACTTAGGTAATCTCATTATCAGATTAGTTGGGTGTTTGGTTACAATACTGCCTGTCCACTTCCTCACCCAGGGACACTGACGACATGTCCCTGTATAACTCCCCCTGTTTCTAACCTTGGTATACCTCCTGTCAAGGGGCTAATATAGCAGTCTTAACAAGTATTGATTTTGGTTTACCTTGCTCAGCTTTATTGATGCTATCAAATGTCTTGTCTGATTTATGGGTTAGAATGTAGGCAGAAAACACCCATTTTCTCAATGGTTAAGACCTGTAGCTTCAGTGGTAAATTGCACATCCAACTGTAAAATGAGCTGTCAGACGGCCATTAAGTGTGAATTTATGATGGCAATGTCAGCCTGAGAAAACAGTTTAGCATCCATGGATGCCCCATATCTTATTTCAAAAGCTGATCAAATATAGGTTACTGCTGCATCCTTATCCAAGAACGCAGTTGCTATGGTTATTTGTATTTTGTCATTGACCTTATTGATTTTAGCCTTTTTTATGGCCTCGTGTGAAGTAGCTAATAGGAAGAGTTAATAACATCCTGATGACATTCTGACTGACCAGCAATTTGTTTTTCCTGTCTATAGTGTTCCTGATGATTTCAAAGTTAACCCAGGCGCAGTAGAAGCTGTTGCTGTTCATCCTACAAACAACGATAAGGTAATTCAAACAGGAAATTATTCTGACACCCCCCTCCCCCCCCCCCCCTAAAAAAACCCCAAACAAACAAAACAAAAAAAACCCAAAACAAAACATGAACACCAAAAACGAAGAAATTTTGAAATGTTGACATTGATTTGAGGTTAGACGTTTCCAGTTTTTATTATCTGAATAAATTTCTTAAGTTCAATACTTTGGTGTACAGATTCATCCTGGAGATGGTTTGAACAAATTAACCAGACTATCGTGTGAATATCAGACACATCGGTATTAAAAAAACTGTTTATTTTCATTTCAGTTTTTAATTGGTTACAACCGCGGGCTCATTGTACTATGGGATAATATTGAGAGTAATGCAGACCAAACCTATAATGCTACACAGGTAAGTTGATTTCTCGTTTTTGTATCTCCTAAAATATTTCAATGAGTGTGAAATATAATAAGTCTCTTATGGTATACGACTTACATTAAAATGTCAAATATAAAGGATATTGTTTCACAAATCTGCAGAATTAATAAAAATAAATTTCTAATACCAATTTTTCAGCTAACGAAATCGAGCAATGTAAACGTTGGCTCAACAAAAATGCGTTTTTAAAGCGATATTCTCAGCTGCAGTATTTAATGGTGTTTTTTTCCCTTTATATCCATTCAGCAATTGGAATCTATTACTTGGCATAGAAATGGCACTGACTTTATCAGTTCACATGCTGATGGTAGCTACCTGGTCTGGAGTTCTACAGACTCCTCGGCACCTAAAGAAGCAGCCGTTTCACCGTATGGTAAGGACCTACACTTTTTCAACATTGCCAACCCTGAAGACATTAACAAAATTTGTTCATAATAATTTTTGAATTTTAATAATCATTTCTCCAACTTTGAAATATGATATTCTTCTACAAAAGTCTTTTTCGAGACTACGCTATTGTTATATTCTATTTCATGATGTAATAATGTACTTCATGAAACAAAAGACCTGCCGGTTATCATGATTCCATTCCAATTTTTCTAGCCACTTCTAGTCAAGTTTCTCACAAATTTTGAATAGAAAAGCTAAGTATGGTACTCATTAATGTTAATGCTGGGAAGTCGCTACTTTCCACTTGAATTAACATCGTTACCTTTTCCATTTACAGGACCATTCCCATGTAAAGCAATTAGCAAGATCCAGTACAAGACTGCCAAAATGTAAGCTGTTAACTACTTTGCTGTCTTTTAAAAAAAATATATAGTTCCGTACCTTCCGTTCATATGCATTGACTTTGTCATTTGTGCCAGAAATCACTTCTCAGTCAATATTAACATTCTTTTCACCAAAAAGAAATTAATATGAATTAGTTTGAATAACTGTTGATGTTTTCTTTTCAGTGACCCAGAGCCATTTATCATTTTCTCTGGTGGGATGCCACGTGCCAGTTATGGTGACAGACATACTGTCAGTGTCATGCAGGGATCTAATCAGACGGTGTTTGATTTCACATCTCGTGTTATTGACTTTTATGTGATCTCCAGGGGAGAGGAAAACGATGCAGAGGGTGAACGATCAGGTATTACACCTACTACATTTCTGTACAAAATGAATAATGATTTTTTGGTATATTTCTAATGAGCCTTCCTGGTTTAATAAGAAAAGTGTTGGGATCCTTATTGAACCAAGCCCTTGTTGCCCCAAGCCCCAACATATGTTGGATTTGTCCGGAAATATTTTTGACAGACTGCCATGGTGTTGAGGATCCCTTGGAAATAGTTGTTTTCACCTTATGTTATACCTGTTTAAAATCTTGTCAAAGCCAAATTATCTTAGAAAAGAAATCAATTTTTATGTTGACTTGATAAGTCTACTTGATGATCTATTTCAGAACATGACGACCCACATGCCCTGATAGTATTAGTGGATGAAGAGTTAATAGTAATTGATTTGGATACCCCAAACTGGCCATTATTCCGCCTGCCCTATGTGAACAGTTTGCATTCCACTGCTATCACATGTTCTCAGCATATAAACAATGTTCCTGAGACTCTGTGGCAGAAGATAGTAGATGCTGGTCAGGCTCAGAACAACAACTTCTCGGCCAGGGTAAGGCCTTTAACATTCACCTGTCATTACTCTCATTTCACAAAGCTCCTATCCCTTCTAAACAACTTGTCTCCTCTCTACACCTCTGTTTACATTACTGTCATTCAAGCATCAGACATGTGGTCAGATCAAAAGTCTGCATACATTTTGTGCATTCACATCTCCTAAATGCATTAATGTACACTAAAACCGTTTTTTCCTTAGCTTAAGTATATTTGTATAATTATCAACAGGAAATGTAAGATTGGCGAAAGGATACTTTTCTTTATTATTGTCCTGCACAAATTCCACAATAGCCAATACCACCATAAAATGAAGTTCACTTTTGGGCTAAAACTAGATACTTTTGTTTGAAATATGTCAATTTAACTGAGTGGTTTGACACTTTGGCGGATTGTTAAAAATATGTTTTCAACGTTGTACGGTTTATGCTTTATGCTTTGATGACCAGCGCAGCTGCAATTATGACGACTTGACTGAATCAGAGTAGATTTTTATGATAAATGACGGTGCGTTATCAGAGCCGATTTTTATGATAAATGACGGTGCGTTATCAGAGCCGATTTTTATGATAAATGACGGTGCGTTATCAGAGCCGATTTTTATGATAAATGACGGTGCGTTATCAGAGCCGATTTTTATGATAAATGACGGTGCGTTATCAGAGCCGATTTTTATGATAAATGACGGTGCGTTATCAGAGCCGATTTTTATGATAAATGACGGTGCGTTATCAGAGCCGATTTTTATGATAAATGACAGTACGTTAACAGAGCAGATTTTTTATGAAATGTTGGTCTTGATGGGACCTCACACTGGAGATAATGAAATCAGATTCATTGTCATGGCCAAAACTTGAACTTTTGTAGATTTTGATTATCAAGACAACTAAACGGTTTGAATTTAAATTAAATGATGGATGTGTGGATTAATGACCTATCATACAGTCTGTCACCTGTACAAATGTGAACAACAAAATTCAAATAACCGTTTATCAAGCATTTGAATTAACCATTAATGTTTACAAAAGTAGATTAGGGGGATTAGACTTGGGTTAAAGCTGGTTTTACTTCTCCAGTAATATTGACAATACTGTCATAGAAGCTAAAAGTGCTGCGTAAACCACAAATAAATCAATGCATATATGACCTACTTACTAAAAGTATTATTGTAAAACAATGACTCAACCAGTCCACTGCCATCCACATGTTCAGGTAGACTACAGTGATCTAATTGGCATGTGCTTACTCATCCAGCACTCCTTACAGCTGCTTACACCAATTAACATGTTACAAATACCTGTATCATGGTTGTAGCCAACAGCTGGTACCAATAACAGCTCAAAGTTTGGTTTATTGTTCATTCCAATCCCCTGATCATTATTGTTGTATATTACTCATGTAAACAAACTCGTCTTTGTTATCCAAATATTTAGCTGGTCTAAGTGCCAGAATTCTTCAATTAGTTATGTTTACAATTCTAAGATAAAAGCAGGCCTATAAATTAGGTCAAATTTCTAGCACTCAATGATACTGTTGACCATCTAATTTTATGTAGGTTGAATGATGAACCTTGAAATTTATAATGAAAGTAGTTTAAACAAAATTCCCTCAGAGCCAACAAAGTATTCTATCTTACTGAAATGTTTTACTGAAAAAAAAACAACAAACAATTAAGCTTACAACACATTTTTAATGAAGCCATATATGCTAATGAGAATGTGTTTGTTTGACAGGAATGGCCAATCACTGGAGGAAACAACCTGGCTGAAGATTCTGTCTGCAGAGATCTTCTACTTACTGGGTACGTGGAAACCTTCTAATTTAACCCTGCAATTAGACTGTTATCTAAAGGAAAAGTCCCTTTAATGTGCATTTCATTAACAAAGGAATAGATAAAATAAATGGTTATTATGCAACTTGGTTGAAACAATTTAATTTGACATTTTTATACACCCGACTTAAAAAGTTGAACGCTGTAATAATCAAATTAAAAATGCAAAATTATGCCAGCACTTTAAATTTTGGGCGAAAATAGAAAGTTTCTAACTTCTGGCGAGTGTGCCTTTAAGTTTAGATCAGTGTAATTTCTGTGAGACTAATGTTAAATATGTTTTTAGACATGAAGATGGAACTGTGAGATTTTGGGATGCCTCCACGACTAGTCTCCACTTATTATACAAGATGACAACTGCCCCACTATTTGGCTCTGATATAGGATCAGCTGATAATAATGGAACAGAGGAAGAGGAATGGCCACCATTCAGAAAGGTAAATAATGCAACTAAGGACTTTCAATAAAGTATTCATGGAACATACTGTGTAAGTTTATGATTTTTATGACGGAAAAATAACTTTCATGGATGAACTAACTTGTTAGACAAGATTTTCTCTGTGCCCGTGTGTTTTTGTGATCATAAATATATCATTGCAACGTTTTAATCCAGATACAAGGGTAGTAAATGCTGCTTAAGTGTGAATTTGGTGCACCTACAGATTACAAGAAATCAATCTCGAGTGATGATTGTGTTCACAGCTTTCAAACTAATCACTTTTACGTCTTTATTAGGTTGGGACCTTTGACCCTTACAGTGATGATCCTCGTTTGGCCATTCAGAAGATTGCCCTTTGCTCACTCAGTGAAACCCTGATTGTAGCGGGCACCGCTGGACAGGTAGTCGTCCTACAGATGGAACGAGAAGAACGCGAACAGGAAGTCAAAGGAATTAATGTGAGCATTGTGGGAGAACGGGACAACTTTGTATGGAAAGGACATGAAGCCCTGACTCTGAGAGAAGGGGACCAGAAATTCTCTGCAGGATTCCAGCCTACTTGTGTTGTACAGTTGTCTCCCCCTGCAGCTTGTACTGCACTCGCTTTCCAGTCCGAGTGGCAACTGTAAGCATTTATCTCATTCTTTTCTCTCCATAATCCGGGAAAATTTATTCACTTGTCTTTTTATGAAAAATGCTTAAATTTTGCATTTAACTTTGGTAATTCTGAACCTGTTTTAATTTTTATTTCACAGGGTGGCAGCTGGCACAGCCCATGGTTTTGCATTGTTTGACTATTTCCAAAAGAAGGAGGTTGTAACCAAATGTACACTCAATCCTAATGGTAAGATATTTTGAACTTTTGTGCAACTGGTTGGGGTATTTTATGTTACTCATTTATGGATTTGAGCTTTTAGTCTGGTCGAGTGGTTGTGTACATATTCCGGTTATAACTACAGTTACACCCCTCCCATATTTAACATTTATAATTGTATTCCTACAAAACGATAAAAAAAAAAAAAACCAGGAGAACTTTGTGGAATAAGAATGCTCAAATTAAAATCTTATGTTATGGGATGACTTGCCTGTAACTTTAATAAATCTTTATTTACTTACAGATCTGACAGGTGCTGCACAGGACACCAGTATATCCAGAAGAAAATCCTTTAAGAAATCTTTACGAGAATCCTTTAGACGGTTGAGACATCGACGCTCTGAGCGAAGACGTGCCGATGAGGAGGCAAGGAAGGCCAGTCCCAGCAAGGGCATTGAACAGAAGGAAACCCCGGCTCCTGAAGGTGCTGCTTCTGCTAGCCCGGCATCGGGCACTCAAGAAGAAGTTGAACGTAAACCCGTGGAGAGACAAGTAGAGGCTCGCAGCACTGAGGATTTCAAGGCATCTCTAGTTAGATGCTTGTATTTTGCTGAAACTTTTGTTTTGCACGGTATGATCATTTTACAATTATTTTAAGTAATCACTATTCTGATGACTTACCAGGGGCTTGTTTCAGAAAGAGGCATAACCTTGCATGGGCAGTTATGCTAAATCTTTCATCCACTCTGCTTTTTGAAACTGGCCCCAAAACTTTCAAGCATTGAAATGAGACAAAATTATCAGTATTGTTTATTAAACGCCTACCTAATTAATTTAAAATACCATTTTGTGATTTTTCAGGTTCTCAACATACCGCTACTCTATGGGCTGGAACAAATTCTGGTACTGTTCTCATATACACCATGACTGTGCCCAGCAGTGAGAAGCGCTCTGAAGAGTCTGTCACGGCTGTTCTGGCTAAAGAGATTAAACTGCGTCACAGAGCCCCTGTCATCTCCATAGCTGTCCTTGATAAACAAGACCGTATTTTACCAGCACCATTGGAAGTACAGCATGAGAGAGCTAAAGGACCAGATATGGCTGGAGATCATCACGTGGTCATCTGCTCTGAAGAACAATTCAAGGTGAGAAATCGGCAATAAAGATTGTCAGCTGAGAAAGTGGTGTGAAACAAAAATCTTGTTTTCTTTAATAAATTTGTTTTCTTTAAAAAATTTGTTTTCGAGGGTTGATGTTTTGGGATGAATGAAAGATGTCGTGGACCTTGCTAATATTTTTGTACACATTATGACAAACTACTTATGATTTCATCGTTGTGTTTCCTTTGTTTTGTAGTTATTTAGTTTACCGCATTTGAAACCAGCGCACAAATGTAAACTGACTGCTGTTGATGGCTCAAGGGTTCGTCGTCTGGAGTTTGTAAATTTCCGCAGTAAAAGTGGTGAGTATTTAAAAAAACCTGTCATAAAATGTTACAGAAAAAAAAACGTTCAATGAGCAATGAAGTTCTATGAAAAAAAGAGTCTGTTGCTGAATTTATCCCTAACTATATCTGACATTGTGTGGGCTCTTTCTTATGAGTGATGCCATAAAAGTGAAATAATCTTGAGTGAGGCATAAAACTAATCGAGCAATCTTACGAGTGACGTAGCCTGTCTGACCAATCTGAACTGAACTATTTGTTGTTTACAGATGAGAATTACAATGAGTATGACATAGCCTGTCTGACCAACCTGGGGGATTTAAGTATATACTCCATTCCCAATCTTAGGAAGCAAACTCTACAGCAAAGATGTCTAAGGAAAGAAGATATCAAGTAAGCCAGAATTGTCAACATTCCTGTAGTGTTAAATGTCAATTATATGGGAAAATTTTTCTTTTGATAAACTGCATTTTATGTTTTCCCCCAGACTAAGTTAATTAAGTTAATAATTAACTAACAGTGAAACACAATTTTTATGCTTTTATTAAGAATTTTCCATCTTTTTTTTTTCCAAACGTTTCTTCTGTTCGTCATAATTGAGCACCTCATTGGCTCAGTCGGTTAGAGTGAGTCCCTCAGTCAGACAACAGCCTTCCATCCATGCTGCACGAGAATCCCCCTCTGACCAAATAGAATTGAACAATTTCTAAGTGGATCTATCTCCCCTGCTAAACTTGGCAAAGCCGTCATATAAATGAAATCTTTAGTGCGGGGTAAAACCTCAATCAGTCATATAATTGAGGATCAATTTGTATTTGCTGTTGATGGTTTCCAATTTGTGTTATTTGCAGTGGGATTTCCTCTCTAACATTCACCAAGAATGGTCAGGTGTTTCATCTGAGCTCAGCGTCTGAGTTTGTTCGCTTGTCACTGTCTGCCCAGCTAATTACTCGCCCATTGTGTGTCGTTGAACTGAAGGAAGGTATGCGCCCTGAACCAGAGCCCGAACCAGAGGTAGCTGTATGTCCCACCCCGGATACCCCAGCTATACAAGTCACTGCTGCGGAAGACAGCGAAACTACTGGGTAAGAAAACACTACAGCTATTTTTCATTGAACTGTTAAAAGAAGTGCTTGAAAGTCTCTTTAAACGTGGGTTCCATTCTCATTATTAAACTGTTGTAAAATCACCAAATGAACCAATCTGCTGACATTCTCCATTTTCTTTTCCATGTTTACTGACAAATTGAATGTTTATTATGTGTTTTAGTGAAGGGGGTGTGGGTGAATTAGAACAATCCACAACAGAGGACCAGAATGATTCCAGGGCAGATACTACAGCAGATATCACAGTAGACAGTGTAACAGTCAAGTAAGCATTGATAAGTTTTAACTCTACAATGTACACATTTAACCAATTTTCATACTGGTTGCCAGTTACCACCGGAAGGTCGTGGGTTTCCTCCGGGCATAAAGCCCGGTTTCCTCCCACAATAAAACTGGCAACGCCGCCATATAAGTGAAATAATCTTGAGCGCGGCATAAAACACCAAACAAGCAACCAACCAATTTCCATTCGAACTGCTTTTTTAATGGTAATATTTGAGCCTAATTAATCTATCTGCAAACACTAACCTAACCCTCTTTTACTTTAGTCCTGATGTTGTTGGTGATACAAGTACACAGAGTGTGGAGATAGTAACAACTACAACAGAAGTCGTTACTGCAGGTAATGCTCCCAAAATGAACCCTTTCTAGATAAATGTATATTGACTTCTAAATATGAAATTTACCCCTTTCTATATTTCAAATACATCTCTGATTTAACGACTTTCAAACTAAAATGTGATACTAATTTTCAAAAACCGGTAAAATTTGTTAGAAATCGCAGAAAACAGTTTTGGTTAAAGCTTTGATATTCATAAAATATTACAACTTGTTTAAATGCTGCCATTTTGTAGTAACTAAGGAGACAAATGCTGATGATGATACTAAGGCTACCAGTCAAGTTGCGGTGACTGAGGTGAGGATTGCACTGAGTTATCTCCCCTTACTGTCTGGACATCCCAGTCAACTTCATCCTCATTCCCCATCTAACCTTATTTATATATTGGGAATTGGTCTCTTTATAACCACCCATATTTTAATATCACTATTAACAAACCATACATGAGTTTTATATTAGATTATATTTTTTATTTTATCTCTTACTCTATCAAATTACTTATTTACTAAATCCTGTTGATTTTGTATTTCTCTTCATGTAGCCATTTATATACCTGTGAAGACAATGGACTATATTTAGACCCAGTTCCAACAATTTAAAATGTATAATATATATAGATGACTGGTCCCTAATTTCCTATCGCTTCTACACTGCTCATCCCTCTCATTGCTTCTTGCTAAAACTTTCTGGGATGTCAGGCAAGGGAGATAACTGAGGGTCATCCTCTGGTCAAGTAATATATATTGTCAGTATTTACTTGTTGATTAATATTACAAAAATGTTATTGACTTGGTTTTAGATTAAGGATGAAGTAAAATCTGCCTCTGACAAGCTGGAAGAATTGAAACTGAACGGAGAACAACTGGTTGAATCTATGAATGTTAAGGTCACAGAGGTTACTGTGGTCACCAAGGAAACAAAGGAAACTATCAAGACCATCGGTGGCGACCTTGAAAATGGTTTAGAAGCTCTAGTGAATTAATTCCCCTCGGCTGAGTGCGAACCCTATGCTCACTGAACGCATCACTGTTACTAACTTCGCGCAAAATGTTGTTGATAATTCAATGGTCGCATGTGTTTTTAAGAGAATTTTAACTCCGGGCTATTTTTGATGTCTGCTTGGATGATTATTGGACTACGCATATGTCAGGAATATGTAACATTTAACTTGAGGGCAGTGTGCATTTCCCATTGCTGATTCCAGCTCATTACCTGTGCATTTGATCATTATTTACTCTCCAGTTCATTTTGCGGGGGACAGCGTTGCTTATTTTTAACTCCAACAGTATTTGTTGTGTAGTTCTAGTGGTTTATCGTCTTAGAAAATAACCTTGCTAGTAAAGATTGTTTTATTGCCATTATACATGTACTGGATTCCACTCGATGAATTTCTAGATAAATTAATCTTTCACAAATCATCCTATTGTTAACGACTCTAAATAAATGCCAAGTGGACCAACATATTTTATTCAATGTGAAATCTTAATGATTTGTGCTTTATTATTGGTATGTCTCGCTATATGCCGCTTTGTGCCTTGTCCCCTGACTAAAGCTTTTATATGAAGCCTTGTTTTCTCGTCTCATGCAAACTGCCTGGGAATTATATCTGTATCATCTTAATTCCTTCACCATTCTTGGCAGAAGTTATTTTTTGTGTCAAATTTTTAATTCCATCATGAACAAATTTAATAAATGTTTGCCTACAGCCTAGTAAACCTGTCATCTTTCTGGTTTTTATTTTATTGGGAGATTGACATCTGTTCAAACCCCATCAGCTTATTTCACTTCTCTGAGGTTCCCACTACATATGTTAACAGGGAGGAAACCTCCATATTCACAAAATATTTTTTTTTTAATAACTTTGTTAGATATCAAGTCGTTGGAGATATCTTACAACACACAATTATTTCTGGTTGGGGAAACCATCCAATTTGCCCACAGCGCCTTTTTATACGCCCGACTTAAAAAAAGTCGGTCGTATTATGGTATCACCATCAGCGTCTGATGATGCTCATCAGTGACAAACGGCGTAAAGCATCTAAACGTGTATTAAAATAGACTTCAGCTTATGGACACTATTATGTGAAAATCCCTTTCTATGATATATTGCTAAGTGTTTTCGGACAGCATGGGAAAAAATATTTTATGTATGCGTCCATTGTGTTTAAGAACATACACGTGACCAAAATAACAAGCAGACAGTCGGCTAGATCCCTCGCCTTAGGGAAAAAATATTGAAGAATACGTACTTGCTGAAGATTGGTGACTTGGAAGCCTTTATGAAAAATCAACCTACCCAGTACCCAGCTTTTAGCCATCTATATTGGACATACTTTTAACCTGAAATTTCTAAGTTATGTTTCTATGGAAACGGTCAAATAAAAAAGTTGAAAACCTATGATGATTGTTCCACACAAGTTTCATCGAGTTATGTCTTATAATTTTCCAGGGGGCCTTGTGATCCAGTGAGTTAGAGTGATTGTCCCTCAGTCCCACACAGACCTTTGATCGACGCGGTGCGGGTTTGAATCCCGCTCAGACCAAATAAAAATGTGGATTTTTAAGGCCGTATGTGGAAGTGTCGCCAGGTACTCGTCGGGGGTTTCCTCCCCCACTAAACCTGCAAACGCCACAGGGGCCCACCATATAAGTGAAATAATCTTGGGTGAGGCGTAAAACAACAATCAAATAGTTTTCAAGTTCCGCTCCGGAAACAATTTCTAAGTTTGTTTCATGGAAATGGCCAAAAATGAAACCAAGAGTCATCAGAAGATGACATTTCTCTGCTGCCCCACATAAGATTTATCAATGTTATGTAAAGTGCAAACATTCTAACAGACAAAATTTCATTTACAAACCGGATATCCACATCCTCAAGCAATCATCACCAGGTTTTAACACAATTCAATTTGATCTGTCGGCGTTAATGAAATATCAGAAACCAATATCAAGTGGAACCCAGATAAAACGGGGAATAATCTTGACCGTGGCGTAGAACACCAAACAATCAAATAAAACGGGCAAACATTCAGGAAGGTAACAATTTAGATAAGCTCGCAGTGCCCTGAAACACTCTACATCATTAGAATTGTTTAAAGGGGCATGAGCTGCCAAAATGTTGATATTTTGACGTTAAAACAGAATGTTGAAATTATTGGCTATTTTTCTCAAGACGTATAATTCAGAAGCTTGTTAGTGCTTCTAGTCTCAAATGTACGATAAAGTATCTTTTTGAACTAACTTTGGCTTAGAATGAATGAATGGTCGTCCCGGTTATTTAAATTTTGTTTACTTTTCGTACACGTTTTCGGTTCGTACAGGCCACATACTGTATGGATTTTCCTCATTCCAACGCCAATCATTTAGTTTTTCGATGGCCTTCAAAGCCTCTTACTGTCGTGACGATCAGACATTCTGAAAAAAGTGTGAATTTCGGCAGCTCATGCCACTTTAAACAAGCACCCATTGTCTACATCTGCCTATACTGCCAGAAAAGGACAGTAATTCTTTACATAATGAAACCAGCGTAACCAAAATAGGACGTGCACATCCTCACATGATATATAGCATATCCACCAAGTTTTTATAAAACTGATAAAAACTGTGGGAGTAGATGCAATGACAAGCAATAATTGTCCAGGTCTTCTTTAAATACAGACGGAAAAGGGCAGTAACTCTTAAAACAATGAAACCAGCGGAATCAAAATCTGAGTCGCATGATATCTATCCTGTCCACCAAGTTCTTGAAAAATCAGATAAAAACTATGGGAGGAGATGCGATGGAAAGCTTAGCTGTTGGTGCAACTTTAAGCCCCAAACAACGGGTAGCAACAAAGTGTTACCGTCGCTACCCTTCAAGCATATAAAAATATATAATAAGAATGTCCAATCAGTGGTTTATCTGAAACACAATTTTCTCTACTGAGTCTTTAGAACAACCATTTTTAAATAATCAGTGTCGTAGTTTAGCTGCTCTCTTATGTGTGATTTTAGATCTTAAAAACATACATGTTCTTGGTAGAAAATCGTTTACAGAGTTGACTTTCTGCCTTGAAAGGCTCGAATATCAAACAATTTAGGTCTTTGGTGGGATAAATTCGTTACACGGTTTGTTGGAGGGGGGATACGGAAATATATAGGGTCAGTAAACAGTATTTGTTAACTGTCTCCATATATTTCCGTATCCCCCCTCCAACAAACCCTGTAACAAATAATATTGTGTACATGAAACCCTGCTTTTCGGTTGCCAACCCTGATAGCGGCCTTTCCATGCATGGGTAAGTTTTGTACCTGTGTGGAGAGAGAACAGTTTTCTCCTCACTAAACCCGGCACAGGTCACACATATAAAATCGCAATCTTCCTGCCAGTATATTTCTACGATCATTTTCTCAAAAGATAAAAACGCTTATGGACAAGAAGTATTTTATTAAATCTCACAATAGTACAAAGAGCTGCCAATTCTCTAGTCTTCCTAGATTATGTGCAGTTATCAGGAGTTAGTCAGACTTTACTGCTTAAAAGATAATAAATGGACATTTTTTTTGGATAAAACGAAAAAGCCCTTAAAAATGAAGCCTCCAATCAGCTGTTAATTTATCTACAAAAATACCACATAACAGTAAGATAGGGCTATGGTCAGTAATTAAATCTAATATTTCAAATAAACTGTGACGTGTGCATACAAATCAAAATTATGCTAAGGAAAATAAATATTGCACAAATTCCAATACTTTCTATCCAATAAACAATTCTCATTCTATATAATTCGTACATCAATTTGAAGATTTGAATTGTCTGATCTTGCTTATATTAAAATTGGTGCACAGTAAATATGATTTCAATATCTGACTATCTGAGCAGTCCACAATATACATGTAGATTGATTGATGTTTTATGGCGCACCCAAGATTATTTTACTTATATGGTGGTGTTGCCAGGCAAGTACCTGTCAGTGTAGGTCGATCAAGTGAAAAATCCACTCAAAATTTTCTCAATTTTAATTTGGTCTGAGTGGGATTTGAACCAGTGACGCATTGATGGAATACATGTAACTGCGTCGGACTGAGTGGCTATCATTCTGCCGACTGGGTCAACAAGGCCCACATAATAAATAGAAGAATTAACAAATATAATATCTGTCATTTGCATAGCATAATGAGGTAAAATTGGCTTAGTTTTGAGGAAACTTAATAATATATACATGTAGTATAAAGATGTACAGCAGTTTACTTTTCTGTTAACCTTTGGTGATACTTGCTGAATTCACCTGGCTAGTAAATGGATACCCACATAGATGCTTTGACAACATACCCGGTATATTGGGGCAGACAGAATTGAAAGTTTGAAACTACCCTAAATCTATATGTATTAATGCATCAGACACTCATACATAAAATGACAGAAATATGATACTGAAAATGAGGCAAACCAAAATCTGAACACATTATACGCTGGTTACAGAATCCATGCTTTACACGGTGACCCAGGAAATAAAAAGTTCATAAAACTTTTAAAAAAAAGACAACTTTATTAATATAAGATTGTGTTTCCCTTCACCTTTCACAAATTATGGTAGATATAGACATTTTAGTACATATATTTCTTTATTATATATCTGGCAATGAAATATAGAGAACTATCAACATGATATGAATCATATCAGAGAGAAAATAGCAACTGATATCGTCACTGTGACGATATCAATTTTTGTGATGAATCTTGTTAGATATATAATAAAAAGAAAATTAACTGGTCTCGATGTGTAAACCATAAATATTTCATCGAGTGGGATGTGAAAAGTGATATTTTCACGAATGACAAAGCCACCAGTGATAATGTACATTTTCACATCCCACTCGATGAAATATTTATGGTATACACATTGAGACCAGTTAACAACCTCTATTTATTCCCCAAATTTGTTAAATATCTTGAAGGCTTCCAAGGCACAGTATCATGACATCAATATTCCTGTTTCCTTCATGAAGTTCTCTAAGCTGGTTAACACATTAGCTGCATCAGTTAACTCGCTCACTTGTTCTTCAACTTGAGTGTAATTCAGAAGGATTTTACAATTTCCACTGTTCTTCAAAAATACATAAGCTCTGAAACAAAGAAATAAATTGATTGAATGTTTGGTGTTTTATGCAGTGCTCAAGATTATTTCTCCTATATGTCGCCTCTACCTACTGAGCCACGGAGGCCGCCTCAAAGAAATAATGGCTGCATTTAAGATTATTATAGCGTGTGAATGTAAGTCTCTGCTGTTAAAAAGAAAACCAGACATAATGGTGGAACATGGAATCAATTCTACAAATGACCAAGCAAAAACTGGTTAATTTTTTTTTATCTTTCAATTTTTATCTGGCCTGATCAATGGGAGGTCAAAGAGGCTGAGCATCTTTAGTTTAAAGCACTTAGCCATGGAGAATCTTTAGTAAAAATAATTCCTTCATAACTTAAATGATCCATGCAAGTTATTGGACTCAAAAGGGCACTGTGTGTATGAGGCAAATTAAAGATCCTCAAAATTACGCCATTTTACTGCCGTGCACATATTGGGAAGGTGTGCCAATGATCACTGGTAAACTTTTTTCCCTTGACAGACCATTAAATTACAAGTTTAATACAACTTTTAAATTCATTTGCAGCTGATATGTTTACTTTTAGTTTCAGCCATAGAGCGAGCCATTGCACACTTACAGGCTGGCCGATCATTTCGTTGTTTTCTGACTTTTATGTGTTTTTTGGTCCTGATTACATAATGTAGAAATAAACTAAAGAATATCGGCTCTCTACAGCTTACCAGATAGATGAATATAACGCTTTCACAACTCAGTACAGTCGGGTTCACCCATGTAGGACCTCTGGTTACTTTAACTCGAAACCACGTGTCAGACAGTAAACAGTAGGCATTAATTTTTCGTTAATTGTACATTTTTTGCTGAGAATCTACCACCTTTCATCCAAAGTCAATGAAGCCTTATTCATTTATGTTGCAGAAGTCTTAGCAAAAATGTACACAATTCTACACAAATAGTCCCTTTAAAACTGGAGAGTACTATTTTGAAAGTCATTTGAAACACCGATATAAAACCTACCTATAGAGGGCGTAGTAATCACTTTCTGCCAAGCGTATTAACCTACTCAACGTGTTTAGGTCCTGTATACACTACAATAAGATATAAAGCACTGTTTAATCACATCATCTTTGTTCTGTACTTGTTTGACAAATCATTCAAGTTTATTTCAAAAGTTAATAATACGGACATTTGAACTAAAGATTTCAATTACTTTGGTTTTCCTGCAGGTTTCAAACAAAATTTTGCAAAAAAACTTTGTATGAATTCAGGAACAGTTAAACGGTGCTGGTAAATCTTTTTCAGCGATCAATTTAACTCAGATCCTTTTTTACCAAAACAATTAGGGTTTTTTTACCTTTAGTTTATAAGATTCAATAATCTGTCTCAAGGAAGCAGAAGATGGATTATCTCCCCCTAACAGGGCTTCTGCCCAATCAACACAGAATTTGGGAACATCTGAAAAATAATGAACGGATTGTGATTTTGGCCTTATTATGTACACAAAAATATCCTTGTAAAAATTGTCTGGGAATGTTTTTTAGTTCAATGTCAATATGGTTTGTTTGTAGATTGATGCATTCTGTCATAATTATGATTGTTTCACTTATATGAGTGGAGATTGGAAACCCTCTTGACAATTTGAATAACTAAAAGCTCTTATCTTATTGGGGTATGGGGGGGGGGGGGGGGGGGCTTTAGGTACCAAGGAAGGTTGAAAGACTTAGCTCAACATATTGGTCGTTACCTCAACGTTACCTCAACATATTATAAGTCTCGTAAAAATTATTAAGAGATTTTGTGATATCCGTGACAGATGAGGCAATAAAGAATGTTTTTGGTGACGTTGCAATTCCATTTGACATATTTTCCTCCAAAACGTCAGATGTAAACATTATGATAGCACGAAAAACACTCAGTCACATGCACCATACAGTGCTAGTGACAGGAAATAAGTGGAATAACTACGAGATTTCCTACACAAGGAAAGGTGTGCAGTTATATGTTACAAGGGCTTGTCACATAGCAGTTAATTACAAAACAATATGATCCCATTAATTACGGTGACGTCATCAGTTTTTATGTGTCTATATGTGATGAGAAAAATAATACAAACCTGTACTATCACATGTATATTGGTCATCCATCTTTTTCAAAAGAATATTTTTATCAGCTGTTTTTTGTGGAGAATCAAGACAATCACTGAGGTCAACAAGTACAGGAGATGATTCATGTTTGTTTGTCTGCCCTGACCGTAATAACTCAACCAGACTACAACACTCTACAAACCTGCAACAGTAATTATATTGGACAAGTTAATAGTCAGAAAGAACAATCGAATCATAAGTTTTGGATACAGCCACAGATCTTCCGACAGATTAACCAACATTTCACTTTTTTAAAGCAAGCAAAAATACAATCACTAGGCTACTGTCAAAGGCTATGACAACTGAACAATAAAATTAAAGATGCCCCACCAGCATCAGAAGGAATTCGATCCATGTCTGTGAGAGTACATTTCATTGATACTGGTCAATACCCCACAATAATACTGTGTTAAAAGACCTTCGAAATGCAGCCTGTCAAATTTCTGTAGAGATTCACGTCAAATTATTCCACTTGAATGTTACATGGATTTTGTAATGTTGGTTTTTCATTGAACACAGGAACAGGAAAGTCTTCTTAAAATATCCATGAAGTTAATTTTAGAATTGTGGTAAAAAGGGGCATATCATTTGGACCTTAATACCCCATCCAAAATGTTATAATAAACCTAAACACATGATATTTCATTGGGTGGAATTTTTGGGTAGAATTTTTATTTTGATAGACAAAGAACTGACCTTGTACATAGCGTTTTAGTCCTATCATCAGCACCCTCTATATCTACACTAGATCCTGTCATGGACTACAAAATATGACATAATCAACATAACATTGGTGATAGTACTGTGGAATAATGATGGTATAATTATCAACTATTCCACATGGGGGCCATCGTTCGCAGAGTGATGTGACGTCCCTCTGTCTGATAGAAGCCTTCCACCGATTTGGCGTGGGATCTAATCCGACTGAGACCAAATAAAAATAAACAAATTTCGCAGTGGATTTTTTAACCTATCACTTTATGCCAAAGGTTGTCAGGTACTTACCAAAGGGGGGGTTATTCGCCCACTAACATGGCAATTCCACCATATAAGTAAAATAATCTTGAGCGCAAGCTAAAACATCAAATAAATCACAGACAGAGTTTTGATTAGGCACAAGATGTTTGCCTGATACATACAACAATATACCGTAGTTCACATGATTGCACATTTACATTCAGGTGATGTGATGCTGGTTGTTCATTTTGTGAGGCAGGTCACTCAGCTGATGCCAGGCAAAAAACAACAATCATTTTATATGTATTTTTGCATCAGTAGAGGTGTAAAAGATTGTCTGAAGGTGATTAATTGAAAGTGGAATAACTTACAGCATAAATGAGGAATTTGAGAGATTGTTGAAACAGGTTTACAGAATCTTGTACATATTGGATGGCATCCTCGTACCAGCTGAGTAAGTAACCACGTATACCAGTATTTATCTCAGTTAGCTGAAAATGAGAAAATGTTCGTTATGTATGTCCAGTAATTAGAAACCAGAGGTAACCATTTTGAACCAATCCAAAAATAAATCATAAGCATTACAATTCTTGAGTCCAAGAAATCAACAGTAGTAGAATGTGGTTGTGTACTTAAAAAAAATTATAAATGGATCTTTAACACAATATTATCAGTATTTAAAAAAATAACAAAAAATATCAAGAGTAAAAACAAACAAGAGTTTTAGTAAACTCAACATACGCCCGCCGTGGCAAAGACAAACCGCTACGAATAACAACTTTACATTTAATATAACATTTGTTTTAATTTCATCAATTCGAATTTCTTGTTCACATTAGAAGTTTTTCTTTTCTGAATTTGATGAAGCTGCAACTAAATACCAGTACGTTATAGTACACATATATTATCTGTTCAGGTAATTTCAATCACATTTTAATTGCAAAAACTGAAATATTGTGACTGTTTTGACATTGCTGTGTTCCATAATAGCTTACAATTCTTGAATTTTAACAGCTTTGACTGGGACACTGTTCTATTAGACTTGGCAGTGATAGTTTTATTACAAAGCAAACAATCTTCAGGCTGACCACTGATATGCTGACCACTGACATTGTCCCCTTATCTCTATTTAAACAGCCACTCTGGTAAATTCCAGATGGGCAATAAAGCTGTGAAAATGGTCCTTTTTTATCATAGCACACATTAAACTATCCAAAAAAACAGTCTCAGAATGTATAAATTAATTGGCTTAAAGTATTACCCTGGACCAAGTGTACTAAAAAAAGCATTGATATATATTAATATATATATATATTAAACATCAGGTACACATTTCTGAAAAAAAAACTCTTGAAAAGACAAAAAATATGTGGACCCAAATCAAATTTGGTATGTGACGCATCATCTACCTATATATATACTCTAGAAGAATTGGAGAAATTATATCAAAACGAAAGAAGTTCTGGGGCCGAAAGGGAATATTACATAATCCAATAGGGCTGCCATATTATGCAACAGGTGATGTCAGAAATGGTACGTGAAACACCGTCTGCCCATAAGGTATATACTCTGAAAGAATCGTCAAGATCGGATCAAAACTTTAGAAGTTATGGAACGGAAGGGAATATTACATAATCCTATATGGCTGGCATATTATGCAATGGGTGAAGTCAGAAATGGTTCATGACACACCTTCTACCCCTAAACTATATGTTGTAAAAACAATTGTAAAGATCGGATCAAAACTCTTCAAGTTATCGAGCGGAAGGGAACGAAGATATAGACTAAGACAGAATATTACATAATCCAATGTAGAAGCCATATTATGCAATGGACAATTTCTTAATGGTTCATGACACACCTTCTACCCCTAAAGTATATGTTGTCAAAAAAATTGTAAAGATCGGATCAAAACTCTTCAAGTTATGGAGCGGAAGGGAACGAATATATAGACTAAGACAGAATATTACATAATCCAATGTAGAAGCCATATTATGCAATGGACAATGTTCTTAATGGTTCATGACACACCTTCTACCCACAAGGTATATGTTGTGAAAGAATTGTAAAGATTAGAAAAAAATCTTCAATTTATGGAGCGGAAGGGAATCCGGGCCGGACGGCCGGCGCTGGTGATACCATAATACGACCAACTTTTTTTAAGTCGGGCGTATAAAAATGCAGTTAGGAAATAAAAAAACAAACAATTTCATATATTAAACATTACATCAGAATTTTATGAAAACCTTAGATGGTGCAAAATAACCGGTTAGAGATCAAAACACAATGCCCAAACATATCATAGTACATTGAAGGAAAATGCAGACACAAGGTGCAAATACAAACACACAAATAAGCTACTTTATTTCTCTATCATATATCATATATCAGACAAGTCTGGGGCCTTGGTAACTCAGTGGACAGAGTGATAGTCCCTCAGTCCGACTGGGTGGATATTTCACTTGCAGGGTTACCCAACCCCAAAGGTTGAATGTATTCTCCCTCACTAAACCTGGCAACATCGCAATATAAGTGAAATAATCTTAAAAACATCAATCAATCAACTGTGATTTTTATACGACGCAGAACATTTTTCTCAGCTGAAAAGCATATTTCTTCAATTATTTAAATTGTCTATAATTTTTGTGATCTTTGATGTTTTAAAAAGAAAAAATTAAAATGAGTTTAAATAGCATATATATACGTGGGAACAGGCTTTGCTGATTGATTGATTGATTGATGTTTTATGCTGCACGGCATTGCCTGGTTTAGTGGGGGAGGAAACGAGCTCATTGCCTGGAGGAAACCCCGACCTTCGGCGAGTACCTGGCAACTTTTTCCACTCAGAAAAATCCACTCAGAAAACTAGGCTTTGCAGGCTAGTTATAATTTCACCAAAAATGTAGGTCACCTCCATCTTGTCTTCCCTTTTGATCTAATTTCCTGGTCAAGGTGTTGAAAAACTTTCTTCCAGATAGAAGGATCAAATGTTACTTTACCCAACCAAAAGTTGTTTTTAATCAATGTTAGAGAATCTCTTTAAGTGGCATTTAGGAGTTGATCATGATATTAAGAAATGAACACTGTTTTTTTAGGGATTGCAACTCCTGGATTTTTATTGTACACAACGTTTTGATGTAGACACTAACATCGTTATCAAGTGAATGAAACGTTGTGTACAATAAAAATCCAGGAGTTGCACCCCATAAAAAAACAATGTTCATTTCATTTCTTAATGGTAGAGAAATCCAAACAATTTAAAACAAGATAAGTAGTTATAAATCCCACTGCATACAAGTAAATTAAAACCATATAAGGAAATACCTGTGAAGTTTTGGAACTGTTATCTGTCTTGACATTCTCCCAACACTGTACATCAAACACAATATAACATGCAATCCAATCAGATTAAAACATAAAGAAAAAACACAATATAGCATACAAGCAAATCAGATCAAAACATAAATTAAAGAAAAACACAATATAGCATGCAATCAAATCAGATCAAAACATAAAAAAAAGAAAAACACAATATAGCATGCAATCCAATCAGATCAAAACATCAATAAAAGAAAAACACAATATAGCATGCAATCAAATCAGATCAAAATATGATCAGAAAGAAGAAAAACACATACACGTCCATCAGATGTATTCAAGTATTAAAACAAAAGTCAATTGTCATCACATGAAATAATTAACACCCCCCCCCCCTCCCTCCTTAATCCTCTTGCATTTATAATTAATGTATATAAGAGTCTCAACAAGAAGTATATTGAAAGATCAGACAATATCTACTCCTATTTATTGAATGACTGACAAGTTACAACCTTTACACTATCAAACATAAGTTAGAGACTTTAGTAACAAATCCATTCAAAAGACAAAACAGTCAGATAAAAGAAAAACCACACAATTTCAAACCAAAATTCAAGAAAACATGCAATCCACAAAAGAAGAAACAAACCTCAGCATCAATAAGATGAAGAAGACCGTGACTGAAAATGTCCAAGTCTTTCTGAAACCTTTCAGTAGTCAAGGATTCTAATCATTGTCTCTCAGATTTAGTTTATTTTTAAAGGCACACTCGCCGCGAAAATCAAGAATACTGTTTTAAAACAGTGGGCGTTTTTCTGTATTTTCCCCAGACATTATAAGTTAGGAACTTTCTATTTTTACCAAAAATTGAAAGTTTTGTCATCATCTAGTTTTTTTAATTTGAAACTGAAATTTACCTTTGTATACGCACAAGCGCCCTAATGTTTCGATTCTTCAGTTGTTTTCCACTTCTATTTATAAATTCTAAACGTAACTGGACATGTTTTATATATCCTATGTTAATTTTTAGTGGTTTTAGTTGTAGTAAGCTCGTGTAAATTGGTTTTCTTAAAGTGGCATGAGCTGCCAAAATGTTGATATTTTGAGGTTGAAACGGAACGGTGAAATTATTGGCTATTTTTCTCAAGACGTATAATTCAGAAGCTTTTAAGTGTTTATAGTCTTGAAAATGTATGATAAAGTATTGTTTTGAACTAACTTTGGCTTAGAATGAATGAATGGTCGTCCCGGTTATTTAAATTTTGTTTACTTTTCGAAACACGTTTTCGGTTCGCACAGGCCACATACCGTATGGATTTTCCTCATTCCAACGCTAATCATTCAGTTTTTCGATGGCGTTCAAAGCCTCTTACTGTCGTGACGATCAGAAATTATGAGAAAAGTGTGAATTTTGGCAGCTCATGCCACTTCAACAAATGTTAAACGGCTAAGGCGGCAAGTAGGCATTTAAGCTTCAGAATATGCATTTTTTGTGACCCACAGCTTCATGGTCAAGCATGTAATCTTAAGTTAAAAACCATGACATATTTTTTTTCTGCTACATCACAAAGGATACAACTCCAAGCCATCTTCTGGTCGTGAAAGAAAACACAAAACAAATTCCCCAGAAGTCAACCCCTTTTCTGTGTTCTCCTGAGTTGATAAATCTGTTTTTCGTAATAAATTAAAATACATCTGAGCGGAGAACATCACAGTATCTTCAGACAAACTGCAAAGAAGATTAAATTAGAATAATAAGAGAACTATGAAACATTAACGAAAAAAAAAAAAATATGTGTATGTGGTATACTAAGTCCTTCAATCATATACATGCTTCAATCATATACATGTATGCAGTTTGTGTACCTTCAAACAAGATCTTTTACCATTCTACATGATCGACTGTCTGAGACATTTCCTTGAATATTTTTGTTTGCCATATGCACATATTTGCCAAATATATAGTTATGATAAATACAGTTTGCATTTTCTGTTCCCACATAAGAATTTCTGTACTAATAAGACTCGCCAAACAAAAACAAAACAGTTGGCACTATATTAGCCCAAAGTTTAATTCCTGAAAGATAGTCCGTCTGTTCATCAAAAATACATCGTAATCTATTCTATTTGGTCATAGACTAACAAAAAGACTTAAAAATAAAACGTTACATACAGATTATTTAACAAGTAGGGACTTTATCAGTTTCTCTTCTTTTGGAAAAGTAGCTCTGGCCTAACACATCGTCAAGGGGAAGTAACTTAGCCCAAGAGAAAATGACATTCAATAATTTGAACGTAAGGCAGAAAGACAAACACTATTACAGGTAAGAGTACCTTAACTGAAGGGGGATTATACTTCCAGTACCACTGTAAACTGCTCCCTTGGAAATTTTGTGAGCCAAACATTTCCTCAGCCCGGTTTCTTTTTCTGCACTCAAATTTGTGGACACAACACTCAAGCTTAAATAATGAAAAAGACAGTGTTTCAAAATGTTTCACATGTTCACAGTGAAAAATAAAGTCTTTGGGACTAGAGTTTTAGAAGATTGATTGATTGATGTTTTACGCGTCGTCATACTAAAGATTATTTGACTTATATGGCAGCGGGGGGAGGAAACCAGGCTTATTGCCAGGATTTTAGAAGAAAACTGGTGTTAAACAAGTTCATTTCATTTAAATATGTCTGCTGTCACAGGTAGATTGGAGAAGAAAATGGAGCTTTGTCCATAAAGGGAATATCTGAAATGTTTTTGGCAACATAAAAGATTGAAAACTAACAACAACTTAACGATCGAAGAGGGAACTCTATGAAATATGAAAAAAAAAAAGATTACCTAAAATCTCCATTGGTTAAAGCCTCTTTTTGCAGGAAATCAGACACAGATAATTCCTGGTTATTCTCGGGAGTCTTTGCTTTGTCCCGTTGAAATCTAAGCAATTATACAATAAAGTAATAGAGGCATACGGCATGTTACAAGTGAACAAGAAACTAAAATGGAAAAATTATAATATATGTTAAAGTGGTTGCAATCTTTATATGATAGATAATGGTTCTCTGAAAGACAAATATTTTTCTATTGCTAACATTTCATTCTGAATACCATTTTACATATTGCTATAACATTACAACCTAATCAAAGAAATCATTTGGTGTGAATTCCATTTGTAGAGAAAAACGTGCTTGGCACCGGTAACCTGTAGTCATCTCATATATTATTACCAGTAACAAGTACAGTAGTTTATGTACTAAGCTATGTATGTAGTAGTTCTCAGCTTCAGATTTCACGGCACTTGGTGATAAACAACAGTGGCCTCAAATGGGAGTGTATGCATTTCTAACCTTTTCTGTTCAATATTAAGGGATAGACATCGAACAGGGTTTTTTTGTATAAAGCTGACAAGGTATATTTCTGTATTTTTTTTCATTGCTTTCAGTTGTAGTCTCACTTAAGTTTGGTTTATTCGCGGTGTTTTGATCTTAACCAGCCAAGCCGAGAGGCTAAAATGTCTTTCATCAATTCAAATGGGGTTAGAGAATGTATCAAATCCAGATCAAATGAATAATGAACGCTCTGAACATCACTCAGCTTGTCACAAGATTTATTGATGGCTAGACAAGCATCTGGCAACTAGCTAAATTAAGCCGAAAGAAAAACAATTTATGTTTTCAGTATAAAAGTTAACAAAAATATTGGGATTCGGAATAGTTTTTAAATTTATAAAAGTATAACTGCATTGAAATGACATTGATATAAATATGATATTTTTCTGATAAAGTTTCTGCCTCGTCTGAAGTCCTCCATTTCCCCCAAATATTTGCTTTGGGTGAGTAGCTCCTCAGGTTGAAAGGCTGCCAAGGGGTTTCAAATAAATTTCTCTCTCTCAACAAAATGACTATAAGATACATTTTTATCATACATGTACATTATACATAGATTTATAAAAACTTTGCCAAACTATTCTTCCCATAATTATAAGATGCAATCAGTACTCCTTTCCATATATATCTGATTCACTTAGAAAAATGAAATTGGATAAATCAGAGGAGATAACTTTTATCCCTAAATTCGTCCTTCTTCCTGAGTGGCAAGTAAGTAACACAGGAAAGAGACACATGAGTGTGCTAGCTTTTTCCAATCATTTTTTATTAAATAGCTGATTTTCTGTTTCATGATTCATTGAAAAAGCCTTGATAAATTACACTAAATAACCTTTTACCTTTGTTTGTTACTTTTGAGACTCAACATCGTCATGTCTGTTTTTTAAGATCAAGCAGCAACGGAGGTGGTCGCAGACCTGCCTTATCTGATTATATAACTAATTCAAATACGGTAGAAGGTTAGAAATTTAACAATTGTAAATAGTCGAGACTAGAGCTTCGAGAAATAACTTGTACTGATCAGCCATTCATTTTACATTAATAAGTGTTTTATAGAGATCGGTGGTTACATTGTTGATTTGTCTTTGGTCCTTTATTTCAAAACCATATCTTTCATTAACATTTTCTTTTTTGAAAAACACAAGATAAATCAGAAGCTAATATTTGATATTTTGTCAGCTTAGGAATCAATATAATTATTTATAATTTTTAAATTCTATATTTATGAACACCAAATCATAAGTTGTTGTAATAAACCAAAACCCATGATATTTCATTAAGTCGAAGGCTGACAGGAGTTTGGCTTTAGTCAGTAGAATTTTCAGGAACAATTTGTAATGTATTGTACCTGGGATGAATATGAAAGGGATATGAAACGCCTTTGTTTTGCAGTCAGTCGACTGGCAGTTGTTTAGTTCGCTATTGTTCTTCTCAGACTCCCCGTGACGGCATTCTGATCCGCTTAGAGAATAGCCGAAAGCCGTGTTGTGTATTCCGATTCATTCCGAACCATACCGGTGTCGTTGATATATGGGTTGCGCATGCCTATTTATAAGCTAGCAACACTGTCAGAATATTCAAAATGGCGATTGTTTTCTGTTGCTAGCTTACAAACGGGCATGCGCAGCGCCAGCCCATATATCAACGACACCGGTATGGTTCGGAATGAATCGGAATACACAACACGGCTTTCGGCTATTCTCGGAGCGGATCGGAATGCCGTCACGGGATGTCGGACGAGAACAATAGAGAGTCAAACAACTGCCAGTCGACTGACTGCAAAAACAAAGGTGTTTCATATCCCTTTCATATTCATCCCAGATTGTACGGATCTTCAGCTATTGCAAGAATATCCCTAAACTTAATTCACCAAAGTGAATTCCTAATCGCCTCCTTGTTCAATAATCTGATTTTCATTATGTCGTCAGAACGGACGACCAGCAAATGTCAGAATATAGATAACGAGTCGGATTTAACTTGTTGAATTACCCTAAACTGAAACTAAACAAAATATGATAATGGGGAAAAAAAAAAAAGAAAAAAAAAAAGGAATGGGTTGTCCAAAAAGTAGCCTTCTTTGCGCATAAAAAAGTCTGATTGTCACTTGTCAGTCATTGAAATTTGAATGAGAAAACTAAGCTCCTTAGTCACTCTCTCTTTCCACTCAAAATGTTCTGCTAAATATAATCGTTGACTGTATGTGTGGCCGTGTTTTCTCTTCTGATTCTGCACTAGTCGAGTGACCGGTTTTTATTTATTCTTCTTGGCTACATGAACTTTAGTCAACATATTTATTTTTAAAACATTATGGAGTGCTCAGTTTTCGACAGCTTACCTATGAGCAACGTAAGAATACAGGGCATAAAATCTTGATTTTGAAAGATCTCCGCCTGCATCGATCTGCTTGTTCGATTCTTTCTTTTTCTCGCTGTCGTGAACTTGAGTACTCAAACTGTCGCTACTAGCACTGCTTAATATTTCATCTGCCATCTTCCACCCACATCTTCCGTTCTCAATCTGCTTACAGTGGCGCAGTCAGTTAATATCCGCTCTCTACGGAGGCCTGTTAGTGCCTAATTCAACAATATTTTAAAAATGTTCACAATTGAATTAAATTTTATTGTACAGGTGCCTCATCATTTACATTCGGATATTTATTGGTCAGTAGGCCAACCTCGACACCCAATGAATGTTAAAAATTATTAAGTAACAGAGAAGACCTTTTAATTAGTGCCATCATCATGCTATAAGTGGAAATTTAATATTTTCAGTGTTTTTAGTCAGAAATTTTAACAAGTAGAAACTTCAGTTAGAAAGGATAGATTCTGTTTGTCAAAGAAAATCAAGCATGTTTTATAAAAAATCATATCTTTAAGTAATACTGTTTGCAAACAAATTTGAAAAATGAGTGAAAATTCTTAATTCACACTTAGGGCCTACAGTTTACATGCGAATCTCAAATTTCTGTGATTTTCTATAATATAGGCTACAGAACACAAAAACGAAGTTCGTATGACGTTTTAAAAAACAACATCAGAAATACAAAATGTCCATGCATGCCCTAGCTGTAATAGGCCTTCTAAGTTTTCATTACGGTAACCAGCAATGCTCAATGTTTTGTAACCATGCCAATCATCAATATTTCTCGACATACTTTCTTAAAAGGGACAATAACTAATCAACAGAAAAAGTGAAATGAAAATGGGTGACGTATATCCCTTGCATCATATCAGGCAAAGAAACCAAATTTCGGGAGAAAAAAACCCTGATAAAACTCTGTGAGAGGAGAAGCAATGGCAAGAGTCAGATGTCAATATTTTCCGCTACTTCTTCTCTCCGCTATCGTACTATTCTTTACTCTACATTAGAGAAAATATTTGTTTAAATTTTATCAATTTAGATTATTTGTTCATAAGAAAGTCTTTCATTCCCCTAATTGATGAATCAACGTTATGCAACCGGTGTCACACTGTCTGTGACATACTGTTGTCATAGAAGGTAAATAAAAATGTATGAATGCGTCCAAACTTGGAAAGCAGAAGGGAATATTACATATGCCTAATCCAATAAGGCTGATGTATTATGCAACCGATGATGTCATGAATAGTTTGCCGCACATCTGCTGGCCATAAGGCATATACTCTTAAAGAATTTAAAGATTCAATCAAAATTGAAAAATAAATATGGAGTAGATGGAAATATTATATAATCCAATAAATCTGCAATGTTATGCAACAGGTGATGTCATCAATAGTTCACCACACACTGTCTACCCATAGGATATAAAATCTAAAAAAATTGTCAAGATCTGGTCAAAATTAAAAACTAAAACAAAATATTACATAATCCAATATGGATGCTGTATTATGCAGCCAGAGATGTCCTAAATTGTTCACCAAATACCCTCTCTAACCCTTAAGTATATACTTTGAAAAGTGTCCAGATCAGGTCAAAACTCAAGAAGATATGAACTAAAAGAGAATATTACATAATCCAATGTAGATGCTGTATTATGCAATTGATGGTTGATGACACACCATCTACCTATAAGGTATATGCTGTGAAAAGAATTGTAAAGATCAGACCAAATCGGATATATATAGGCCTGCATATACTCTGGAAAAAATTTCAAGATCAGGTCAAAACTGAAGAAGATATGGACTTCATTCATACTCAAGAAGGAAATATTATATAATCCAATAAATCTGCAATGTTATGCAACAGGTGATGTCATCAATAGTTCACCACACACTGTCTACCCATAGGATATAAAATCTAAAAAAATTGTCAAGATCTGGTCAAAATTAAAAACTAAAACAAAATATTACATAATCCAATATGGATGCTGTATTATGCAGCCAGAGATGTCCTAAATTGTTCACCAAATACCCTCTCTAACCCTTAAGTATATACTTTGAAAAGTGTCCAGATCAGGATAAAACTCAAGAAGATATGAACTAAAAGAGAATATTACATAATCCAATGTAGATGCTGTATTATGCAATTGATGGTTGATGACACACCATCTACCTATAAGGTATATGCTGTGAAAAGAATTGTAAAGATCAGACCAAATCGGATATATATAGGCCTGCATATACTCTGGAAAAAATTTCAAGATCAGGTCAAAACTGAAGAAGATATGGACTTCATTCATACTCAAGAAGATTCCAGCAATATAATCTTTATCGACCATTTTAAAAATCGAATTTTCTTTTCATTCAGTGAGATAAGTTGGGCCTCGCGAATGGAACAGTTTACAGCAGTTTCGAAAAGCATTACTTCAGTTTAACTATTTAAGTCTAAAGTTCAAAACCATCTCTTATAAACTTAATCTAGTTAACTATGCTGATATGTTTTGTTATGACATCTCAAGGGATAGAGTAGTTATTACGTAATCCAATATGGCTGCCAAATAATTTGCATCACACCTACATGTACTGTCCATAAGGTACACAACCTGAAAGAATTGCCCAGATTGTATCAAAACTGTGGAAGTTATGGAGCAAAATGGAATATGACATAATCCAATATAACAGCCACAGTATGTAACCAGTGATGTCAGAAAGTTTGTGACACACCTTCTACCCATATACCATTGTCAGAATGGAATCAAAACTTTGAAAGTTATGGAGCGGAAGGGAAACCGGATGCCAGACAGACAGAGATGATACCGTAATACACTGCGCTTTTTTATTGTGATAATAGGTTTGAAAGATATAAATACTGATTTTGTATTTGAGAAAATTTGTGTATCGCTACGAACAAGAGTTGCAAAAATGCAAAAATACAGAATATGATGATAATTCTTCATTCAGTCTTCATATGGAATGAGAGACACCAAAAAAGGCAAAGTCCTATAAGTCAAAGGGGGTAGCCACAAATATCGAGACCTCAATTTAATTTTGGTATGGGACACATCGTCTTCTCATACATGTAGGCTCGTAAATAAATAAGAGTTTAAGAAACTCATAATACGCCTGCAAGGGTAAATTCATTGTAGCACACTATCTTCATATTCAATGTTAAAGACATGCTTTAAACAGAATTTCGGCAGGTAGAATCTTTCAGTCACGAAAAAAAAGACTGGGGCTTGGTGAATTTTAATATTTGACCTACCAATAAGCTGCTACCTATATCTGAAAACTGTACCATAGCTATTTGCAAAAGTGTCTACACTACATATAGGCATACAACAACAATTTCATTTTAATTACGGATAAAAGAATGGAAAGAAGGTGCTCCGCAACTCATTTGGTCACTATGGTTATCAAAAAGATGTTTGGATACAATTGAGCTCTACTGTGAAACCACAGGCATTTCCTCAATTACTGTATGCTAAAGGATGGTTTTAGTACGGGACACATCGTCCCACATTAAACGCTAGTTATAACTGAATTTTTTTTTTAAATCAATGCAATAGTTTTCTGAATTACTGAATGTCAAAAAGGCTGGGTGACTGTTTTGGTCACCACAAATATCCAGGCCTGAATTTAATTTTGGTGCGGCACATACCGTCTTCTCATAAGATATCGGTAGTAATAACTGAAATTGTTAAAAAATCCATACAATAGTTCCCGAGTTACTGACTACCAAAAAGCTATGAGACTGTTTGGTCGCCATAAATATCTAGAACTCAATTTAATTTTGCTACGGGACACACGATTGGCATTTACTCATAAGATAGATATAACAGAAGAAAAAAAATTGATAATCCATGCAATAAGTACCGAGTTACTCAATGCCAAAAGGCTGGTGACTGTTCTGGTCGCCACAAATATCTAGACCTCAATTTGGTACAGGACACACTATCTACTCATAAGTCAGTTATAACTGAAAAAAATATAAAATCCATGCAATAGTTCCGGGTTACTGAATACCAAAAGGCTAGGCAACTGTTTTGGTCGCCGCAAATAGCAAGATCCCAATTTAATTTTGGTACAGGACGCACTATCTACTCATAAGCTAGTTATATCTTACAAACAAGAAAAGTTTCAGTTAAAACTGATGGATGCTCCCCAGTTCCCCATCGCAGATATACGCTCAGCAAATTTGACCAAATAATGAGAAAAGGGCAATAACTCTGCAAATATCCATTTTTCCGGAGATGCTTAAAGAATAAATCACACGCGCTACATTACTTTGTAAGGATTTGTCAAAGCAGGAGAAGATCGAACAGAAAAAAGTAACGAAAGAAATGCTTTTGTGAAAAACAAGTGAACCAAGTTTTCAATCAATCATCTTACTGTTAACTGAGAACAAAACTATAGCAGTTTTGGCCACTGAAGTGGATGCTCATGTCTGCGTTGTGCGAAATTATTATTAGAACCCAACACAACTGGAATGTGTTATGTTCCGGACAGGAGAGGGGGCGAACAAGCAGTCTGGGTAAAATTTGACAAATTGAAGACACCAAGGGCAATAACTCTAAAATTATTCTCGTCATGGAGAGAAAAGCGTAACACCGCACAAGGTCTTGGTAATGAGGATATACCAGCCAAGTTTCAAAACAATCCTGACAATATTAACCAAGGTATGGCCTGGACAAGCAGTCTGGGTAAAATTTGACAAATTGAAGAAACCAAGGGCAATAACTCTAAAATTATTCTTGTCACGGAGAGAAAAGCGTAACACTGCACAAGGTCTTGGTAATGAGGATATACCAGCTAAGTTTCAAACCAATCCTGACAATATTACCAGAAATATGCCATGGACAAGAAACGGACGGACAAAGCGGTGACTATATGCTCCCCCAAAAGTTTTCGGGGAGCATAAAAAATTTAAATCCATCGAATAGTTCTTGAGTTATTAATTGCTGGGTGGCTGTTTTGGTCGCCAAAAATATTGAGAACGCGTCACTGTCACACACCGTTTACCCATAAGCTACATATATCAGAAGAAGAAAAATAAATTCAGGCAATAGGTTTTAACTTATGGAGCGGACACGAATCCGGGACGGACAATGGTATACCATTACCAATATAAACTCGCTTTAAGAGCGGGCGTATAAAAATATAAATGAAAAAAAATGTAAAAATCCATACATCAATAGTTTTAAAGACATGAGGCGAACAAGAATGCGAGAGAGACAGACGGACACCGGTATGACAATATTATTATTAATATAACAGAACTTATAAAAATATTGAAAACGTGAGATCTTTTATAAAATACATTTATTAACAATAAAATTGGCATTTATTGATAAAATGATTAAAATTGTACAGAATTCGTAGCGAAAGAGAATACCAAGAGAGGATAGCAAAATTTTCTCATCCTGAAAGATTGATGTTTTATCCCGCACTCAAGATTATTTCACTTATATGGCGGTGTTGCCCAGTTTAGTGGGGAGAGGAAAGCGGGATTTTTGCACCGAGGAGACTCCCCAACCTTTGTCGAGTGCCTGGCTACTCTTCGCCATAAGGTGATCAAGTGAAAAATCAAGCATGTGGTTTGGACAGTAGAATGTGAACCAGTGCCTAATAAAAAAGGCTCCATAAATCAACAAAAGGATGATAGAATATTTCTGAGGCTATAATGTACAACAGCTAAATGAAATAAAACACTGTTGCTTTAATAAAATCAATTTTTTTTTTTTTTGCCATTTGTCTTATTCACTCTCACTGTCGAGAGAAACATAATATATGTCAAAATCTTTACATAATCTTGATCAAATTCAGACCGTAAACAGAACAGTCAGTGATTATGGTTAGAATTATAGCAGGATGGATTTACGATAATGTATTAAGAGATTGCAATTCATTCACATAAAAGTGTGTTCTCAAGCTGGCAAATCCTTCAAGAGGAATGATGAATTCCAGATGTTTCTTATCGAAATCATTTGCCACCATGTTCCAGAAATAAATAGTTCTATTTTCATGGATAGTAATAGATGCAGTCCTTCATCCAGAACAGCCACGACAACCACAATTCACACACTCTACGATTTTACCCTGAAAAGACAAAGAACATAATATGTTAAGGACAGAATTAACATTTATAAGACATCACCTTATAAAAGGAGGGACTTAAAACTAAGGCACACCATGATTAACTTATATTATTCAAAGGGAAGCCTTGGTTTTGTTAGCACCTAGCGAGTACTTGGTATAGTACCGATGGAAGTACACTGTGTGGTGATTTTCTCCAAGCAAAGATCAGGATTTCTTCAACCAATAAAACGTAGCAAAGTCCTAATATTCAATAAACAATAACGAGAAACTAATATTCTGAAGAAAGCTACAAGAACTAATTTTATTCTGACTGACTTTCTTGAATTCATTTTATAATATGTTTTTTTGCCCTGCAAAGAAAACAACCCCCCACTGAAAGATTGGACTTTGGACCATAAATATCAAGAATAGCACACTACACTACAGTTCAGCCGCATCTAGGGTCTGTTTCTTAACACCGACGTAACTTTGCACCTGGTCGTAACATAATGTTGAAGGTATATATTGCCATGACAGGCCTTGGATTGGACCAACGGCGGTTGTAAATTTGTTGAGAAACAGCCCCTGGAAGGCACAGTGGACAAATCAGAAAGGTGTCGCTAATTGGGTGTCTGCAAAATGAACGCATAACACATACCAAAGGGGTGTCAATCATGCACTATACATTTATAAATGTTCGATTTGTAGTCTGCTCACAATATTAAAATTGCTTCCATAACATACACATGTCAGTAGAAAAGGGCCAGGAATAGTAAAATACATACAAAAGCTCCTACAATGCAATGGGGTTGATTACATATTTCCCAACGGGGTTCATAAACCATATTAGTTCTATTCACAGCCAGAAAAATTTCATTTAAACTTACCTCTTCTAGTTTACTTTTAGGAACTCTGCACACACAGTTTGTGGCAAAATTTGTGTCCCGTGTCTGAATACAACGCAGACAACACAAATTTTCATAGCCTGTTTTCTTCCATTTAGCAATCAAATTTCTGTCAGCTATCCCTTCTTTTAAACAATATTCATACAACTCTGTAAATAATAAAATAGGAATAACTAATGTCAGCATGTGTCTCATAAAAAAGGACAGAGTGGCCTACGCACATGTGATGTTTATACAAAATTTGCTAAAAAGTGAATTCTTGAACAGAAATGAAATTAAAATCGAAACAATCAATATTAAAAATTTCTATTTGAAAAACTTACAGCTTTAAAAGAAGAAATGAAAGGATAAAACTTGAAATATTATTCTAGACTACTAACCTTTGCTTATAGCTTTTCTTCGATAAAATAAATCAAATATATATCTTGATTTTTGATGGTGAATTCTAAATATGGGCCACAATCCTTCAACTTTCCGTTTACCTTCATGAGGATCTGTTTCAGCTGTCAAATCAAAGTATCAATTTGAATTAATTACATGTCAAGTGAAAGAAGATTTTTCTTCATGTAAACAGGCATGGATTTACGCCTCGTGGTCATTTTTGGAACTACAGATCGTGCACTACACGTGGATAGGTGATTGATTGTTTGGTGTTTTACGCCGCGCTCAAGATTATTTCACTTATATGGCGGCGTTGCCAGTTTTATTGTGGGAGGAAACCGGGCTCTATGCCAGAGGAAACCCACGACCTTCCGTTGGTAACTGGCAACCATCCCACATAGGTCGTTCGAGTGAAAACCCAGTCAAAAAATTTTCAAAATTTTTTTTTTGGACTGAGCGGGATTCGAACCCGCGACCCATTGGTGGAAGTGGATAGGTGAAGCTTGTGAGTAGATATATCGGTTTATTTTAAAACACATGCTTGAAAGGGCGCGATTTGTTTTAGACTTTTAAGAAATAAATTTCACCGGCTTTGGCGCACGCAGCGAGTTGACTTTGAAGGTAGAACTAACCATTAACAACAAGCTTGGGACATGCACTGTTGTCGTAGAACTCGATAGTTCAGCGAAAACCCAAATGAGGGCAGATAGAGAGGAAATTGTCATTTTTGTCCCAACTTTACCCATCGATCGACGGGCTATATTCTTCGTCGTTGAACGGTTTATCCGTCGATCGATGGACAACCCGTCGATCAGCGACTTTCCCCAACCTGTTCAGGGCCCGGTTTTACGAAGCGGCGTAGCGTAAGTTTTCACGTAACTGCCATAGCAACCATAATTGTAGAAAACAATGGTCTAACCAGCTGGGAGCGGTGAACCTTCGGGCTTCACAATAACGCTACATACCGGAGCTATAGCAACCCATACTGTAGAGATACGTTAGTGTGAAAGTTACGCAAAAAATACATCTACGCCGTTTTGTGAAACAGGCTCCCGATTAGTCCGAAATATCTGCGAATCCGATGATGATGTAAGACATTTTCTGACAGATAGGCCATCATCATCGTCAGAACGCATTTGATCAATTTTCTGGGAATTCCTTGACACCCTTCGGGCTGGCAAGACCACCTCTCGTTTCTCATCAAAAATATCAAGATTCTCTACATAACTTTTAAAAATAAAATTACAAACCTGTACTTTAAGGGTTTCCCTTTCTCCTCGCACCAATCTGAAGTCCGACACAAGCCATAGATCTGCCCGGTTAAATTTCAAACTGTACCAAACCTTTTAGTTTACAAAAGTCGCCATCCGCATACTTGATTGATAAGTCACTATATGCTCGAAAGGTCAACCTGTCACATGACTACCCCACTAGCAGGCAATATAGTTCATTGGTCGTGTTGTTGTTTCGCGGAAGTCACGTGAACCAACACGACCCAGGCCTCGAAATTTCGCGCGAACGATCGTTTCGTTCGCGCAAAGGTTACGCAAAACTAAAATCGCATGAACTTATTTTCGTTCGCGCGAATGACTTAGCGTAACCCCTACAAAAAATTGAATTTTTCTAACTTTTATCGGCTGTATCGCGTGTATGTAACTCCTTCTGGAAGTACTCTCTAAAAATCGGTTATTTTTTAATTCAAGGGGAATAATTCACCCTATTCCCATGTGTAGTTTCATCTGTGTTAGTGAGCAAGCATGCCTCGTTCAATGTTAAGGCAGTACGATGAACGAGGGGTTACGGGAACAAGGTAAACATTGATAACACGTGCTACAAACATGGCGACAGATTTCACACTTCATATTTGATTCGTAAACGTAAAAAATCTGCCAGTTCAGAGAGGATTTTTTTAATAAAGTGAAAGTCAACGGTGATAGGAGACATCGTTCTATGAAATCTGCTTCCAGCACATTGCTGACATGGCCTGTGAGGCCTAACGATGATATGGCCTATGAGGCCTAACGATGATATGCAAAGGTACCTTCCCGATGTCCGGCTTACGTCATTCTGAGTTCAACTTCAAAGTCCAAGCGATCAACGGTAAGTATCGGTCCCTCGAGTAGGTTCTTAGCGATCCTTTTTGTGATTCGACGGACCCGGTAAATGCTATAATGCCGGTGATGGTTAGGCCTAGCGTTTGAAGATTTGAAGTGAACGAATTTTGCGCAACCCTTTGCATAACCTCTTTTGATAACCTCTACGTAACCCATTCACATAACCCAAACTCCAAAGCAAATCATTTATTATTAAACGAAAAATAACCCTTTGCATAACCTCTTTTGTTAACCGTTTTCTACGTAACCCATTCACATAACCCATAGGTTAAGCAAATCATTTTTATTAAACGAAAAATCAACCCTTTGCATAACCTCTTTTGATATTCGTTTTCTACGTAACCCATTCACATAACCCATAGGGTAAGCAAATCATTTTTATTAAACGAAAAATGGGTTACCTTGAGTCATTTTTGCGTAACCTTTTTTCGGGTTAAGCCAATTTTTTAATTTTCGAGGCCTGCGACCAATGAGCTATATCGCCTGCTGGTGGGTAATCATGTGACAGGTTGACCTTTAGCGCATTTTACTGACGTATCAATGAGAGTATCAAATGGCGGCTTTTCTAAATTAAAGGTTTGGTACAATGTGAGATTTAACCGGGCAGATCTATGGCTTGTGTCAACATACAGACTTCAGATTGGTGCGAGGAGAAAGGGAAATCATTAAACTTTAAAGTACGGGTTAGCAATTTCATTTTTAAAAGTTATGAAGAGAAGGGTGGCAAAAAAATTCCCAGAAAATTGATCAAATGCGTTCTGACGATGATGATGGCCTATCTGTCAGAAAATGTCTTACATCATGATCATCATCGCAGACTAGCTTTCGGACTAGCTCCCGATCGGCACATTTCCCCAACCTGGGAACAACTAAAACTGATAAATTTTGATACAAACCTTCTCTCATTTTCTGGTCAAGCTCGTCAATAGTTGGTTCTATTAACTCCCAGCCATCTGGAGGTGGTTTTCGGCTTCTTTTTACCTTCGGCATACTTGGGAATTACGAGTTCTTCACAAAGATTTCACTTTTCTAAACTTGTGTTGTGTTGAAAGTAACGCCTGGCGGGGGATTAATGAAACAAGGGGAGATAACTACAGCACTACAGTAAAAAGAGAAAAAGCGGACTAAAATGTGTAAAAGCACTGAACCTCGTACTAGTTTGCAGCAACTATTATTTGAAAAATCTTAAATATGTTAAAATATCTTCTTCGCCCGTTTTTGGACCGTCGACTCTAAGAAACAAACAAGCATTAATATTTATTATATCCGTTTAAGTACTGCCTCGCTATCATACATTTACCCAACGTATTTCCGGTAGCAAATGAAATAAGCAGACAAGTGATTAAAAAGTCATTCTTATCCGCATTTCACGTCTTGAAATTAAATCAACATGCCAAGAGGTGAGAAAGTGTTACCCAATGTATTGTTTATATCTTTTTTACTGAAGATTTATTGTAAAACTTGTCATTGTACATACAGTCACAGTGTTATTTCGTTTGTTAAGCCGCAAGGGTCGATCAGGGGTAGTTCAATTTACCGAACTTATGGCGATATTACATATAATGATATACCAACGTTCGGTATACGAATTAGAAATACAAGGTGGAAATGATGCTTAAATTGCAAGCCATGAAAATATTATTGTAACTCCTCGGAAGGGACGATTCCTACCTCAGACTTCTTTAAAACTCATAAAAGATTATTCTTGTCCGCTTTTATTACATGTAGGCTATTCCAAAGGGCGTACACCTGGTCTTAAACAACAACAAACTGTCATTTCTTGGAGACTTTGCCGCTATTTTGCGCGACGTTCGAACTGGGTCAAACGGTGCATGTCAAATAAATAAAATAAATAAAAATAAATAAAAGAGGAAAGAATAATCTTTTATGAGTTCTAAAGAAGTCTGGGGTAGGAATTGTCCATACAGAGCAGTTACACTATTATTTTCATGGCTTGTAATTTCCGACAAAAGTTTGTCGGAGTTTTCCGAGCAGCATTTCAGAATTCACAGACTGAACGTTGGTATATGTAATATCACCATAAGTTCGGTAAATTGAACTAGATCAGGGGGTACTCGGTAGGCCAACAAAATAATCTTTGGCATTTATCACTTTCAGTTTTACTTTTAGAAATTAGGGACACTGTCTTCTCGACTTTGTATTTGTTTATAGCATGCTCATGCCGTTTTTAGATTGAGCTCTTTATTTTGATTTAGGTTTTGTTGAATTCTCAGAAGTTAAACTCACAATATGGTTTATTTGAAGTTCTTCAAACTCTGTTGCCAAAAGATATTGATGATGGGTGGCAAACAGAGTTGAAAGACCAGCCTTTTTGGAAAACATATAAAACTGAGAATCAACACTTTGTGCTCAGATTTTCTCCTAGTTTAAGCAACGCAACCGGGACAAACTTAATATAGGCAGGTCGGTGACGTCATCAAATGTTGGTACAAGGTATTCGATCATAAAAGTTAAAAAGCAAATGTGAGTCTCAAAAGTTAAAAATAAAACAAAAACTCTAGTCTGTATATTTTTTCAGGGCCCATTCACTGGACCCTGTTTGCTCATTTTCGCTTGAACAGAAAAATAACTACCATTCATAAAAATGCTTGGAAAAGGCCCATATTTAGAGACAAAAGTTGTCTCCCCTGATTTATTAAATATCATTTTTCTAAGTAAATATGATGATACATGTCAAACGGAATCCTAATTACATCTTATAACTATGTGAAGAATAGTTTGGTATAGGTTTTAGAAACAAACTATGGATGATTAAATTTGACCCGACCTGCCTACTTAATACACATTCAGTTCGATCTTGTAGTTTGCCGTTCCACCCAAAAAAAAAAGCGTTCAAACACTCACATTTGTGTTGCATCCTCGTTGTTTTTCGAAGAACAGCCCGAATCTCCCGCTGGCCTCCTCGATTCCGTCAAAATGAACTTAGGAAATGTACGCAACAGAAATGTGAGTGTTTGAACGCTTTTTTTGGTGGAACGGCGAACTAAAGGATTGAACTGAATGTGTGTAAAAGTTGGGGCCGGTTGGGTTGATTAAATTATGAGAAATTGAAAGAAAATCTGCGAACAATAGAGTTACATGTTTTCCAATATGACCGGTCCTTCAACTCTGTTTGCCACATAGATCATCAATATCTTTTGGCAACAGAGTTTGAAGAACTTCAACTAAATATGGTTCAAATTCAATAAAACTAAAAATATAAACCCCTTCGAGCTTGGCTAAAATCATGTCCTATCATGAGAGATCAGAGTTTAGGTGTATATCTTCCAGTCATTCATTTAACATTATTGCGTTTAAATTTATAGAGATCAACTGTTTATACTGTCTCAGGTAAGGAAACTCTGTAAATAAAAAATTCATGGTGTAATCTCAATATTTCGATTTGAATTAAGTCATCGTCAGCAGATAAGGTACATTTTCCGTTTTGAAGCATTCATACTTTTAGGTCAATTTGAACTTGTTTAATTAGAAGTTTCAACACCAAAAAGTAAAAGTGTTAGCAATAATGTATAAATCAATTTGTGAATGTGTGTTTTCGATGAAAACTTAACTGAAATGTGTTTATCATCGGACCCTCACAACTCTGGACAAAAAATGCTATAAATCAAAATAGCAAAGGGGAGTTAACTTCTGTCAAATAATAAATTTCAACCAATCATTGATCTCCATTTTCTCAAAGTTTTGGTCAATTTTGGTCAAAAGTCAACCAATGAATAATCTCCATTCTAGATATTCCTTGGAGGTGACATATTTCACAGGTTTTAAGAAAAATTTGATACTTTGTGAGGACAACAACTACAAACAATAACATACTCTTTTTGAACCATATTTGCAATATACCCGTATTTACGTTTTCAGGCCGTATTTGGTACGGTTAGTTTTTTTTTCTTGTCCGTATTGTGCACTTTTCCACCCGTATTTACGCTTGTACGGGCCTTATCTGTAGCACTGGCTCTGTTATTTCCTAGGGGGATAATGCTTCGATTGAAAGATTTTTTTCGTTATATTTTGATGATTTTTATTTGACTTGTGGAATCGCTACTTTACACACCAAGATTAATCTGAAGCTTGTTGAGAATTTGTCCGCTGAGAGTCAATAACAATATATTGTGTAGCTTTTCCACTCGCTTTGCTGTTGCCAAACACCAATGAGAAAAAACACTACGTTGTCTTATTTGTGCGCCAGAAATAGTAACACTTTTTTGTCGGTCAAAAAAAAAAAAGGTATCTAATGGCTTTGCATATATCTTGGTAAGGTATGGTATTGTTGAAAATCACTGATAAAACAACACATGAGGTAATCTCCATCAGCAATTATGTTAATTAGACTGCCGATCAGTTATGCTTCAAAACACTGATCTCGCATGATCTTATTAGACTTTTGCCAAACTGAAAAGGGCCTTTATATTCAACTTCCATTTTCATCCTGCCCTATGGTATGGAGTAAATCATGTCTTGCTTTGATGTCATCGCCCTGTTACAAGCCATTGTGGCCACAATGACATGCAAGTCTACAAGCGGTTAGCCTATACTTTACTGTGTAGAATACTTTGCTAACATCAATTTCATCCCCTCATAATACCCCCCCCCCCCCCCCCCCCCCCCCCCCCCCCCCCATGATGGCATTAAGCAATTTATTTGTCTACTCGACTGTTTATGTCCTTTTGGAGTCTGAAACTTGAACTAGATAAACAAGAGCATTCATTTAACTAATTGCATCCACCCCTTCCATGTTGTCCTCATACATAAGTTGACAATCGCTGCCACTTTCAATGATGTTGATGGCTGTTTATAAATCATATTGATCTTTAACGTCACATATTCCTAGGAGGAGGTGGTGGTGGTAGCCGAGGGAAGAAAAATTACAAGGGCCAAAGGCGGCATTTTACTGATGAAGAAGAGATTGCTAGGCAGATGAAGGAGGAAGAAAAAAAGGCAGAAAGGGTTAGTTTCTATTAAGATCTGCTTAATAATGCTGAGTTGTCATATTTAAGGATTCATTTTCAATGTTACAATGTACTCTTTTTGTATTGACTCTGGACACCACTTGTATTGAAGCCTAAATCTGGGGAAAGGTATTGGCTATAACTTCATATCTGAATCAGGGGTGAAAGAGCAGGGGTAGTTGGACTAGAATTTTTTTCACAGTGCTAATTAAAACAACTTTGTAAGCTGATATAATGCTATTTTTGTAAACAAACAAAAGTATGTTTTTGTAAAGAAAATGTATGCTCTACAACATTTTATTTAAATCATATAATTCTTTTTGGGGATTATATTTTTGTAATGTATAATATAATCTTTGTACTGTAAATATCTTTAATGGATTTATTGTGTTTTTTTATTTGTCCAGAAAAGGCAAGGTGGTAGTGATGAGGAGGGTGCATCTAAAGGTGCTGGGGATTCAAGTTCAGGTTCTGAGTCAGACTCTAGCAGTGATGAAGATGGAGTAAGGCAGATCAATGATATACATTTTACTTTTACTACAGGATTGTTTGGGGCTTCACCTTGGAGATAATCTAAATTATATGCTACCACATCCGGATTTATTTTTGGAATTAAAAAATCTTGTTCAAGGTCAACCGTATCTGTTTTTTTTAAGACTGTACCTGTAAACGATCTCCTTTTTTTCCTTAGGGATTGTTGACATTTTTCAGTTGTTTATGATTCAAATCCTTTTATTGTAATATTAGCTTCATTTCTGGTATACCACAGTTTTCATCTGGAGATAATGTTTTTGTCCACAGAAACCAAAAGGAGTATCACATCTCATAGATATAGAAAATCCTAACCGTGCTAAGAAGTTGAGTAAAAAAGTTACCGAGTTGAGTTTAGAGGAAAGTAAACCTACGTTAAGTCGTAGGGAAAGGTATGTATTTTGTTAAAATGTGATAGAAGTAGTCCTTAGTTTGGACAGAAGGTTAAGATGGGACAGAAGTACTTAGTTTGCACATAAGGTTAGAATGGCTCAGAAGTGCTTTGTTTGCGCATACGGTTAGAATTTTCTCGGATTTAGGAACACATTTGTCAGGCATAAAAGGTGACCGTTATAATTGTAGAAATGGCTGTTTGTACATCATTTTACTGATCAGTTAATTGGCTTTAGCATAAATAACAAAATTGAAGTAAAAACATGAAAATATATGTTGATGGGTATTATCTGTTCAGGAGAAATTTATTCCAAACATTACCACAACAGAGGTACCTATGTATAGAATTTTGATATCTTTCCTGTAAAACAGTATAAATTGTATTTTGTAGGGAAGAGATAGAGAAACAACAAGCTCATATGAGGTACCAAGAACTCCATAAAAAGGGGGAAACGGACCAAGCTAAGGCGGATCTGGCAAGATTGGCCATAATTAGGAAAAACAGAGAAGAAGCAGCAAAAAAGAAAGAAGCAGAGCGGCTAGGTATTTTGTTCCTCTTTCAAATTTGCTTAGGGTAATGGTTGGGAATAACTATTAAAATGTCATTGTGTTGTTTCATATTGTTTTCAAAATATTTTAGGTCAAAGAGGCATACATTTGAATTTTTTGAGTTCATCCAAAAAAGTAATAATTTCTGTTGGAACAATGAAAATCCTTAGTCCTAAGTCTGCAAAGGGCCTGGTTTCCTCCCCCACTAAACCTGGCAACTGCCATATAAGTGAAATAATCTTGAGTGCGATGTAAAATATCAATCAATCAATGAAGTCCAGCTCCGTAGAACAAATTTGTGAACATTTTGTAACAGGTAACTTGTCCAAAGACCTTTGTGTGTGACGGTTGCCAGATGTGAAGAGTCCTGGAAGTCCTGACAATCCTCCTAACAAACAGCTGCTCTGTTCCCTCAAACTATAAAACCTGCCGCCATACAATGGAAATAACCTTATGTGTGGTGTAGACCCTGAGTAATCAATTAAAAACGATATCTTTGTCCTTAAAAGCTGTTCTGTAAATAATATATATTTTTTCTGATTGTTTCAGCTGCAGAAGCTGCGAAGAAAAAATCTTGATAGATGTTATATTGTATTGCTAAAATATCTGACTGCATCCTGGGTTCTGGCGGAGTAGGCTACTGAATATATATTTCATCTTACATACCGCAGAACTCACGCTTTGTTAAATCTGAGAATCAACAATCGGAGAAATATGTCATCCTTGTTTGATAAAAAATCCAATCTGTTAAAAAAAAACCCAATATTTTTCCATTAATGTTCTGATAAATCAGTTTTAAGCTTAAGGTGTTGGAAAACTTATTCTATTTTAACTAATTGGTGCATATAGAAGCTGTTCTGCAATATCTAAAGGAATGTCTATTTGGGTAGGTCAATAGTTGCATTCAATGGTAAAAAGGTCAACATCAGCTGGCAAATTATCAAGGGACTTTAACACCTGTTGCTTAATCTTGCGGCGGTTTCAAGAACTGTTTTATATCCGATTTCATATGACTGATTTCATTAAATCAAAAACGAAAAAATTTGGTCAACATGTTATAATCAATGGATAACATTATTAGAACAAAGGAGGACACCTGAAATGTTTTTCTCAATACTGCTTTTTTTTTCAACAAATACACTCTTAAATATGACCTTAACATTGTACTGTATACACAGAAAGCATGCTTCAAATTTCAATTCACAAACTGTAGAAAACTTCAACATTACAACTTTAAAATTTTATCTTGATGTAATAATAATTACACATTTATTGGATTTAATCCAGGTTTGTGTTCTTTTTAAACATTTGAATTGGTGATCAGAAAAGCCGGCATACGTGATTCAATCCACAAATCTGATGAATAAACATATGTTGTATTTATCTAAAAAGTTGTTACATTTTTCTATCATGCAAGTCCTTTCTACACATTTATGCAGATATTGCAGCCTGAAGTCACTCCACTCCTAAAATTTTTTATCAGGCTTCAAGTCATTTGGGGATGACAGCAGTAACGTTATTATCATTTGGTTCTTAAACCTTTTCTGGGCATGTTATCAACATAATTAGTATTTTTTTTTTGTTCTGGTATGTTCACCAGTGGGACTGCTAACAATGTGAATCTGTTCGGGTGATTTAAGGAATCAAAGCCAAAGAAAAGTTGCAAAAACGACATGTTTTCTACGGGATTAAAGTGGTGTCTGACTTGCCGAACCTGCCTGTGAGACTCGCTTCATGGAGAGTGGCCTCACAAGGGCAGTACACTATAGTCGATGTCACAGTCAAACTATCCATGTTCAACAAAGCAAACCACAAAATGAGACAGGGCAGTACAAACTTGTTAATAGCTTAAAACTTCACAATGATCAATTGGCATTGATTTCAAACAATATCATAGACCGGTTTACTAATTTGACCGTCTGAGTGCACGGAGTCACGATCATCTTTTGTGATTCAAACGGACGAAGACCTATTTTATACACAAAGAAAAAAGTTAAGCCGCCCTCTGGAAAGTCTGCACCGACCGATAAAATCATTGGTGTAGTGAGATTGTTGGCAAATTGATGTTGCAGAAACGGTTGTGATCATAAAGGGCAACATTCTGGCGATAAGAAATCTCCATGAATGGCAATAAGCTGTACAATTTAGACCGTATATCGTTAGCCAAATCAAAAGTGTATTTTAACAAAATAAAAAGATGCTTGTAAGTATGAAACTTCAGAGTCTATCTGGCTTCACAGGGCGGAAATACTGAAGTAGAGATGTCACTTTGAGTGTGCCATTTTAAAATAAAGGTAGTTAGAAAACAACAACATCAAGAAGAGTGACAACATTTTTATTAAATATAGCTTGTAATGCAACAACTACCAGGATGATAAACACAAGTGATGAATTACCAAAGCACTTTAAAAGCTATAACATTTTACACTTTTTTTCTGTAAAACTTTTCCAAACAATATTCATGAAAAATGTGTGAACAAACAAACAAAACATCAGTTTCAATTCTGAGATCTTATTATACTCTTTTTCACATTAGATTTATTATTCCTGACAAAGGCTGCATAGTATTGCCACAGACTATGGCTTTGATATCCCGAATTGTCTTCTTTTATAATTACACAAATTTTATAATAATTTATTGTTTGTTTTTTTTGACAAAAGGACAACAGTTGTTACATTTAGAAGACAAAACATTTTTGTTATGAGTTCTTAAAGGGACAAAGTCATGTATTAGAATTTGACTATAAATTAAATGCAAATCATTAACCTTCAAGGTATTCAAAAATAGGCATTTGATATATGATTAAAAAGGAGATGTTGATAGCACTTGACACTGTCTTTCTGGTGTAGAGGAGAAGGGGGATTTGAGGCACAATAGGGAGGGTTTTTTTTAACGAGGCAGAGAGCACATGTCACAGGCAGATTTCTCTGACGAGTTAATAAAGGTGCAGTGGGCACACGTCCAGTTTGATCCTGCACTTGCTGATGTCTCCTGTGAGGCACCCCCAACATGGGGCATTTGCTGGGAGGGCATTGGAGACGGTACTGAAAACAAAAAGATGGATCTATAATAAATGATGCCTTTTTTTACCTTTTACACAATATATATGCCGTCACACCCCACAACCTTATGCTGGTACAACATAGTGAGAGTGAGCAGAAAACCCAGTCAGAGACCTGAACAGAAAGCTTTTATTGAAGTGATTGCTAACCCTTTTCCCCCAATCGGTCACAGAGAGTCTGATCAGTGTTGTACCATTTAGATTTGACAATAGGCATTTATTTTCATCTTTATATTTTAAGATCTGTTGGCTTAAGTTATAGTTATAAATACTAGTTACCATGAGCAGCCATCATTTCTTCCACAGTAGCCCAGTTCTCAGTTTTCTTGAACTTCCTAGCAAGTTCTTCGTCCTTATTTTTGACACCTTCCAATAGTATAGGCATTTGCTCCTGTTAAAAGGTAAAAAGAAAAGAAAAAGGATAGGGATTATACTGACAAAATATAAAATGCTATATAAAGATTCTAGTTTGCTATAATGAAACACATGTAACTGGAGGCGATCTACCAGAAGTATTATCTTTGATCGCAAGATATAGATTGACTGATTGCTCAATTCAACATAATTTCACTTATATTGACATCAATGCAAGCATCGTGGGGGAAAAAATGCAGGCTCGGTACCCAAAGAATTGAGTATAACCCAGTCAGAAACTATTCAAAATTGGAAACGGACCAATCGTAGAAAGGCTTCTGTCCCCTACCTGCCTAGCCCTCATTGAAACAAGTCATCAGAGAATGACATATCCCCCGGCCCCACATAAGATTGTCGAAGTGGAAACATACTAAGAACAGACAAAAGTTCATTTCCATACAGGATATCCACATCCTCACTTGATAACAACCATCCTCGCCAAGTTTCAACAATATTCAATGCAATATTTAGGAGGAAATGCATTTAGAAACCCATATCAGGTGGAATCAAGAAAAAACACAGCTTTCTTGAAGGTACATGTAACAATGCCCTAAAACACTGTATATGTATGTCATCAGAAACAAGCACCTATTGTTTATGTCTTCCTGTACAGTCGGAAAAGGGCAGTAACTCTAAAAATAGCAAAACCAACGTAGATCACATATCCAGAATGTCCACCGAGACGAAAATTCGATACAAAACGTGGGAGAAGATGTGATGACAAGCACCCATTGTATACTGTATGAAAAGGGCAGTAACTCTGAAAATAATGAAACCAGCGTAACCAGAATAAGAGGTGCACATCCTCGCATGATCCTCCATGTCCACCAAGTTTCGGAAAAATTTGATGAAAACCGCGGGAGGAGATGCGAGTTAATACTGCCCTTTTACGACAGTATACGAAGACAGACAATTAGCGCTCGCATCTTAGATGTCATCTCATCTCCCACAGTTTTCATCATTTTTTTTTCTTCGAAATTTGGTGGACATGTTGAATACTATGCGAGGATATGCACCTCTTATTCTGGTTACGCTGGTTTCATTATTTTTAGAGTTATTGCCCTTTTCCGACAGTATACGGATAAGCTGATCGCTATATCCCCCCGCATTATATGCCGGGGGGATAAAAAGAACATTAACAGAAACAATACTGTTGGATCATTCTCATGACATTTTTGCACATCTGTGATAATCATATTCATTTTTGGTATCTTAAGCTGCATTAATAGTAATTTACTCCTATTACAGCTTTGTCTGGTCTATTGGCACATTCTTTAAGGTCTCATCACTTTTGTGTTGTTTTTGCCATTCTATGTCTTACCTTAAGTGGTAGCATGTCTGATGTACCAAGGAAGATGAGCAGATGGAAATCTGACATGGCCTCTAGGAAACGATCAGGGGGTACCTGCTGCATGTACTGAATCAATGCACCAAAATCCTGACAAACAAACAAAGCATTAAAAGTTCAAGTAGAACAATATTAAATACAAGCCATACAATTTTTTCATCACCACGATCGGTTCCAGTAGCCTGAGGCCGTTGTTCTAAAACTACAGAAACGAACATATGCTAACCACCGTGAAAGTCATATGGTATGGTGCATAACGCAACTAGTATCTGTAGTGGTTGGTTCACAGCATTTCTGACTGACACAAAAATGTATGATAGTAGCACTAGAATAGACTACATAAAACAACCTGCTGTGAACAAGACAATGTTAAAAGGTAAGATGAGCAAACCTGTATCTCTCCAACTTCAGACCTGTTCTCCACTGGGAATGGTTTGACTGAATCACAGACAGGAAATGTAAACTGTGGTACAACAGGGAAGGCTGCAGGTAAGTCTACTAACAGGTATTCTACTGGTAGTGGTCGTCCTAAACGAGTCACCTCATTCCCATAACTGTCTTTCTCCTGTAAAAAGTAGTGCATACTTAAAAGGAGAAGAAAACAACATGCAATTACATCGAACAGGCTCCCATAGAGCGCCATAGTCATGTGTGTAAATCTTATATGTGGTTTACGGTGTGTCAGACAAGCTCGTCAGTGCAGCGCTCCATTTGCAAGTAGAAAAGTAATATTAGTCTATCATTTCCTTTGCAAGCTCATTGAATCTTGTATGACAATCTGCAATATTAGCCGCAAAACTACGTTTTTTTGCCATTTCAACAACATCCTCCACAAGTAGTGCACCCAAAGTCACGTTTACCCAAAAGGTTGATTTACAAGCTAGTACTATTTATTTCAGAAAAGTTAGAGTGTTTGTTTTTATTTACTAGGGATGCAAATTGATTGAAATTAACCTAGGATTAAATGACTTGACTGTCAGAGTTGACCAATTTCTCTAGTGCGCATCCAGTGACCAATTTGTCTGCTGATTGGCAGAATAAGACACACCGCCAACCCTTGCTGTGAAGATGGCGGTCCAGTTGTAAATCATTAGCACAGTTTGGAGAGCAAAAATCATAGATTTGTTTTGGTACCGCTGGAAAAGAACATTTACCAGGCTTGTACTGTATTTACTAATATCAGAAGTCTATGAATGTGGAAGTGTGAAGCGTCCCATTACATAGTGTTCAGGGCATTGGCGCCTTTTGACCCAGAGGTCACCATACACAGAGCCCTCTCTCGGTTAGTCAGAAAGCGTGGCTTTTCTTCACTTTCTCCTATGAACTATAATGGATGGCATAAGAAAAAACATGGCGAACGTTTTAGATTTGACAACAGTACTTGATGGAGCAAAAGTTAAAGTTTCTGAAGAACTTCATAAAGTTGAAAATGAGACAAGAAGACTTGTTTGGAACGATTTGAGTCGAAATGGAGATATCAGAGTCGCATGTTCGGTAAAGCTTTTATAAAAACCAATGCATTCTCCGAACTGCGGTTACTGGAATTGCCGATAGATGCAGTAAGTGGAGAATGAATTTATTTTCTGATTTGAAATTGTGCAACCGTTGACAATTTCAAAATCTACCGCGCATAAACGTCACATAGTGTAGTATAAGCAGGCTGAAAGCGCCAGTGCCCTGAATATGGGGTAATGCGACATTTCACACTTCCCTGTTCATAGACTTCTGCTAATATCTATCCTTTCCCTCTCCTTTCAATATATAGCAAATAGTCTGGCACATTGGCGTCACAACAGATGTTAAAATGATAAATCAACAGCTGGCAATGAAGCAAATAAAATGTCCATGTATAATAGAAGACTGATTTTAGACAAGAAGACTTTCCCTGTGCCAGTGTGTTTTAGTGTTCATAAATATAATAGAAGACTGACCTTATAGAAAACATCGGGAACATATTGATCATTAGAAGACTCCTTAATATAACCCAGTTCTGGTACATCTTTAGTAGGAATTAAACAGTCATCTCTAACCAGGGCCATGCATTGGTTGGACACCTGGTATCCCTCAAAGTGTATCTGATTAGTATTGTCACCTAGGGACATAAACATATATAGAAAACTGTCAATCTCATAATCTCCTGTATTGGAGTCCATCGTGAAGAGTTTACAAAAATACAAAGGGATTAAAAATGATAGTAAATGAATATTACTTTTGGCAATTGCGCACCACATCTTTACAAAGCATTCAAATAATGGCAACATAAGACATTATTATCAATTTACCAGCATATGTTGTTAACAAATATCAACATCTTTCAGCTATTTATTACTTTGAGAACCAAATTCTGATGGGGGAGATAAAGAAGAGATCCTTGGCGGACAGAAGCTTGAATCACTTAGGAGGATAGGAGGAAAACTTACCCGTGACAACAACTGTCACAAACTTTGACCCAAAATGTTTCTCTTTTGATAAGTGACAAGGATTGGGGTACTTAGTTTGGAAGTCACCGGCCATGATGCATTCTTCAGCACTCAAGAAATGTGTGTCCTGGAAGGAAAAATAATGATAGAAAAAGCATAATTCTTTAATACTGTCATCAGCATCTCTCAAGGCTGATTGAATCACACAGCAACATTTTTTTTATTTATAAGCGACACAAACCAATTTTGTTTTTTCCCTCTTAGTTATCATTTCTTTGTTCTAGTAGAAATCCTACATCCAACCAAATGAGGCATACATGATCATCAAAGTCAGGTTAATTTCAACTTATTTGTAATTTTCCCTGATAAAGCTTACAACATTTAGTTATAAGGAAACCTAAATAAAACTATATCCTTAAAGCGGCACAAGCTGCCTAAAAATGTTCCTTTTTTTTATTGCGACAGAATAAAAATTGTCATCTAATATTGTTAGAGCAAAGCAAATAAGAATTGAAAAAAAACAACAACAAAAAACACAGGTTACAGACTTGGTGAATTTGGTTGATTATGTAGTGTCGCAAAACCCAATATCAAAGTGAGTCTTTGGAAATCTGATCCCACTCATTTTGTTTTCTGATGAACTTTTACTGGTCTTTTGACAATCTGAATCTAAGGTCTACTTACAACATTGCCCCTTATGTTTTTGACAGTGCCTTTCTGTAGATCCTCAGCTACAAGATCAGTAAAAATCCATCCCACAGGTCTTATACCTAAATGATGTGCTACTGTATTAACACTATCTTCCTGAGGATCAGCTAACATTCTAATACCGTTAGTAGAACAAACCTGAAAAGAAACAAAAATACAATCTTACAACATTTCAATGTAAACTTAAAGTGAAATAACTGGAACAATATTTCTTCCATTTTACAACAATTTTGGGCTTCATCAACAATTAGGTACTTGTAAGCACTCCTGGCTGTTACTCTGGATTATTGCGGCTCACGACTTACACTATATACAAAGTGGTACTTTCAGGTAACCCCATTGTTACCACCCCAGCATCAAGTTACACACTGCATTATAACATAGCGTTGGGTGTTCAGGGGGCTGTTTCTCAAAACATTTATGCCCGATGTAAGTACAATGCAAGGCCTAACAGCCGGGGCAACATATACCTTCAATATTACATTACGTCCAGGAGCAAATTTACGACGGGCGTACATGTGTTGAGAAACAGCCCCCAGGTGTAATTTCCCACACCTCGACAAAGGTTTGAGACAAGGTGAAAATAAGAAAGCTTACTTGTGGGGGTTCATATATGGCAGAGACTGTAGCTTTAATACCCAATGGCACATCTTTATGATGTTCATAACGACCATATAGAATACCAAGCCTCTGATTTCCTGTCCTCCGCCAGTAATTGAGAAACCTTTCAGCAATTGTTGGGTTCTCAAACATAACATTGTCTACATGACGATAAATCTACAAAAACAGTACAGTTCAAGATATTCATTAATGGTTTAGATAACAGTATTCTCGTTATTACACTTTCTTGAAATATGGCAGAAATTCTTCTAACGATTTCGGGTGACACCGTAACAGTTTTAAATTTACCAAAGTTTTCAAGATAATGCAAAAACAGCCAAGTAAATATGCTTATGAAAAAAGGTTAAAACAGCTCAAACATTGTTGATAGAAACTATAAATGAGACAAACAAAGTCTGAGTTTTAATATGTTCACAAATGATAGAAGATTCTTAAATGATTGTACCTGTCTGTTTAGTGTGACTGCATTAGGCTGACATTTTGTACAAATGCCTCCAGGCCATGGAGGGTGGTCTGTACATCCAGCCTTTATTCTACAACTCAAGTTCTCCAGGGACACAAACTTCCCCCTGTCAAGAACATTAGATATGGCTTACTTACTTAAAACTATTATAATCAAAGACAAATCAATAGGGAAAAGAAATAGAAAAAATGTGGTTTAGTATTCTTAAATCAGGAAAATAATTATAGAATCACATGATCAAACTTCCCAAAAATAAGTCATCAAGGTATATTTATACACAAAATGTTTCTATTTATCTACAAAAATTTATTTTTCACATTTATATGTGTAAATATTGTTTAAACTGTTTTATTGATTTTTAAATGTACTTTGTCTGTGATAATAGCTCCTAGAGAGTTAATGTTTTTCTGTTGGGAAAATCAATGTAAAATAAAATATGTCTTATATTATCCCACAGACAATTAAAGGAGGAGAAAACAAAAAATATTCCATTCTTATCTCATTATCTTATCAATATTTTAATGAAAGACTTCACAATATCAACAAAGAAAACAAAGCTATGCCCCATTTTTCATATATCAACATATGGCAACTGAGCTTGTCTAAGGCAATTTATTTGCTGTGGAAATTTGAAATGTGAAAACAGGTCACATACTTTATTTAATCTTCTTACCTGTCAACACCCCCTGTGAGTTTTCTGATGTAAGAATGAAATGATAAGAACTTAATTGGAGGATCACAACTTTTGAGGAATTGTTCATCATAAGGCTGAAACATAAACATATTTGTTTGAATGATGGGAAATTTGAAATTATGCATGGACCCAGTTTGATTTAAATAAATAATTTGGTCTGTATAATGTGCATTGATTGGTTGAAGTTAATAAATTGCAAATGGCAACTGTGTAGTGCAATGGGAGTCATTTATTTCAATGCTTTCAGCTTCTCCTCTCCGATGTTTGATTACTTTATAAGTTTCAATCATGTTGATTCCCACTATATATACTAACAAAAATTAACAGTGAGTGAACTGTAATCTCCTGCTCAATGCTGAGTTGGATTGCAGATTACAAGCACATTTATCCACAGCCCTTCTGTGAAGTAACATCAGTAAGTACTTTTGTACACTTATCAACACATTATATTTAATGATGACATGAGCATGCACATACAGTGTTTGGAGAAAAATGTCAACCACTGCCTGAACAGATGAAAGATAGCATCTTGACAGTTATGCCTGAGTCAAAGGACTGGATATTGGGAGAGGTATGATTTTAAGCCATTTATTGTATTCTTCATTGTTATGCAATTTGGAGTGAACTAGATTTGATCTTGGTTTAGGAGAACATTCAAATTTTGAATGTTCCACAAGAAGTTATACATTAACATTGCTTTTTTCTACTTTTTATTAGGGCCTCGGGGGTCCAGTGGGTTAGACTGATCGTCCCTCATTGATAGAGCGCGGGTTCGAAACACTGACCAAATAAAAAATTGTAAATTTCTTGGTGGATTTTCACTAGGTCGCCGTATGTAGAAAGAGTTGTCAGGTCGGGGGTTTTCTTTGGTCATTGAGCCCAGTTTCCTCCCCCACTAAACCTTGCAGCACCGCCATATAAGTGATATGATCTTGGGTGTGGCGTAAAACATCAATCAATCAACCTATCTTTTATTAAAGTGAAAGATATGAAAGATGATGTATACTCACCTCTAATGGTACACAATGTAAGCATTTCCCTGATGGACCATGACGACAGCTAATTAAAGAGAAAAAAATACAATGTTTTCGAGACAATATTTCTATATAGTTTGTGAATGAAACATTATTCGGGAGGATTACCATCTTGAGTTAGGCTCATGCTCAAAAATCTTGAAAGTCAAATTCAAACAGCCGACAACAGGCCAGTGGACTGAATGAAAATGACAGCCAACTTTCAGTGCTGGTAATAGGTGCCTTATCCTGGCACTCAAGTTTGGTTCTCAGTAGCCATATATATAAAAATTTCAACCATTTTTCAACAAAATGGTTTAATTACCGAAAATAATAGATGGAATGTACTGGCTATTTATCAGTTTCAAATAAAGGATTCTACGTTTCTAAAATCTTTCTTTATTCAAAACCAGAAAATTCATCAAATTAATATGATACTTGGCTGAAAAAAAAAACCCTAAATACTCACTACTGTTCATTTCGACTTCTCGGAATTCTACCATCCATTTTCTGGAGAAATAAATCAACCTCATCCATTACAATATCTGCTGGTTTAGAATCTACTTCCATGGTACTGCTAGCACCTCCTTCTGAATGCATGGGGGAAATAGATGTATTGTCACCAACCAAATATAGCATGTCTCCATGTCTGAAAGAAAATTTGAAAAAGTTTTTGATAAATTTTCTTTCTTTATAATTATTCAGAGGAACTAAGTAACAATTGTCTTTAAAAACAAATTTTCTTTCTTTATAATTATTCACAGGAACTAAGTAACGATTGTCTTTAAAAACATGCTACAAGAACTGAAAACCCCCAAAAAAACCCATGAAGATTGATTGATGTTTTACGCTGCACTCAAGATTATTTTACTTATATGTCGGCATTGCCAGGTATAGTGGGTGAGGGGGGGGGGGGGGGGGGGGGGGGACCAGACTCATTGCCCGGGGGAACCGCCTGACCTTGGGCGAGTACCTAGTAACTCTCCCACATAAGTCGATCAAATGAAAAATCCGCTCAGAAATTTAAAAAAAGTTTTTTGGTCTGAATTGGATATGAACCTGCACCACATCGATGGGAGGCATGTATCAGACTGGGGGACTATCACTTTAACCCACTGAGCCTCAGAGGCCCCCAACCCATGAAGAAGCAGCTTACTTGATTCCTTGTGAATCAATATTTCTACTGCGTGAATGACGTATCATTCCAGTTTTCTTCAGTCTGTCTTTGCAGAGAATCCATCCTATTTCCCCCAAGTCAAATTCTTTTTGAACCTGAAAGGAAAACAAAAGTTTTAATTTATTTTTATGAAATAATTACAACAGACAATAAAATAAGTATACAAAACAAACAGTTATTATCAGTATGACTATGGTATAGCTTATACAAAAAAGTCATAATATTAAAGTGTGTAACAAGTTAATAACAGTGGAGATAAAATCTTTATTTCAATAATCATCACATACAGTACCGTCGCCGTTAAAAGGAAAATGCCTTGACCAGCTTTAACCCGTAAAATGTTTAAACAGGCATTAAAAATCATCTTGGCTGTGACTGATCACGCCTGCAGATTAGCTTCACTGCGCCATAAAGAAATAGTTCGCAGGGTCTTAGCATTAAAATCATATATATTGATATTTTTTTGCACTTTAAGTTGGAGTAATCGTTCACATATATGCTACTGATGCTATTCTTATCAAAAAGTTTTAGTTGGCTTGGATTTTAGAACAGAGAAGAAACCGTGGTGAAACTTTAGTTCAGCTTTGAAAGCAATCTAAAATAGAGATTGATCCTTCTGCCATTCGTTGAGATATCAACTCTAAAACGATTGAGTGACATGTTGCTTTAACACAAAGGGAGACCACTGCTGTCCACGTCCTTAAAATTGTAAACAACGACACGTGACACTGATAGTTGGCTGGGTTGTGTAGAGAGATATTCGATATAATTCTGGTAGGTAACGTTTAAGCTGCCGACAACCTGTTTTGTTATATTGATTGCTACTCTCCTAATACATATAATATACCATGAAATACCTTGAAGTCCATATCATATTTTGCCTTGACATCCATGGGCGCTGCCATCTTGTTTTAGAATGTATTTAAGAGCTGATGTAGTGCCGATTATATTTTTGATTTTTAACAAGTATTTCTGCCCTAAGAACCTGCAATGCAGCATATTATGATAGGGTTACATGTTTGCGAACAGAATAGAACAGAGAAAGAAATAGTATATAGATTAAAAATTCTCAGTAGATTTCTTGCAGTTAACTATGCGCAAAATGGAGTGCGACGGCTCTCGAGCCATGTCTCGAGTTGAAGATCTCGTAGAATGGCACGAGATCTCGATTGCTTTGAAAGTAGATTGTCCAGCCACCTGTCTGGGCTCACTCAGCTGTCTCTCACAGCGATGTATGTTTCAGTCTAACCAGGCTACTCATACCGGCTTGTCTTCATTGTTTTATGTAATACCTCATGCTATGGTCCTTGGAGTGAAAATAAATCTGCTAATTTCCCACAGTTTTATTATATGTGTAAATTTAAATATAGGTTTCAAAGATTATGAAGATTTTTTTCAAATCATGAAGTTTTACAATAAATAGGTATTTCGTTTTGTAAGACCACTTTATGTCATATATGAATTAGCAAAGTTTGAATTACTTTCAATTTCCTCATTTTTTTCTTTAAAAAATGATTGTTTGAATTATATCAAGAAACAAAACAAGATTGTAAACATAAATTTAAGCCGAAAACTGATTGCCAATTTGAATCTTAAACGGATGCAGTGCGACCAAGGTAGACGAAAAGAGACTTTACGGGCGAAGTCTATGCGTCTCTCAACCGAGTCGTTTCAGGATATTTCCGATCGGATAATATATGGTTTTTCAATACAAAAATGATAGTAAAAATGAAAGTTTTCTCCCCAAAACTTGTCTTATGAACAAATGAGATCAAGGACACAAGTAAATTATACCTTGCAACTGACCATTTAATGGATATCGAATGGGTCTGCAGTATTGTGATAGAAGTCAACGAAAAGTGTCCAGGGGTTTAACCGGTAAAAGTTACGGCTGTAACCCGTAAAACCTTATCGGGTTGATATGTAGCCATTTGAGGACTTGCCATTAGACCATACCCGTTTTATTAACATTGATGAGATTAGAATAAATGTGATTTTCTTTACAAATTATTCTGATGGATTAATATAAAGAAAACTTAGATAATATTTTTTTAAAGGTTTTTTTTCTGGGGTGAAAGCCGTTTTCACTGGTAAAACTAATGCCTTGAGGATTGATAGTCCTCTGCCATTGCCAACAGTATGTCTTGATAAATTTATCCATTTTTCTGTAATACATATGGTATATTTGATATTTATAAAACAATCTACAACTCTAGCGGTACAAGATTTTGTAGTGGTGAACATTTTGAAACTGGTGAGAATCGGTGACTAAAGGAGTTTGACGGGTTCTAAGGCAACGTTTTGTTTTGTACATGGACGGAATTTCAGTTGACTTTTTTCGGGGTTGTTCTTTGATCAGAATGTTTGTAAATGGTTATTATCCACTAATCTCCTGCATATCAAATTACCGTCATAATGAATAATCAAGATTTGCTCCGGGGGCTCTTTGAGTTTACGTGAAATTCACGGGGAGTTGTCCAAACCCAAGCCGGCGTACATCGAAATATTCTATAAGTCACACTGTGAAAGATGAAGACTGTCCCACAATATACATCTATGTTGTTCCATTTCACACAAACTTTAATGAGTCTTTCCTATTTAGTCTGTTTTTTATTTAACGTGACGATTTTTAGACAGTTTTACATTTTTGCCTTAGTTGCTTTCTTATCTCCTTCCAAACTGTACGGCCGTACTGTGAAATCTATCATAAATGAACAAAAACACCCAGTTGTAAAAACAATCATATTTAATTCTCCTTGCCAATACCCATCCAACTGTATCTTTTTTTAAAAACAAAACCCCGGTGATTTTGTTTCAAGTCACCAATAGTATATATCTGTTGTGAACAATGTTGACATGGAAGGAGTAGGGATGTCTACTCTTCAGATGTCACTCAAGTCAATATAACCAAACAGCCAATCAAATCCCTAGTTACTTTACTTCTCATTGTTATTCATTGATACATTAACTGGACAAACCAATCCACAGCAGTTCTGCTGTGAGTGACATGGACTAAACTCAGTCACCTCTTGTGCAGTGTTCAGTTCAATCGGCAATTGTAAAGTTTTGGATCCAATGACAACTTTAGTTTACTCAAATTGTGAGAAAAAATCAACCACACATGGAATATATTATACATTTTTGTTACTTTGTTTTAAGCACATAATTATTAGGTTTTATTCACACCGTATAGTACTTTGCTAGTTTTCATCACGGTCACGTCGAACAGATCATCGGTCTCGATATTTCATTTCTTGTACACTTATAAGCATCAAGGCAGATTCTGATTGCCATGTAAATTAGGGTCTATTACGTTGTGGAAAATACTTATATTTCCAAGGAGTATATTGTGTTTTCACACAATTATAAATCAGAATCAAAAACAAAATTACGGCTGGCTAGTGACGGCCCTTCAGAGCACTGTAGACCTTAGAGGACTACTTTATCATTCATGCGCTGTGTTCACCCAACACCTGCTGAGACCGTCGCTGGGCCAAGCTTGGCTTTTACTAGTAAAGGTTTCACTAGTAAATTTCCTTTTATCGGCGACGGTACTGTAAACCTGAGTGATTGAAATAAACTGTAATTTTTTTCAAGATTGACCACTTTAATTCTTTTTTTTATTTAAATATGAAACTTAACTAACCTTGTCTAAAAAAGATGACACAGAGTCTTTACTTGTGACCTGTATCCTTTTTGTCCCATGTTCTGCAGACTGAACACGGATGATCTGAAATGAAACATGAACAAGACAGCTAGTAACTAATAATCGACCCTTTCTTATGACACCTCATAATCTAAAATAGGGATAGATCCTACTGCCATTCGATGGGATATCTACCTCTAAAGCCAATGAGTGCCATGTTGCTTGGACATAAAAGGAGACCACTGCTAAAAGCGTCTTTAAACAGAGCTACTTTCGGCAAATTGTAAACAATGACATGTGACACTGACAGTTACACCATGAAACCTGCCAGGTTGTGTTGAGAGATATCAGATTTAATCGGCCGATAATCTGTTTTATTATATTGTTTACTACTCTCAAAATAGAGATAAAATACCTGGAAACATATTCCCTCATCAATATCATGTTTTGCCTTGACATCCAGGGGGCTGCCATCTTGTTTAAGGTTAGTATTTATGGGCTGATTTAGTGCCAATTATATTTTTGATTTTTTACAAGTATTTCTGCCCACTGGGTACAGGTTATTATAGTAGGGTTACACGTTCGAAAAGAGTACAGAACAGAGACATACATATCATATACATTATGAATTCTCAGTAGGTTTCTTGCAGTTCACTGTGCGCGAAATGAAGGGTGTCGAGCCAGGTTTCGTGTTGAAGAACTCGTAGAATGGCACGAGCTCGCGATTGCTTATAAATTTCAAGTTGTATGTTCTGGCTACAAATTCAACTGTAGACTTTCGTCAATTGATGTGACAAATGAAGTTGATAATTTATCTCCAAGATCAGTAAAAGTCATTGGAGAAAATGTTATAACCTTGGTGAAAAAGGACCAAAAAAGTGTTTTTTATAGCAGGAGAAAATTTACGAGGTTTATAACCTCAACCTAATCCATTTTAATTCTACAGAGAGTTTAACAGAGATTTAGAAGGTGTTGTCTAAGAATTTATGTGACATAGTTTTATGTAAGCAGAAGTTACTTTTGTGTATAATTCTTAGCCGAAGACATTGTAGCAATGGAGCTTCAGATTAACTTCAATCCAATCAAAATATTTTTGACCAGTGAACTGATCTCATATCTGTAAAATAACAGTAAATTTATAGCTCTACTCATAGCATTAATCAAATGCCAGATCTGATCAATGTCAGATTGGTCAAATTAGATCCTAAGAAGTACATGTACTCTGGCCTACGGTACAAAAATTGTGTCCCCAACTGAATTCCCATTTGTGGAGGTTGACACGATTCTGATGCAACACAAGAGAATTGCAGCTAAACAAACATATGTTGGTGTTGTAAGGGGGCCTGTCAGACTATCGGGATCGCTTCAATTGTGACATTGACGGCTACTTCACGACGATTTTGCAATTTCTACCTTATAAGTGAAGTCGACTCGCAGCGTCCACCGAACCGATTGAAATTCGTTTCTTAAAAGTCTCAAATCAAACAAAAACTACAAAGTGTGCGTTGCACGTGGATAGGTGAAACATATGAGTAGATATTTCAATTTATTTTAAAACACATGCTGAAAATGGCGCAATTTGTTTCAGACTTTTAACAGGTTAGGGAAAGTAGCTGAAAACAGGTATAATAGCTGTAAACAGGTATAATAGCTAAAAACAGCTACCGGCCGGTAGCTGAATTCAGCTATACAAGCCTATCAATGCTTGGAAAAACGCTCTATTTAATCTAAATACTTGTTTTTCTTCAATCCGGTAGCTCAATTTTATTTTTACTGAATGTATTAAAGCCCTGATTACAAGTATTCCGGAAAAAAGTATGTAACAAAAGACTACTACCTCCTGCAAAACACCACTACCAAATGTACACAAGTAGACTCAAAATTCAATGCTGTCTGTTTATTAAAATTTCATCGCAATTTACTCATGCTTGCTCTTGTAAGCGGTTACTTCCTGTGTGTGGGTTATGCATATCATTAGGTTGCCTTTAATAATGAGTTTCAGTGTGTTTTGAAGAAAAAACATGCCACCTGAAAAATCTATGGATGCCTAGAATTACCATAGTTTGAATATTTTACTGACTTAAAAGCCTGTTGTTGGTCTTGACTAAAAATTGAACAAGCTTACAAACAATATAAGTTAACAATACATAAATTTTAATTCTCAAATAAAACACAATTTTGGGAAAAATGATAAATTATGGCATTACTGGATATCCATAGTTTTCAAAATTGTTTCTGCGAAACGCACCATAACTGGTTATTAATGCCAACTTTCTGCCTTTGTTATGCACACACAAGAGGTTATGGCCTAGAAAAAGTAAGTATGAGTGAAATTAGATAGAAATTTGATAGATAATGTTCATTAAATGGGAAGTTTTACTTGTGTACATTTGGTAGTGGAGTTTTTCAGATGGTAGTAGTCTTTTGTTACATATTTTTTTCCATCATACTTGTAATCAATGCTCCAATAGATCTGTTAAAAATAAAATTAAGCTACCGAATTGCAGAAAAACAGTTGTTTAGAATTAATCAAGCGCTTTTTCGTGCATTGATATGCTTGCATAGCTGAATTCAGCTACCGGCCGGTAGCTCTTTTTAGCTATTATACCTGTTTACAGCTATTATACCTGTTTTCAGCTACTTTCCCTAACCTGTTTAAGAAACAAATTTCAACCAATTTGGCACATGCAGCGAGTTGACTTGGAACGTAAAACAAGCCATTTGCAAAAAGATTGGAACATGCGCTGTTGTCTTAGAACTCGATAGTTTGCCGAAAAGGCAAGAGACAGCAGATGGAGAGGAAATTGTCATGAGTTTTTTTTTAATTCAAAACTGCTGAAGTGTCAGTATCACAACCAATTTTGACATGCATCCAAATATAAAAGTGGTCCGGTGTAGAGCTGTCCCTATATAATAAAAAAAAAACCCCCAAAAAACCATCAACATTTAGATCCTGGTCTGACAGGAATTCACTCGCAGTTGGCCCTTCTGACGTTTCGTTGTTGTTGTTTCACCAGCAAAGCAGCTGAATCATGGATGAAAATCAGTTGGGGATTCCATTCCAAAGAACCGTTTATTTGAACACAAAACCCACCTGGTAACTCAAAAATACAACCCTAAACCCCCGCTCTTGAACTTACAATTGATTTCGATTTGGACATCTTGCCTAGAGAATTTTTATCTGAGTATCACGTTCAAATTGACAGATGATATTTCATAGTGATAGACAAGCGGCGGCCATGTCGTCTGTTGTTGACATCTCATCAAGTCACGTTGGACTCGTTATCCATATCAAAATATAAATGAATCTATGAGGCTTTTTACTTTAACGACGCTGAATGTACTAAAAATTAAAAAAAAATGTTCCATTAGTTAAGTTGGAATGTAATTGTAATAACATATTTGTCCGATACAGTTGCGAGGCACGTGACGTAAATAAACAACATGGCGGGCAGTTGCAAAAGAAATCGCAATGATCTACCAGAAGCTCAAAGAAGGAAATCCAATGGTATTAGTTAAATACTCGGCTTGATATACCGTTTGTATCAAACTGACATGAATTCAGCTTGCTCACTGTCCCTTTTACACGTACACGTGTTGACATGCACGATTATTAAAACTTGGGAAACGCTTAAGTGAAACTGAAACTGTGAAACTGAAAGTGAGAGTTTCGATTTTCCCCTCAGTTTTGAAGTTAACTGTGAATTAGTCCGCAACATGTTGAGTGGATTGAAGGATAAATTCTGATACGCCCGCACGGGCTTCTTCAATACCACCTCAACAAAGGGTACATTTGAAAAATCTAAGAGTTGCTCTCGGAATTAAATTTTTTTTTAAAAACATTACTCACCTAAATTTGGCTAAAATTTTGTCAGAAAGCTTCTTTGATAATCCCTTCGTAGAGCTAAACCATCATATGTGACCTTAAAATCTGTTAGCAGCGAACTTCTCTACCTATCAGTACCAACAGTATAGTAGATATGCATGCAGCCTACAGCTATTAGATCAATTTTGGCTAGTTGTCACTTAGTCCGAAATATCTGCGATGATGATGTAAGACATTTTCTGACAGATAGGCCATCATCATCGTCAGAACGCATTTGATCAATTTACTGGGAATTCCTTGACACACTTCGGGCTAGCAAGACCACCTCTCGTTTCTCATCAAAAATATCAAGATTCTCTGCATAAATTTTAAAAATAAAATTACAAACCCATACTTTAATGGTTTCCCTTTCTCCTCGCACCAATCTGAAGTCTGTATTTCGACACAAGCCATAGATCTGCCCGGTTAAATTTCAAACTGTACCAAATCTTTCACGCATATAGTGACGTATCAATGAGAGTATGCAAATGGCGACTTTTCTAAATTAAAGGTTTGGTACAATGTGAGATTTAACCGGGCAGATCTATGGCTGGTGTTGACATACAGACTTCAGATTGGTGCCAGGAGAACGGGAAATCATTAAAGTACGGGTTAGCAATTTTATTTTTTAAAAGTTATGAAGAGAAACTTGATATTTTTGATGAGAAACGAGGGGTGGTCTTGCCACCTCGAAGGGTGGCAAGAAATTCCCAGAAAATTAATCAAATGCATTCTGACGATGATGATGGTCTATCTGTCAGAAAATGTCTTACATCATCATCGCAGATATTTCGGACTAGTTGTCACTATGGTAACTTAAAATATTAAAAATAGCCATTGCCATAGGAATCATTTAATGACTGCGTATCTTTATTGAAATTCCTCGTTTTAATACAGAAAAACTCCATTTACAATTGCAATTAAATAATATAAGTTTCAACCCGGTAATGTGATATCAGGTTACCTCAAAATTAGCTTTTTCTAAGGTTAACTTAGTATACCAATTATATATTATGTCTGACTTATGAGAGTTACTGAGTAAACAAATTGATTAATTGGTAGTGCACTGAAAAGTATTTCTTCTATGGAGTCATTGCCAGGATTAGGGAGGGAGGAAACCAGCCTTTTACCTGGAGAAAACTGTGGACCTTTGGTGGGCAAGTAAACACAGCCAATCAAAAAATGTCTATACAATACCGGTATCGTCAACCAGTTTAAGGCTTGACAACGGTATTTCCGAAGGGGATACATTTAGACTTTTAGTTGCACAATCAAGTGACAAGTAAAGTGCTCTGCTCTAAAAAAAAGTAAAACTTGAGTAGAGCGTAAAACGTCAATCCATCTCTCGGAACCACATGAATCATGACTTTAGACCCACTAGTCCATTCAGCGTCCTGCAAAATATTTTTTTCTTGCTTCACATATTAGAAGAAGTCTCATTTATCCAAAATACCCGGATAATTGGTGTATTTGGTTGGGATTTATTATTTTAAATATTGAATAGCAGTGCAGATAATCATATAAGAGATTTCCAAATGGAAACAATTCCAATCAAACACTTATAGAGTAATTTTTGATAACAAGCAGGACAAAAAAACAATTGAAGGCAAAATTTAAGCTTTTTTTAAACGATTTTGATTGAGATGTGTAGTTTGGCAACTTTGTTGACCAGTAAGGTTCCCCATACATCCTTACATTTGTTAACCCAATTCTAAATTCTCAACGCTGAATTGCCCTAACAAATAATATTGATGGCTCAAGTCACAGTGTAGCAGGCTATTGTCACATAAGCCAAGTAAAATGCACTTTACTTAAAGGTTCACTGTTTATATAAGTAAAATGTACATGAGTTAAACCAGCATTTCAGTTCACTATGTGATAACTGGTTTGCTTTAACTGCGATGGACCAGGAAGGCAGATGGATGCCTGAATGACAGATACCTCCCTTTGGAATCTTCATCAAACAACATAGTGTTTTCTTCCTAATGGAAAGTGAAACTATACCTTTTTGAATTTGTCAATTAAAGAATTGACTTAAAACCTTGGAAAATATGTAAAGAGAACTGATGGGATAAGTTAGCCTTGTTTTCAAGTTTGTTTGTTGTTATATTGTCCCCACCCCCTAAAAAATAGTCCTAGATTTTTAGTATGTATCAAAAAGGCCTCTACAAATGATACAAATAACCTACTTTTGTCTGATGTATGTATAGCTAGTAACGAAACAGATTTTACTTCTTTTGTTCACAGAACCTCTATTTATTTCTGGGAAAGCCTCACCAACTATGCGCCACTTTCTTCACCAGGAACTTTCATTGACAACTCGTTTAGGCGGAAGGCCTCAATCAAATATACCTACTTTCATGTTCAGCAAGAGGATAAACAGAATGGAAACTCCTTGTACACGGAAACCCTGTAAAACTAGAACATCACAGACAGGACAATCAAAAACTATAAAGCACAAGGATAGAATATTTGTAAATACAACAAGGATTGAGACATGTCGTGAAATGTCAAAGAAGATTCCTCTGAGCCAAAAACTAATGACAGAGGATAGAATTGTTGGTGTTCTGTTGGATAAATTATCATCTTCTCAGACACAGCGTATCAAAAGTGCTTTAGGCAGACTAGAAAGTCATAAAGATATGAAAATACATGGGAAACATCATGGCTCTGTGACCTCTTCAAAGGGAGGTAACCAAAAGGAAAAGTCACAAACTTTGCCAAAAAGACCAACCTCTTCAGTTACTACTAAACAGGAATCTGTAGATTATTGTAAAAAATGGCAAAGTAAACATAAATCTGATTCCAAAAGCAGAAATTCATTTTTGAAGGAAAATAAGCCCAAGAAGAAGGTGACATTTTTACACGAAAATCATCCTAGCCAACATCCAGTGGTTGATTCAATTGAAAAAGCAGTTCATATAATTAAGGACAAAAGTGAACCGAAAAAATTGGGTGGCAATGAAGTAAAATTCTGTGATGGAGGTGTCAATGTTAGCTCTGGTTGTTTTCTAACAGAGACTGAAGATTCTCCCAGAAGTTCGAAAGAGACAGCTGTGGATTTATCAAACGGAAACTTAACTAGGTCAAAGAAAGTTTTGGCATGGGAAAATAACAACAAAGAGCACCATGCTGATGAATGTGACAGTAAATCTGATGGCCACATTAAAACCAATACTATGAACTTGGTATTCGATGACAAACAAATATTTGATGATGCTGTTGTCAGTGCTGAAAATTCATTCCCTTTTAAGCTAGATACAAAATCCCAGTCAGACTTCAGTTTGGAAATCAGTGAAATCCCCCAAATTGTTAACACTCATTTGGGCCGGTAAGTAAGAGTATATTCCCTAAACTCAGATAAAAAAATTCGGTTAAGATGTTCAGCTGGCTTCAAACTCGGTTTTGATTCTATTTTGTGACTATCCTTAAAGTAATTATAATTATTCTCACCGGTCAATTAATTGTATGTCACAGAAGTACACAGGTTTATAGTACAACTAGAATTTACTGCTGCAGTGATATTGGTGTACTTATTTAAACCAATCATAATCCTTGCTAAAGGGTGTGTCTCATTTGACCTAATTTTTCACCCGGCCGCCGTATATGATAGAGTTGCCAGGTACTCGGGAAAGGTCGGAGGTTTCCTCCCCCACTAGACCTGGCAACGCCGCCATATAAGTGAAATAATCTTGAGTGCGTCGTAAAACATCAATCAATCAATCAATTATTTGACCTCTGAGAGTAATATATCATAACTCCTTTTAGAAAACAGAAAGACTGTTAAATAATATTGTCTTCATTATGAAAAATATGTTCTCTGTATAAAGTACTTTCTTTTGAGTGTGGATTTAAAAATGTATGTTTATGTTTCAGTCCAATGCCCCAGTCCCTGGGTCCACTGATAAATTTTATGGGCAAATTGGAAGACTCTGAAAAATTAGAACATTTGACAGGAATTTGTCCAGAGAATTGTTTGATTTTTATACCAGATATTGATTATTATGACTTTGAAACGATAATTGAAGTTCCATCCATTCAGCATGTTGATGATGATTTGCCTTATCTTGAGATAGTTACCTCCCCTGAATCCTCTGTAAGTGGTCTCCCTTTTTTCTATGTTATTTGTATCCTATTTTGAAAGCTTTGAACATTGCATTAGCAAACCTAAGGTGAAGTCAATCACAACTAATATATAGTGAAACTGTCCGGAAACGTATATTGATATATATATATATATATTCGAAGTGCCATGAGCTGCCAAAGTATTGATATTAAATTATTGTTAAAGTATAAGTTTGAAAATCTCTGCTATTTTTATAATTTACTAATTTAGATGCTTTAATGATAGCCTGTTTCACAAATCCCTTGAAGGTTATATAGAGAGGTTAAGTCAATGCATACCATCTTGGCCCAGATGAAATATACTTATAACATGGGCCATAAACAAATATCATATGCAATCTCCATTTTGATTTGGCTTGTTTATTTTTTTTTTTAGCATTTCATATATCATTTTGGATATTTGGCTATAACAGAGAGTTTGCAAACTAATATATTGAACACATTATTACAATTATTTTAAACTGATATACTTTGTTCGATAGATTGTGAAAGTTCTCAATTATCCTAAAATTAACAAAAAAGTGAGATAGAGATCAGATATTTATCCAGAGCCCATGTTATATCTTATATCATATGGTATTGCTTTAAAAAAAAGATGGCTGGTTTCCAACATCACACTTCAGTTCTGTATTAACATGAAGTCCAAATTTTGCCAGAGTTTAAATAATTTACAACTCATGATACAAACATGATAATCTTATCCAAACTGGTGAACATTTTTTATTACATGAAGTTTACTGTATTTTATCTATTTAAAGTGTTCACTTGTAAGCCCTACATGTATGTTTCCTCCCTCACAATACCTTGCTGTGTCTTGTATATAAGTGAAATACTTCAATCAATCTAACAAATACTATTACAATGAAATGAAAGTGCTAATCTTGAGAGCTCATGAATGCCATTTACATTTTTTTTTAGAACAAAGTATTTTTACAGATTTTTTCTTATTTAACTTTACTCAGGTCCCAAAGAAATATCGCCATCCATTTGTAAGTATATGTATAATTGTTTGTTACGATTTATTGCAACAATTTCCAAACTGCTTTCACAATGAGCCAGACATACATGTACTTGTAAATAACCTGGCACTGAATAGATTAATGTTTTGTACTATATAATACCAAATACTAAATTTACTAAGTGCATTTAGAAAGACATGTAATGTCATGAACGTTTGCTTTATGATTAAATCATTCATTGATCAGTTGAAAAGTATATAGTTCGAAAAAATAAAAACTTTCTGAAGAGATGGAGATCTCAAGTATGTTTATAATAATAATAATAATAACATGTCTTTGCAGAAACCTACAAGTCCTCCAAAAAATAGATGTAAACAATCCCATGGTTGCAAACCAATATCGACAAACGATAATTCTACTGAAGATAAAAAGTAAGTCTTGAATAAACAGTTGCTTTGCTGCCATTTTGATTACCTTTTAACCATTTATCAATTGAATACTTTCTCCAAACTAGGTCGGGTGTGGGGGTTAGTGGCTCAGCTTATGTAGAAGGGCTGCCATATAAATGAAATAATCTTGAGTGCGGTGCAAAGCACCAATATTTCCTTTTGACGTTGATACTACTGCCAGTAGTTGGAAAAAAACTATTTTCTCCTTTATTTTTAGTTACACCCAGATAGTTATTACAACTTTGATTTATTGTACTTTTTCAGGACCAGTGAACCACAGAGAACAATAGAAGCTGTACGCAAAGAAATATCTGAATTAGAAAATTTGATAAAAGGTGTGTATTTTGTGATAAATTGGATTTCCGAATTGTCGTTCAAAACCGTCAACTTTTGAGAAGAAAGTCATTAGTTTGACAGTTCCTCAATAATCATCTGTTAATGTTAACTCTCAAAGCCATTCAATGTTTAACTCATTAATTTTTATTCTAAGTAAGCCAGAAAATGCTGTATGTGTTTAATTGTTTGATTTATACTGTCAACAGGTGTTGTTTGTGCAGAAAGTGAGTGTATTATGGTTAAATATCAATCAGACATCAATCGATTGAAATCAACAGCTAAGACTACCTTGAATGGAACAACCCATGAAAAGTAAGTTTTTATCAAGATTTGGTAGGAATTGGAATACAAAAAGTATCGGAATTAAAAATCTGTGATTGGTTATTAAAATTCATAGAGGTTATCTAATGAGAGCCAGTGTGCTATGCTGAGAGTGATATCTATTTTAGTATGGGGGCCTTGGTGGCTGATTCGGTTATAATGATAGTCCCTCAGTCCGACACAGACCTCCCATTGATGTGGCACGGATTCCCACTCAGACCAAAAAAAATCGAAAAATTTCTTAGTGGATTATTCACTCGATGGTCGTATGTGCGGGAGTTGCCAGGTGTAGTGTGAGATTTTTTAATTTTTGTCAATTCAAGTCAGAAATAGTGTTACATTGATCTCCAGCCTTAAATAGATCAAAAGTCATTTGTGCTATATGGTTCACATATCCATTGCTTACTCTAGGGTTGAAAAAATGAACAATTATATGTTTACAAGATTTGTCTCCCCTCCATTACAAAAAGATACTGGACAGGTGACATTGCCCTGATTTTCAATCCATATGAACCATTTTGTCAAAGTGAGCTGATGATTTTTTGTTGTTGTTGCATTTTCAGGCCCCCCTCCCCCGAAAACAAAGATACAGTAAGTTGTTAATTTTACCTATACTATTGTTTTAAGAGACAACTTTTTTATACTTCCTGTTTGCTTGATGATATATTCGACTTCTTTTTTTCCCGTTGCCCACTAGATTTTCCCATGTTTATAGTGTAATTGCCTAGCTTTTATTTGGGGGAACTGTGTTGTTATGCTGGGAGGAAATTAGACATCTTGTATTGGACCTGGCTACATCCTCATATGTATGAACATGTCGAAAAATATTAATAAATTACTCTGTTCCAATTCTTTTACTATTCCAGTCTGCTTTAGAAAGGGCAACTCTTCTCTCATATTTGTTGTGAATTTTAAAGGGGCATGAGCTGCCAAAATGTTGATATTTTGACGTTAAAACAGGATGTTAAAATTATTGGCTATTTTTCTGAAGACGTATAACTCAGAAGCTTTTTAGTGCTTCTAGTCTCGAAAACGTACGATAAAGCATTGTTTTGAACTAACTTTGGCTTAGAATGAATGAATGGTCGTCCCGGACCCGGTTATTTAAATTTTGTTTACTTTTCAAACACGTTTTAGGTTCGTACAGGCCACATACTGTGTGGATTTTACTCATTCCAACGCCAATCATTTAGTTTTTTGATGGCCTTCAAAGCCTCTTACTGTCGTGGCGATCAGAAATGATGAAAAGTGTGAATTTTGGCAGCTCATGCCACTTTAATCAGATCAAGAAGATTTACTGTGAATATTTACGTAGGCAAAATTGAACTTAAAACTAACTAAAGCAGTTATTTATCTGTCAGTATCAAAATGCGATTTTATCATGAAATGTGACACTTGTAAAATGGAGAATTATTTTCCTTTAATTTCAGTTTGGATTACGCAAGTTTTACAAAGACCATGATGTCAAAGTTGAAAGGATTCGTAAGCAGCATGCTAAATGTCTGGAGGAACTGGCAAAGTTGGAGAATGAGGCAGGATTATCACATAACCAGCGTCAGTTTTCAAGATAAAGCTGTTTTGTAACATTGACCCGTGCTAAAACAGACGTTCTGTTGGCTCAAAGTCGCAAGAATTGAAAGTGCTTGTTTTAAACGCAATACCTAAACTTTATGTATGTAATAATATATTGATCATCTATTGGGTGCAATTTGATGTGCAATTTGATGCATAGGCATACAAAGAAAATTATTTATTTTTGTTCTTTGACTCTCTTCCCCCAACCCGTCAACTAACAATGGTTATTCTACTCCTTTACAATATACAAGAAAGCGTAAAATTTCAAATGCTGGGTGTGTTCTTGACGCCAGCCAAAAGACTCTGAATAAAAAAATAATACACACATCCAAAAACATTTGAATATTCTTGAAGATGTAACCATTGGTGGTCTATACATGTAGTTATAGACAGAAACCCAGTTCAATTTTACCGAACTTATGGTTATATTACGTATACAGAAACCATACTGAATATTCGTTCAAGTTGTATGAATGGGATGAAATACTTTCTTTTACCAGTATTCTTGTTAATTTTGGAAATATACTTTTTGAAAGATGGCCAAAATTCTTTTACTCAGTTTGGGTGGCTCCAGGAATCGCACCCACGTCCGATCTTCTTGACTGGCAAGTTAGTAAAATAGGATGCGACACAAGAGTGCGGCTACCCACGTCCCAGCACTGAATACGATTGGGTCGGTGTCTTATCCATTCAACCAACTCTAAGACAGGGATTGGATTATTTGTCCTGGCCTCTCACAAGTAGTAGAATTATTTCTATATATTTTTAAAGGGTGCTTCAGCACTCTGAAACTTCGGGGAGTTATCATAGAACTTTTAGTTTTATGGGTTTACATACATCAAAGCTGATCAGAAGGGAGAGAAGACTGCCGAAGTTTGTTCCGACTTGGTGCTTCAGCACTGTGAAACTTCCGGGATTTAACATAGAACTTTGATTTACGTGCATCAAAGCCGATAGATAGCGAGCGAAGACCGAAGGCTGTTCCGACTGGGGCCTCTGTTCCGTCGGCGTTGATATCTCAACGAATGACAGTAGGATCAATCACTATCTTAGATTGTTCAGTCGGCAGTCGGAACACACTTCGGTTGTCTTCGCTGGCTATCAGTCGGCTTTGGACAGTCTGCGATTTTATACGGTAAATCACCGTATTTTGGGCTGAATACAATTACTACAGACGTAAATCCCCAAAGTTTTTAGACTGTTCAGTCGGAACACACTTCGTCTGTCTTCGTTCCCTACCGGTCGGCTTAGAAACTTTGGGGATTTACGTACGTTAAATACCGACCGGTAGCGAGCGAAGACAATTGAAGTTTGTTCGGACTGTCGGTTGGAGTGTAAGTCCCAGTCACTCTGAAATTTCAGGGATTTACGTATGTGAAATACCATCTGATACACTGCAGGTCATTTTGAATGTGGGGACCAAAAAGGTAGCCGTGAATCGTACAATTTCCATATCCTCTTGAGGGATAGAAAGACTCGGTTTGTTAACTTTCAGCCTCGATCAGTTATATAGTTGAAGCATTGGAGGATTCCGGATATATACCGAAACTCCATCGGTCTACTTTGTGTTACAAATCATGTGCTTTACCGGGCTAAATAATATATTTAAACTAAACTTTTTAAAAATGATATTAGCGTTTAAAAAATTTATAATTATTTATTTATTTTTTTCGTCTGTAGTAAAATAGTTTGATATGTACTTTCGACGCCATTTGTATTCAGCCCAAAAATACAGTGATTTACTGCAGTTTGATAACTTTACGTATGTGAAATACCCTCTGATAGATTGCAGGTCATTTTGAGTGAGTGAGTGAGTGATTTGGGTTTTACGTCCTGCTTAACAGTATTTCAGTCATATGAAAACGTTGTCTCCTTGTGGCAGGACAAATTTCCACTGGTCTTTTATTTGGTGCTGCCTCACAGATACGACTTGCCGAAGACACCCAGCAAGCCCCCTCACCCAGTCACATTATACTGACACCAGCCCAACCAGTCGCTGCTCTAACTCATATTAGCAGCTCCCACTTTTAAAGTCTTTGGTCTGAATCGACCCAGGCTTGAACCTAGATCTCCCAGCCTTGAAGCGGACACTACCAACTGGAGCTATCGGGGGCTGGTCAGGTCATTTTGAATGTGGGGACCAAACATGTATCCGTAAAACGTACAATTTCTATATCGTCTTGAGGGTCCTCCGTGATAATGTAAGGGACCGTAACACTCGGTTTGTTAACTTTCAGTCTCTATCAGTTTTATAATTGAAGAATTAGAGAATTCCTGATATGTACCGAACTGCGTCTCTTCTTTGCGTTACACATGTGCTTTACCTGGCTAGATAACATATATAAACAATGTCTTTCTAGAGGATTTCAGCGTTTGATTAATTTACTACAATTTTTATTTTTTTTCTCCGTCTGTAGTGAAGTATTTTTATATATACTTTCAACGCCATTTGTATTCAGCCCGAAAATACGGTGAATGACTATATTAAAGGCGCAGACTGTCCGATGCCACTCTGACAACTTCGGGGATTTGCGTGCGTGAAATACCCTCTGATAGACCGCAGATGATATGGAAATGGTACGTTTTACGGCTACTTTTTTGGTCACCACATTTAAAATGACCTGCAGTCTATCAGAGGGTATTTGACGTACGTAAATCCCCTACGTTCCCGAGTGGTCCAAGGCATGTCAAAGCCAGAGAAGACAGCCGAAGTTTGTTTTGGCTATGACAGTCCATCAGCCCGACATAGGACCCCCCCCCCCCCCCATACACACGCACTAAACCTGGCAACACCGCCATATAAGTGAAATGATCTTAAGCTCGGCGTAAACACATCAATCAATCAATTATATAATTCAATACCTAGTGAGCTTCCAAACTTTCAACTTATTCCAGGAAACAGACAGACGAAAGGAGCAGGTCAATTAATGATGCTTTAATAACAGAATACATGATTATGGGTGATGGTTTTATAGCAGGATTTCAGTCAACATGCGCTTGTCTCGAAGTTAGTTACAGGAACAGATAGGGTATAATGCTTTTCCACACCATGTGCTCCTATTTGAACTTATTTAAACAAAACATCAACAAGCTATAAATAAGTAACTCAAAAGTTACCTCAAAAAATGAAACCATAAAACGAAGATAGTTCTTAACAAAACTGTTTGGATTTCTCTTGATGTAATGTATGGAATACTAATGAAAAAGTGGCTTTGAAAAATTCTCCAAGACAAAACCGCTGTACTAAAAAAATTTGCTTTTAACAAACACAGATTACACATCTGACGGTGGTCTTGAACTTATCCAAGATGCAATTTTGGGCAAAGCTGCTATTCTTTCTCTGTGTTTCTGTAAATTTGGGAATCTGGCTATCAGGGCCTTTCCATCATTGGGCAATGCTCCTTCCAAGAATTCAAACAGACTCAAGAAAGCCAAATCAGCATAGGTCAGCTAAAAAATATAAACATGGTTAGGTTATTGTGTAGGTCTTTATTAAAACTATGGAGTAAAAGAATGGACGAATTTAACATTTTATTTGAAACATAAAAATTATAATTTGAATATAAATTTCATTATTTTAGGTAATTTCATTTCAATTTTCCTCATTTTAAGAAATAAATTTGTATCCTCTTCCAAATGTTTACTTAGCTGCTCATATTTTTGTTTCACCTAATTTGGGAAGAGCATAACAACAGACAATAACTGATTTTATTTTTGATGCAGTTATTGAGAGGGTGCTGTTTAAGATGACCTTTAGGTCCAAAGGCGCCAGTGCGCCTGGGGTGATGGCTGTTTGGCGTGATGGCTGTTTCACACTTCCTCATTCATAGACTTAGCGTTATGTATTTCATTAAGGTACTACCAAACCGATTAAAATAGTTGTGGATAAATAGGAAATAGGTACAAGTATCAAGACGTATTCATATTGGCTATATATGTTACAGGCTATACTCACCCCATCTCCAACAAAATAACCAGATTTGCTTTTTGCTAATGCATTTTCGACTGGCTGCAAATACTTTGGGCCGGTTTCATCAACAAACTTTTTCAATAATTCAGCTTTCTATAAAAAAATAAAAAAATAAAAAAAAGCTTTGAATGATCTTGATCTTTGTGGTTTTAAACTTTAACAAGCGCAAATCACAATAGCTGCGACCACAGGACTAGCAATATATTTACAGGCTGTACTGGCTTCTGTTGCTAATAAGGCACCTGCCAGGAGTAAAAATTTCATAAGAACAATTTTTGAGAATGACAACATTTTGTATTCATCCTTGATTTGATACATAATGAGTAATGGGATTGCAAAACAGATTTGGTATAAAACCTTATTTCATGTTCAATATTTCATCGTTCCTTCTCACAGATTACGCCGGTTCGTCTCCCACCAAGAAAAAATAAAAATTAACAAATTTCTGGAGATTTTCACTTAACCCACCAATGTTTCCCCCGAACAGGGAGTCCGGTTTCTATCGGTTGCTTTTCGTGTTTTAAGTAAGATATTTCTCTGAGCATTCGCTGATAATAGGAACATGTTTGGAAAAAGTATCAGAATCGATATATGCTGGTAACGTCGATATTCGACTATTTGTTGACAAAAAACAGAATTTAATTCGGAATGATGCAATTTTAAATAGGAACTTTATGGTCACAGGATGCCGTATGCAATATTTGTAAGGCGTTTCTGAATCGATGCAGGAGTTATCCATTGGTACCAACGGACAGGAGCCGCTAGTCGCAGCTAAAAAGCAAGTAAGGGGGATTTTATATTTGAAATTTATGTTTAAACAGAGCTGAATGAGATATTCTTGAATGAAGGGAAACTGATACCAGATGGCAGAATAAGTTTCAATTTGTACGAAAAACAATTCATCAATTGATACCTTTGCAGCGTCATCATCGCCGAACTTGATGGTCGCAGCTGGCACAAACAAGTCTTCCACCACACCAGTGTACATATCAGCTTGGGCAGCCTCCCATTTATCCTTACCACCGAAACCTGGGGGGAAAAAGGACAATCCCGATGTAATGGAAATATTCGATTTTTTTAGGTGTATAGAGTGGTCATCGGCACAACCGACATTGCCGTTCCATGGAGAAAAATAACAAAAACATTACAAGACTCGCAGAGGATTGCATTTAGTTAAAGGCACACTTGCCGCGAAAATCAGGAATATTGTTTACATTAAAAAAGAAAGTCCGTTTTCTGTATTTTCCCCAGACAATATAAGTTAGGAACTTTCTATTTTTACCAAAATTTAAAAGTTTAGACGTCACTTTGTATTTTTAATTTGAATTTGAAAATTTGAATTGTTAGGTGCCCGGAACGTAAACAAACCAAACTGCCCCCTATTGGCGATTTTATGGTTCAGTCGAGTGAGTGAACTAACGGCACAGTGTAATTTTACGTAGGCCTATTTATCTGAGAAATACAGACTGACGATCGGTTAACAGCGACTGGAAAAGCCTGCTGATGATTGTTTGAGTGTAGCCCACAGATAAAAAGGCCTGAAATGAGGGTAATCCAAAACGAAAGTTGACCAACACTGATCGTTGTTGTTGTAATCAGGCTTCGATTCTTCGTTTGTTTTTCACCCCATTTCTACATTCTAAAGCTAACTAGACATGTTTTATGTGTCCTATGTTTAAGTTTAGTGGTATTAGTCGCACTAAGCTCATGTAAATTGGGTTTCTTAGCAAATTTAAACAGGCTACGGCGGCAAGTGGGCCCTTAAGGTTAAGGGCTTGCAAGTTAACTATGATGATGATAACCGCGGACATATGACGCTATTAAGAATAATTTTTGGCGACCTCACAGCAACCGCCCCGTGTTTTGTCCAAAGGTATTTTGCTGATCATGTCCAAGCTTAGTCAACGTTCAGGCTGGACATGTGGCACTGGCCCCAAAGGGGGCGTCGATGCGGCGCAGGATCGAATCCCTCTTAGACCAAATAATAACATGCACAAAAATCACACAATTCACTAAACCTGGCAGTGCGCCATATGAGTGAAATAATCTTGAGAGTGGCGTAAAACATAAATGAAATAATCGAATTGCACGGCATTAGCGTCATATCACTGTTGCATGCGCTCGGACACGCATCTATCGCATTTCATCAAAGACTAACTTAACACCATTTTATGGTGGCTGATTGTTGCCATTTTTTATTCGAGCTAAATTTTCGATTTTGTTTTTTGTTTTCATTTAATCCAAGCGAAAACACGCCTTGTTTTCGCTTCAGCTCAGGGTGTTTGGAGTTTTAAGCGAAAATAAGAAACACCATGTTTTACAAGGAAGAAACTTTGCGTTTTCTTACGTTCATTTGGGGTTTTGCTCGAATTTCAGGTGGAAATAAGAGAGTAAGAATGGGACAAATGAGTTATTAGATCGTTTATCATTGTTTTCTTATTCTCGCAATTACTTGTTTTCGACTTCGTGCTTGATTAGACTAATCTAAAACGCGAGAAAAAGAAATCAGCCACTATGTACGATTTTAGCCTCAAATGATCCAAAAACTGAATGTAGCGTCATTTTGCCCTACACTGAGACTACGTCAATTCTTAAGCCGAAAGAGTCTATGGATTGGTAGCACCGGTGACAGGGTATTTGTGGAATTCCAATGAGACTTTAATTCGCTTATCTGTAATAATCACTCTATATGACAAAATAGGAATTGCGAACTTACCAAACTCATTGGCTAGGTATCTTATAATGGCATAACTCTGACTTAGCTGTTGGCCGTCAACTTCAAGGACTGGTAACTGACCAAATCCAAACTCTGTAGACAAAAAAAAAACGAGTCAAAATAGTTGCACTTATTAAAGGCACATAAACTGCCAAATTATACTCAATAGTATACTCTCCCCAAAAAATCATTTTTAATACAGAAATAAGCATCACATTACACTGAAATTTGGCAGACTGGTTGTTCTGACTTTAAAGTTCATTCACATGTAAAAAATTATCACATTAAAGTTCATAGCGCTCAGACACAATCAATCGACGAATACGGTTTTGCGGAATTCTCCTCCATTCTTGCTCAAGAGCCTGCTGGAGTTCTTGCAGAGTTTGAGGCGCTGGATGACGACTGCGCACGCGTCTATCCAAACATCCCACAAATGTTCTATGGGTTCAAATCTGGTGATTTGGACGGCCAGGGGAGCACTGTTACCTTCTGGTTGGCTAGAAATTCAACAGTAGCCCGAGATGTGTGCGGCCGAGGGTTGTCGTGCTGAAAAATTTCCCTACGGAGGTCCATTACGGGCAGCATAAGTGGTGTCAAAACCTCATATGTGTATCGAACGGCGTTAAGGTTGCCGGGAATGTGCACCAGTTTAGTTTTTCGGGCACAGGATATGGCACCCCACACCATCACACTTCCTGTCGACCTCAAGGACGCAGGTCCTTGCGAACCTTTCATTCCGGCGTCTGTAAACTCGTGTACGACCATCTCTTCTCTACAGCTGGAATCTTGATCCATCGCTGAACCAGACTCGCCTCCAGTTTCGCCGATTCCAGTCCCTTAACCTGTTGCACCATCGGACCCTTGCAAGTCGATGGTGGCCTCTCAGTACTACGCCAAAGTAAGGACGTCTGGCGCGTAAGCCGTTTTGACGGAGGCGGTTTCTGACTGTCTGTGCCGATATTCGACGGAGACCTGGGATATTTTATGCTGTTTCTGTTGCTGTTTTTGGTCCGGTTTCGCAGGTGAAGTAACCGGATGTTGCGATCTTGGGCTGCTGATGTGATCCTAGGTCGGCCATAATATTGACGATCAGCTGTTGAACCGGATTGCTGGTGCCGTTGCAACAGTCTGGAAATCGTGCTCCGGTGAACATTATTAAAGGAGGAGAAAACAAATAAAACAGGAATATACACTAAACGGACGGCGAATTTCCCTTTCCAATGATACCATAGACATATTTTTACGATTTTTCCCCACCGCACAGTCCTAAAGTGAAGTTATATAAAACCGTTGGATTTCGACTGAGACCGACTTGCTTACTTGGCCGCCATCATCACAACAGTGCTTAGGGGTGTGTCTCCTTCGGCCAATCAGTAGACGCATACCCAGCAATTCAAAGCGCACGTGCGAGTGAAATTGGTCAACTTTCTTAGTCTGCCATTTAAGCCTAGGTTAATTGCTAGGCACATCTGTTTCCGGTCAATTTCTCGCTTTACAAATGGCGGTCCCCATCGTTTTTGTGACCCAATTTAAACATGTGCAATTTTCTACATCACCATAAAACGCAGGTAAGATTTACAGCTTAAAAATTGATACTCTAAGGGTGATTGTTCGTTACAATTTCATGTTGTTTTTTTGTTTTCTCCTCCTTTAAGTCTAGCGACTGCATTCTGTGATTTGCCGGCCAGGAGACGACATTCCGGGTAGCAGCGTCTAGTCTTGGCATATTAAAGCAACTTCATGAAACAATTTAACGACAATTCAATTGAACGGTTGTGTGTCTTTTATACCCATTAAACCCGCATAAAGATGTGATTCGCACGTGCAACTGCCCTACGTTTTTCCTTAGCCTTCCTCGTGTAGCGTAACACAAAGGCTGACCCGGAAGTCACGGGTGATCAACAGCCACTATCAGGGGCTTAAATTCAATTATCGGACATTTACATGATAACATGATCCTGTTGTCATGTGTCAATCACGCACATTTTTGGAAAAATTCATGTTTGGAAAAAAGATTGAATGTCGCGTTTCTTTTTTGGGAGAGCATATATCTTATGCTCAACAGATATTTTCTATTCCAACCTCAGTCATTTATTTTCAGAAGGCAGCTGGTATTTTCTTCGCATTCCATTTAACAGAAAAAAGTCAAACCTCGGCAGCTACCGCCACTTTAAAGTGGCAAAATCCAAATTTTAATTCTGACATCTGACATCCCTATAATTTGAGGCATCAGAATGAGGAACATTTTGGTGCAAGCCGGGAGTCCTCTGACAGCATCAGAAGGAGGGAAAGTTTGGTTCATGTCAGGAGCCATCTGATAGCGTCAGAAAGAGTTTAATTGGTGTATGCCGGGAGTCCTCTGATGGCATCAGAAGGAGGGGCAGTTTGGTGCAAATCTGGAGTCCTCAGACAGTATCAGGATGAAAAGTTTTGTGCAAGTCGGAAGTCATCTGGCATCATGACAGGTAGGATCAGTTTCCGACTGAAATGGACTGAGGTATCAGAATACACCACTGAGCGCGGCATATAACTGTTGTGCGTATCATTTCGATAAATTTAGTCTGGACATATATTTGGTCTTCATGGATGGGTTTATGGCAATCGAATCGTTATCGAACAGTTTTTCCGCATCTCCAGCCTCTTCCTTTGAGAGACCACCAGTACAAGTTCACATGCTAGGTTTATTCAATATTATAAGGTCTTCTGGGACTTGTGGTCAAGAGATTCTTCAGCTGAGGCACTTCAATTATAGACCAAACAGTGAAACAGCCCAATAGGAGGCATTTTTAATGAGAATGTGCATCCAGTCTCATACTGAGTGCAACAAAGAAGGTGGCAGGATACCCTTAATTCTTACAACGAATTTACCTATTTAACATGTCTGTGTGGTCGTTTTGCAAGGAGGATATCCCCTTTGACAACGCGGTCTGGCCTAAAAATTAGCTATATTATCCACAAGATATACGAATTACGTGAGTACGAAAGCAGACACCATCTGCAGTACAGAGAGGGTAGACGCTGAACATACCATATAAGTGCAAAAGGGAAGTGGTCTAACACATGTTTTGTTACGACACAGTAAATGTGATGTCATTTTGTAATCAGGCTCTTTAGCGTAAGGTCACCGATCATCCGGACTATTTGCGGCTTAAACATGTAAAGTAAAGTAAGGTGGGGTTTTGGATGTATAGCCAGTGCACTGCTAATCGGTAACTTAAAAATACAACAATGTCTGCTGTTCAACCCAGATTCGTCAATTATTAGTAACAAAAACTATTCACGTAGATCCCTTGATTGATTGGTGGATGGATTACCCGCCACTCAAGATTATTTCACTTGTATGGTGGCGTTTCCAGGTTAAGTGGGAACCCCTGACGACTAATAATAGAACGTATAGCCAACTGCGCGGTTATGGTAAAGAATAAGAGTTTTAGTTGGGCTGGTAAATTTAGCTGTCTAAACGTCTTAATGAAGTAGGCTACTTGATGGCGACAGTCTAACTTGTAAACCAGCCTCACTTATAGCATCTATTTAGGTCGATGTAAATCGATACACTTGCACATACGCTGACAACGGCCTTCATTTTGTGACCTGATTAAAAAATGCAAGTCATGGTTGTTCTATCTTAACTAATTAAACTGAGAATTTGGTTGAGAATTAGAAAAGTTTCTATAAAAATAATTTAATTACCTACACTTCAATATGTTTCCAACATTAATGAGATCTGAAGTTTTATGGATCTCTGGATAACAGGTATACTGCTGCATATAGGTAAATGTAACAGTTGAAAACTAAGGTGTTAAATACTGTAACAAAGGTCACAGAGGATTTATGCTATTGATTAATAGATTGCTTCATTGATCATTTCAGATAGGACAGCGGTGCCCGGTTTAGTGGGGGAGTACTTCACTAAAGTAAAGGTCTTACTCCGTTATTTGATAATTTCTGACATCTATGGTCGTCGACCTGGTACCGACCAAATTGGCAATACATATCCAAACATAAATAACGAGGTACCTGTAGACATTTAATATTAATGAATTAAGTGGGGGAGTAAACCTCCGACCTTCGACGAGTACCTGGCAACTGTTTAAATGTCAACAGAGAGAAATAAAAAAATCCGAAACTTTCAATTTTGAGTTGTTGAACTGAGTGAGCTTCGAATCACTCGATCCATTGAGGCTATGATCCTGTCGACTGAGCCACCGGCTCGGCCAAGTATTTCACAATAACTCAAGACAAACTTTGGTAATAAACTAAAGATCAATGAAGATCATTTTCACAATTTAAAATAGTCAGTCATGTTGTTGATATCCTACAGCCGGGAAAACTGATTTGAGATTGATATATTTATGAACACCTAAACATATATAGACAGCCAAGCTTGGTGAACATATTGAGTATAGCACTACTATCCTATATTGATTTAGAAAAACACGTCTTTTATAACTTCGTAACAAATTTTGCATAACGGTAGCCTATATAACAAGGCTTTGGCAAAACTAATATTTTTATGTGGAATGTCCTTCCAAAACATCGTCACTTTTAAGACCTTGAAAACTTTTAAAAAATCCTAGATCTCTTGAAGAAACAGATGGATAAAATTAGTTTGGATGGGGGGTTTATACAGTTGCACAACGGTTTCAAATTCGTTTCTATCTATATCGTTACGTGATCTATTAACCGTGTAAGATACATTGGAATGCTGCAGTTAATCTTTTATATAAGAATACTTACACGTAATGATAAATCCTGTCTACGGATGCGATAACAATATTATATTTTAACTACTTGACGTAAAGGTTATATAATATCAGATAATATTTATATGTCACGCGGCATGCCGACTCACCGTGTTCTATGGAAATACACTATCATATATAAATCCAGTTAAAAATCTTTAGATTTCCAGACAAAACTGACATGATTTCATCAGAAAGAAAACGTATTCATGGCATTAAATCCTTCCTAATATAAATTTCTCGACATCTTTTTCTCAAATAAAATCTACAGCTGCAGTTAGAGTGGGCATATAAATGTGCATGACGTTACTGGCCATGACAACAAACCATCTTGGTTGTAAACAACGGCCGCTAGTGTATGATATAATATAGGCTCTGGATAAATATTGTGTCTGCAATCTATTTCACTTTTTTGAAAACCTACAACCTACTTGAGCGCTATTCGGTTCGACATCCGGTAGGCTTTCGATTAGCTTGAGCACCAAGAGCTGTATTCACCGAGTCACAGGGGTTAATCGATCAGATCAGAAATCTCCAATATTTTGGCCAGATCGGAGCTCTAATCCGGGACCTACATCTGTTAGCGTTGAGTATCTAAGTGATGGCTTTCTTAAAACTGGTGTACCCTGTTTTAATACAATTAGAATCTTGTTTCCATGGTTACTTTAGACAAGAAGATTTCCCCTGTGTGTTTTAGTGTTCATAAATAGAAATGGTTTCTCCATGGCCAACATTTAAGCCTGTTGTTTGAGTGACAGAAGCTGTCAAAATTAATTTTTTCATGAATCCAGATTGTCAAGAGAAAGAAGGAATTTGTTGCTCATTGAAAAACTAAACCAGGCACACAGAATGAATCAACAAGAGTTTTAGTTAACTCAATATACACCCTCCGCTAGGACTGAAAACTCGGGAATATTACATAAACAGACCTATAATCCAACATGGCTGATGTATCATGCAACCTGCGAGATCGGATCAAAATTCTTCAAGTTATGCATTGTAAAGGCCCGTTCTCACTGTACGATTTGTCATACCGAATTGTAGGGTTCGATTAAAATGGATCCTTTTAATTGGTCAATAAGATTTTTCAACCAATCAAATGCATCCATTTGAATCGCATGCTACAACTTCATACGACAAATCGCAAGGTGAGAACGGACCATAAGGGAACCCGGGACGGATGGAAGACGGCACTTGATACAGTACCATATAAAAAGTCTCACTTTTTAAGAAGAAAAAATATATTCAATGAGTCTATGCTTTGTATTAACTCGAACAAATTTATCGTTGTTTGTTTTGAAAATGAAAAAAGGAGGGCCATTTTGCCATGCGATGCAACATTTCTTTCTAAAGTAGTTTCTGCTGCCGGGCCCTTTCTTACCCCATCATACAGAGAGTGCACCGAGAATACTTTCTAACATACTGGACAATTTCCTTAGTATTTCCTACTGACCCTAAAGTGTTGTGATTTTAATTTGCTAAAGTTAACGTTGTATTTTCAGAGCCTTAGCGGTGAAGCCGATGATGATTTGATCTATATATTTACGATCACTAAAACACACGGGCACAGGGAAATTTTCTTGTCTATATTTGATCTATATGTGGACATCGGCATGCCCCCTGGTTTTTGAATGGCAAACTTAGCTGGGATAGGCATTGTAGATATAAGTTCCCATCCAAAACTTTCTATGGGTCATCATAAAAATCCTCTTCGCTGGGTTGTTTTTTTTAAAAGAAAAACCAAGGAGTGGTCGATCGAAGTTAACCATAGATGTCTAGTATAAAAGTACTTCAGTTCGATGCCAGTTAAAAAGAGGCATTTGTACCCATAAAGAGTTATGTTATAATCGGACAGGTGACGCCATTCGCACGTCTACAAAATGCACGCCTGAAATATAAGGGCTGACAGAAGTGTGCTTTACTATTATATGGCGATCTGCATTATCTCATTTTTGATATGCTCAGCATTTGAGTATTTCACTACTTAGCGTATGAAACTAAATTGGTAACATACAATGTTGTGTGAAATGGGTCATGAACAGTAGAATTAAAAAAAAAAAAAAACACTTCAAGGAACTTAAGGGATATGGTCAATTTGGATTTAGCGCTTTACCCTATCCTAAATGGAGAATATAAATCAGCTCAAACCTTTCCATGTAGCGGATTGAAAGCCAGCTTGGGGCTAAGAGACGTGCCTGTCGAAATCAACATGGATCATCTTCTGACATTATCGTTAAAGGATTTGTGAACAACCTTTGGAAATATTTTCTAATTTGCGTTAAGTGTGTTGTAGAACATGTACTTTAAAAAAAATTAAATTTCGGTCGCAGCACATACAAAATCCAAGCTACGTTTGCCGATCTACAATGCTTACGAAAGTTAATTATCTCAGAGACTTATGATCCAAATCAGCCAATGAGACGTGTCCATTCCACGCATATAGTTCATTGGTCTCAGGGTGGTATTTCATAAACAGTTTTAGAAGGCTAAACTGACCTAACAGACTAGAATAGCACTGCTTTAACATTACTGCTTAGTCGACTATCTGACCGTAGTCGGCTATATGTGGTTTATGAAATACCCCCCTGTACGTCTTCGTGGCAGCTTGTACACATCGAAGGTCGTGTATGACGTAATTTTTCCGAGTAGTTACGAAAAATAGGAAAATATGCATATTTCCTCCCCGTTCTTTTTTTGATTACCAGGTTGTTTCGTTTCAACTGATGTTTTTCAAATATACATTTAGTCCATAAACAAACACAAACCAGCTTTAAATTCTGTTCATAAATCCTTTAATACTGATTATGCTGAATTTAAAAAACTCTCAAAAATCCGCAAAAAAAATCCTAGGAATAAACTGCGCACTTCTATTGAAAGCTAAATTAGGTTGCTCTATTATTGAATGTACGTGTTTGGTTGGATTTTCTTTCCTGACTTAGGACTATGGCTATACAATGAAATGCATACATTTTCACCTGAACCTTTCCTTTCTTAAAGGCACACTTGCCGCGAAAATCAGGAATAGTGTTTACATTAAAAAACAAAGACCGTTTTCTGTATTTTTCCCAGACAATATAAGTTAGGAACTTTCTATTTTTACCAAAATTTAAAAGTTTGGACGTCACTTTGTATTTTTAAATTGAATTTGAAAATTTGAATTGTTAGGGGTCCGTAACGTAAACAAACCAATCTGCCCCCTATTGGCGATTTTATGTTTCAGTCGAGTGAGTGAACTAACGGCACAGTGTAATTTTACGTAGGCCTATTTATCCGAGAAATACAGACTGACGATCGGTTAACAGCGACTGGAAAAGCCTGCCGGTAATTGTTTGAGTGTAAACCAAAGATAAAAAGGCCTGAAATGAGGGTAATCTGGCCGAGAAATCTTGGCTCTGCCGAATTTTTTTTTTCCGTGTTCGGCATAGCCAAGATCACTTTCATAGTAAAAAAAGGATATATGTTAAGGAGGCCCGCCTAAAAAATCGGCGGCGCAAATTTCACAACAAATAAGCAAAGAATAAAATATTTACCACTGCATTCCGATAGTATAGACCACGAAGAAGGAGTTTGTCAAACTTACGCCGCTGTAAAGTGGTAAACTTTCCCTTATGCAGTCAATATTTGTTTCGAAGTCCACTGGCTTTCAACCTGACGTAACCGCCATTGTAAAACATTTAAACGACCAGTTAAACTGTGCGGGGCGTCGTAGAAATACTTCAATCATATATCTTTAGTCACTTTACAGCGGCATAAGTTTGACAAACTCCTTCTTCGTGGTCTATGCTATCGGAATGCAGTGGTAAATATTTTATTCTTTGCTTATTTGTTGTGAAATTTGCGCCGCCGATTTTTTAGGCGGTCCTCCTTAACATATATCCTTTTTTTTACTATGGAAGTGATCTTGGCTATGACGAACACGGAAAAAAAAAATTCGGCAGAGCCAAGATTTCTCGGCTAGAGGGTAATCCAACACGAAAGTTGACCGACACTGATCGTTGTTGTTGTAATCAGGCTAGACATGTTTTATGTGCCCTATGTTTAAGTTTAGTGGTATAAGTCGTAGTAAGCTCATGTAAATTGGTTTTCTTAGCAAATTTAAACAGGCTGCGGCGGCAAGTGGGCCTTTAAATATCTTAAATCTTAAATTTCTTTTTTGTAGCTGTCGTTGTCACGCTAACAACACGGAGAGCTCAACGGACAGGCAATAAACTAAACAAATGGAATGTTTCCCAGTACTTGACATTCTCATAAAGGTGTTAATAGGGCCACAAGAACACTAGGCCCTATACGTGCTTTGAGATACAATATAGCCTAGGCCTACTTTGGCCTCTACATATCGAACTAGCTTGGGTGTCCAGAATTCGACACACTACTGTCACTACACATCACATGGGCTTTAACAACGATATTAGTGAGTAAGATAGGATTTTGGCACTTAAAGGGATTACTAACTTACTCTGTTTTTGTGCTGGCCATTCATTAAATGGGATTCGAACATCTTCAAACTGAACACCGGCTGCTGCAAACAATAGCCGTGGTATTTCACCTCGAGCTCTCAATGGGAAGTAGGTTAGTCTGTAGTTCGGCATAGCTGCGAGAGTGGATGTGTGTGCGTCTGTCTCCGAAAGCTTTCAGCGATCACTGCGTCCCGGTCAACTTTTGTTATTCAACAATGACTTCGTCACGTGGTTGAATTTAAAAAAGGGGGCGTCTTGAAGTTATCTTAAATGTAAGACTCAAATCAGTTTGAGATCACTGAAATTTAAAACGTCCTATATTCTTCATCCTTACCTCACAAGAGCTAGGTTTCCACCCTTCCTACTGTCCTGATTAAATTTGATCTGCCTTTAGTTCATGAGAAAAAAATAAACTGTGTTGAAATAAAACTATTACAATTATATGGTATTAGGCAAATTTTAATGTGACATGAGTTTCCAAAACGTTGATATTTTTCCATTAAAAGATTAGTGAAGTACCGTAGGCCTCAATCTGATCTTTCCAATGAACATCTCGACTTTAATCAGATTGCGTAGGCCTTTATCTACGTACGGTGGCTTGAATAGAACATTAGAGTCCTTTTAAATTTATTTTAGATTTAATTTTTTTTTTATGTTTTGATTTTTTTTTTAGTTTTACACTTATTCCTGCTTCTATTTTTGGGTTTTGGCTTCGAATGAATGAACATTCTTGCACAAACCACAGATTGCATGTATTTTCCTGATTTCAACGTCAATCATTTAGTTTATCGATGCATGTCTCTCAAAGTATCTTATATATATATATAGCCTACTGTCGTGACAATGGCACTGATTGACGATGGAATGAGGAAAAGTCTGTTTGCTGTGCAAGCAAAAATGGTGACCGAAAAGTAAACAAAATTTTAATAATGAGACAAACGTAGAATATAGGCCTACACTTATTCAAAGCTTAAAGGCACACTTGCCGCGAAAATCAGGAATATTGTTTACATTAAAAATGAAAGACCGTTTTCTGTATTTTTCCCAGACAATATAAGTTAGGAACCTTCTATTTTTACCAAAATTTAAAAGTTTGGACGTCACTTTGTATTTTTAATTTGAATTTGAAAATTTGAATTGTTAGGTACCCGGAACGTAAACAAACCAAGCTGCCCCCTATTGGCGATTTTATGTTTCAGTCGAATGAGTGAACTAACGGCACAGTGTAATTTTACGTAGGCCTATTTATCTGAGAAATACAGACTGACGATCGGTTAACAGCGACTGGAAAAGCCTGCTGATAATTGTTTGAGTGTAAACCACAGATAAAACGGCCTAAAATGAGGGTAATCCAACACGAAAGTTGACCGACACTGATCGTTGTTGTTGTAATCAGGCTTTGATTCTTCGTTTGTTTTTCACCCCATTTCTACATTCTAAAGCTAACTAGACATGTTTTAAGTGTGCTATGTTTAAGTTTAGTGGTATTAGTCGTAGTAAGCTCATGTAAATTGGTTTTCTTAGCAAATTTAAACAGGCTACGGCGGCAAGTGGGCCTTTAAGTTAGTTCAAACACTATTTTAACGTTCAGTTTCGAGACCAGTACCACTAAAAAGCTTCTGAAATATCAACATTTTAGCGGCTCATGTCACTTAAAGCGCCTGTAAGTATTGCACAAAAGTGTAGGCTAAATAGCTATGTAGGCTACGTTACGCGATTTTCTGATTAGGTTTAAAAGTATACCCTGTAGAATACAAATTGCCCTTTATTCGCAGTCGACTTTAAAACTATGCTATCTTTAGTAACTTGCATAGACATGACCTGTACTCCGAGTTGAGATAAGATAAGGCACGTTTTATACCGAGTCCAATTTGCACCTCACATTTCGTTACATAAGTTTACAGGCATATGTATGTTCAATCAGCTTCGTCTATGTGCATCTGAAAGGCAGCCCAGGACAGAATTTTGTACAAACATTTTAATTACCATATAACACTAGGCCTACATGAGACATAGCTTCTTAGCTCAGTTTTCTTGTTGTTATTTTCTTTCTTGCGACACTATGGATCGATCCCGTTGTTTTCTTGCAGGTATCACAGCATATAGGCAGAGAATCAATCCATTGTTTCTATTCTAACACATTCACTTTAAAGTAAAGAAAAACTGAATTTGAGTTATTCAATTTGATTTTCCATTTAAAGCCAAAAACGTGGCACCCCTACGTTATAGCTAAATAGTTTCTCCCTGATTGTCACATGGACGAATCTATGTCACAAAAAAAACGATAGTGGTGCTATCTCCAAACGGCTGTTTTATGTGTTTTCATTATTTTCTCCACGAGCAGACCTCATCACTTTTTTATGCTCCCCGAAAACTTTCTGGGAAGCTCATCCAGTTCTTGTCCGCGCCATATTAATGTTAATATTTGCCTGATGTATATATACTCACTACCAATTTTTTCAGTGTTCTTTTAAGTTGATATTTTTAGTTATTTCCCTTTCTTACTGCAATTTGTTCCGTGTCACTCTTTTTGCTCCGTGGGAATGGTATATTTAGAATTATTGCCCTTTATTAATGCAAATCGTCCAATTCTGCCCATATCTCTCGTCCGTACTATATCTTGGTTAATATTTTTAGGATATGGTTGAACAATGAACTGTATGCGTGGAATGAAGGTCGCGTGGTATTTGATTTCCATCGAACGCCGCCATTACAAGGGGATGGTGCAATTTCGATTAAGATCGGTCATGCACGCGCTTATTAACTATCAATGGCGGCACTTTTTACAAAGTCAGATTTATTGTATTGACCTTTGTTTCAGGAAAATATCATATTGTGCCCATTTCTTTTGTTCAGGCCATATCTCTGATAAAATGTTGAGCATTGGCTTGAAGTTGGACAAGAAGTTGTTCAGTGTCACTGCTTTTCCTCCGTGATGTTGTTATTGCCCTTAGTTTCTGCAAATCAAAAAAAGGAAAAGTTTCTGCAGATCGTCAAACTACGTCTATCTGTTTTGTCCAGGCAATATCTTGGTCAATGTTTTGAGGATTGGTTTGAAACCTGGCCAGTATATACTCAATGCCAAGTTGTTGCGCAGTGTAACCCTTTTTCCTCCCTGGTGTTGATATTTGTTTAAAACGTTGTTGCCCTTAGTTACTGTAAATCATCCGATTCTGGTCATATCTTTTGTCCGCGGCGTATAGGCCTACCTCGGTTAATATTTTGAGTTTTGGTTTAAACTTATCTGGTATATACTGACAACCAGGTAGCTGTGCAGTGTCAATTTTCTTCTGCGATATTATCTTTAGAGTTATTGCTCTTATAAGGATAATAGGAGGGGTTTGAAAGTTAGCTAGTATGTACTCACTATCAATTGCTTGTGTCGTGTAGCTATTTTTCCTCTATGCTGATAATATTTTATAGCTATGGTCCTTTGTTTCTGCAGATCGTCAACTTTTGTCTATTCTTATCTGGTTGATATCTGAATTAATATTTGGTGAATTACTATGAATTAAGCCATGAAAATATTATTGGAACTGCTCGGTATGGACAATTCCTAACTCATACTTCTTTAGAACTCATAAAAGATTATTTTTGTCCTCTTCCATTACATGTAGTTTTTTCAAAAGGCGTTTTTTCTGGTCTTGAAAAACAACTAACTGCCATTTCTTCCAGACTCAGCCGCTATTTTGATCAACCTTCGAACTGGGTCAAACGGTACATGATAAAACTTAACAAGCAGCTAAAACGGACTTTTAGTTAAGTTCGCAGAGAATGTTGCAATCCACAATATTGTTTGCAATGAACAAAATTGAACAATAATTGAACAAAATCAACTTCGAAAACGGTCAAATTCCTACACTCGTGTAGGAGAAGCAAGCATGTCGGGGGCTGAAGCGGGAGAAATGTCTTAATGTGTGTGATTCAATCTTTCGGAGTAATCTAATAGAATACTGGTGAGAGCATTAAAAAGAACAGAACAAGCCTGATTAAAAAAATCTAAAGAACTACAGTTTCTATAGAACCTAAAAGCCTGAGACTAAATGACTCCCTTAAAAGTGCGGATAGGATGGTTGAGTGTAGCAGCTGGTGCGTGTTAGTAGGTTTGAAGAATACTTTGTAATCTAGATACCCAGAATTTAATGTTGGGGTCATGAGAATTAAGAGTGTCAATGAAAATTTGAAGGTCTTCCAACGCATGCTGCCATATGATGAAAATGCCATCCAGATACCGAAGGTAAATGAAATGTTGTTTGTGACATCTGCGAAGAATGTCACTCTGCCACACACCATTAAAAATAGAGGCCAAGTTAGAACTAAAACGTTTTCCCTTAGCACATCCGTTAACTTGCTAAAATAATAAAAATCTTGACTCTTTGAGCTAAGTTCCAATAATTCTAAAATTAGAAAGTGGTCAGGATATCTTTGGAATGCCGACTTTATGGATTTTAGACCCAAGTCTATGGCAATGTTTGTATACATAGACTCAACATCTAGAGTAACCAAAATCGCATACTGTGGGAAGGATTTCTCGGATAATTTGGCCAATAAATCATCAGTATTTTTGATTAAGCTAGGATGCCGATTCGTCATTTGTTGTAGATAGTAATCAATTAGCTCTAATATTCACTACTTTCACTACTTTCACTTCCACAATCCGAGGTAAGACGCCCTAGAGGCATTGAAGGCTTTAGTCATTTTTTTTAGTGTTAAGATCAGATTCCAAATAGCGATTCTGTTTTTCATTAAGATAGCCTTCTATTGAAATTTCCAACATTCTCAGGTCAAATATCTTTATCAAGTTCTTGGAAGGGCTGCTTAGTTGCAGTTCTACCTCTTCAATATAATCCTGTCTATCTATGTTCATATCTGTGTAGCTATATTTTGATTGCCCCTTAGCTTGATTAAGGCATAACATTCTGAATGAATAAGGTTATTTTGGTGTCGAGGAATGGCTAAATGGCCATCAGACTTTCTTGATGCAGGGTCACGACTTGTGTGTATTTCTGGGTCATATATGTGAGAAGGGGGCATGTAGTAGCTTTTAATCGCGTTTATATGTTTATATGTTAACAGTTTGCATACCCCACAAGAATCTGGGTAGATATCAGCCAGACCTATAATTCGGGAGAAGTCCATAACATGGACTAATTTACTAATATAAAAGCCCCCACCAGATACAGATTTATGACAAGGTACTATTGAGAAGAGATATATCATGAGCAGTGAGCTTATCGTTACTATGATTAACAATATTACTTCCTAAGCCGAACCTATAGGGTGATACATGCTCTGTCCCAAATTTAGTTGAAATCAAGTGTCTGAAGCGAGTGGGTATACAAGAATTTGGTTATATCCAGTGAATTCTGTCCATAGAGACTTTAAATTTTGATTGGGATATTTTTGGTATGACCATAACTATCTTCATCTTGGAAGCAGAAGAGTTATAGGTTCGGGTTCGAAACTTCACTGGCCGGTAATTGAGTAAGTAGATAATTAGATCTCTACAAAGTAGATGAGCGAGTTGGAAACGAAATGTCTGGCTCAGTAGTTGTCTTGTTATTGATATCACATTTATTGAGCTAGAGCAGCAATTTTCATTTGTTGCGAGTCACTGGCGAATAACAAATTAAGATTAAGTACTTTTCCAGTTTAATAAATGTGATATCACAGCGTCATTAGGTGGAGATCATATTTATAACATTAGTGTCAAGATATATTTCTGGGCCAAAAAAAGATAGGAATGAAAATAAACTCAAAATCAAGTGACATTGGACAGAACCAGCCTCTAGACTAACATATGTTATTGTCATGAACAGGAGGTTCACGATTGAGTGTGATCCAAAAAAGAAAGTTGAAAATAGTAATAAAAGAACACCTAACCCCATCGAAACAGTCACTTTAGTTTGTGCAAACCACTCATTAGTTGATTCGCCATGGTCAAGTGGGGGTGGCGTGGGGGAATATTTGTGAAAAATATAGTGGTCAATATCAAACAGGGGAAATCTGAATCCGACCTAAAGGACATGGGTTACGGCGATTCTCGGCCACAATTAATTGACATTGATCTGCGATTGATCGTCAGTTCCTCATTATTCATTGTAAGAACACATGTGTTACGTGTATCAATACGCCAGCTTGTGCCCTATTTAATGGATTATCTTGAGTAAATTATGTGAAAACCAGGTGTTACGTGTCTCGTTCTAAATGCATGGCTTAGGAGAGATGCGATTATCGAATTAAATCAGCAAACCCTCTGTGTCTGTTTGATGCAGATTACTATAATTAACAGACGATCCCTGCTATCGGCCAAAATGTAATACACTATGGGAGGACAGACTCTGTAGACTCATAACTACAGATTACGACATTCGTTGGCATGAGCTGCCAAAATGCACACTTTTTCATAATTTATGATCGTCACGGCAGTAAGAGGGTTTGAAGACCATCGCAAAACTAAATGATTGGCGTTGGCATGAGGAAAATCCATACAGTATGTGGCCTATATGAACTGAAATAGTGTTTGAAAAGTAAACAAAATTTAAATAACCGGGACGAACATTCATTCATTCTAACCCATAGTTAGTTCAAACACTACTTAATCGTACATTTGCGAGACTAGAAGCACTAAAAAGCTTCTTGAGAAAAATAGAAAATAATTTCAACATTCTGTTTTAACGTCAAAATATCAACATTTGGGCAGTGTTGAGTTATCTTTAATTGGCAAGAACAAACAAGCAAGCGAAATAATGTCCAATCATATATAACATATGACACTCGTAACTGAGCGCAGAGATTAGATATCATAGCAGTCAAGTAAGTCGGTAAATTATTAATCTATCATTTAATTTCATTAATACCAGAACACTTTCAAGATGACAAGCATATGTTAAAATACTATGTCCTATCAAAATGAAGGATTGATTATAGTTTAGGCTTATTATGTCCCTGGGTTAGGCCTTCTCTCTAAATAAGCTTTGATATTAGGATGTGATCGAACCAATTCCATGTTTCGTCTCAATAACGGACAATCTTCCAGCAGTTTAACAGACTGACTTGGCAGAATCATCTCCATAACACTGACGTTGGAGAACACAGCTATATCAGCATATCCAATCTGTAACGAGATAATAGAACCAAAGCAAGAAGTCTCAGAGTTGTCGAAGGAAAATGTTGTATGGAATTGCAGTGGTGATAAAATAGCCATGGCATTGTATGTGGATAGATGGATATTTTGCAAGAGGAGCAAAGTAGAATTCGGAATGTTCACATCCCAAGGTATAATGTGGCAGGTATATCTTGTTCAATATTAGCGAACGTACGTACTGGTGTATGCTACGTAAGCAGAAGGTGGGTAACATTCAACAACATCCATATCGTGCTTTGTTCATAGATGGCTGCCTAGTCCGGGTTTCCGATCCAAAAATATAGACTACTGCCAGACGGTTTTGGATATGACAAGGGCTAGTTATATAGCTAAAGCTTATCCAAACAAACCCCCAATAGACAGTTTTTGTAAGACATCCCAATTAGTATTGATTTAAGACTAATTAGTTCCTCGACTGAATAGATTTACGAACTTGGCCGACCAATATATTAGCCATCTTTACCTTGAGCCGTCTTTGGTATAGCCCTAAATGTCGCCCTGGCCCTAAATGTCAAATTAAGCAAAACAAACCGAAATGTTGTCTGCAGACAACCGTTTTGTCAGCCGGCAATACGTATCGCCACTCGAATTCAGGTGATTTTATTTCTTGAACAAAGATGAAATATAAATTTACACAAATAAAAGTCGAATTACCCAAAAGAAAGTCGAATCATCCAAACGAAAGTCTAAATTCCCAATGAAATGAATGTCGAATTACCCAAATGATGACCGCTTTAAGCAAATGAAATTTGAATTATCCGAATGAACCCAAATGATAATCGAATAACCCAAAACGATAAGTTAAACAACGAAACGAAACGAAATGAAAAGTGGAAATACCCAAACGAACTTAAATGATGGCAGCTTTGTCCAGATTTCATCTACAAGTTGCATTCGGGTTTAGATGACCCGGCCTTTATCTAATAATTCTTTATCGATAAGTAGGTAAACACTTTATGACATGACACATTTCCACGAATTCAGTACGTCGATCCCGGTCAAACTTTGGACTGGGTCAAGCCTTCAACGTGACTGAACGTTTTTCCGAAAACTAAATAGCAGGCTCAGACAAACACTACCTTTTTTGTTTAGAATAATATAAGCCAAGGCTACATGAGTTTTAGTAGAAAACATTTTTGAATTTTCTTAGCAGTTAAAGCCACCGTAACCTCGGTCCACAGTTATTGTATGGAGAGAGATGATCATTTAGCGAAATATATTTTAAAAAATAGTCCGGAAACATTTTTTTCATACTACCCTGATACGTAAAATTATCAAATAGGTGTGTAGCCCAGCCTGATAACTTCGAGAATTTACGTGCGTGAAAAAGCCGACCGGTAGCGTGCGAAGATAGCCGAAGGGAGTTCCGACTGGTCTGTAGCCTATCAGTGGGTTGGCGTTGATAGCTGTACAAATTCGACTCTAGTTTGGGTAATTCGACTATCTGTTAGAAAAACAAACTTTTAATTGGGTTGAATTGTGTAATTCGACTTCAGTTTGGTTAATTTGACTTTCATTTGAATCAAACTGACATCCTTTAGGTAATAAGAGTTTCATTTGAGTAATACAAATTTCATCTATGTTTACTTTACAAAGTAAAATCAGAATTGTTCGAACGCCATTCAGGGCTGGTTAAAAAATGGCTAAAAACTGCAGTACCGGTACTAAGGACAGGGGGCATATTTATAGGCGAATTTAAAAGTGCAGTTTGTCTCTAAATGTCACCTGGACGATATTAAGTACAGGGGCGGCATTTATAGGGCTGTCACAATTTTAATTTGGTTTTAATTGCGACCTTACCTTGTCTCCCATGAAATAAGGCGATTTCTTGGTAGCTAAACTTTCATTCAGTTTAGCCAAGTAGAATGGGCCAGTTTCTTCAACCCACTTCTTCGTCAATATAGCCTATAAAAGAGGGGAATGATGAACACAATCATTTGATCACACTTGTATGAAGTACAGTATGTGACCTATCCATGGTCCTATCTTGGTAATTCTCTAACCATTATAATGCATGAGTTTAATTAGTTGGTGTCTTTTAGAAAGTGAGTAGAACAGTATTCTCGTTCTTTTTTGGGATTACACTTTTTTGAAAATATTGCAGAAATCCCTCTACCGAAACGGAATCGAACCCGGGTCCCAGAGTATGGCACCTATCGCCAGAACTAAATGCCGCCTGCCTTATCCATTCAGCCAACCGGCCTCCTCTAAAAAAGGAGGTAGTTGACTACAGCGGACATTTAGTACCCCTCTTTTTAATTGACACAGCTCCCATTGCTGATTGCATGAATTTAATTTAATGGTGTCTTTTAGAAAGTGAGTATCTTGAAAGTATGGCAGAAATTCCTCTACCGATTTTTGGGTGACGCCCGAAACGGGAATCGAACCCGGGTCAATTTATTATAATGCAATTGATTTGCAAAATGTATTGGGATGGGGGTTCGTTTTGCCACCCAACAGGTAACACTTCAGTGAAATTAATAAAGTCAAAATAAGTCATCAAGCAAAGAGACATTTGAGATTTGCAATGAAAGAAAAAATGATTTATTTTGCATTGCAATGTCGGTATTGTATAATATCGCTGGTATTTAGTCTGGAATATGTTGAATGGATTGTTATTCTCCATAGCAATATTATGAGAGTTAATTGATTGATTAGTGTTTTACGCTGAACTTATGGTTATTTTACTTTTATGACGGCGTTACCAGTCTTAGTAAGGGAACACAGGATCTTTTTCACCGTAGGAAACGCCTGACCATCGGCGAGTATGTGCAACCCTTCCATATATATTTATGAATACTAAAACACACGGGCACAGGGAAAACTTCTTGTCTAAAATAACCACGGAGATAAGTTTCTAATTGTGGTAAAAGGGTATACATATCATTTACAACTGACATGTATATAGAAATCAAAGAAGTTTTATTCGGGCTGAGTGGGATTCTAATACGAAACATACATGTATCTATTAAGATAATACTTGTGTAGGCATGATACGTGATATGGACATCAGAATATAAATTCAATCCATTCAAAATATTTTGAACCTGTTATTCAAACAGCCAAACATTTCCATTAATAGCGGCGTTTCTATTTAATGTTTAATTCGCAATATCCGATTGTTTGAAACGGCGTATTAGCTCATATAAATTTTTGGTATTAGCGATACGGTAAGTTGATTACTCACGGCTTTTTCCGGATCATCTTTGCAATGGAAGATCTCTTCCACCCGAACGTATATATCTTCTGATGTGAAAACGTACATATCTTCAAATGCTTGGTCCAAGAACGATTTACAACTCAGACCTTTCGACAAAATGGAATAATTAGAATTAAAAAAAAAAACACACACACATGCGATACAGTGGATTTTTTAAACTTCAAATGCGAACAGGTTGAGTTCGAACCACTGAGACACCATTTCCCACGCGCCCCCGGTATAGGTTTACTGAGTGTATACGCGCATATGTTAAGATACAATGAATAGCAAAATTTCCGTCGTGATAAAAGTTTTTCCTCGTTATTTTATAGCCTAAATTCCTCAGCAATTAAAAAAAAATCCCGTCTTTAAACCGGAAATGGCTTAGAACGGATTTAGGAGTCAATAGCTTATTGGGCCTGGGTGAAATTACTGCAGTGTGGTATTGAGCAGACATCCCTCCCTCCTATCTCGGTGAATACTTTCAGCAAATATGAGATATCATTAAACAGTTTAATTCTATGTGCCATAAAATGGCTTTAAAAATGCCTCTGGCGGTCTAGGAACCAAGAGGTTCCGAAACCTTTACGGCTCGTGGACCCTTGTCAAATTGTGTTCCGATTATTGGTCGGCCTCCATCCGCTCCCATCCCCTTGTCAGTCTTTTTCTACATACAATATTTCTACGTGCAATTTTTTTTTGAAAGCAAAAATTGTTTCCCAGGTTAAAAATTTGAATTGATGGTATATTTTTTATTAAACATCAAGTATTAACCCGCATCCATAAAGTTTCATCAAAATGCCTTTCGATGGCATAAAACTGGTTTCCTTTAAAAGACAAATGTGTCAGAATATATACCTACCAAATTCTTGAGCGATATACTTGGAGATGGCGTACTCCTGAGCTATCATTTGACCATCTACTTCCAGGACTGGCACCTGGCCGAATGGCATTCCTACAACAGAGGTGGGTATGTTATAAAGACTATAAGTGTTTTTACAGAGTCGCTATGGATATTAAAGTGGCATGAGCTTTGGACCTTGAAAGACTGACATAGCGAACACATGCCGGGATTCCGGTTAAATGTTAAATGTACAATTGCAAGATTGGTATCCACGGAAAACTCTTGTTTTGTATCTTTTGTTTATAAAAATGACCAAGAGTGAAACACGAAGTTAACACTTTTTGTGCTTGCTATTGATTATTTTTTTAATGGCAGACCTAACCAATACTCTGACCTAACCAATACTGATCGGCTCTTATCGCCGATGACCTTGATTGAAGTAAAATGGTAAATTGATCCGATCACGTGGTCAATAGGCCTGGGATTCCGGGCTTACTCAATTTTGATAGGCTTAAAAGATGGAGAAAACACAGGAAATGGCTGCGATCTTGAGCAGACTCACATAGCTCATGTCTCAGTGATCGAGGAACTTTCAAATGTTCGCCATCCTCTATGTAAACCACGGATTGGATTGTTGTGTTAGACTGCGGAAATATTGCTTCTTCAAGATAAATTAACGAATGGCTTTAATACAACAATCGGAGTTGGAAATCAAACTAAAAAGTGGCATATACTCTTTATCTTTAATGACGTTGCCTCTGGTTATTTCAGTTAAAAGAGATTATCCGCCAAAGTGTGGTATAGCTGGGATATAGAATATATATAACCAGAAGTCTATCCCTTGATAGACTTCTGATATAACCCTATAGGTTCTAGTATATCCACAAAACAATACTTAGGCCGATGTCTGAATCCTATGGCCAAATAAACCTATTTTTGACTTGTAAGTGAACTATATCTCTGCATGATATATATGTATGACTAAGTAAATCTGTTATTCATTTCACCATATGTGAATAATTCAGCTGCAAGCCTAAAATACCATTGTTTACAGCAAAATCACATTGTAGTAAAGCTATACAAATATAAAAATCAAATGTGAGATGCGGGAGGGGTAAGACACTTTGATTTGGTTGGTAATTTTGTCGTCATATTGTTATACTTGGCCGTTACGCCAGTTTGGCGTTGAATTCCAATCAACCCACCGGTAAATACAATGGCTTAAAACTGGACAATATGCACTGAATCACCCATTTATATCATTGCTTATATCTGGATCATAGATATATCATATAGCCCTGTGAGCCGGATATATATTTATGAACACTACAGCGAAAATCTCCTTGTCTAAAATAACCATAGAGACGAGTCTAATTGTGTTAAAAAGGGGATATACATGACTATAGTACCTTATCGCTATAGCCTGTGTGCCGACGAGTGACCCAGATGGATACACTCGTAAATTCCCAATATTATCATTCTACAGTTCAATAAGTTGGATTGTAAAAGGATCAGTCACAGGCTTATATATACTCACGTTGTTTAAGCTGTATCCACTCATCCGATTGTGTAGACCGTATTCTGACGTCTTCGAACTTCTGTCCCACGGCTGACAGCAGTAATCTCGGCAATTCTCCTCTCGCAGGTACATCAAAGTAATATAGTTTATAAGTTGACATATTTCGGTAAATGATGGCGGTTTAGTATGACTTTCAGGATACACAAAATATAAACGTACGATAAACGAAAATGATAGGCAAAAACGTGCCGCGTACGATCGGCTCACCTGACCTGGCCATTTCAACGCGTGCATAATTATATGTAGACCTACAGTGTATAAAGTATAGGCATTTCTTCGCAAAATAAGCAGAATAAGCAGAGCCTATTAAAAATAAGTTAAGAATTAATGAAAGCAGACAGTGGGCGTTAACTCCAATTTTCCAAGTGTTGTGTTAAAGGAATTAATATAGCATTTTCGTTAAATGCACAAATATATTTTTTTAATAAACAGTGGTCACATAAGTTGACTATTATAAATACTTGCGATTGCATGCGGTGATCTTATTCACCAACGGTGAACTCCTTACATCTCCTTACTTGTTTTATAATCTCATACTCGTTATATGTCTTGAGGGTGCACCAGCCAGTTTCCAAATGGAAATAATGAATTTTAAAGGCACACTTGCCGCGAAAATCAGGAATATTGTTTACATTAAAAAAGAAAGACCGTATTCTGTATTTTTCCCAGACAAAATAAGTTAGGAACTTTCTATTTTTACCAAAATTTAAAAGTTTGGACGTCACTTTGTATTTTTAATTTGAATTTGAAAGTTTGAATTGTTACGTACCCGGAACGTAAACAAACCGATCTGCCCCCTATTGGCGATTTTATGTTTCAGTCGAGTGAGTGAACTAACGGCACAGTGTAATTTTACGTAGACCTATTTATCTGAGAAATACAGACTGACGATCGGTTAACAGCGACTGGAAAAGCCTGCTGATAATTGTTTGAGCGTAAACCACAGATACAAAGGCCTGAAAGGACGGTAATCCAACACGAAAGTTGACCGACACTGATCGTTGTTGTTGTAATCAGGCTTTGATTCTTCGACCCCATTTTTACAGTCTAAAGCTAACTAGACATGTTTTATGTGTCCTATGTTTAAGTTTAGTGGTATTAGTCGTAGTAAGCTCGTGTAAATTGGTTTTCTTAGCAAATTTAAACAGGCTACGACGGCAAGTGTGCCTTTAAGTAACATGAGCTCCAAACATTCGGCTTTCACCAGAAATTCTGATTGTCATGAAAAGATCAGCGTTTGGTGTATCTTGAAAGACTGAAAGAGTGACGTCGAAATAAATAGATATCGGTATAGTCAGTAGCCTATACGAACCAAAAATGTATGCTAATAACGGACAAAATTCGAATAGCCGTGATGCACGAGTTCATTTTTGGGGGATTTGCTGCTTACAAGACGACCACCACGTAAATTTTCAAGAATAATATCAGCCGAACGATCTCAGTTTTTACCTTCAGATAAAATAACCATTAATTAACTAATTCTGTTTTAAAGAAATGTTCTGATATTTGGCACCTCATATTACTTTAAGTGGATGAATTACCTGTAATCTACAGTTATTTCTAGACAACGGGATGGTCCGTCTAGTGCTAGATTTGACTGAGGCTCCTGAAGACGGGGATGCACTGTCAAAGCACAGTAACGTGAATGTCCATGGGCGTAGGCTAAAATATGTTGACAGGAGATAATCTGTGTTTTCACGCGATCGGCCCCAATAAACCTGACAACGCCGAGATATAAGTGAAATAATCGGCGGCGCAAAACAGCAATCAATCAATCAATCTATGTAGGCTAGAATGGTTGTCGGCTATCGGTGGAAGGTCCGGGTTTCCTCTGGACAGACCGGTTTCCTTACTGCTCCCACTAAATCTGGTGAGAAAACCCAAACAGGCTCTGTAGTATGTTTTATCCGACCTCACACTAAATACTTCGTGTTCATTGGTTCAAACCAGTCATGTGGAGACCCTGTATATTCTAGGGAACGCCAGTCACGTGTGAATTTCACATATTTCCTGTCACCGGCACTGCATTGCGCATGTGACTGAGCGTTTTTCGTTCCAGCATGACGTTTAAATCTGACGTTATGGAACAAAATACGTCAAATGGAATTGCAACGTCATCAAAAACGTTCTTAATGGCGTCATCTGTCACCGGATATCACAAAATCTCGTAATGATTCTTATGAGACTTGCGCTCCCTATTACGTCGCCGTGCTGATCCATGCTGGGCGACTACCATATATGACTTGTGACGTCATGTCTAGACACTTGTCAGTCAAGTCTGGTCGTGCCATACATATATGAGAAAATAGCTTTCGGAGTTCATTTTCTGCCTTTTATGAAAGTCAAGTTGAGAAAGAAGGGTAGAATATCGTACAAGTTAGGTCTTCGGTGGGATAAATTCGTTACAGGGTTTGTTCGAGGGGGGATACGGAAATATACGGGGTCAGTAAACAGTATATTGAGTTCGGCTAACGCCTCGCCCAATATTCGTTTACTGACCCCATATTTAGAGGTTATCACATGCCATTTTTCATATCATACCCCATATCAGCCCAAGACCTCCATATCAGCCCGAGGGCCGAAGGCCAGAGGGCTGATATGGGTCGAGGGCTGATATGGGGTATGATATGAAAAATGGCATGTTATAACCTTTTTATCATATATCATGATATATATTGAAAAAAAACCCCAGGAAAAGCTGCATGATTCTGTTTGCCAGTGATTGTAGCGTTCTTTCACCCGCAGCCATCTTCCTAGCAGACGACCGGGGTGAGATATGGGTGCTGTCACGCTACCGATATCGCATATGCAAAACACCACATATTATTTATGATCACTAAAACACACGGGTATATTATTTATGAACACTAAAACACACGGGCACAGGGAAAATCATATTATTGATAGGTATATGATAATATAATGTTATTAATCAGGATATTCCCTTTTGGTATTGTTACAGGTCCGAGGATGGTCGTATTGCTCCTGCATGATGGACTTTCACAACACTCTGGTTGAAGTTTTCAACTATCGTCTTGTTGTGTAAGATATTTTTGCATAAAAACATGGCAATCAATTAACGTCCAACTCGTACTAAAATAATTGCATTGCTTTGGAACCCAATCCAATTGTTTGTGCTAAATCATAGCACATGTAAGTTATATGCTGCACTTTCTATTGAACAATATTTGATGGTGGGCTTGTTTGTGATTTGGAATCTTTCAATCATATTCCAAAAGCGTTTTTTTTTTAAATAACTTGTCCGTAACCATGGTACCGTCATACAAATGATGCATATGCATAACAGTCATAAATATCCGGAAAGTAGGGAAAACAAAATCTGAGACATTAGAAAGAAAGATGAATATATTTTCACTTGATGCAGAATGGGGTTGTAAGAAAATTCATTTATTTCTATATGTCTTTGTCTTTGGTTATTTATCTATCGGAGTGTGGTCTTTTGCTTATCCATGCTGCGATCTTTGGTAAGGCCTCGATTCTTTGTCGGAACTTGTTGATGGTTGGGAACTCTGCCAAAAAGGGCTTTGCGTCGGCCTGTAATCCTGACTCCAAGAAATCCAACAGGGATATCAGAGCCAAATCCGCATAGGTTAACTGAAATTATACAGAAACGTCTTTACGTCAAATTGTTATAGGGAAATAAAATTAGACTTATTTTTTACTCAGGTGCGAAAATGTAAGGTAAGGGTTGAATTAAATAAGGTAAGAGTCAAATGGCATACAAATGCTTCGAATGTTTGCCATTTTTAGTTTTACGATAATAAACCTATATCTTATAAAATCCTATGGTTGGAACCCATAAATATTATATAAGCCAATATAAAGCCTATATAGATTATCACTAATCATAATGCAAAACGTAAGACTTACCCCGTCGCCAACTAAATAACCGGAACCTGTAGACAACGACTTTTCGATTGGTGTCAAAAAGTTCGGTCCGGTTTCATCAAGGAATTTTTGTTTTAAATCAGCCTGTAAATACATTAAATTTAACATATAAAATAAGAATCTTCTAACTGGTTGTCGTTGCTCTCTCCTTTCAATCATAAACAGCAAAAAGTTTAACACGTATATAGATCACTAAAACTAAACTATCATAATTTGTAAGGAAAGATTAAGATCAATGCACAATGATCTGGTAAGGATTCTATTTACGTGCGGCCCCGACCGTTTTAATATCAGCCAATTATTCCTATTGGGCCAGTAACTACTCCCTCCTTCTCCTACCTAGGTTCATAAATTGAGTATAAAGCTTGTACAACACACCTTCGTTTTTTCGTCTTTTGCAAATCTGATGCGTACAATTGGCATAAACAAATCTTCCACCACGCCAGTGTACATATCAGCCTGGGCAGCCTCCCATTTATCCTTACCGGCAAAACCTTTGTAGGATAAATGAACGTTCATAGGAATTATATATTTATGAACATACGAACACAGGTAAAATCTACTGAACTAATCATTGATAATATAAAATATGTATTACGTTTATTTTTTGGGTGAGTTTGTAATCTTAGTGATATCTCTTTTTCATAATTTGCAAGGTAAACAAGCTTATATATCCAGTTAGTTTAAAACCCACCAAACTCTCTAGCCAGGTACCGGGCTATCGCATAACCTTGAGTTAACCGTTTTCCGTCCACTTCCAACACCGGCATTTGTCCGAATTCCATCTCTGATATAAAAAGAAGCGAATTAAACTACAAATGTATACACAAAGAAAAAAGGTAAGCACCCCCCTGGAAAGTCTGCACCGACCTATAAAATCAGTGGTGTAAGGAGATTGTTGGCAAACTGATATTGCAGAAACGACTGTGATCATTAAGGGCAACATTATGGCGATAAGAAATCACCATTAATGGCAATAGGCTATACAATTTATTCAGGGTATCGTTAGCCTAATCAAAAGTGTATTTTAACAAAATAAAAATATGCTTGTAAGTATAAATCCATCTGGCCTCACAGGGCGAACATATTGAAGTAAAAATGTCACTTTGAGTACACGTGTAGAAAACAACACTAGAGCAAAAGGTCAATAGCGCGTATTAGCTTCCAACTTGCTTCTCAACCCTCCAGTGAGGCGTCGGATCTGTTGAAGGGGTAACTGCGTGGATTTGAATCCTTTAGAGCACATTTGGGATAGGATGGGCAGAAACATTCAAGCCCTAAAGCCTCCTGTACAAAATCTGCAGGAGTTGGAAGCCGCATTACATCGGTATTGGCGGCAGTTACCCCTTCAACAGATCCGACGTCTCACTGGAGGGTTGAGACGCAGGTTGGAAGCTAATGGAGGCTTTACGCGCTATTGACCTACTGCTCATTTTTACTTCAATACGTTCGCCCTGTGAAGCCAGATGGATTCTGAAGTTTCATACTTACAAGCATCTTTGTATTTTGTTAAAATCTATTTTTGATTTGGCTAACGATATCTTGAATAAATTGTATAGCTTATTGTCATTAATGGTGATTTCTTATCGCCAGAATGTTGCCCTTAATGATCACAATCGTTTCTAAAATTGCACCTTCATGCAGATAATTTAGTCTGATCTGGAGACCAGTGTCAGACTAAAAAAAATTGTGATTATCCCATCGTCAAATCTAATTAATTTGTGTTCATTAAAACTCTTAGCCTTTGTTGATTTATTGACTGATATTTTACACAGCACTCAAGCTTATTTAACTAACATAGCGGAGTTGCTAGTCTTGATACATATGATGGTAGATGCCGTGATATTTTAATAGGTGTACAAAAGTCTTATTGCTCCTGATAAAATTGGAAGACAAACACATTAAAAACTGCATCGTCAGCATGACTTTTTTTGTTAATGAATGACTCGACGGAAAGCTTACAGAGAGAGCAAATATTTACTAGACTTGGAGCTAACGTATTTGTTTAACGTAAACCGACGTTTGAGAGCTTTCACAAGTATATACCGGCAGCACGCATCCCCGTGGAAGTTTTAATTATCGACCTAAGTACGCTCGTTAATTGTTTCCCTGGAATCAATGTCGACGAGTTGTGTTTCCTATAACTAAACCAACCTACTCGCTGGTGATGTGAAGGAACATGACTTGCTTCACTAGACAGGTGGGTGGTGGTGGTGGACGGTGGGGGTGAGGGGGGGGGGGGGGTAGATTTTCTTGAAGAAACTAAATTCTTCTAACTCACAAAGCTCGCCCCGCCAAGTAAAAATGATAACAAATCAATATTTATTACCTTACAAATACTCAAAAATGTCAAGAGCAATCTATAGTAGACATAACCTACATTTTATAACCTGCATATAATATACTGTGCAGATATCCGTAGATATTTTCCTTTTGTAACACTTTCTACTGCAGTTTCGCCTATACCTTTAGCTGAATCTATATTAATAGTGATACAATGATGTTTTAAACCTTCAGCCAGTGGTTTCTAGTTTACGGACAATACTGAATACATCTGGAGTGCGGCAAATAATCAACCCAGTGAATGTATGCACTGGTCTTGGTCACCATGACATTTAATATACGTAAAAACACATTAATTCAAAAGCAGCACGTACCTTGTTTTCTTTTTGGCCAATCAGAGAAAGGAATTCTGATATCTTCATATTCAACCTGTGCAACTGCAAACAATAATCTAGAGAGTTCTGCTCTCGCCTTGATGGGGAAATAGTAAAGCTTGTATGTTGGCATGGCGACGATAGTAAGTTAAAACTCTCTGGTTTGAAATCAAACTGCCGACTGAATCTAGGGCATACAGCTCTGTTGACTATCAAATTCGAATCTCATCACGTGATATGTCAATCTAAAACAACAAACTTGGCGGTAATTACTATTGAAGGCACACTCTTCTTTCGGCTGATAAGAAAATGAAACAGGACAGACAGGCTAGGCACACTCCCGCTTAAATCCAGAAACTGTTTTATATTAAAAACTTCAAATGATTTTCTATATTTTCCATTGAAAGAAGAAGTTAGAACATTTTTAAACGCCCGACTTACAAAAAGTATGTATTATGGTACACCCAGTGCCGTCCGTCCCGGATTCCCTTCCACTCCATAACATAATTTTGATCTGATCTTCACATTTCTTTCACAGCAAAAAACCTTATGGTTAGATGGTGTGTCATCAACCGTGTAATTATGACATCTTCAGTTGCATTCTTGCGTAATACGGCATTTATATTAGATTGTGTAGTATAGTCTCTTTCAGTCCAGATCTTCTTTAGTTTCACGTTATCTTGACAATTGTTTTTTAGAGTAAGCCCTATATACCTAAGGAGTAGATGTTGGGACGGGAATAAATTAGAACATCCCTGGTATCCATATATGTTTATCAAATAGAGAAATGAAAAAACTACCATATTAACATGGAATTTCAATTTCTGAAATTTAAGTAATCAGTCCTAACTGAGGGCGTACGTTGAGCTGACTAAGTCTTGGTGTTTTTTGCCAACGTTTAGAATTATTTTATATTTTAAAGGGGCATGAGCTGCCAAAATGTTGATATTTTTACGTTGAAACAGAATGTTGAAATTATTGGCTATTTTTCTCAAGAAGTATAATTCAGAAGCTTTTTAGTGCATCTAGTCTCGAAAATGTACGATAAAGTATTGTTTTGAACTAACTTTGGCTTAGAATGAATGAATGGTCATCCCGGTTATTTAAATTTTGTTTACATTTCGAACACGTTTTCCGTTCGTATAGGCCACATACTGTATGGATTTACCTGATTCCAACGCCAATCATTTAGTCTTTCGATGGCCTCCAAAGCCTCTTACTGTTGTGACGATCAGAAATTATGAAAAAAGGGTGAATTTTGGTGCCACTTTAATTTAGAATTTAATTTATTAGTTATATATCAAATTTATACGTGTATTCACCTCTCAATTCCTTCGTCCTATTTTAAAATTTGGTTGTTTTTGTAAATCTTTCTCTTCTCGAAGGCTGTTGTTGGTTGTTTTATGTTTTCCTCTCCCCACGGTTGTTGACAATTTAGTGAAGTTGACATACAATTCAGCCTGGGTTTTCACTGAAGTCAAGGAATGTTCTCGTAGCTTAAATATGTCAAGTTTCTGTAGCTATACAAATTTATGCTAATCGTGTTAGTCGTATTGTTCTGGATTTTCAGGGAGTCTGCATAAAAGGCGCAGTGTATGCATTTCGACAGTCAGTTCACAGCTGCTCAGTATGCTATGAAATTTTTATATATTTAGGTGTTCTATGGAATGTTACAAACTTACTATTCGGCTTGCTATAAATTCTGTCAGTAATACAGTCATTTGTTTGATTAGTTAGTTCTATCTGGGCAAAAAACTTAACAGTGTGATTCCAAGATTTTGATTATGTGGATTTATATTTCGTGATTTTCGGATCTGGTATACCAGTGAACTTCGCGGATTACAGTTTTCTATCTCGGTACTGTCAACTCTTAGTTTGTAAAAATAAGCCATTTTTATATTTATGAACACTAAAACACACGGGCACAGGGATACGTGTTTTCTTTCCACTGTTTTTATACCATTTGCTTGTAAATAGGTTACTATGTTTTATTTAAAAATATAAATCAAATTTTGTACATAAAATCTGCTGGTATTTTTCTTTTTTCTTTTATTATTTTGTCTAGTAACCCGACAAACGGCAAGTCTGTGAATGCGTACAACAAGCCTAATTATTTGTATCGTCCAAACAAGCTAACGGTAGATGTATTTTCGGAACCTTTTCTCAGAAAAAGGAAAGATTTGGCTTGAGGGACGAAAAAGCCTGTTGATTTGAGATTGTAATCTACAGTTAAAAACAAATGAAGTGAATGTAATCGAACACCTAAGTTGTGCGATAACGATTGATTGGTTAGTGTTCGAGTTCATTTAGACATTTTAAGCATATATATGCTAACTGGACATGTGGGCTGGGAAATGTAGGGAACATTTCTATGAAACAGAATAAGCTGATTGTTTTATAATATAGTCATTTATAATATAACAACTTCCCGTTGATACCAATCTTGGAGATGTGCGTTTAGGTAGTTAGGTAAGCAAGCAGCAAAACTCATAAAAATGTCTGCCTACTGCGGGCTGAGCTTCCTTGTTTTCTGGTGGAACGAAAATTGTCACGTTCTTTTCCCATGATCATGTTTTCTTTGATCTCAGTTTTCTAGTTTACTTACCATTATTGGGGATCCGTATTCAACCGTACCAATTTATTACAATGTGATCCGGATTGTTATTACCAGAAGTCTATGAATAGGCGTCTTCTACATCGTCTGCTACAACTTATGATTGATACAAATGATATAACCTCCGTTTTGGCTCAGTTAGAAACTTGTCTCCATGGTTGTTTTCTTCGACAGAAGGATTTTCCCTGTACAAGTGTGTTTTGGTGTAATGATATCAACGATATATAATCCGAAATGAGCTCCCCCCCCCAAAAAAAAACAAACTAATTAAGCTTTAAATTTGCAAGTCATTGATGTTTAAAGTTACGCAATCGTCAAAAGGATGTTTGTATTGTATTCTGTAAATGACAATGAGATCACTGTATGCTTCAGTAACTATCCGTGAACTAGTTTGTGTGACGTAGGTAAATTAAATGAAATCCTACCTACAATTTTCTCAGAACGACAAAGAGAGTTTAGGATATGGACGGTTTGTAACATGTGAAGTATTCAGGGGTCATGTGACCGGGTTTGGGAGATATAAGTAACGTTCGTTGTAGTTCTATAGCCAATCCCTCAAACAACCACCAAATTATGCCTGCATACAAACTCTACTACTTTCCTCTCCGCGCACGAGGTGAGTTACCCAGACTGGTATTCGCCGCCGCTGGTGTTGAATATGAAGATATTCGAATCACTTTTGAGGAATGGCCAAAACGAAAACAAGGTAGGTAGTTTTTCTCTCCTGTAGCTAAGTTTAAATAAACACGTTTGAAATCTCGCTGAAAAAGTTTTTCTCTGAAATCCTGAGCATGACAAATATTCCGCTAGTTCCGTATTTAGAATTATTATCCTCCTTCATTGAATGTGTTCAATTCATTAGGTAACAAATACAAGTGTTATTTTTCAGATAGTGAGGCCGGCCATGTAATTAACAGGAGTATAACCAACAAATTATTCGAAGAATTTATAGTGGAATTGCATGTTATGAGAAAAATAGCCATTCTGTATTAACAGAAAAATAATTAAAAAAAAAATATTTTTTGATAAAAGTTTTCCCTTTTGTCAAGCGAGTTATAGAGTTATTGATTTGTTTGTTGTTCACGATGAGTTCAGTGTATAGTTTTGTTGTGATATACGAGGTAATGTGTACGATTCAACGTATTACAAACTCGTATCAATTCTTAATTAGATTACCTAGTTGATTTACAACACACGCATTATTTTCTCTCGTATGTGGAAGCGTCGACAGGTACTTTGTGGGGAGAAAACCTGTCATTATTCTCAAAGGATTTCTCCAACTTATACAGAACAGCGAGATTCTTATTAAATGATAGGATATGAAAATACTAAAAATAACCCGTCATACAAAACTAAAGAATGACTGTGGATGGCCACAGGCCTTATATAACCTTGTATTTTAACAACTTAAAACATGTGAACTGACAAGAAATAAAACTAGACTTCGGAGATATCCTATGTCAATTCTATAGCAGGTAATAATATGCCAAAGTTTGTTGTTCAGAACGCTGCAAATGCCTGCATTTTCTAAGCGTTTTAGCAACAGGTTGAAATTAGACCTGTAGTATGTGATATATAGGTAGTGAGCCGTCAAGCATTCATCAACCCTTTTGACCCAATTCCCAGGCTGCGTGTATAGAACGTATCAATATGTACTTGAAAATTGGGTTGGGTCCCCAGTAAAAACCAGGCCAGACAATGGCTTCAATAGAGTAAAAAATTATACGCAACATGCAACGAAAACTGAAAGACAGTATTTTGTGAAAATGGAATGTTTTTTTTTACTCATCTGGTAAATATCCCAAGTTAAAAATTTAACAAGACTATTAGATAAAAATCTAAAACAAGAGATCCCTTAAAGGGATCTTAACGCCCGCGTTCATCTATTCATATTAAATTGATTGATTGATTGTTTGGTGTTTTACGCTGCGCTCAAGATTATTTCACTTACAGCAATAACTGGATATAGGAATTGGGGCCTACATAAAAAATCTTATTCCAGGGAGATAACTATTGTTGAGGAAAATTAAATTGTGAATTGCAAAATTAAGCTCCCCTAGAAATTTTGGTTGAAAACAACATTGCCACCTGGTAGCCATCTTCAATATGCTAATGAAATGATAATGTACGGTGCACAGCTAGAACTTAGAAGGATGATGTGTGTCATGTTTGGTTAAGATCAGGTCAGTAGTTTTCTTGGAATAATGATAATAAATTTCATTTTCAAATTTGGTCAAAAAACAACATTGCTTCCTGGCGGCAATATTTAATAAGCAAATGAGACGAAAATGTAGGGTGCACAACTAGATCAGAGGGAGATAATGTCGGCCAAGTTTGGTCAAAATCAGACCAGTATTTTCTTGGAATAGAAGTAACGAAAAAACAATATCGCCCTCCTGGCGGCCATATTGAATATGCAAATGAGATCAAAATGAACGGTGCATAACTAGACCATAGGGTGATAATGTATGTTGATTTTGATTAATGTCAGGTAGTTTTCTTGGCAGCCATATTAAATATGCAAATGAGATGAAAATGTACAGTACACAACATGGCTAATGGGAGATAATGTGAGCCAAGTTTGGTGAAAATCGGATTGGTAGTTTTCTTGGAAAAAAGTAACAAAAAAAATATATCGCCCCTGACAGCCATATTGAATATGCAAATGAGATGAAAATGTATGGTGCACAACTAGACCATAGGGTGATGTATGTCATGTTTGATTAAGATTGGACTGATAGTTTTATTGGAATAAAGGTAACAAGCAAAAGTTTTCTTGCAATAAACGAAAAAAAAACATCTCCCCCTGGCGGCCATATTGAATATGCAAATGAGATGAAAATGTACGGTGCACAACTAGACCATAGGGTGAGATGATGTATGTTAAGTTTGATTAAGATTGGACAGGTAGTTTTCTTGGAATAAAGATAAAGAAAAAAACATCGCCCCCTGGCGGCCATATTGAATATGCAAATGAGATGAAAATGTACAGTACACAACAAGGCTATAGGGAGATAGTGTGAGCCAAGTTTGGTGAAAATCGGATTGGTAGTTTTCTAGGAAAAAAGTAACAAAAAAAACATCTCCCCCTGGCGGCCATATTGAATATGCAAATGAGATGAAAATGTACAGTACACAACATGGCTATAGGGAAATAATGTGAGCCAAGTTTGGTGAAAATCGGATTGGTAGTTTTCTTGGAAAAAAGTAACAAAAAAAAACATCTCCCCCTGGCGGCCATATTGAATATGCAAATGAGATGAAAATGTACGGTGCACCACTAGACCATAGGGTGAGATGATGTATGTTAAGTTTGATTAAGATTGGACAGGTAGTTTTCTTGGAATAAAGGTAACAACAAAAAAACAACATCGCCCCCTGGTGGCCATATTGAATATGCAAATGAGATGAAACTGAAGGATGCACAACTAGACTATATGGAGATAATGTCAGCCAAGTTTGGTGAAAATCGGACTAGTAGTTTCCTTGGAATAAAGGTAACAAAAAAAAACAATATCGCCCCCTGGTGGCCATATTGAATATGCAAAATGAGATGAAAATGTACGGTGCACAACTAGACCGTAGGGTGATGATGTACGTTGAGTTTGATTAAGATTGGACTAATAGTTTTCTTGGAATAAAGGTAACAAGCGAAAGTTTTCTTGCAATAAACGTAACAAAGAAAAACAACATCTCCCCCTGGCGGCCATATTGATTATGCAAATGAGATGAAAATGTAGGATGCACAACTAGACTATATGGAGATAATGTCAGCCAAGTTTGGTGAAAATCGGACTAGTAGTTTCCTTGGAATAAAGGTAACAAAAAAAAAACAATATCGCCCCCTGGTGGCCATATTGAATATGCAAAATGAGATGAAAATGTACGGTGCACAACTAGACCGTAGGGTGATGATGTACGTTGAGTTTGATTAAGATTGGACAAGTAGTTTTCTTGGAATAAAGGCAACAAGCAAAAAGTTAACGGACGGACGACGGACGACGGACGACTGACGACGGACGACGGACCACGGAAAAGCGATTTGAATAGCCCTCCATCAGAATGATGGCGGGCTAAAAATTTGAAGTTAAAAATTAAACAAATTTGAAGTTAAAAATTGTAGCAAAGCTATTATGTTCGAAAAAAAGTTTAGCAATTCTGTTCGACTTCGGCCTATACGGCCACTTTTTAAAATTATCTATAGCTTGTTTTGATTTGACGTTTAACGGGACATGTCCGGAACCAGCGAGACGAAGAACGCTGGATAGGCAGTTTTTTGGGAGAATTCCGTTGTCTGCTTTGTTGTGATTATAGGTGTGCTGTATGGACCCATTGGCTGCGCGTGTGGTGCATTTTAGACTGTTTGTTTACTGACTGTCAGACAGAAAACAATAGCAACAGAAAATTCCTTAAAGGCACACTTGCCGCGAAAATCAGGAATATTGTTTACATTAAAAAAGAAAGACCGTTTTCTGTATTTTCCCCAGACAATATAAGTTAGGAACTTTCTATTTTTACCAAAATTTAAAAGTTTGGACGTCACTTTGTATTTTTAATTTGAATTTGAAAATTTGAATTGTTAGGTACCCGGAACGTAAACAAACACACTGCCCCCTATTGGCGATTTTATGTTTCAGTCGAGTGAGTGAACTAACGGCACAGTGTAATTTTACGTAGGCCTATTTATCTGAGAAATACAGACTGACGATCGGTTAACAGCGACTGGAAAAGCCTGCTGATAATTGTTTGAGTGTAAACGACAGATACAAAGGCCTGAAAGGAGGGTAAACCAACACGAAAGTTGACCGACACTGATCGTTGTTGTTGTAATCAGGCTTCGATTCTTCGTTTGTTTTTCACCCCATAAAGCTAACTAGACATGTTTTATGTGTCCTATGTTTAAGTTTAGTGGTATTAGTCGTATTACGCTCATGTAAATTGGTTTTCTTAGCAAATTTAAACAGGCTACGGCGGCAAGTGGGCCTTTAAATAACCCTTTCCATATACATTGTTGGCGGAAAGTCGACTTGCGATTGGCCACTTCTTATTTTTCTAATACTCTGGTGGTAAACTCAGAATGACAACGAACCTAAGCAGTGTATCCTTTTAAGAAATAAATGACGCCCTGGTGAGCTGTGCTTTTAAATAAAGGACCAGCCCGGATAGCTCAGTCGGTAGAGGGTCCGCTTCATGCCTGGGAGATCCGGGTTCAAGCCTGCTGCTTCGCTTGGCCCTCAGCAATAGGAGCTAGAGCAGAGACTGGTTGGCCCGGTGTCAGTAAACTGTGACTGGGTGAGCGGGCTTGCTGGTTGTCTTCGGCAAGTTGTCTCGGTGAGGCAGCACCTAAGAGAGCGGTGGAAATCCGCCCTGAAACAAGGAGACAACGTCTTCATATAATTGAAATACTGTTGAGCAAGACGTAAAACCCAAATCACTCACTCGCTCACTCTAAATAAAGGGTAAGTGACGGAAGATATCACAGGTTGAGGGCGTGGGGCGAAGCCCCAATTCATCAAATAATAGTAGTATTTCCGGATTTTTACACTTTTAAAGTGGCAGGAATTCTTGTACCATTTTTAAAGGAGGGGAAATCTCTAGAAATACATAGGGATTATCGTCGATAACAACCTCCAAAGTGCTTAAAACATTTCACTTCAATAACCTCCAGTGACCCTCAAGCTAATTAAAACAGACAGAAGTATGTCCTTTCAGTGGCTTATCTGTTTAGCCATTTTTCCGTTTTAGGATGACGTGATGTTGGTATAGCTATTTTTAGATCAATAATGACGTATTTTTACCGCTCTCTAATGTATAAGGGTAGATTTAGGTCCAAAAAAACATGGCGACAAACTTGAAGTGGGAAGATTGTCTCCGAATATATAGGTCAGTATGCAACCGCGCGCCATTACTTAGCCAGCCATTGGCTAAATTGCATCACATGACTACTCTATAACGCACTTAAATTTTTATTCAACAATAATTGGATAAAACTAATGAAAAAATGGTGGCGGCTTGTGAATGGCCTAGGGAGCTTATTCTCTATTGTAACACCACCTTCAAATTTCAATTATTCACTTACGAGGGGATAAAACAAACATTGGACAGTTGTTTTGGACTAAATGAACTCTACTCTTTCCATCTAAACTAGTCTAAAGCTTAGATTTTCTTCCCCTTTAACGTTTAGATTTATTGCTAAAGGCTGTAATTTGTGGGATATGCTTAAAAACAATGATAATCTTTGTGTGTTTATTATTAGAGCACGGTTATCAGTAATTTGAGGGGTATGTTTAAAGACAATCGTAATCTCCGATTAAGGATGGCAAGTTGAGAGTAACTGTTATGTGCAAGTCCGAAGAAAGCATTAACTTGTATGGATATTGTTTATGGGCCAGTCACAAATCAGTTGCGATGCGCCGGCGATGGGTAAAACCCGGGAAATTTTAACAAAATCTTGAGACAGATCTCACGATTTTGCACCCGTCAGAGGCGCTCTCCGGACGCCTGCGGCTTGTCGCAGATTTTTGGGCATCGCCACAGCCGTCGCGGTTCCCAACTTTGAACTTGAAATTTTAAGATTGCTCGCAAGATTTTTCACCCATTTTGGCCATCCCAGACACAATCTCGATGACCTACGATGCCCTCCGATTAACCGGAGGCGTCCTCCGAATAATCTGAGACTAGTCGCAAGATTATGCGTGGGATTGGAAATTCAGGTTGAGATTAAATGTCTGCGAGTAGTCTCCTTTTGCCCCACATATACCCAGGGTGGGGTAAAAATTAAAAGAAAACACTCTCACAGATAACGTCTCCGATCGCGATCGGAGGCTAATCCCACGATTTTTCGACAAAACCGGGTCAAAATCCTTGAAAAAATATCAGACAATGTGACTGTTCACATGTCAGAAGTAATATACTTCTGGTAATGTCCATATTGTGTAAAGAACGTTAAAGGTAAGAGGTAATTGTCATAAATATCTTAAGAAATGTATTCTTTTTATATTTACCTAGAAATGCCCTTTGGCCAAATGCCTGTCCTTGAAGTGGATGGAAAGAAACTGGCTCAGAGTTATGCTATAGGCCGGTACCTGGCCAGAGAATTTGGTGGGTTAAATCTAAACACATTTGTATTATCAAATTGGTCGCAAATAAGATCATTCTTGTTAATGTCCTTGTGCTAGTATGACTTAATTTTCAAAAACTTATTAGGCTTGAGCCAAAATATATTTCAGCAGCTTTAAAATAAACGTTAAACGTGTCGTCCTAAACACTGTACTTCTTGTCGAGAATATTAACATCATTCTAGTTATTTCGCTGTCTGGTGCTTGTACATTACGTGGTGATACATGCTTCTACATAACCTATGAGGAACCAAGGGTGTTTTGGTTAGAAAACAGGTGTGGCTATTTTACAATGTTGTGATACGATTTATTTAATTTTCAGGGCTGGAAGGTAAGAACAAATGGGAAGTGGCACAGACAGATATGTATTCTGGAGTTGTCGAAGACCTTCTTATGGCAGTCGTTAAGATCAATTTTGAAAAAGACGAAAAAGTTAAAGTAAGAGCTAGCCGTTTTAGACATAACTGAGCAACGACTTACTAGAACTTACATATTGCTCGCATGACAAAATGATACAGTTGATTATTGGCTATCGTCAATGTGACCAATTTCCGCCAAGGAAAATATATATTACTAGAAAAATTTTGAAAAAAAAAGCCATACAGAACCGCTTAAAATAAGTCAGTTGAGACGTTAACTTGAGACTGGCTATAATGTCAGCTTGTCCTTGAATACCCCAGCCACCCAGGGTTCATTTGGGATAAATGGTATTAGGTTTAATTGAAAGTTAATTATGCAAAAGGAAATAAATCTACCCGTTTCGAAAACAGATTTTCTTCAGGCATCTTTTAATAAAAGTTGGTTGTATTTTTTCAGGCTGAATTGTTGAAAAAGTTTCTCGAAGAAGGTGGTCCAAATTTTCTCAAACCAGTAGAAAAAAGTTTATCTTCAGGCCCGGGATATCTAGTCGGTGGATCTGTAAGTATGGCCTTTTCTCAATGTGGTACTTTCGTCAAAATACAAGTAGACGTACTTCTATGATTGATTGATTGATTGTGTGGTGTTTTACGCCGCACTCAAGATTATTTCACTTATATGGCGGCGTTGTCAGTTTTATTGTGAGAGGAAACCGGGCTCAATGCCTGTTGGAAACCCACGACCTTCCGTTGGTAACTGGCAACCATCCCACATAGGTCGCGTACTTCTTTGAACAATACTTTTTACATATGGGTCTGTTTGACTGATCAGCTGGACGTGTGTGACCACTGACCAAGATTCTTGCGTTAATAATGGCACGGAACTGGTGAGGAAATAAACGATGGTAAGATACAGTGACCTTGTTCTGAGCAGGGAACGCTCACCCTGTTCTAACTCTCGCACTGTGTGAGTTTACTTGTTTCAGTCATACACGTTGATTTTTGTCGCTTTGCCTGGTTGTAAAGAATGCAAGGGATAATCAATGGATAATCAGTCAAAATCTATTGTTTAAGTTAGTATCCAAAAACGAGATAGTGCACCCATTTTGTTTTACTTTCAGTTGACCTACGCTGATTTGGCCTTCTTCAATCTGCTGGAGTTTGTTGACGCCGTATTGAAAGAGGACGGAAAAAAGCTGCTATCTCCATTAACTAATATCCAGAAATTCCGAGAGAGGATTGCGGGTTTACCAAAGATTGCCGCCTGGAGAAGCAAGCGGCCAGAGTCTGCTGTATAATATCTTCCAATGTTAGTTTGCCATCAACTCAATTTTAAATGCAAAACGAGATAATATAAGCATGGTAATATTCTATCGAAGACAAAGTTTTCGAGAAGATTTGTTCATGTATCTTTATTTATTTCCAACATTTAAGCTACTGAATTTCAAAATGAGACCAAAATATATCCCTCATCTGCTTTCTTGTCTATCTGTCTTTTTTTGTTTACGTTTGTTCCTGTCCTATAGTTGAAATGTATGGGTTATCCTTGCCAGAAGAGACGGTATTCCATGCGTCTGCGTATTATAAATTAAAAAATATGAACAATCACTAGTTAAAGCTTGCTGCATGTATAAGTTAAACTAATAAAAATAAACATGTCCAGTTAGGTTTAAATGCCTGACTGATGGCGTAAAACATAGGAATAAACACTTAATGGGTCGATTTAAAACTGGGAAACTTAGGCGTGCTTTTAACGTTTAATGTTAAAAGAAAAGAAAACCCAGCCAAAGATGTACATTCACTAAATAGAGCAACCTGATAGCTTTTGATAGAAGTGTGCAGTTTATTCCTAAGACTTTTTGCTGATTTTTGAGAGATTTTAAAATTGAGCTTATCAGTATAAACGATAATGACAGAAGATTATCCATGTTGATTTCGATAGGAAGCCTGCTGACGGAGCTGACCAATACAAGTGTAAGTTTCAGTCACGTGACTCTCTTTAGCTCAAGCTGATTTTGAATCCACCACATGGAAAGATCTGCACTGATTTGTATTCTCCATTTGAAATACATTAGCGCCAAATCCAAATTGACCATATTCGATCGTTGAAGTCTTTTTAAAATTAATCCATCTGTTCATGACCCATTTTACACGACATTGTATATTACCCATTTTAGTTTTATACATATGCTAAGAAGTGAAATACTAAATATAATGAGCATATAAAAAATCAGTTATACAGATCGCCACAGTAAAGCACACTACTTTCAGCCCTTTATTTCAGGCGCGCATGTTGTAGGCGCGCGAATGACGTCACCTCTCTGATTTATAGCTATGCCTTCAGTAGTTACAGCTTTTAAATGAAACATGTCGAAAGTATTCGCGTTACAGATTGAAGCTAAGTCTTAACTATCCTTAATCTCACTTACCTTTCAGCTATTACCTCCTGTTATACCTTTGAAACATTCCTCTTTTCACTGAACCCGTTAATTTCTTCGAATTCCGTTGTTAAACTGTTAAATCCCTCAATTTAAAAACCGATGTCAAAAATTTGGCCTTCAGATTTCAAACTCTCCTCGAACAACGACAACATATCACATGATTCGGGTTTTCCCGGTACTTTTCCAAGTAACGTGACTTTTTTTCGGAGGGCTTCCCAATGAATTGTATGCGTGGAATGGAGGTCACGTGGTATTTGATATGCATCGAATGCCGCCATTACTAGGAAGTGATGCGACTTCTATACAGGTCTGTTATGCACGCGCGCTTCAACTATCAATGGCGGCACATTTTACTAAGTCAGATCAAACCAGCCAATGAGACGTGTCCATTCCCCGCATATAGTTCATTGGGGCTTCCCCATCGAGATCTTAAAATAACTGGCCTTTGCACACGACACGAATCCTCGCATCCCGTGACTCCTTGCTTTTGAACAGCCTGTCGATCGAGCCAACGGATATAATGGTGGTCTAATGTGTGGCTCTACCTGACCGGCAAAGTAAGTAAAACCAGGATAGAGTCACACAAGTGCGGCTATGCCTTCAGATGCTGTTTAACTCTTTATGGGTACAAATTCCACTTTTTAATTGCCCGATATTTATGGGCAACTTCGATCACTTCGTAGGGTTTCTTTCCTTTTAAACACCCCATCAACAGTTTGGGGGTTGGATTGCCACTTAAACCAGAAAATAAAAAAATGGAAAACATTCTGAATGAGTTTACACAAGATACCAGAAATCATTCTTCCTCTGGACTGCTATTACAATACAGCTCTGTATAATTGATTGATGTTGTACGCCGTATTTCACTTATATGGCGGCGTTGCCAGGTTTAGTGGGGAGGAAACCGGGCTCATTGTCCACAGGAAAGCCCCGACCTTTGGCTAGTACCTAGCAACTCTTCCATATACGGCGACCGAGTGGAACATCCACTCGGAAATTTTTAAATTTTTATTTGGTCTGAGTGTGATTCGAACCCGCGTTGCATCGATAGAAGGTCTGTGTGGGATCGAGGGACGATCACCCGAACCCACTGGACCACCGAGGTCCCCTATATAATTGAGAGAAGCTCGCCCGATAACTGTAGACGAAAGTTGCCCCACTAGATTTTAATTATAATGCAATAGCAAGGTAACTCCGAATAAATTCAACAAACGCATATTGACGATTTCAATATTTCGACAAAGATATATTTGTCATCTTCAGGAAAATATATTTTTGTCGAAATATTGAAATCGTCAATATGCGTTTGTTGAATTTATTCGGAGTTACCTTGCTATTGCATTATGCTAAGCTATTCAGTGGATCAACAAGTTATAGATTTGAATTAGTTCGGAGAATGTAGCTTTATATTATGGAACATGGCAGGTTTTATTTGTTATTCTTGGCAACGCTGATTTTTGCCAAAAAATATTTATTCGTCAGATTGTCACCTAGATGTGTCAATTGTTTGTGGTCAAATGTACTTTAATACTTAGTAATTGGTCATTTTTGGAGCCAAGCAGTTATTTTCGGAAGAGCTTCCATTTGTTTCTGGCGAGTTATTACTTTATGGTAAGTGGATAGAAAATCAACTGAAAGTTTATCTTCAATGAAAATCACAACCTCGGACCCCGGGGTTAAAATCGCAATAAGCTCCCATTTACAGAGCGTGAGTTTTAATCGTGGGTGGGAAAATCATAAAATGGACAAAATTCACTGGTAGGAATAGCAGTATAGACCCGATTATCTCGATATATAATTCACAGAATAAAATCCTGGAAAAACATTGGTCGATACAGACAAATTCACAGATCACACAAATGAATGTCATATTGACAAAAGTTTGCAAGCTGATGATCAACGCTCCAAATAACAAGAAGCAGAGAAATCGCGTTCAAATTATATGACATCCTTTATGAGTCCTTTAAATAGACCTCTAGAAATTCCAGAACAATCTTACCACTGCACATAAACATATGTGCATAACTATAAAAGCTTGACATATTTAATCACCCAGAAAAAAAGGAACCTGAGTTAAAATAAAAAAACCTATACAGTATCACAAAAAACCCTCCTCTAATAAAAGCCAAATGGGGAATATACAATATGTGTCTATTTCACGTTTTATAGGCAAAGACCGCCATAACCAAAATGGCGTACAGTCACCCAATCCTGTTTGTTCTGAAAAACATTGGTCAAATAATTTATCCGAGTCTATGACATTTGCGTTTCATAAACGCTCAGTTTGAATAGCCTTTCATGCATTGATAGCGAGCTCGGACGCCATAAGGTTTGAAGATTGTTTACTTATACGACTGTTTAAGAACACGTGAGTTATCACCTTGGGGAAAAGTTATCACTTTAGGGAAAGGTTTTCACCAAGGAGAAAAGTTAAAAACAAGAAACTTAAAACTAAAAAACAATTAGAAAAACCCTAAAATATATAAATGTCGTATTTGGAACACCATACCCACATTTTATTTTTCAAATATTTGACATTTTTTAAGATAAATGTCACCAAATTGATCCCTTTAAAAGTTGGATAAAATCTGTCTCTGAGAAACGTTATTTTGACATGGATTTGTCGGTTTTTTGCATGTGAACTCTTCAACTATTGCTGGGTGAAATTTCATTTATATAAGGCCAAAGTTAATTTTAAACACTACTTTAACGCACAGTCTCGAGAAAGAAGCAGCTTTCCAATTTGTTTTGCTTTGGAAAGAAGCCGATACTTTCAATATTTTGCTTTAGCCAAACATTTTGGCAGCTTATCTCCATTCAAGGGGTGTTGTATTTGACAACGCAAAAGTTCTTTTTGTATATATTTATAGCACAAATGTATTTTGACCCATTTGTTTGACCCAGAATTAACTCCACTCTATTTGGATTAAATACTGTCCATGTTGATTGATAAATCAAAGTATTTAGTTGAACACGGCGAAGGTAAACCTGCAGTCAGCAAATACATGTTCAATGCTTTCATTTGCTGTGCCACAAACAGCTTCAGTCTTGATATTTGTTTTGACCAAATATTCATTTGTTGCAATGATTCGATGGTTTATCCTATACTGGAAACCATTGAAGTTGTATTGTTTCAACATTTGAGAGCACGACAACCCACAAGTTAACCTTGATGGTCGTCAGCGACAATTCCTACTTAGAAGCGAAGCAGAGGTTGCTTATAAGAGACTATAGGGTGAACGCTTCAAAACGACACGGTTTTAAGATCGGATCGGTATTTTCTAGCGAATTGCGATAATACCATTCGTTTTTGGAAACTTGCTAACTTAAAACTTAAACTATATTCTGGTGAATCTTTAGCACGAGGGAAAATATCCGATACTTTTTTGTGTCGGTGTAACTAAAACACATTTTTTCTCTATTCCGGCCACATTCAAATTTATGCATCAATGATATTGACAGGACTTAATTTAACTATACAAAAATCAAATCGACGAACATAATACGCCATTAAGAAGGTTTTCATATATACAGAAATATAGGCTGCAATAGACGACACTCGGTCACACATACATAGCTATCGTGCAGTCAATCTCGAACAGATACAGGTAACGCCCAGTTTGTGTTATAAAGCTGCTGACTCATGGAAAGTTTTACACTACAAGTATTTGCGTAGCCTGGTTTTTCACGTGCATGGTTACGCCACCATGCATGGACAACATTGGAGAAAAGTGAGAATCTATTTATACGAACAAGTAGCCGAGAAATCTGGTCCGACAACGTCTGGGAGTTTATGTTAGATTCTCTGCACCACATATACCCTGCTTACGAACAAGTTATCATTTTGCTGCGGTAATCTTATAAAAAATGTAACTGCTGCACTTAATTACCTCGTGAACTGTTGTATACAGTGTCTAGTATAGGCCCTATAATGTGTACATCCCCCTTCGTCCCATATACAGTCTTTTGTATCCTGACAGTTTTGGTCTCAGTCGGTAAATATTCAGGGAAAAATACTATACAGTTAACAAAAAGCAAAAGCATGAGAACAAAAACCTAGCCTAAGGAAATAAATCTATCTTTGTATAATAGGAACAGTCCATCAAAGCCCGAATAAAATGAAATCTTTAGAATAACAAGAGAAAAAAGTTTCACAGATTTTAGTAAATCAATAATCTTGTTTTCCACAAGTTAGGACAAGTTGTATGACATAATTTATTTATTGAATACAAATGTTCGGTTTATGTTATATCGCATACTCCTTAAAGCATAGGCGGGGTCCCCCCTTTTTTTCTGAGCAAAAAAAGAATAGAAGAGAAACAAAAAGAAGAAGAGAAAAAAAGGTAGGGAGAGGAGAAAGGAATTAACACAGATCAAAACGTACCATTATATATGCAATCTAATACACGGTCTGCCAGTTCCATGTCATCTTTAGTTTGACGGTAACCGCTAACCACGGTAACTATGGTGATATGTTTCTTTTTTAATATTTTGCACATCATAGTCCGTGTTGCAATGTTAAGCAACGTATTTCATGGTTCTAGCAATGAACAAGCTGAATTTCTGGATGTAAAGAATCACACAAAATTCTGTGATCATCTCGCTCCACAAACGAGTTCCATGCCTAATAAACCTGTATTCGATTATAAACACTGAAATGATGGCCGTATCTGACAGGAATATGGCACTCAAGAATAGAGAACAAAAACTATATACATGGTTCTTTGTTTAGACATATCGTCGGCGCTTCATCAAATTTGGGTGATCGTCGATGATTTATGAACAAGATTTCTCTGAGAAAGTGTCTTTAGTACTGCAACTTTTAAGAAAGTATAACGAAAGTCATGGACAGTGTTTTGCTTGATGATTTTAAGAGCCTATTGGTGGCCCGTGGACCCACGCCTGTATATAGGCCTACTGGGATTCGGTAGTCTGCCACCAAAAAGTGCCTCGTTTTTAAATACCATTGACCATGTCATCCCTTTATCTGCTTCAGAAATCATATCTAGTCATCATTTGTATTTCAACAATCTTTGGCAGCAGAGATGGAACAATTGTACAAAGGGACGTTTTTTCTTCAATATTCAACAATCTGTTAATTTTTCAAAGGTGTTTTTTAACAATCGAAAAGCTGAGGTGTTTTTGTGCTGGCTGTTGAGCGGGCACATTCCCCTCAACTCTAGATTCAACAGAGTCTTTAATGGAACTGATGGTAACTGTGACCGATGCCAAGTTCCCGAAACCATTAACAGTTTTCTTTTTTACTGCCCAAAATATCAAAGACAGTGAAATGCGTTATTGCTTACACGGAGAGATTGTGGAATAACCATTTTAGACTTGAATCCTGTTTTAAATCCACCCGAGAAACATAGATCTAAAACTCTATCAGCAATAGGCAATTTTATAAAAAAAAATCCAACAGATTTCATTGAATATTTATTATGATATTAGTTAAATAGTTTATCTAGTTACATACAGTTATCTATTTTTTTTTTTTAAATTATTTATTTATTTATTATTTATTTATCCCCCATATCTATGTCATTCTATCTGAACGCAATTAACAAAAGCTCTGAACTAATATCAAACTGTCTTGACTAACTAACCCTGCTACAGCTCTGGTGCGCTTAGTTTTTTTTTTCTAAAAAAACTGTATGCACCACTAACCCCAAAAAACTGTAACTGTAACGGTAGTCTGCCACCTTCTCACTTTCAATAAAGAAAACTATTCACGGACCCTTTTATGTAGCACAAGTATGTAGTTTTCCCATATAATTGCCCAAATCAATATAAAACAAACCGCGGGCGCTTTTCCTGCTTGTCTTATTTTGTTATTTTTAAGAATTAGGGAAAGCAAAATCCAGAAATTATTTACTTGCAGAACAGCCTCAGAAGGTTTCTCAGGCAATCTAGAACCCCTGAGTTTACGGGGCCTAAGTGACCCCTGGGCCCTCGCCTGATGCGTTGGGATAGTCATCCCCTCCCCAATGCTTCAAAAACGTTACAATGCTTCATCTTTAACTTTGGAAACATAGCGATTTTACTGTTATTTTGTAAGAATTAAGGAGAGGAAAGTCCGGAAATTATTAGCATTTTTAGTTGCAGATCACCCTCAGAACGCTTCTCGGGCAATCAAGAACTGCAGAGCTTCCGGGGCCTAGGCGGCCCCTGAACGCTCGCCTAATGCCTCTTTAAAATTTGTTTTGTTTCTGTAATCGAAGAGCCTGGGACCCCCTCTTTCGATAAAAAAGCCCCTGCTTAAAGTGACATGAGCTGCCAAAATGCGCACTTTTTTCATAAAATTTGGTTGCCACGACAGTATGATCTTTTGAAGGTCATCGAAAAACTAAATGAATGATGTTGGAATGAGGAAAACCCATGCAGTCTATGACATACGAACCAAAATAATGTTCGAAAAGAAAACAAAATAACCGGGACGAACGTTTATTCCTTCTAAGCCAAAGTTAGTTCAAAACAATGCAGTAGGCTACATTTTCGAGACTAGAAGTACTGAAAAACTTCTGAATTGTACGTCCTGAGGCAAGTGGGCAATAATTTGAACATTCTGTTTCCACGGCAGAATATCAACATTTTGGCTGTTCATGTCACTTTTTAATAAATAATTACTAACTATTCAACACCACTATTAGTCAGGTACCCTGCCCTTAAACTCTAAGCCAGGCTCAGGTCGAGTTAAGATCCGATCCGATTGTCTGCGATTGAATCTTAAGACAATCCATGTCGACTGCGACTGGTTTATCGTCCAGCCAAACGATTGCCGACTGATCAGTCTTTAAAGGATTTATGAACAGCTTTTGGAAATATTCTCTAATTCGCGTTAGTTGTGTTGTAGAACATGTACTTTAAAAGTCTGACCAAAAAGAAAATTAAATTTCGGTCGCAGCACATACAAATTTCAAACTACGTTTACCGATCTACAATGCTTACGAAAGTTAATTATCTCAGAGACTTATGACGCCAAACACGACCTCCGTTGTGTACGTACCCTCACAGCGATGACGTAATAAACGATTTCTGTTGTCTCAGTACGTCTTCGTGGCAGTTTGTACACATCGAAGGTCGTGTATGACGTCATTTCTCCGAGCAGTTACGAAAAATACGGAAAATATGCATATTTCCTCTCCTTTCGTTTTTTGACTACCAGGGAACTAACGCGAAGGTTGTTTGGTTTCAACTGATAATTTTCAAATATATATTTAGTCAATAAACAAGCACAAACCAGCTTTAAATCTTGTTCATATATCCTTTAAGACTGGTCAGTCTGAGACCGATCTGAAGAGTCCCAAGGCCGCTCATGCCGAAAAAAGTCTGATTGATCGCAGATTCACTACAGACTGGAGCTTACGACGATCCTTTACGAGTTTTAGGGCAGGGTACCAGACTACATAGCCCCAGGTGACTATCCTGCCATTCTGTTGTATAGTCACAGATCGGTGCCATTTGGCTCTGTAGGACGGTTCAAAATTTTGGCCTTGTAGCTTTATTAGACCTTTCTATGAACAAATAACATACTTTATTAACTGTTTGGGTGTCCTGCTTGCATTCCCAATGGTAAAAATCCAAATAAAATTCTAAATACTCTTTTCATGGTCCAATTTGACCTACGATATCGTTTAAAACAGTTTTGTCAAACAAATATGGCGACGGTTAATTTCTGGAGATTGTCACCGTTTCGTATCTCAGACTGAAATTTTACAGTGGAGCGCATGCGTGCGCATGTGTATTGTGCCAAATTTTATACGAAACAACAGTATGTCATACAGAACTAGCGGTCGCCATTTTGTTTTCCTTATATGTGTTTAGGGGTATCGTAGGTCAAAATGGACCATGAACAGAGTATTTAGAATTTTATTTGGATTTTTACCATTGGGAATGCAAGCAGGACACCCAAACAGTTAATAAAGTATGTTATTTGTTCATAGAAAGGTCTAATAAAGCTACAAGGCCAAAATTTTGAACCGTCCTACAGAGCCAAATGGCACCGATCTGTGACTATACAACAGAATGGCAGGATAGTCACCTGGGGCTACAGACTACACTACTGTGTGACATTAGTGAAAAGAGGATTAAGAACAACTCATGAAAACTGTTATATATTTGTTTACTTAGTCCAGTATTAGGAATGATGCCACAAAACAAAGGACTTTCAAGGGTACTTTGTTTGTGTGACCGTAGACGTACCGGTATGACAACAACAACATATCCTTTAAATATCACATTTGCTCCAAATGAGCTGGATATTTATGGAATGTTTGATCGGATGTTTTCTTTAGTATGTTTACATCTTGAGATTTTTATATGTTTTTCCTGAACCATTCTCATCACAGTCAGATAACACGTCTGTTGTAAAAACCACTCCAAACATAATCAGGGTTTTTCAAAACAAAAAATATTTATTTCTAAATCTGTACGAAGGATTTCTTTATTAACATAACAGCTGCTGTTTGGTGAAAACTCAATTCGCTGCAAACAAAATAAAGCGAAACACAACACTACTGTCAAGCATGTCCGTTGCAGACGGGGGACACAGAAAAACGTTGCACTAATTGTAGTGTTGCCAAATCTGTTGATGCCTAATGTCTTTTTAATATTTTTGAACACTAAAACAGACGGACACAGGGAAAATCTTCTTATCTAAAATAGTCATGGAGACAAGTTTCTTATTGTGTTAAAAAGAGGTATATCATTTTTAATATGTATAGAATCCCTGGTTCATGTTACCTGTATCAAGTTATTATACGTTTTATGGACCAATGCAATTTAATTTTAAAAGGTTTTAATCTTAGTTGACCCAAACCATTGTCCTGTTCTGTTTTAACTTTAAATATGTGCATTGGGCTACATTACTTTATCTTTGAATAACCACAACAATAAATCTGTTATAAATGTCTATAAATGACTTTAAGTCTGTGTGACTGGTCGCTTTTTTATCCAAGCTGCTATCTTTGGCAGAGCCTCCACTTTCTTCTGATGCGCCAATACTTTTGGATAAGGAGAAAGTACCTCAGCCGGGAGCATCCCAGCGAGGAATGATAAGAAATGGGCCAGAGCAAAATCCGCCCAAGTTACCTACAAAAAAGAAAAAAACCCACAGCTATATTATTAAAGAAAACAGAAGAGGCGAAAACATCTCAGCCCTTTTCCATCGATGAAGATCAACATCTACATGTAATTCCCCAAAACACGTTTAAGAAACGGGATCACAATGACGGAAAGCGCAAAACCTTATTATACTGCACATTTTATTGGGAGCTGTTACCGCATGTGTATCAAAAAGGTACATTAAAGTGGCATGAGCTGCCAAAATTCACACTTTTTTCATAATTTCTGATCGTTACGACAGTAAGAGGTTTTGAAGGTCATCGAAAAACTAAATGATTGGCGTTGGAATGAGTAAAATCCATAAAATCTACTGCCAATACGAACCGAAATAGTGTCCGAAAAGTAAACAAATTTAAATAACCGGGACGACCATTCATTCATTTTAAGACAAATTTGGTTCAAAACAATACTTAATCGTTCATTCTCGAGACTAGAAGCACTAAAAAGTTTCTGAATTATACGTCTTGAGAAAAATAGCCAATAATTTCAACATTCTCTTTTAACGTCAAAATATCAACATTTTTTAAAATAAAATGTAACAAATTGAGGTTTAAACATAGAGATTAGCATTAAGTTCAGCCAAAATCAAGTTCAATGTCTTTAATTATGTATTAATGTATTAGTTATCAAATTATTTTACGATGGATATTATAATGTAGGTAGAATATATGTTTAATCATTTGTGTGGAATTATCCAGGCCACCTACCGAATCTCCTACAAGGAAACCACTTTTGTTCGCAGACAAAGCCTTCTCAAAACCCTGTAGAAATTTTGGTGCTGTTTCAGAACCAAATTTTTTCTTTAGCTCTTCCTGAAATATACATAAAAAGAGTTATGAAATGGATAGCTCAATAAAACTTTCTAAAGCAAAGGTTATACTATAATTTCTGTTTGGTACATAAACCTTGTCAGGTGGATGTCCGCAAAGAACATTCAAGTGTAAATGGATCTCTTCCGATCATAGTCGGGTCCTCTTCTGTTAGCATTTGACTAACAGAGACTATGGTACGATGAAAACTGTCAATTTGTCGACTGCCTTTCAATAACAGCACCATCCCTTTATTTATCTTTAACTGACAGTGCCGTAATCATGGTATCTTAACATGTATGCTGCCGTGTAAAACGTCCATGCTATCAGTTCTTCCTCTACCTTCGCTCAGAGTTCTTTAAAACGTCCATTCATCCTTTGCCTTTCGCTAACGTCCATTCATCCGGCGCCTTCGCAGCTTCGCTAACAGTTCTTTAAAACGTCCAGTGCCTTTTGTTAGCAGTGCCTTAAAACGTCCATTCATCCTGTGCATGCCTTCGCAGCTTCGCTAACAGTTCCTTAAAACGTCCATTCATCCTTTGCCTGTTGCTAACAATTCTTTAAAACGTCCAGTGCCTTTTGTTAGCAGTGCCTTAAAACGTCCATTCATCCTGTGCATGCCTTCGCAGCTTCGCTAACAGTTCCTTAAAACGTCCATTCATCCTTTGCCTGTTGCTAACAATTCTTTAAAACGTCCAGTGCCTTTTGTTAGCAGTGCCTTAAAACGTCCATTCATTCTCTAATGCTTACATTTATTTTGTAATTTATAACCTTTATAATCAAGTAGAAAGAAACTTTTGAAGTAAATCATAGAAATTGAATATGCAGCAAACAAATCTCATACCTGTTCAGCCCCTTTGGCATTGAAAATTGCCCCTATTGGTTTAACAAGGTCATAGGCAGCTGCAGCGTACATATCAACCTGAGCTTCCTGCAACTTGCCTTTTCCAGCCATAGCTAAATGAAAAAAAATAACATTTATAGTCATCATTTATAAATGAAAATCTTTGTAAAACAAGTTGAATTCTATTAAAATAAAAAGAATCTTACCGTATTCTTTAGCCAGATATCTGGCGATGACGGCACTGTCTGCTATCTGAGCTCCATCCACTGTTAGTACCGGCGCTTGACCAAATGGGGTGTCTGAAATAAGATGATAGGTTTAAATTGTACATTGGAATTTCTTGAGAAGAATTTGACTGGATAAATCTATTTTTCACATGACAAATTGACTATAAGAGTTTTCCTAGATGCTACAAGGGATTATTAAATGATTTTTTTTTTGCGAGATCATTTCACTGATATAAAGCAGCGTCAAAGGGTTTAATGGTATGAAGGGCTTGTAAATGAAAAAGGGGTCCTTTCCCAGGGGAAAACTGTGACATGCAGGGTAACCATTCCACAGAGAGGATTTTAATTACTGAACGAGAATTTTAATAACTACTTACTTGGTTTGAATTTTGGCCAGTCTTCCCTCTCAAAACGTTCGTCTTCATAATCCACTCCAGCCTGTGCAAACACCATCCGTGCAAGTTCAGCAAAGCCTTTGGCGTTGAAGTAAGTCAGCTTGTATTTCGGCATCTTTTCAAGATGATAGTACTGACCAAATTCTGTAAAATGTTAAAATTAGACTCTAGTTAATGATTTTTGATTGACGATTTTGGCCGCTCTGAACTGTGGGCAATTTTGGAGGTATTAACCGGTTTTAGAGGACGGTCGGGAGCAGCAAGGAAGTATTTTCAAAGTCGGATTTTACAAGGGAGATAACAATTGGTTTCCCGCAATTGGTTTTCGTTGACTTTCTGTATAATGAAATATGTAGACGAACGTCTAAGTAACATTGTGCTCTTCTCGATTCTCAGGTAGAATGCTCTAAAGGAATCGATGAGCTATTGTCCGTTTCATGTAATAAGTAGCAATTTTGGAAGCTGATTAAAAACCTCTTTTCAAATGAAATAACTCATTAATTGATGCAGTGTAAGATTAAAAGTCTGAAATAGGATTCAAATTTCGAGTTAAATATTTAGACGGAGCTTTTTTGTGTTTCCCCTTGTTAAGTGCCAATGACTGTTCTCCACCAACATGGTTACTATTATAGTGGGTTGACTAAAAATTTATTTAAATCCGAGAATCAAGTATCATTGGGAGGGGTCTAAAGAGCATCTCGTTGAAATAGTATAGCACCTTGTCACCAAGAGCACATCCTACAATCATTGTCCATTATCAGTTTTTCCACACACCCTGACAATTGATCTCTCGGATTCAAATACAGTTTGACTCCCTCGTTATATTTAAGAGCACTAAAACACACGGGCACAGGGAAAAATCTTCTTGTCTAAAATAACCATGGAGACAAGTTTCAAATTGTGTTAAAAAGAGGTATATCATTTAGACCTTTATACCCCATCATAAATTGTTGTAATAAACTAAACCTATGATATTTCATTAGGTAGGCGACTGACAGGAGCTTGGCCTTAGTCAGTAGAATTTTCTGGAACACTTCCCTCGTTATAATGGTTGATGTTAATGTTAACACGGGAGAAAAAACTATGTCTAATTATTCGTGTTAATTATATCAACTGGGAATTTCAACATTATGTCAAACTGAGCTTGATTCACTGTATGGATTAAAATAATAACCACAACAGACAAATTTCAACCAAATCAAGTGACCTGCTTTGTTTTCAAAAGTGCTTCTGGTTACATGCACAGCCCCCCCCCCCCCCCCCCCCTCCTTGCACAAGTTTGTGCCTTTTTTCCTACTAATCGAGTAAGACGTCTTTTAGAAATGCAAAAACAACCACAAAAAAACGCTAATCAAATGTATGTATAAAAAGTACTAACGAGATGCGAATGGAGTAGGAGTACTGTACACCGCTCTCTGTAAGCCACAAGGTCAGGAAAATGCTAAGGACAACTTACCTATATACCTGTGTCTAAGTTTCCCCACGCCTGAACTGACCTCCTCTCTTTCTGTGATGACAACGCAGAATGTTTGCAATTATATGTAGAGGACTGGAGACTCGTGCATTGATTAAGCAAACATAAACCCTTTTACCTTCTTTCTCCGCAGCTCAACGCTGTAGAATATTGCTGACTCATGAAAGGCGGTCCTGTTCCCATGGGGATGCTGATACAATATTCACTAGCAAGCGCTGTCACATCATGTAACATAGAATAACACATTACTTTGAAATAACTGAATGTATGATCTGGGGTGAATCTAGCACAGGTCCTGAGATTTAATCTAATATAACATCTTCTTGACTCAAATAGCTATTTTAAGCCAGTTTTTAGATTTTTCGGTGGTCAAATTCCGATTATCATAGAGTGTATTTTCAACCAAAAACGTTGACGATCATACAAATAAAAACTCTCAACATCAATAACTATTTTGTAATCATTTTGTTAACATAAGCGAAGCGCAGTTCGGTACAATAGTGTGTCTCTATCGATGTATTCTAAACAGTAGCTTTAAACAAAAACAACAGCAGCCATTTATTTGTGAGATAATGTTGTGGAAAATATCACATTCAGAAGTCAGATTAAACTCGATCGAAGTCGGTACAGTACTGTAAGAATTTGAACAGTCGATGGGAACTCTTCTGTAATCAACTGGATATGGTAATTACCCGCATGAACGCGCATTAACCATCTCAATAGGCTAGGTATATATATCTTTTAAGCTCGTGTTCTACATATTGACCTGGTGTTTCAGTCAACAATTGAATGCGTCTCGAACAGTCGACCCAGTCTGATAACTTCGGGGATTTACGTGCGTGAAATACCCTCTGATAGACTGCATGTCATTTTGCATATGGCGACCAAATAGGTAGCCGTCAAGCGTACAATTCCCAAATCCTCTTGAGGGCCCTACACAAGTGTTCCCATGATGATGTAAGGGACCGAAACACTCGGTTTATTAACTTTCAGCCTCGATCAGTTATATAATTGAAGCATTGGAGGATTCCTGATATGCACCGAAACTGCGTCTGTCTACAACATGTGGTTTACCGGGCCAAATAAAATATATACACAAAAATCTTTCTAAATGATATTAGCATTTAAAAACTTTATAATTATTTTTTTCCCCTTTTTTCGTCTGTAATTAAACATTTTGATACTTACTTTCGACACCATTTTTATTCAGCCCCAAAATACGGTGATTTACCTTATAAAAAGCGCAGACTGTCCGAGGCCAGTCGGAACTCCCTTCGGCTATCTTCGCTCGCTACCGGTCGGTTTAGACACGCCTCGGACAGTCTGCGCTTTTTATACGGTAAATCACCGTATTTTTGGGCTGAATAAAAAATGGCGTCGAAAGTAAATGTCAAAATGTTTTACTACAGACGAAATAAGAAAATAAAAATAATTATAAAGTTATTAAATGCTAATACCATTTAGAAAGATATTTGTTTATATATTTTATTTAGCCCGGTAAACCACATGTTGTAGACAGACGCAGTTTCGGTACACATTAGGACTCCTCCAATGCTTCAATTATATAACTGATCAAGGCTGAAAATTAACAACCCGAGTGTTTCGGTCCCTTATATTATCACGGGGACACTCAAGAGGATTTGGGAATTGTACGCTTCAAGGCTACCTATTTGGTCGCCATATTCAAAATGACCTGCACTCTATCAGAGGGTATTTCACGCACGTAAATCCCCGAAATTATCAGACTGTATCCGAGGCGTGTCAAAGCCAACCGGTAGCGAGCGAAGATAGCCGAAGGGAGTTCCGACTGCCAGTCGACCAATACACTGAACCCTAAACTCCGACCCAATAACCAATCAGCCAAATGTATCCAGTTACCCGGTTATTTACAGCGTGTGGTCTCCCTATGTCCACATAGTACGCTAGTAGACATAGAATATACTAATGGCGCTATTATACGTACAAATGACACGTTCAGTATGTGTACTATACCGTGCGTTGATGTACGTCAGCATGCTAAGAAATAAGTAGGTTTTTAAATGGTCCTTCGATAGGCCGTGGTAAATCAACTGACATGGGTGTTAAAGGCTTCAGGTGTTCTTAGATGACCAGTCTTTCGCATCCTGTGACATAGTCCGAAATATCTGCGATGATGATGTAAGACATTTTCTGATGATGATGGCCTATCTGTCAGAAAATGTCTTACATCATTATCGCAGATATTTCGGACTACCTGTGACATTGCTGTTAATATCAAACTGACTGCCATAGACCAGCTTCATTTGATATATACCAGATGAAGATGGTTGGTATCTAGGACAGCAATAGAACTCCAATGATCACCTGTAGGATTTATGAAATCATGCAACGGTTTATCGATTGAGGCTTGATTATTATTTAAATCGCGCTTGTGAGGACGAGAAGGGCTACAGACAAACGGGTTAAATCAAAGGGTACACCTTACGATGTGGATATGTCAGATCCTGATATACTGATTTAGAAAATATGCCAAAAGTTAAAACAAAAGATTTAGAGACCCGAAATTCCTGTCAACGCCAACTGTTATGGCATGGAAGCGCAACGATTGTAGCTACACATGTAGTAAATAAAGTTAGAATAGACAAATAGAGCAAAGGCGGAGAACACAAGAATATGAAATCGTCAAAAAAGAATTAGTCTACAATACAAAGTAAAACAGCAATGTAATCACGTACTTTGACTAATAAGGTTCAAGTTCGGACCCAAAGCAAAATGAATCATGAAAGGATCCATGACTTTATTGAAATTATTAGAACAACCAAATAGCAAACGAAACAGTAGTACAGTCAGTAGCAATAGGCCTATTGTTGATTAAAGACGTGTGCCTGGAGTTATAAATCGTTGTAATATTTTACGATTCAGTCACAGGTCGCTTTTCGATCCATTCTGCAATCTTAGGTAGTGATTCTACTTTAATTTTATGTTCTTGAACTCTGGGATATTTGGCCATGACCTCCGCCGGTAAAACCATTGTGACCCAATACATGAAATGGGCTAGAGTCACATCGGCCCAGGTAACCTACAAATAATCAGATACTATTTTGAAACCCAACGGCATTATATATACAATATGAAAATGATAACAGCAGTGAATGATACTGATGTATTAAGTACAACCTAAAGTAGACTTCGTCGGAAGACTTTCTTGTTAACACATGCAGACCGACATGTTAAAGTAGACCTTCGTGGGAAGACTTTCTTGTTAATACATGTTAATGCAGATGAACATGTTAAATGACATGTTTAACGTATTATCAGCGTAAACTACCAAAGAGAATTTCAGTATTATTTTTTCAAGAAAAAATCAAACTAGTAATTATTACTTAAACACTATAGAATTAAATGATGAATTATACTATATATTTAGCCAAAATCAATCCGACGAGAGGACACAGACATACCCCTCCCACCCCACACACGCACACATTTGAAATTTACATATATTATGGTTATCTTAGTCAAGAAGAATTCCCCTGGTTTGGTGTTCATAGGTATCTAAACTTGTTCCGAAAGTAAACAGAATTCGAAGAGAAACGACCATTCATTTTAAGACAATTTACTTCCGCCAGTTTTATATTCACTCTCAAAACTAGTACGACTAAAAAAACTTTACAGGAAGAATAGTAATATTTAGGCAGCATTTTGGCAAATTCAAAATGCTTTTTATATTAAAGAATTTTCCAACCTCGTTTCCAATGAGAAATCCACTGTCGTTCTCTAAGAGTGTCTTTTCAAACCGACCAAGGAACTTAGGCGCTGTTTCTTCCACAAATTTCTTCTTTAATGTTTCCTGAAAATATCATCCAACGCATTCTGTCAAAAACTTAAGCCAAAAGTAACGATTTTGGTATATTGTCTGAAAAATCTGTAAGTTAATTCTATGATCTCTATCAAAGTTGGGCAAAAAAAAGTCATTTTATTCCGGCTATGGAAATATATTGCCTTTCAGCTGCAAATAATCAGAATTCCAACTGTCGCGTCTAATTTTGCTCAAGTCCCCGAAACAGAGCAAATGCCAAATCTACTGGAACGGTTTTACTAATAATTCGCGATTGGCACTTGGAGTCGCGAGTGTCAAGGCGCTTTACACATGACAAGAAGTGTTAGAGGTTATAATCAGACCTTTTCTTCGTCCAAAGCTTTCAGTACAGACGCACAGGATCTAATTAGGTCATAGGCTGCAGCAGCGTACATATCAACCTGAGCTTCTTCTAATGGAGTTTTACCTGCCATGCCTGTAATTAACAACATATACCTTAATTTACTATGAATACAAAATTATCCAACTATGTTGTTGAACGTTTAATTTTCTGTTCTAGGGAAAGGGACTTTGTAAGTTTTTAGAACTTGTTCCCAATCCCCTTGCTTCACTTATGCAATAAAATATGTTCAATTCAACAACACCAATGAAAACTGTAGTACTTTCCACGGTTTTAGTTGACTGATTTTCTTTAATAGACGACAATCAATTTTATAGATTGTCACTTATATGACGTGAATATCAGGTTCGTTGAGGAGGAAATCTGGCTAAAGTGCTAAGAGGAAAGCCAGACCTTCCGCTCGTACTGTACATGAAAACGTTCCCACAAAGGCACTATATTATTAAGCGTTCCTCCTATTGTTCCCTTGGATAATAAATTTACCATCTCATCACATAGGTTTGGTTACACATAAGCAATGGATTAGTTGAGGAGCCAAATTTAATTCAAGTAAAACCACAGACATAGAATTCATGGGCCGTCAAATGCATATCTAAACCCCCGGCAATGCTTTTTACATTTCCAGCGAAAACTGTTACCGGAAACCAAGCACTGATCTTTTCACATAGCCTCTTGGAATCCAGGAACGAGAATCCATAAACGAGACAAAGATCCTCCTGGACTCCGGAAACCAAGCACCAATTCTCTGGGGAACTCCTGGAGTCCGAAAACCAAGCTCCGATCCTCTCGTTAAATCTCATGTACTCCGGAAACCAAGCACCGATCCTCTGGTGAACTCCTGGACTCCGGAAATCAAGCTCCGATCCTCTGGTGAACTCCTGGACTCCGGAAATCAAGCTCCGATCCTCCCGTTAAATCTCATGTACTCCGGAAACCAAGCACCGATCCTCTGGTGAACTCCTGGACTCCGGAAATCAAGCTCCGATCCTCTGGTGAACTCCTGGACTCCGGAAACCAAGCACCGATCCTCTGGTGAACTCCTGGACTCCGGAAATCAAGCTCCGATCCTCTGGTGAACTCCTGGACTCCGGAAATCAAGCACCGATCCTCTGGTGAACTCCTGGACTCCGGAAATCAAGCTCCGATCCTCTCGTTAAATCTCATGTACTCCGGAAACCAAGCACCGATCTTCTGGTGAACTCCTGGACTCCGGAAATCAAGCTCCGATCCTCCCGTTAAATCTCATGTACTCCGGAAACCAAGCACCGATCCTCTGGTGAACTCCTGGACTCCGGAAATCAAGCTCCGATCCTCCCGTTAAATCTCATGTACTCCGGAAACCAAGCACCGATCCTCAGTTAAACTCCTGGACTTCGGAAATCAAGCTCCGATCCGCACTAGAACCTCATGGGCTTCGGACTTCCTGGTCTCGAGAAACCATACAGCAATCTGCTCGCAAAAACTTCTAGAGTCCGGAAACCAAGCACCGATCCTCTCGCAAAAACTTCTGGACTCAGGACCTACTGGACTCGGGAAACCAAGCACAGGGCTTGCGATCAATGTATTTTAAGTCTATGGTCAAACGTTTTTCTTACCAAACTGACGGGCGAGATATCTGGTGATGGCGAGACTGTCTGACAGTTCAACTCCATCAAACTGCAAAACAGGCAACTGCTGAAACACAGCATCTGAAATATAAAGAGAGATGTTAGCCTGCATCGTTATAAATCTTCATCACTAAGTAAATATTTATAAACACTAAAACACACGGGCACAGGAAAAATCTTCTTGTCTAAAATAACCATGGAGACAAGCTTATAAATAAAGTTACATATAAAAAAGTAGGATACAATGTCCCAAGAAACTGCTACAGAATAGGCGTTTATACGACCAAGGACCGGTTTCATGAAGCTGTCACAAAATTTGTTGGTATATCAAAAAACCTGTCTTACATGACGGATATGCTAGATGACCACAGACAAAAAATCATCCGTGCACCACACTTATATCAATCGCAGTTGATATGTCGTGTCTCAACAGTATAGTGTGTCCAGGCCTCAATTGCTTTGCGACTGCTTTGTGAAACGAGCCCCATGGCCACATCAACAGTATCTGTATAGCAGCCATCAGTCTCACGAGAGATCGATCGATTGGTTTAGGATAGTTCAGGTTATATGCCCGGGGTGCTCGGAGGAAAGTCAGACCTTCCGATAACACTGGACAAGCACCAGTCTCAAGATGAATTCAAATATTGATTTATTTTCAAGCACTTAATTAGAAATTGCAAAAACTTACAAGGTATGTTTACAACTTCAAAACTAAGACTGGACAAATCATAAACAACCATCCGTCTCTACATAGAAACGTTTTGCAATAGAGGAGTGGTGATAAAACAATAAATGTTGTCAAATTGTCATATATTCCTGTAAAACGTATTAAGTTCGATAAAATGGTGCCCATCTTCATTATATTTGGAAACTGAATTTAGCGAAAGCCAAATCAAAATTCAAATTACTCATTATATTTTCTGACACATTTCTAGATCTGTGCTATCAAATTAAATAAAATTAGATAAAATAATCGAAGACATACTTGGTTTATATTGGCTCCATTCTTCCTCCCCCAACCGCACATCCTCATAGTCAACACCGGCCTGAGCAAACAACATCCGCGCCATCTCGGCGAATCCTCTGGCATCCAAATTAACTAGGCGGTATTTCGGCATCTTAACTCGAATGCACGCTCTCTGAAAAAGAGACCCGTTCTTTATCAGATTTGTCTAAAAGCTGGAATACTTAGTAAACCCACGTATGCCCACTTTAATTATAGTGATCCTTGGACGAGAGTTTTAATGATATTTTTAATAAAAATCGAAAGGAAACAGATATCTTTACAATAACATTTTGCTGATTTAATGCTCCTCCTAAACATTCTCATTCACCCCAATCCCCCTGGTCACTGATTACAAAATAAAATATTGTTGGACCCCGGCTTTAAAAAAAACTTCCAATACATCTAAACTTAAAAAGAGTACAAGACTTTACACTGAAAACTCTTAGCCCTTCTCTCTTGAGAATGTTGGTTTCCTACTTTGACCTCACCAAACTGCTCTAAGTAAAATATTTAAACGGGACGACGGACTGAACGTCTTCTCACAACGCTGTCCGTAATAGTTATAAAGAGAGATCAGCTTCGGGAATCTTATCAAGGCTATAGCTTTACAAAATATATAAAATAAATGTACCTTGTTTCACAAGTGAAGACAAATACATATTCTTTTTTTATATCAATAGACGTTCTTTCTTTTAAATTGTAGAAATGTTTAAACTTAAACAATGAAGTGACTCATTCATGTATTGAATACGTGATAGGTACTTTTTATAATGATTTTGCAAATATACATTTGTACAACCGTCTTCTTCATAAGGAAGAGTTTGTATTGGAGTTTCCAGACCCACTCCAACATCCAGTCCAACAATGCTACCTAGTACAGCGGCCCACAACGGCTTCCAATCACACTACAACAATGCACGAACTTGATAAACGCAGGAGGGCTGGCAACAATCCAATATATGAAACTGTGCTTTAACGTTCAAGTGAAATCATCCATCGTAATTTTTAAAAAAAAATAGCCAAATCAGGGATCCATAAGAGGTTCTCATGCCTTGGAGATTTCCTCTAATGATGTATTACGGTTGCTCCAGAATTTTTTCGAAATTGGGCTGGGGGGGGGGGGGGCTATTTTTCAACATCGGCGTAACTTTGCGCCTGGTCGTAACGTGATGTTGAAGGAATATGTGGCCATGACAGTTAGACCTTGGAGTGGATTTACGTCGGTCGTAAATATGTTGAAAAACAGCCTCCAGATCTAGATTTTAGCGTTTTTGGTCTTAGAAAAAAATGGTCAGGTATAGATCTAGATATAGGTTATAAGACACTTAAACTTTACACGTGTTTTGAAACTCGGACTAAGTTCACAAAACCAGAGCGTGTAAAACACAAAACAAAACATCCATCGTCAGCAAGGTATACGAAGACACACTAAACCAAACCGAGATCGTCAGTGGGTCGTGATACGCTAAACCAACCAGAGATCGTCAGTGGGTCGTGACACACTAAACCAAACAGAGATCGTCAGTGGGTCGGGGCACACACAAAAACAAACAGAGATCGTCAGTGGGTCGGGACACACTAAACCAAACAGAGATCGTCAGTTGGTCGTGACACACTAAACCAAACAGAGATCGTCAGTGGGTCGGGGCACACTAAACCAAACAGAGGTCGATCGTCAGTGGGTCGTGACACTAAACCAAACAGAGGTCGTCAGTGAGTCGGGGCACACTAAACCAAACAGAGATCGTCAGTGGGTCGTGACACACTAAACCAAACAGAGATCGTCAGTGGGTCGGGGCACACTAAACCAAACAGGGTTCGTCAGTGGGTCGTGACACACTAAACCAAACAGAGGTCGTCAGTGGGTCGAGGCACACTAAACCAAACAGAGGTCGTCAGTGGGTCGTGACACACTAAACCAAACAGAGATCGTCAGTGGGTCGTGGCACACTAAACCAAACAGAGATTGTCAGTGGGTCGGGGCACACTAAACCAAACAGATGTCGTCAGTGGGTCGTGACACACTAAACCAAACAAAGAGGTAGGCCTATATAGCCTACCTGTAAACAAAAAACTTTCTGGTGCTTGACTTCTTATTTGACTTTTTGTACGCACAGCCATAACCGGATAAACCAAATCAGAGTTCTAATGTTCAATCCTAATTTAAAATATATTTATTCATTTATTCTATGTTCTATTTTTTTGATGTCGCACAAGTTGTCAAAATGTTTTCGACTTACAGATATTGGAACTGCAAACTGTTTCTTATATTTTAAAAAGTGCACATAAGAAGCTTTTGGGTGATACGTCCCAAGAATTTGCAAAACATTCGCGTTTAAAAATAGATTATGACTAAAATGCGAATTTTTTTCACAGCTCATACTACTTTAGTATTGACTCGTGTCAGCTGATGAACACTTCATTTAAATTAATGTGTTTATGCATGCAACATGCATTCCACACATTTCAGTCCGATTGCGTCATACTTTAGCCTTAATGTAGACACTTTATATAATATAAATACTGTAATGCATTACTTTAAAGACAATATCCATTTGGTTCTATAACGGATTCAATTGTGGTTTTTTGTTTTTCATATATTTTTTTCCTAAGAAAAAATATTACCAGAGATACAAAATGGCATTATTCGGGAAAGACACGATATGTTGTTGGCCCATGTTTAACCCAGCTTGTTTATGAGATGGTTGTACACCTGGTCCTTCCTTGAAAGGTATAATATGATCTGGTTCTTAATGAAGGGGATAATGAGTTGTATTCTCTGACAAATTATACTTGATCTCTGTGAAGAATCAAATATAACTCCTTTCCGGAAACTACCAAGTAAAAATAAACATGCTTACCTGTTTTGAGACCACGGTGCGTAAATTGTCATTAAGATGAAGTTTTATACTTATTTGCGATAAGGGCAGTGCCACCACCGAAATAGTTGTGTATATTGTCTTTAAAGTGGCATGAGCTGCATAAATTTACACTTTTTTCATAATTTCTGATCGTCACGACAGTAAAAGGCTTGTAAGGCCATCGAAAAACTAAATGATTAGCGTTGGAATGAGGAAAATCCATACAGTATGTGGCCTGTACGAACCGAAAACGTGTTCGAAAAGTAAACAAAATTTAAATAACCGGGACGACCATTCATTCATTCGTAGCCAAAGTTAGTTCAAAACAAAACTTTATCGCACATTCTCGAGACTAGAAGCACTAAAAAACTTCTGAATTATACGTCTTGAGAAAAATAGACAATGATTTCAACATTCTGTTTATATGTCAAAATATCAACATTTTGGCAGCTCATGCCACTTTAAGATGAAGTTTTATACAAATACACAAAGAAAAAAGTTAAGCACTCCCTGGAAAGTTTGCACCGACTGATGAAATCATTGGTGTAGGGATTGATTGATGGCAAACTGATGTTGCAGAAACGATTGTGATCGTCACCATTAATGACAATAAGCTATACAATTTATTCAGAATATCGTTAGCCAAATCAAAAGCGCATTTTAACAAAATAAAAAGATGATTGTAAGTATAAAACTCCAGAGTTCTGTCTTCACAGGACAAACATATTGAAGAAAAAATGTCCCTTTGAGTGCGTGGAACACATCCCTAGAGGAGAAGGTCAGTAGCGCGTATAGCCTCCATTAGCTTGCAACCTGTGTTTCATCCCTCCAGTGAGACGTCGGGTCCGTTGAAGGGGTAACTGCCGCCAATACCGATGTAATGCGGCTTCCAATTCCTGCAGATTTTGTACAAGAGGCTCTAGGGCTTGAATGTTTCTGCCCATCCTATCCCAAATGTGCTCTAAAGGATTCAAATCCGCGCAGTTTCATACTTACATACTTACGCATCTTTTTATTTTGTTTTAATACACTTTTGCTTTGGCTAACGATATCCTGAATAAATTGTACAGCGTATTGACATTAATGGTGATTTCTTATCGCCAGAATGTTGTCTATGATCACAATCGTTTCTGCAACATCAGTTTGCGAACAATCTCCCTTCACCAATGATTTTATCAGTTGGTGCAGACTTTCTAGGGGAGTGCTTAACTTTTTTCTTTGTGTATATATATTTGCGATAAGGACAGTGCCCTCGTTGGTACAGTGGGTTTGAATGATCGTCTCTTTAAAAAAAAAGAGTGATCGTCCCTCAGTCCCACACAGACATTCAACGGTGCTGCGCGGGTTCGAATCACGCTTAGACCAAATACAAATCGAAAAATTTCTGAGTGGATTTTTCACTCGCACACGATATGTGGAAGAGTTGCCAGGTTTACTAGCCAAAGGTCGGGGGCTTGCTCCCACTAAACATGGCAACGCCGCCATATAAGTGAAATAATCTTGAGTGCGGCGTAAAACATCAATCCATCAATCAATCTAATGAGTTGTCTAAGGTAAGATACAAATCGGTTATCCGTAAACATATAGTTAAAACTAAACGTATGTTCTACAGATTCGCTAAAGCAAAAATTTCAGCTTGAAATTGTTCTTGACTGTAACGAAAATATTGAAAGTTCGTGTGTTCAAATTCTTGGGAATATTTTTCAATGGAATGCTTTCTTGAACTTCTAATATATCCTACATCTTTAAAATCTTTGATGATCAATGAACATACATTCTATGACTATTTTCTAATACAATGCATGTATCTATCAAATACATCTTTTCTCTGGGGTAATACATACCCTCGTCATCTAAAGCGGCGGATCCGGTTACAGAAACAGGCTGTTCGTATCCCGTCATTCTCACATTTAATTGGACAGGACCTGGAGCCGGTTTCACAAAGCGGCGAAGCGTAAGTTTTTACGTAACTGCCATAGTAATCCATACTGTAGAGGTACGTTAGTATGAAAGTTACGCAAAAAATACATCTACGCCGCTTTGTGAAACAGGCCCCAGAACTGTTTTTGAGTCCTTCTACCTCTTATCAAAGTCACTAAATTTTCTAGTCTATGTTTTAGCTTGTATATCATTGTTTTCAGCTACCCACACTTCTTGGATACCTTTTTCCGATAAAATGATACCCATTTGTATTCTACCCGTTCCACCAGTCTAAATCCGCATTGTCAGCCTTGTCGCTCTCCTCCAGCTGTCAATTGCTCAAACACTGAAGTCATCAAGAATGGAACAGACTGTCCCATGAACACAAATCAACAAAATCGAATTCGGAACTCAAGAAATACATTTACCTATTACTTTCATAAAAAGCCAAGGCTACTTAGGGATTTCATCCAATTTCACACCTACATCGATCGGTTCAATTAAGTAATCTTATTTGTAATTTATTCATCGTTATGTTATTGTTTAAAATGTGTATATGTTTCTATTTACTTTCAGTAATTTAAGGAATAAAGCAGGTCTTCTGGACCTTCTACCCACAATGATTCTTGTTAAATTCTTTTTATTTTGTCGATACGGTATTTTGTGAATAAACAAACAAACAGAAAACGAAAGCATGCATAGATGAAAGTGCTAATTTTAACTAGTCACCTACTTTCAATTCGACTTGATGAAAAACAAGTTTAGAGGGGATTTAATGGATTATTCACCTTACTGGATGATGATAGATTGATTGTTTGGTGTTTTACGCCGCGCTGAAGATTATTTCACTCAAATGGCGGCGTTGTCAGTTTTATTGTGGGAGGAAACCGGGCTCTATGCCCGGCGGAAACCCACGACCTTCCGTTGGTAACTGGCAACCATCCCACGATGATGATAGAGATACCATAACTGCATGGCGCATTCAAAATTTTATATCAGAGCTTTGGTCCTGTTTTAACGAGGTGTCTGATTATAGATTGATGTTGTAGGCAACGCTCAAGATCATTCCATTTCGTTAGGAAGGAAACTGAGCTGTTTGTCCGCAAGAAACCTTCGGCTAGTACCTGGTAACTCTTCAACATATGACGATCAAGTGAAAAATCCACTGAGATTTTTTTTATCAATTTTTTTTTTATTTGGTTGGAGAGGCATTTTATCCGCTAAGTATCGAAGGAAGGGCCGTGTCGGGACAAGGGACTGTTATTCTATACCTTTCTGTACAAACGCATGTCGTATCGACTCGAGGAGATAGAACAATGAGAATTTTGCACCACAAATAAAACCTCGTCCTTAAGTCCTACATGATGCCCGGTATAGAGAGTCCCTTTGTCCGCTGAAGTGCAGACTAGTTCCACTATGGAGTGGTTTTACTTAAGCCAAAGCACCTAGGACAACTCATACTATATTGCACATGCAGGATGGTGTATATTCATACAGCATTGTGTACAATATAGTAGGAGTTGTCCCATATGTTTTGGCTGATGCAGATTGTGTGCCAAAAAATGTTGGTTCAATCAACTTCATTGGTACTATGCTGTCTGCTTATTTTTTTAGATTGACTGATTGATTGTTTGGTGTTTTACGCCGCTCTCAAGATTATTTCACTTACATGGCGGCCTTGCCAGTTTTATTGTGAGAGGAAACCGGGCTCTATGCCTGTGGAAACCCACGGCCTTCCGGTGGATTTTTTCTCTTAGATAACATGGTTGTACAATCTTGTGAGATGCAGTCGAATTTTTGCAAAATCAATAAAACAAACTAGTGAGATTTTGAAAAGGTTCTTGCTTTTATTTCTAAATGATATAAAAGATTACAAAAGATTTGTAAATGAAAATGCCAGGATTTACTCTATATCTATTAACATGTAAATAATGCCCTAAGTTACAGAGCCAACTTATCCTATTATGTTTCTGTAACGGGTCGTTTTTTTATCCATTCTGCTATTCTGGGTAAGGATTCCACTCGCTTGCTGAGTGCCTGAACATTGGGGTATTTGGCCATTACTTCCGCCGGAAGTTGAAGACTGACCCAACTCATGAAGTGAACCAAAGTGAAGTCCGCCCAAGTCACCTAAAGAAAATTTGGAAAAAAAATATAATGCATATAATAAGAATATAAAACATACCTAAAATTTTATTGACAAGATGCTACAATTCCTGATTCAAAAGTTGGAGTGTTCGGTACTGTTTGTCGAGGAAGTTCTCAGCTAAACAGATTTCTGGTAAATCTCATGGTCATTAACTTTGAAAAGATGGCAAATACCAGTCCGAATTAGTCCAGTAAACTCCAGCCCGGAGTAAGACTCCCTTTTAAGTGGTTACTGAATGCCAATTTGATTTCAAGTCCTGTTTTTCTGGACCTTCGGTGTTGGTTTCTTGAAAAGTTACTCAAAATTATTTCCCTTTAATACATGTATAGCAGCGTTTCGAGAGGGGGGGGGGGGGGGGGGGTAAGGAACCGGACAGCGAGTACTTGGTAACTCTTTTACATAGGAAAAACCCCATTCAGAATAAGTATGACAGACAATCCCTTAGAGGAGTGATGAACGTTCTATCTTTCTGCTAACACATTCCACAACATGGAGATATATCAATCAACCAATCAAACTCTCTCATGTAAATGACCTGCCACACATGGATGGATGGCGGGAGAGACAGAGGCACCTCTCTTTCACATTGAACAGTAAACAATCAGTTTAATGTTAAACTTGAGTTAAATGTCCATGAATACATACCCCATCACCAATTAAAAATCCACTTTTGTTCTCTGATAAAGTTTTCTCAAAACGGTCCAAAAATTTAGGGGCACTTTCTTCAGAAAACTTCTTCTTCAATTCAGCCTGTATACAGAAAACACATCATTCCATCACTAACAGTATTTTCATAATCATTATGTTCAATTAAATATCAAATAACATTGCAACAGTAAATTACACGGCTTAGGCCGAGGAAATAAATATATGTACCTGTTTTTCGCCCTCAGCATGAAATATTTCTATGCAGGGTTTTATAAGATCATAGGCTGCTGCAGCATACATATCAACTTGAGCTTCTTCCATGCGATTTTTACCGGCCATGCCTATCAAAACAACCAGTAATGTCAACTTTACTTCCCAAGTCATGCAGTCTGAGTAAACCTAGAGTATTCTTTTGTTTGAAACTAAACGACTACATAAATCTGAACAATAATATCTATAATGTTAATTACGAAAATTGTTACAGTATAGGTCTTACCGAATTCTTTGGCCACGTATCTAGCTATAGCAGCACTATCTGCGATCTGCACACCATCAACCTCTAGAACAGGTGCTTGGCTGAAAGGTGTGTCTGAAAAGTGAGTTCGATTCTAATGGATTAATTCAAGATTAAATAGATAAACAGGTATATCTTTAACAAAATAGAGAGCATTTTAATTGGACTACTTACAGTAGCGTGGGCTGCCAAAATGTTAATATTTTCCCGTTTCAACACAATGCACAAATTATCGACTATATATCTCCAGTGGCGCAATTCAGAACCCTTTTCGTGCTATACGGTCTCGAGAATGTACGTTAAAGTAGTGTTTTGAACTAACCTATAGGTTAGAATGAATGAACGTTCGTTTCAGTTATTTACATTTTGTGCATCGATGAGGTGCGGGTTCAAATCACACTGAGACCAAATAAAAATTGAACAATTTCTGAATGGATTTTTCACAAGGTCGCCGTATGTGGAAGAGTTGCCAGATACTCGCCGAAAGTCGGGGGTTTCCTCCGGGCAATGAGCCCAGTTTACTCTCCCACTAAACCTGGCAACGCCGCCATATAAGTGAAATAATCTTGTGTGCGGCGTAAAACATCAATCAATTCTGTTTACTTTTCGGACAGTATTTCGGCTGTAACACACAGACTGTATGAATTTTCCGCATTCCAACGTCAATGATTAACTTTTTCGATGACTTTCAAACAGTCAAATTAAAAGTTCGAATTTTGGCAGCTCATGCGACTTTAAGAAAAACATAAGCAAATCTCAGTTTATAAGTAAACAGCTGTTGTTGAATATCGGAGGTACATACCATAGACTATTTAAAAAACAATACCTAACAGTATTTTCACGCATTTTCAAATACATTTAATTTCCCTTAAAAAGTAGCGTTCATTGCAATCGTTTAATATTGTCAAGTCAGACCATAATTGGAACACCCTATAGAAGGATTTTAAGATGGCAAATGAGGCAAGGATTCATAAAAAACTGACTTGGTTTAAATTTTGGCCACTCATCTCTTTCAAATCGGACATCCTCGTATTCTACGTCTGCCTGGGCAAACACCATCCGGGTCATCTCACCAAACCCTTTGGCGTTAAAGTATATAAGCTTGTATTTCGGCATTTTTCGATGGATCTTTTAACTAGAAAAAAAGGAATACACATAGTAAGAATTACATAAATATGGAAATGGCTACAAGAGAGGCTGGATGTTAAAATATCGATGGACTATTTCTCCAATTTATCTTACGTTGCAGGTCACGAAACCCACTGCATTTCAAAATAAAAAAAAGCTTACCAAAAAATTCTAAATAATTTAATTTAGCATATAGCTAAAAGTACGACCAAATGTGTGATTCATAGCCAAGATAATAATAAAATCTAATTTTTCTTCGAAAGTTAGAAGATTTTCCAAATAAGAATTCGGTTTCAGCAAATACAAAATTTGTTGTAAAAAAATATAAGTTCATAACAACAACATTTAGGAGGTACACTTAAAAGGGGTTTCCAAATAAAACTCAGTATCCAGCGAGTTATGTTGCCGTTCAATGGCAATCATGAAACCTCATTTTATGCTGTTTATTGGTGTTGGGCTATGGAACAACAGTTTGAAAGATCTACTAATCAAGTCTAAACTTCGTTGTATGTATGGTTACATATTTTCAATTTCTTTTCCCATTATCATAAGTTCAGTTTACACGACTTCTTTCCATAGCCAAAGATCAGTACAGACAATGTTACAAAGCATTCCAGAAGATTCTACCGACTTAAAGCCAAACTCCTGTCTTCAACCTAATGAAATGTCCTGGGTTTTGGTTTATTGCAACAACCTATATGATTTTGTATACAGGTCTAGATGACCTACCCCATTTTTAACACAATAAGAAACTTCTCTCTGTGGTTTGATGATAATTTACCCCTGGGGGTCCAGTGATGACTGTCTAACCTCCCAAACCTCAAATTAAAAAAATTTGTTCAAGAGGATAAAGTAATGCCATATATTATTTTATTCCTGCACTCTCATTTCTTCCATTGACCTCAGGCTTAACCCCATTGGATTATACATGTAAGCCCATGAAACTTGACGACACAAAGATGTGCCATACTTGCCAACTCCGCCATGGCCTATCTCTTAAACATTGCAGCCCCCCCCCCCCCCCCCCCCACACCCCCTTGACCTTACGGGTTTATGTTATTCTCGACACTTCCAGCCCAAGGAGTTGACCCATACCTTCTTGGTTTTAACTGTTAGCATCTGGTATATCATAGAGTCAATGATGCACCATAAACGGCCTTAACTTAAGAGCCATACATGGTTTTCAATATAAGTGACAAATGCGATTATGGTTCATCTAACCTGGGACTATATTCATATTAGTCCCAGATCTAACCAATGCGTATAGGCCTTGTGGTAATGGGCAAGAAAAACAGTCAATCTAGTAACAACAAAGAAACTCAAATCGATACAGTATAAGTTATTATAACTATTTATGAAAAACATTAAGCGACGGTTGATGCCACTCGGAACACCCTTCGGCTATCTTCGCTCGCCACCGGTCGGCTTTGACAGGCACGCAAGTAAATCCCCGAAGTTTCATAGTGGGTTGATGCTTGTTTACAGAAACCGACAAAAACGTACCCTTCATAAAACATGAAAATGAATATGGATAACGGTAGGCCCTATACTATATTATTAATTGACTTTCAATGTTATTGGCAAAATACGGAGAAACGGTCACACTCATACAGGGCTTACCAGGGCCAATACGAACAAACTAGACTAATACGAACAAACAAGGCCAATACGGACTGGGCCAATACGAGATCAAACATGGCGACCGTTTCATTGCTATCCCTTCAAAATCCCAAAGCCATTTTTCTTGAAATCATCAACAGAAAAAAAAGAAAATAGGCAATGTACAGTTAAAGAAACACAAAAATTCCGTCTATTTCATTCAATAAATTAAAAATCGCATTAATAATAATTTGTAAAAATAAAGAAATATGTTCCTATGTTTTATGTACAAAAGGGGAACAACTCTTGGTCCATCACACCTAGATTTTTTTAAAGAAATGTTTCAGAAAATAATAGTCAGCTTTCTTTGCGAATGTGTCTATTGAAATACTATTATTTTTAAATTATACAAATGTTTTATGAAAAAAACCCAAAAAACATTGAAAGCCAATTAATAAAATTTTCATTAATCAGGATATTCCCTATTGGCATTGTCACAGGTCCTCGGCGTTCGGCCTCGGACCAATACGACTATCCTCGGACCTGTAACAATGCTTGATTATTAACATCATAGCATTGCAAGCATTACCATATACCACAGGCGTAGAGCGACTTATTATACTAAGTTGCTCTACGCCTGCGGTATATGGTAGGCCTAATGCTTGCAATGGTTAGTATAGGCCCTACTGATTTGATAACGTCGTGGATTGACATGAAAATGAAATAGACAAGTGAGGAGCAGGGGAGACAACTATCTGTACTATTTAAGTACGCCTTGCAAAACTTGATGCACTTCACAAGGCCTACAACTTCAAGTCGTGGTGTGAACTCTATAAGTATAAAACAGTTAAACTCAGGTGATGATAAATCTAAGCAATTCAAATAGGCATAGTCTAGTTTAAGTTAGTTACTGTATGTATATATAAAAGAGAGGCTGCAGTGAATAAAATTCCGCGGCTACACTATTCCGTAAAATAATGCTAAAACGGATATTCTAATCACAAAGGTGACATCGAATTACCTGAAGTTTAGGAATAAACACGCCCGCTTACCAACGTTAACCTGACTCGGCACAAAAGAGGCCACTGGTAGTGACCTACTAAGGAAACCCCGTTAAACTCCAAACGATCCCGAAGGTCATATGACTAAGTCAAGTTAGCTCTCTGTCATGGCCTGTCTCTCTCACTTCTTGTGAATATGTGTAATTATGTGTAATTCGGTCTCTGTCATGTTTTATGAATTTGCATAATAATGTGTAATTCGGTTTCTGTCATGTTTTATGAATTTGCGTAATAATGTATAATATCGTCTCTGTCATATCTGGTAAATGTGTGTAGGCCTAATACGTAGGCCTATGTCTCCGTCGTGGTTTGTGAATGTGCGTATAACAATGTATAATACTGCCCAGTTTTCTCTGTTGTTGTGGACCTATGCTATTCTATATACATACATTTTGTTAGTAGAGGTATAAACAACGTAACCTAGTTGTTACATAAAATACAATTATAGTAAACAATTCTGTTAAGAGCTGCCTTGGCAGCGAGGATTGTAGAAGAGCCCGATCCAATAATTGTGTGTCTCCGCCTTGTGGATCCAATCCGCTCTCTTTTTCTCCCCCAAAATGCATTTACCAATACAATAAATGTCTTTAAATGACTTAAGATGAATGAATTATAGGCCGGACTTATTGCAATTAAGTACTATCTAGCGGCGGTTGGAACATTTTGCCAGTGTTTACGAGCTTATAGTGTAATTTCGTTTTTGCATGTTTGACAATTATTGCTAGTACTTTTATGCCATTGCCAAGTTGTTCATCAGCGGGTGTTCTTATTAATTAACCTAATTGGAACATCCAATTTATGAATACAGATCAGGGGTTGAAAGAAATCAGCAAAATAGTTAAATACATCCTCAACAGTTTAAAGGTTCAAGGAATTCCACTGTTTCTTTACAAATGCATAAAAACGTGTAACAAAACTTGCAATATTTTTAGCTACGATTTGCATGACAACTTAGCAAACCATCAGTATTTCTATATTAAAGTTCCTGTTTTCTTCTCGCTTCGAGTCCAGCTGATCTGCCATCGATGGAAACATCTAATATCAAGTACCGTCTTGTGGTAAGGCAGGCACAGAAATTATAGACATGCACACCGTATCCTCTACTGTATTTACTATGATATATAGGGTCTACCATGACTTAATCGTACAAAGGACGAGGAACTGATAAATATGCACGGTATACATGTTTATTGTTAGCGAGGTTGATATCCATTTTCAAGGTAAGTATAAACCCAAAAACATTTTCGCTCTTTGAAAAAGCACTATATTCTTCTTTAAAGGCCCACTTGCCGCCGTAGCCTGTTTAAATTTGCTAAGAAAACCAATTTACATGAGCTTACTACGACTAATACCACTAAACTTAAACATAGGACACATAAAACATGTCTAGTTAGCTTTAGAATGTAGAAATGGGGTGAAAAACAAACGAAGAACCGAAGCCTGATTACAACAACAACGATCAGTGTTGGTCAACTTTCGTGTTGGTTTACCCTGCTTTCAGGCCTTTGTATCTGTGGTTTACACTCAAACAATTATCAGCAGGCTTTTCCAGTCACTGTTAACCGATCGTCAGTCTGTATTTCTCAGATAAATAGGCCTACGTACAATTACACTGTGCCGTTAGTTCACTCACTCGACTGAAACATAAAATCGCCAATAGGGGGCGGTTCGGTTTGTTTACGTTCCGGGTACGTAACAATTCAAATTTTCAAATTCAAATTAAAAATACAAAGTGACGTCCAAACTTTTAAATTTTGGTAAAAATAGAAAGTTCCTAACTTATATTGTCTGGGAAAAATACAGAAAACGGTCTTTCTTTTTTAATGTAAACAATATTCCTGATTTTCGCGGCAAGTGTGCTTTTCTTTCAAAATAATTTGTTGCTCTTGGTTGAGGCGTTCTTATTTAACTAGAACAACACACTATTTGTTGTCTTTCTTAGTTTTACAGAGTTGTACAGAGTTTATTTCATAATTTAGGAAAATGTTTCACTTATCTTCATCCCCGTTTAGATTTCTCGAGTTATCCGAGGCTTGTCGCGGGGTTTGATGTTATGGTGGTTACGCATAGTTACTGTGTGCCACTCAGAAGTCTGCTTGTTAGTAGAAAAATACAACAGGTCTACATTTAAAAAAAAAAAAGTATTTTATTCTGATAAGAACAATAACGTTGGACGAAAAAGATCCCAATCAGCAATTGTATATTTCTGTACGAATTTCTGGTAACCTGGCATTGAATTTGACAAAAGTAGGACGATGGTCGCTTTAAAGGTTAGAGAGAGTACCTGAGTCAAGAAACAGTCGATGGTGCAAACAGAGGATTGGGTCTAGCTACGGTAAAGTGACATGAGCTGCGAAATATAAGGATTGATTGATTGATTGATTGGTGTTTTACGCCGCGCTCAAGATTATTTTACTTATATGGCGGCGTTGCCAGTTTTATTGTGGGAGGAAACCGGGCTCTATGCCCGGAGGAAACCCACGACCTTCCGTTGGTAACTGGCAACCATCCCACATAGGTCGTTCGAGTGAAAACCCAGTCAGAAAATTTTGAACTGAGTGGGATTCGAACCCGCGACCCATTGGTGGAAGGCTGTTCGGATTGAGCGTACCAAGACGAGGTCACCTGAAAAAATTGTTTGGACTTCAAACATTTATCAATTTCATAAAAAATATACCAGACCTTATATGATAGGTGAAAGGGAAGGATTTTTACTAAGCTAACTTTCCTGCCAATGAATAACACACAAACCAATCGCTGCGCGATAGGCAGCAGTGCCATTATCCTTTGTCAAAACATTAAAACGGGGTGCATATCGCATGGCAATGGGAATTACCTTTTTATCTGTGGTCTAGTACGTAAACTTATACTGTGCAGTAAGATCACTGACACGCCTCACACAACAACGTTAGGGCGCTTGTGCGCATGTTCAGGTTCGGGGTTTGTTTACATTGCGGGTACTTGATAAATCTAATTTTCAATTTCAAATTAAAAATACTAAATGATGCGAAATCTTTCCATTTTTGGTAAAAACAGAAAGTTCCTAACTTGGTCTGTCTGGGAAAAAATACAGAAAACCGTCCACTGTTTTTTTATGTAAACAGTATTCTGGATTTCGCGGCAAGTGTGCCTTCGGCTAGTTTTCCTTTGGAGCGGGGGCCTCCGTGGCTCAGTAGGTAGAGCGTTGGACGCTCAATCCGAACAGCTTTCCACCAATGGGTCGCGGGTTTTCACTCAAACGACCCATGTGGGATGGTTGCCAGTTACCACCGGAAGGTCGTAGGTTTCTCCGGGCAAAGAGTCCACTTTCCTCCCACAATAAAACTGGCAACGCCGCCATGGGCGTCAACAGGCGGGGGACAGGGGGGACATGTCCCCACCACTTTTTAAAGGGGTGGGGACATCCTATGAATTGTCCCCCCCCCCCCACTTTTTGCGAGCGAGAAATATGACTTGAAAGCAATACTATCAAGATAGTTTTTTTCTCACCAACAAACTCACACTCAAAAATGAAATGGCTTTATCCTCTCATCAAGTAACAGTTTGTGTAGGACATTGAGCTTGAGGGAGTCGCCCAACGCAAGATTTAATCAATTTCTTTCCTGACGTCATTTACTTTCAGATTTTTTTTCTCCGTCCGCAGCTGGGGCGACCGACCTTCTTAGACTAAATTTTTGTGATTTAATGACCCCACCCGACTTTTACACATAAACCTGTTATTTCTCCCAACCCGAAGCTTTGTTTTTTGTTTGACGGATAATGTCATACGTATTCTGATTCAACAAAAACTAACTAATTGTTGAAACTGAAAGTTGAAGCAATCGCTATTTAGATATGGATTACAAAAGAACTTCTTTCCTTCTTGTCTATTGTATCACTGTATGACAATGCTGAAATCTAAATTTAGAATTAGAACAGCCGAATATGATTTTTTTTTTCCCCAATAATTTTATGTTTGGTGGTGAAATAATAACAGGCATGTGGATGTTTAAACTCAAAAGTCAAGTGTAAAAAGCTGAATGTTTCCAGTATTCAACTACAATGTGCATATGAAATGCATGTATCTTTTCTAATAGCAAGAACTCGGGGTTTTCCATCATCAGTTTAATGGGGCTTCTATTGAAGATTTTAGAAAGATATTCGCGGAAATGGTACCAGAAGTACGAAGAATGTTCCCTCAGGTAGAACGGTTGGTCCGCATTCTACTTGTTTCACCAGCAAGTTCATGCACAGCAGAACGTTCATTCAGTGCCCTCAGAAGACTGAAGACCTGGTTGAGGAGCACAATGACACAACAGCGTCTTAACCATCTTATGATTAGTCATGTGCATCGTGATCGCCTTTCAGCTTTGTGTCCTCAGAGAATTGCCGAGGAGTTCATCAGAGCTGAAGAACTCCGCAGGCAGACGTTTGGCAATTTTTAACTGAAGAACTTTCTGATATCTAGTTTTTCTTCCATATTAGCGTTATTTGTGTTCTTTTAATCAAACAGGAGTAATTGCTGTATACACAAGAGTTCAATATGAAAGGGATTTTTTCATTAAAGTAAAATCATTTGGGATCATAAACATTGTTTATTTTGACTTAAAAGGTTTACATGAAAACAAATCACTCGGTAGTCTGCACAAAGATACAGTTTGATGACTGAAACCATACATACGATTACATTTACAGCCAACCCGTAACATTTTCTGTAGACTTGTGGACATGTAGCCTGATTTCTGCCCGAAATACCCCCCTCTTATCTCACACACACACGTGTAATATGTAAGTGAAACAATATCAAGCGCCGCATCAAACAAACTTTAATTTTTTCTTCTAATTGAAAGAGAAAAAAATCGAACAAAGACAATGTAAATATGCACATAATCATGATTACAGCCAGGGAATATAGCAGGCTCCTTGTCTTGGAAACCGGGTATTGTTTTTGAATGTGTCCCCCCCACTTATTATAACCCGTTGACGTCCCTGAACGCCGCCATAGAAGTGAAATAATCTTGAGCGCGGCATAAAACACCAAGCAATCAATCAACCTTTACTGATACCAACATGTACTGTACGTGTATCAAAACTGTTTGGGCCTCGGCCAAAGTGGACGAGCTTCCGGTTATTTAAATTTTGTTTATTTTTCAAAAGGAACATATTCCATAATGTAAACAAGTGATGTGCAGTTATGTAATCTACTCTTATTATCACTGATGCATCGTTGGGCTCTGATTACTGTCTTACTCTATGGATTTGTCATTTCTAGATCAATCTCATATAGGCTATACAGGTAGGCTGTATGGATATCTCGCATAACTGTGTAGTCTGGTGTACGAAGGCCTTTTGATCCGCAGACCTGTACATCTGCTGGGTTTTTTAAAACAAGCTAGGTCAAAATCACAAGGCTTCTTCTACAACATATATGAACGGGAGAGACGACAGCTGACTTGATCGTCAAATCCATATTTTGACCTCAGCACTCATCTCACTTTTCATAAAGCAAGGTACGTATACTAATACTCAGAAAGCATACAGTACTACATTCTATCCGTGGCGAGACATCGTCATATTTTCTGATTTAGCCCTGTTATTTTTTTGGTTTTATTGTGTATGATATGTTCAGATCTGTAAGCTGTTTCTCCCACAACACCCATATCTTCATTTTCGGTAGCTAATATATATGTTTAACCCCTAGGTAGTGGGTACTCTCTATGTTTGTATGACAAAAATACAACTATTAATGGAGGGATGAGTCCAATTACTTAGCAACCAATATGGAGACATGAAGAAACCCTCCAGCCGATCCATGAGTCCAATTACTTAGCAACCAATCTGGAGACATGAAGAATCCCTCCAGCCGATCCATGAGTCCAATTACTTAGCAACCAATATGGAGACATGAAGAAACCCTCCAGCCGATCCGTGAGTCCAATTACTTAGCAACCAATATGGAGACATGAAGAATCCCTCCAGCCGATCCATGAGTCCAATTACTTAGCAACCAATATGGAGACATGAAGAAACCCTCCAGCCGATCCGTGAGTCCAATTACTTAGCAACCAATATGGAGACACGAAGAAACCCTCCAGCCGATCCATGAGTCCAATTACTTAGCAACCAATATGGAGACATGAAGAAACCCTCCAGCCGATCCATGAGTCCAATTACTTAGCAACCAATCTGGAGACATGAAGAATCCCTCCAGCCGATCCATGAGTCCAATTACTTAGCAACCAATATGGAGACATGAAGAAACCCTCCAGCCGATCCGTGAGTCCAATTACTTAGCAACCAATATGGAGACATGAAGAATCCCTCCAGCCGATCCATGAGTCCAATTACTTAGCAACCAATATGGAGACATGAAGAAACCCTCCAGCCGATCCGTGAGTCCAATTACTTAGCAACCAATATGGAGACATGAAGAAACCCTCCAGCCGATCCATGAGTCCAATTACTTAGCAACCAATATGGAGACATGAAGAAACCCTCCAGCCGATCCATGAGTCCAATTACTTAGCAACCAATATGGAGACATGAAGAAACCCTCCAGCCGATCCATGAGTCCAATTACTTAGCAACCAAAATGGAGACATGAAGAAACCCTCCAGCCGATCCATGAGTCCAATTACTTAGCAACCAATATGGAGACATGAAGAAACCCTCCAGCCGATCCATGAGTCCAATTACTTAGCAACCAATATGGAGACATGAAGAAACCCTCCAGCCGATCCATGAGTCCAATTACTTAGCAACCAATATGGAGACATGAAGAAACCCTCCAGCCGATCCATGAGTCCAATTACTTAGCAACCAATATGGAGACATGAAGAATCCCTCCAGCCGATCCATGAGTCCAATTACTTAGCAACCAATATGGAGACATGAAGAAACCCTCCAGCCGATCCATGAGTCCAATTACTTAGCAACCAATATGGAGACATGAAGAAACCCTCCAGCCGATCCATGAGTCCAATTACTTAGCAACCAATATGGAGACATGAAGAAACCCTCCAGCCGACCCATGAGTCCAATTACTTAGCAACCAATATGGAGACATGAAGAAACCCTCCAGCCGATCCATGAGTCCAATTACTTAGCAACCAATATGGAGACATGAAGAAACCCTCCAGCCGATCCATGAGTCCAATTACTTAGCAACCAATATGGAGACATGAAGAAACCCTCCAGCCGATCCATGAGTCCAATTACTTAGCAACCAATATGGAGACATGAAGAAACCCTCCAGCCGATCCATGAGTCCAATTACTTTGCAACCAATATGGAGACATGAAGAAACCCTCCAGCCGATCCCGTCATTCAAATACTGTCTGACTGGGTTTTCCCTCGAACGACCTATATGGGATGGTTGCCAGTTACCACCGGAAGACATAAAGCACGGTTTCCTCCCACAATAAAACAGGAAACGCCGCCATATAAGTGAAATAATCTTGAGAGCGGCGTAAAACACCAAACAATCAACCAATCAATCCTTCTATACGTAGCGGATTCAACTCCCGTTCAAAAAAAAAACTAAGTGGCTTTCAGTTTAAAAATTTAGAAATTCCGTTTGACTCATTTCAATTGTATGTGTTTAATAAGATAATGGTTAATTGGGAAATTGCAATCAAATCTACTTGATGACGTGGGCCTACATCTTGAAACATTGTATCCAATGAAATGAATGTTAAATTGGATGTCCTTCATTGATTGAAATGTTGCATTACTACTCTAATTTCTTCGGACCAATGGTAATTTGAAACTTATGAGAATGTGAAGGTTCTTAAACAGAAACATTGGCCTTAACTTACTGTTACAGAATGCCGAGGTACACACTGGTTTATTTCAACCTCAGAGGGCGCGCCGAAGTGGCCCGAATGATATTTGCCGAAGCCGGAGTTCAATATGAAGACAGACGGTTGGACCAAGGGGAATGGGCTGCATATAAATCAAGTAGAACGATACATTTTGAAATATTTCCCAAATGAAATATCGTTTGTAAACATTTTACTTATTATAAACAAATTAACGTGTAGAAACGATTATGGAGCTATTAATTCTCACACCCAACCTCTTTCTTATCAAAACTTTTTTTAAAGATAGTTCATTATCGAATTATATATTTATTTATGAACACTGAAACACACGGGCACAGGGAAAATATATTTGATGAACTAATCGTTCAATGATTGCACTATATTGTGTTCCAGAGACTCCGTATGGTCAATTACCAGTATTAGAAGTGGACGACGTTCAGATTGCTCAATCGACCGCTATCAATCGCTATTTAGCCAGAGAGTTTGGTAAGAATTGGGCCCTATAACAATTTTACTCTATATTTCCTGATGAAAGCAAGGGATTTTTCCACATGCTGTTCTACCCAATCAAAACGCTTAAAACTTCATACTATTTTATAATTGGACTCTAGTTAGTCTCTCAGTCTAAGACAGGCCTTCCCTCGATGGTTCACGAGTTCGAATCCCACTCAATGCAAAGAGTTTTTTTTTAATCTCAGGTCGGGTATTCTTATGGATAAAGCGCTCGGTTTCCTTCCCCACTAAACCTGATAACATTCCCATATAAGAGAAATAATCTTGAATGTGACATAAAACTAAAGTCAATTAAACAATTTGTTATCTTGCACGAGCAATGGATTGGAGTAATAAGGTCTCTGTGTGGTTCATTTCTCTTTATCATTATGTGTGCGGACGACAAAGCTTTGATAACATACAACAGCTTTTGGGAGATTAAAATAACATCGCAATTCCCTCATTACTTCTTGAAAATTTTTATTAGACAGGTTTACTAAATGCCATTTTTTCTTAGGACTAGTAGGGAAAAACAGCCTAGAAGACGCAATTGCCGATATGCATGCTGAGGCCTGCCAAGAACTTATCCCGCCAATGGTTGAAATATTTTACAATACTAAGGACGAGAAAAAAAAGGTAGGCTTACATCATTTTAGCATCGCTTATTTGGATGATCAGGCATGGAGTTAATTAAGTTAGGTAGGCCTGGAAAACTAAAGCAAAGTGGAAAGGTATTCAAATAGACCGCTGGAACCTGGTATAAAAATTACCGTTTGTAATTTGTTCAAATACGAAGCTTCATTATAGAAGAGATGATGCTAGTTGTACTTTTTGTCAGGCTGCAGAAGAAACTATAGAACATATTTTTTTGTCATTGTGAATGTGTATTTGATTTATGGGAGAAGTTAGAACTTAAAATCCACAATATTACTGGAAAGTTTGTTGATCTCACTTCTTCAGATTGCTTATTTGGAAAACTAAATGATTATTTTAAACCTATTAACTTGATACTTCTAGTAAGCAGATGTTATGTTTATACAAAACGATGTCAAACAGGAAAGTTATCGATGAACTCCTCTCCAAATTAAGCGTTTATATCAAAACTGAAAAATGATTTCTAAAAAAAAATGATGAACTTGAGAAATTTGTAGCGATCTGGAATGACTGGTTAAAACTGTTGTTGTAATGATGAACTTATTTGCTTTCTTTCTTAGTAAATTACATTATTTGTAATTTCAAAAACTTGCCTGACACTAGATCAGAAAAAATGTTTATAAATGGACTTTGATGGCTTACATTGCATTGTATTATACCAGACTTGAAAATAAAAGATCATAATTAAAAAAAAATAAAATAAAAAAAAAAAAGTTAGGTAGGCCTGTAGAATTTCGCATTCCAGATCTCAAAAAGCAAAGATAGGGCCTTCAAACTTTTGGCGTCGGCTTCCATCACGCCATTAATAATTCACAAAAATTGTAAGTGAGATTAGTCATTGGTTTGCGACATTCCAAATTAAACATTAATTGTAAGCCAGGTACCAATTTATCGTTAATAATTTATGAGCTTTTTCAATTTTGACTTCAGGCGGAATTAAGGGAGAAGTTTTGCAGCGAAACAGCACCGAAATATCTATCTAAATTTGAAGAGGCTCTTGTTTTAAATAACGGATATTTGGTCGGAGGTCGTGTAAGTCAATCATTTCTTATATGCTTTTCAGCTGTCTCGTCGTTCGTCGTTTTTTGTTTGCTGGGTTAAAATAATTCAGTTTCCTGAATGAATGATTGATTGATTGATTGATTGATTGATGCTTTATGCCCCACTTAAGATTATTTTACTGATCAGTTTCTTGAAAGAAAGTGGCATCTATAAGTTGTTACCCAGGGCAGTCAGGCGTGTCATTATATAAGACTGATGAGAACACTCAAGAAAATTTATCTTGATATATATAAGTGAAACAATCTTAAGTGTGGCGTAAAATATCAATCAATCATTCCAAACAGTACACTAAAACCGTTTAATCTTAACTTCTTGGGAAGAATAGCCGAGAATTTAAGCATTTTCTTTCAACGTAAATATGTCAACATTTGGCAGCTCATGGCATTCTAAAGTCGAAATATTTGTTGTTGTTTTTTTAAATTGAGAACACCCAAAACTTTCATAAACATAAATTAATCTTCTTAGTATATTAACCAAAGCACCTCTCATATAACAATTTATGTCATTTTACCGACAGCTTACCTGGGCTGATTTCGTTCTTATCAGCACGATCCGATGGTTGGAACAGATCGTCACCCCAGAAACATTGGCACCATTTCCAAAAGTAAAGGACCACATAGTGAGGATCGAGAGTCTGCCAAAGATTGCCGCTTGGATCGCCAAAAGGCCACAAACGGATGGCTAGTTAAATCTATTAGATGTTATTTTTGAGACAATCAAATGGGAAATTAATTGTGGATATTTATAGATGGTCGATTTGTTTTAACGTTTTTGGTAAGATTATTTATAGTTGTGCTAGTAAGCTTCTGATGTTAGTATTGAAATATAAAAGTCTACTTTGTGTGGCATTTACAACTGATATAGGTAAATAAATTGTCCAATGTTTAAGGTTATTCCTGAAATTAACCGTCTTGGCATTGCTAACAACGAAAATTAGGAGTGTTAGTATTTTTGTGTATTTCGGCTCATACTCAAAGGGTTAAATTTATTTGAATCAGGATGTCAACCTATTTACATAGAATTTTCAAATTATTTCTTATTGATATTAAACTAGACATTCCAGTCATCTGTTGTTACGTTTCTTTTCAAATTTACATTAGGCTAACGGGGTTGGTATGGATAACAAACTTCTTCGTTTATTTTTTTGACATAGTGGTATCCATAACAACCCCGTGTTTATTGACAATTCAACTTCTAAATGCCACTAAAACAACTAAGTACTTATCTCTTGTCTCAAAATGCAGACGGTTATCGATATTGACAGGCGAAAACCAGGAGAGTCCTTGGTCCTCAATACCTTATGGGTCAGTGTGCTTGTTGTATTTCAATGGGATCCCTTTGGCTATTAAACTAGATACATTTTAAACACTTGAGCGAGGAAATAAAATGAAAGTTAAAAGGGGGTTAAACTCCCCCAAATATATTATCAGTTTCACCAAATGATGCCAGGGGCGTTGAAACGTTTTGATATTGTGTGTGTGTGTGTGGGGGGGGGGGGGGATGTTTAACTATCCCGTCACAACAGGCCAGGGGCCACCATACGCATCGGAAGCCCTGACATCGAAGAACACCGTGAATGCGTTCTGAACCATTTGCGGGCTAATCAAAGGTGCCAAATGCGTGAACAAAAAGGACACTGGGACGTACTTTTTTTTAAATAGAGCTGTTTCAATGGCCAAGTTCAAGCTTCTTAGAGCACACTCGTACAAACACATGGTATCTAGTTGGGCCACTGGGGAGTTTCGACGTTTATCATTTGGTCTCCTTTTCAAGCCTTTGGATAACGGTTTGCGGCGGAACGAAGAAAAATAAACATATAAGCTTCTTTCTTAATTCATGAAAATGGGTCTTAAATTAGTTTTTAAGCAGGGGAGGGGGCAATAGACTTGCTCTTCAGGAGATCTGCTAAGTTGTTTTACAATCTGTTAATTTTCACTTCTTTTAACATACTTGAATTACATTACGGTCTATATGTATATATTAATGAACACTAAAACACACGGACACAGAAAATTGTATTGAATAAAATAACCGTGGACCAAGTTCATCGCATGCTATCCCCAAATGCTATTCTAAAGTATTTCGTTTCCTTCATTGCTGTACTTACGTGGTGTCCCGTTTTGGATTTCAGGCATAATAATAATGTAGGGTCTACCAAGAGGATATAGTCGAATCAATATTATAATATGTTATTATAATCGAGTGTTTTAGTATTGCCTTGGTATTGGCCTGAGGGTGGCCGTATTCGCCCGAGGCCGCACTCCGTGAACTCGGCCAATATGACTTGAACTCGGCCAATACAGCCCTACGGCTAATACGAACTTCATTCGTCTGCTGATATTACCCGGCCTTGAAGGTCGTATTCTGATAATAACTTGCACAGTCAATTAATAATATACAACGAAAAATACTAACCAATTTACTCGTGTCTTCGACAAACCCTGGATATGTGATAGAAGAACTGGGTGAAACGAGTCGAGAGAGCACGCCACACAGTGGTAATAGTTCCTTGTATTTCATTTTGAATAGATGAAAAGAAATACATGCAGAAAAAAAATCCTTTGGACTTTAAGCTCAAATGTAGATGCTTCCACATATGTTTTAAATGCGCCATTTTATTCGTTTAAAGTGGCAAGAGCTGCCAAAATGCTAATATTTCTTCGTCAAAACCAACATTCGAAATTACTGACTAGTTTCATGAATTGCACCAGGGGCTCGTTCTACTAAGCTGGCGTAAGTTGCGCCAGTCGCAAATGCGTGTTAAGTTATAGGAACGTGCGCATGGTCGCAAGTCTGGAGGCGCAAGTCTGTGTTGTAAACCTATGCGTAACTTTGCGCCAGCTTAGTAGAACGAGCCCCTGAAGTCTATCAAGGGCCCTTGATAGACTTCTGATTGCACTTAAAAAGATTTTCCATAGATAGGGGCCTACTATCTCGATAATGTATGCTTAAAGCAGTGTTTAGAAGTTTCAAAGTCACATCACTCCTATTTTTAAAAATGAAAACAATAATAGACGGTGAGTTCCTTTACAAAAGCTACCATTTCAAATTTCAAATCTCTCTTCCGTCGTATAATTTCGGGTAACGCCATTATAGGCTTTCATCAATTAATTCTTCTAAATTTTCCAAACCTTTCTTTTCAGGTAACATTCTGAGTTTGTAAAAAAAATAAACACAAAGATCTGTGCCTCTTACAATTTATAATGTAACGCGGAGGAGTTTCAGGTGACACCCTCAGGCAGGGATTAATCCTCAACAAGCTAGCTCAGCTTTCACCGTATAGTGAGCGTAAGTTTTAATCGATGTCAGTCAGTTGGATCCGTCTCTTTTATTGAATCGGCTCTTTAAATATGTATATGAATATATAATAGCAAATTATTGCTTCGCTGAATCTCACCAATTAATAGGTAGAATTTAATAACAGTTGACCGACAGTCTTTTTCAAAAAAATGAGCAATGATATTAAACTATGATGTCTGTTTTCGTTTTTCATTTAGAGTGACTTCCCTCTTTTGGAACTCTTTACTGTCATATAACTATAAGCAGCCGACAAAATAACCCCGAAGGTGAACGGTCGATCAGTCAGTGAGGACTTCAGTAAGTTTAGTTTACCTAGTAAAGTATGTCGTTCTGCAGTTGGTTTGGTGGTGAAAAATATAAGGATCATTTTGAACCAGGTAAGTCACAATGTACCTAAAAATTCCCCATTTCCCCGTTGTTGACGAAGAAATAGTTTGACAGGTGGTCATAAACAACAACAACAAAATAAAAATCTCGACTTCCTTGTCTGAACCACTTAACTTCTTAAGTTGAAAAGATAACGTTATGAAACGAACGAATCTTGTGAATAATTAAGATAATGAATGGTTGATTAATTAGTGTTTTACGCCACATTCAGTTTCAACGCAATAAAGGGATGGAAATATACAACTTGAGTGTAGATTAGAAGATTAATCATTTTTATGTAGCCAGATTGTCGAAGTTCATGATGCTCATAATGCTGGCATTGTTTCTGCCTAACATGAAACAAGCAGATAAAATGTACTGGTATCGGATCAGTTATCGTACAAAACCAATTACCGTTATCTACCTGACCGGCAAAGTAAGTAAACCAGGATAGAGACACACAAGTGCGGCTACCAACATGTATGCGTGTTTTACCCAAGTTATCACGTTTTCCCGCCGATTACAGCCGGCTTACTTATTGAGGCATGTTATTGCAAAATTTCAACCTCCAAATATAAACAAAACTTTTTATGGAGTTAGATTGTCAGCCGACTCAAGAATAGTCGCTTTCAGCCGTGTCAGGGACGTTTCGCACACGAGAAATGACGTCACAACAGCTTTAACTGAGCCCAGCTTCACTTCTGTGGAATTTCTTGTCTATGCAAACACTGATGTAAATTTTAGCATTGAAAAACTGGCAAAACTGTACGATAACTGATCGGATACCCGTACTTGTAATCCCTCCCTCCCTCCCCACTATACCACGCTATTTCTATTTTTACCAAAATTTAAAAGTTTGGACGTCACTTTGTATTTTTAATTTGAATTTGAAAATTTGAATTGTTAGGTGCCCGTAACGTAAACAAACCACACTGCCCCCTATTGGCGATTTTATGTTTCAGTCGAATGAGTGAACTAACGGCACAGTGTTATTTTACGTAGGCCTATTTATCTGAGAAATATAGACTGACGATCGGTTAACAGCGACTGGAAAAGCCTGCTGATTATTGTTTGAGTGTAAACCACAGATAAAAAGGCCTGAAATGAGGGTAATCCAACACGAAAGTTGACCGACACTGATCGTTGTTGTTGTAATCAGGCTTCGATTCTTCGTTTGTTTTTCACCCCATTTCTACATTCTAAAGCAAACTAGACATGTTTTATGTGTCCTATGTTCAAGTTTAGTTGTATTAGTCGTAGTAAGCTCATGTAAATTGGTTTTGTTAGCAAATTTAAACAGGCTACGGCGGCAAGTGGGCCTTTAAAGGATGACACATGTCTCATGTGATGACCTATTTAGTCAATTGATAGTGTTGTAGGTCTGGTTTCTTACTCCAAAATAATTTGTTGTTTATTCTTGCTGAGAATGGTATTTTGGAGCCAGGGTTCATTGACCTCTAAAAGTCGGACAGACTGCCAATTCTGAGCATATCAAAACTTTGGTGCGTCATCAATGGCATGGAAGTTGGAGACTCAAGAAGGCATTATGTAATTCAGGATACTAATAATATTTACTAACCAATCCCGTTCAGCCATATATAAAGCAAACATACTTAGATAGCTAAAACATTCATGCATGCAATTATGACTGTTTTCACTCAATTTGTACCAGCTTATAATGTTATTTCATTGTCTAAAGTGAAGGACCAGAAGAGGATTTTCCCTGTGTCTGTGTTTTAATGTTCATAAATACCCGGTATATTGAATCAGGGTCCATTATTAAGGGGGTTTTGTAAAAGTGGCGTAGGTCCATCTTAAAATTTCCTTAAAGTTTTAACCTTAGACACTAAAATCACCTAATCCTTTACTAAGATGGCTTCGTAAAAGGAAGCCCTGGTTCCTAATTTTTTTATCTGATTTGACTTTTAGGTATCTATGTGTGCTCAAACTGTAACTATGAACTCTTCAATAGTAAATCAAAGTATGAACACTCATCTCCATGGCCAGCCTTTACCAGCACTCTCAAATCTGATAGTCTGTCCAAAGTAGCTGAGTCTGCCACAGCCTTAAAGGTCAGTATTATTTTCTATTTTAAGTATTTTATTGAGCATTGCGTGAAGTGGACATAGTACAAACTAAGGGTTGTAACTTATTATTAAGTTTATTACAGATTGAATTTAAGTGTATTGTTTCATGAGATACAGTTTTAATTTAAAAGTAAACATGTTGCTTTTTTTTAAACAATGTTGAATGTGAAACTGAAATATGAAAGCACAATTAATATATGCTTCCTTCACTAAGATATTAAATAAATAATGGGACATCTGTATTTTCCTATGTTGATGTTCTAATTTAAAACACACTGGCTGTGGCACAGAGAATACATTCTCATGGATTACATTGATTTAAAAACCAATAAAGACGAGTTTCCCAAAAATAGACTTCTAAGTCAGGTTCAAACCTGTCCTAAAGGATATTATTGTTTGTTAAAGTGAGCAGAAGGATATTCTCTCTAAAATGAAATGTAATGTATTTTATGTAATGTTTTCACTTCAATCAGGGTTCGGATCTAGGACAAAATCTTAACCAGTCCGTCTGAAATTTTCCCAGTGAGTCTCGGACTGACAGAGAGGTGCCAGTCAAACTGTGCTTTAATACACATGATCATGCCCTATAATATCTGTTATTTAAAATGGAGAAATTTTAACAGTTATCACATTTTATTACTAGAAGTAGTTGGTTAGCCAGAAATTAAAATTCCGAATTTTCATTGAGGGGTCCAAATTTTCTAATTTTATATCTGGCTAACCTGATATCCACAATGCAATTACTTTATATAAGATTATGTTTAACTCGGTGCTCTATTGACTTTCCTAGGTGTCTTGTGGTAAATGTGGAAATGGATTAGGTCATGAATTCCTGGGGGATGGACCCAAAGAGGGACAATCAAGATTTTGAATATTCTCTCATTCTATCAAATTTGTTCCTCATGACAGTAAGTTGCATACTGATACTCTAAATTTTAGACATGCCTGTTTTAATTTATAGATCAATAACTTTTGTGGTTTACCATAATGAAGTTTTAACAGCTTTTCCTAGTGCTAATTATTGGGTATGACTACATGCCACTTTTACATACTCACTTGTTTGATTGATTTTTTTACGCTGCACTCAAGACTATTTCAATTATATGGCTGCGTTGCCAGGTTTAGTGGTGGAAACACGCCTCTTGAAATGGCGGAAATTGTGATGGCCAATGTTGGCTTTTGAAACGATAGTTTCTGACAAATATTTGTGCCAAATTTCATACATGTATCATCAAGTGAAATATTTTGTCATCTATTCGCTCCACTATTCATATAAGTTATAAATCTAACAACATGTTTCATTGTGTTCTGTTTCAGAAATCCCCAATGGTAAATAGATGATATCGATCTTCAGCTGCTCGAAACATGCAAAAATACATTTTCTACATATATATATATTTGATAATAAAGAAGCGAAAGTATATCTTTTTTAATAGAAAAGCTATATAGCTATATTAAAGTCATCATTGGCCTATAAATATTAGAATTTGTTTAATTTAATGCGAGTGTTTGATGGTGAGGAAAGAAATGGTACGCGATATTGTAATCCTGACTGTCTCAATTTCAATTCCTTTGATAAGGTATAGTAGCAGTTACATGTCTATGTAAGCACTTCAAACAATCACTATGAGCTAGAAAATTGTGTTATTTTTTACCTAGAACACTAGCAATCAAAGCATACTTTGTTCATGTTTTCAATGCCTCCTTTATCTTTTCTGTTGACAAGAAAAAATGGTTCAAAACAAGGTGTAATAAGAGCAAAATGAATACATTGTTATAGCTGTGCTATTACATTAGATTTATAAGACCTTTTTTAAAGTTTATGTCATACCCTTTCATAAAGTTTATGTTTTCTGCTCCAGTTTTTAGCTACTCTACTTATTTGAGATTTACTTATTTTTCATGGTATGTTTTGAATTTTATTACTACCCGGTATATTGATATTGATATTATTATTGGCTTTAACTTGGGGGCACATTTTTATACCTCCTTTTTATTTGTTTGTGACTCAGGTATAAGAGTTTTTTTTTATCTTATCAATAAGGACTTTAGTAGCAGGGTTATGAAATCGTTTTTTTCTTGAAGGCAAACTTTCTGTGGATGTAGACTGACTCCCATTTACGGCCTTAAGTGTTATACATGCATTGTGAGTTGAATGAGTGATGATCTGTTAATGATGCATTTTGTCACACAGATTCCTCTTGGCATGTTACCAGAACGACAGAAGATTGCTTGATTTTAAAAGGGATTATTCTTAAGTTTTGTCTAGAAATCTTACAACTTAAAAGATTGGAAAAGAAATGAAATTTTGCATGTTACCAGCAGCTAAGTACTGTCTTGTGAAGTGATGTTGTCATAAGGTCCTTGTTGGTCAGAGCATGATGAAACCTCAAGGTCAGAGTCCCCATAGAGGAAAACCTTGTGGTGGAAGATAGACAGGCCTGGTTTCCTGGATAATGCAACAGTCTTCACCTGGTAGTAATTGTAATATCTTGTAATATAGCACGTATTTATAAATGACATGATGTTCTTTGTAATTTTATAACAATTCATTTCCCATTAAATCAATGAATTCGGTTGTAATGTTAAATACAGGACTGTTGGTCTGCTTTTTTTTTCTGTTAATGTCTTGCCAATTCTTTTTGAGCAATTTATTTTATCCTTTTAGTTTACCAATGCAAAATGAAAATCAAACCAGTTTTAAGATTTTTTTTTTTTTTTTAATTTTTAGTTGTTTTAACCTCTGTGATTTTCAAATAACTCATACTTTTACTGTTATTTAACTCACTCCAATTTAGAAGGTTCCTAAAATTAGGTTTGTAAAATTGTATTTCAAAGCTTATATATATTTCTGATAAGTAATTACACTTTTGTATTCAATAAATACAAGCAGATATTTTATACTATGCATTGAACTTAAATATTCATTTATTTTTCACATGAACTTCGAACGTCAACCCTCCCAAGCAATATGTATACTATTTCACATCAGACAACCAACAGTCAAACGGGGTTGAAACTTGGTAACACTGACACTGACCGTACATGTAGCTTGGCATTTGTAATACATTGACAATGCTTACGCATCTTCAGCTATGCCAAGACTATCGGTAGACTTAAATTGAACCCCATAGGATCATTGGAAAAGAAAGTGAAAAACTTACGTAGAAGACAGAAAGGCAGTTTAGCCCTGGTCTAAAGGTCTAGTCGTTTTACTTTGAAGTAGTTTCTAGTTTCTATACTTTAATCTTAGCCATAACGATGCTGGCCTTGTTACACTGGAATGGTATTATAGGTTTTTCACGACATCTTCCCGGGTCCTAGTTCAAACCCAAAGGATAAATAGTTTGTAACGTTTAAAGGCACACTTGCCGCGAAAATCAGGAATATTGTTTACATTAAAAAAGAAAGACCGTTTTCTGTATTTTTCCCAGACAAAATAAGTTAGGAACTTTCTATTTTTACCAAAATTTAAAAGTTTGGACGTCACTTTGTATTTTTAATTTGAATTTGAAAATTTGAATTGTTTCGTACCCGTAACGTAAACAAACCACACTGACCCCTATTGGCGATTTCATGTTTCAGTCGAGTGAGTGAACTAACGGCGCAGTGTAATTTTACGTAGGCCTATTTATCTGAGAAATACAGACTGACGATCGGTTAACAGCGACTGGAAAAGCTTGCTGATGCTTGTTTGAGTGTAAACCACAGATAAAATGGCCTGAAATGAGGGTAATCCAACACGAAAGTTGACCGACACTGATCGTTGTTGTTGTAATCAGGCTTCGATTCTTCGTTTGTTTTTCACCCCATTTCTACATTCTAAAGCTAACTAGACATGTTTTATGTGTCCTATGTTTAAGTTTAGTGGTATTAGTCGTACTAAGCTCATGTAAATTGGTTTTCTTAGCAAATTTAAACAGGCTACGGCGGCAAGTGGGCCTTTAAATAAAACAACCATCCCTTTCCAAACGTTTGTGCTTGGTATCTGCAGCGGAAGTGAGAAAAGGGATTTTTTCAACGGGCAGGATTTCAAAATGGTCCTTGACCTACTGGAGTGTTGAAATGCTGTGCCACGGGCACATCATGTGCAAGTCTAATACTAGATAAATGGTTGGCTGCTCTTTGTCGTACAAAATTCTAAGTTGCAATTAAGATTCTCTGCCATTTGATATTTGTTGCGTAAAAAGTCCCAGGATCTGACACATATAGGCCTACATTGAGTTTGCATCGCGTTGCACCTCATTCGTTTCATTTGTATTGCATAAAGAGTATCATTGAAAGAGTTCGAAAAAAACAGAATGAATATTTGAACCAGCCATATGTGAATAACAAGAAAACAGTTCATTGGTTGTAACATGAACGCACGTATTTACGGTTGCAACCAAACTCGACGTTGGCTTAGAGATGCCCGTTTGTGGAAGAGTTGCCATGTACTCGTAGAAGGTCGGGGGATTCCTTGGGTCCGGTTTCCTTATCCCCATAACCTCCCCAGTTCAAATAAGTGAAATAATCTTGAGTGCGACATAAAACACCAATCAATCCGATGCAGGCCTTTTCTGTAATCTGTATGGGTCGCGACCCTTTCGGTGCATGGAAATGGATTTTTCATTTGATCGCAATAAATGACCTCTCGCGCTGTGTAATATATTTAATCTATATCACTGCGGAGTTGGTGATCGAAGTATTTCTATATGTGTTTAACTACCATAACCCATATATTATAAAGGAATTTTTAGTTATAACTCACAGCAAGTACTGCCAGCCGACTTAAAAAATATGTTTCCATATTGATATATGTACTTAAATCTGCAGATCATGAAAACAGTATGCTGAAATTACAGGCTATTATTCTTAAGGCGCACAATTCAGAAGCGTTTTGATCCATTGTATTCTCACGAGAGCTCCTTTAGACGTGGCTAAGATAGAGACGTACGCATTTACACAACACTGCGCAGGAATTATCACATGTCAGCTTGGGTAATTTTTTTTTAAACTATGAGAAAATTGAACAATCCTGGCATCACGTCCATATTTACTTGGAATTAAAAGAAGCGTTAAGCAAGTAACGAAAACAGTCAAGGATCATTTAAGCTCCGGGATGAACCCTCCAACCCAAATCGAAAGTATTCAACTCAATTCAATTCTTTATTTGTATGAATCATCCGTTGGCGGACAGGTACAAATATTTAAATAAATAAACAAATAAAACAATGAACAGTAGGCATCAGATTTAGATTGTATTTCTTTAATCAATGTTTCTCGAGCGGAGTGATAAATTGGACACTCTGTTAGAAAATGATATTCATCCTCAACCAAGTTTGGGCAGAATTTACAGAAACGCTCGTCTCTGTGGTATTCGGCATATGTTTAGTTTTTTGTATTTGCCCGCTTCAATTTCTAAAGAATGACAACTTAATCTTAGTGAGGAAAGGGCCTTAATGTGGGAGCGGACAGTGACTGAAGACAAATACTCAGAGGATGTAGATAAGGCTTGACAAGACCGCCTGTACGTAGTTTCCTGCCAGAATCCCCAGATTGACAAGTTTTTGTGAATACATAGTTAAATTCATTTACTAACCATTGTTTGATATTATTAAGGTTAAATGGTTTATTTTCCGAACCTAGCGCAGCATGAATATGAGCGACTTGAGCATTTAGGCCTAAAGATAATTTCGGATTCTTGGAAGCTAGCTAGTTTCATGTCCTCTTTATAAGCCTTAAAAATCAATCTTAGTTGTGGACACTGTCTAAGTCGTTCTTGGAATTTAAGCAAACTAAGCATAATGTGGGAGGATAAAGGTTGAAGTCCAAGCTCAGCTAACACACCAATGTTACTATAGTGCGTCGAGGTAGATCAAGAATTGACTTTTTTATATAAGATTCATTACATTTATGTGATGCCCATTTAGATAATAAATCATTAGTATTATAAAAATTGATTCCCCGCCCCAAATTTCGCAGCCATGGCATAGGGGCCTAGGTCAATATTGGAACGCATTTAGGCCCTACTGCGGTGACGAGTTTAAGTAGGGTTAATACAGGTAATCTAAAATCAGAACTCAGGCTTTGTTTAATTTTAAACCAAGCCATTAAAGCCTTTTCCTGGAGGCTGTTAATAGCATGCTCGAAGCTCCCAGAATGGTGGAATATAATTCCAAGATAGGCCTAGTAATATGATGGGACCAATTCCAACACAGCTTTGTTGTAGCCTAAGTGAATTTAAAGTCATTAAATTTATTAGGTTGGCTGCCAAATACCATTACTTTGGGTTTACTAATATTAAGGTTTAAAGTTTTGCTTAACACGTTCCATCGAGATTACAATTATCGGTGTTGGCCTTAGAGGTCACATCAATGTCATCATGGCTGTAATAAATGCTAGGACGACTTCTTATTCTAGATCGTATTTTAGTGCTTCTAGTCGAGAGAATGTATGACCAAGTATTGTTTTGAACTAAGTTAGGCTTAGAATGAATGAACCTTCCTCCCTGTTATTGAACTTTTCGAGCGTACGTCGTTTCGTTGTCACAATAACTGTATGGATTTCCCTCATTCCAACGCCATGCATTTAGTTTTTCGACGAACTGAAAGGCCAAAACACAGACCAACCACTCATATCAATGAATCACGAAAAAAAGATACTATTTTTTTTTCAATCCCGAATCGTGTGCTTGGCGGGTTTCCAAAGGGTCTCCAAACTATATCTTAGAGAGGTTAGCCTAATTCCTTAGCTTTGGCGTGGTTTGCAGCAGAGGTCGAAACACATTAACATGAGAGCCTCTCGTTTCGTTTGTGTGTGGAGTTTGTAATCTCCTCCCACAGACGAAATTATTTGCTGGCAACAACAACAGCGGCTTATCGGACTAAAGCTCGAATCAAAAATGGAAGAAAATTCATCAAAAAGCAGTTTAAATCCATCATCGGTGAGTTAAGATGGCTCCTCAGTATATAATCAAGTAAATTAATCATGTTTGAGTGGGCAAAAAGGTGACCTCTCTGAAAGTGTAAAGAGTGTTTACGGATTCAGGTTAGACTAGGCTTATCGGGGTGCCAGTTATCGCGGGTTAGCAATATATGCGTGTTGAGTTGGTTGTAGTCCGCAATATGTTGAGTGGATTGAAGGATAAATTCTGATACGCCCGCACGGGCTTCTTCAATACCACGTCAACATAGGGTACATTTGAAAAATCTAAGAGTTGCTCTCGGAATTTTTAAAAAATGATAACTCGCAATTTTTAAACATTACTCACCTAAAATTTTGTCAGAAAGCTTCTTTGATAATCCATTCGTAGAGCTAAACCATCATCATCACCAGCCAATTTCGCTAAGTTTGATTTCCGTCTGTTGACTAAAATTTTTCTCGGGCGATCACACCGCCATCTACCGCGAACTTTCAAATCATGCTCGCCACTACAACCGGTAACGACTGTCGGGGATGGTCGGTGATAACGCAAAGGGAATTTAAACTTAGCGAATTTCGTTGTTTGGCGATGTGTATGATCACAAATGATGGTTTAGCTCTACGAATGGATTATCAAAGAAGCTTTCTGACAAAATTTTAGGTGAGTAATGTTTAAAAATTGCGAGTTATCATTTTTTAAAAATTCCGAGAGCAACTCTTAGATTTTTCAAATGTACCCTATGTTGACGTGGTATTGAAGAAGCCCGTGCGGGCGTATCAGAATTTATCCTTCAATCCACTCAACATATTGCGGACTAAGTTGGTTGAAGTTATTCTCATGCGCTCGCATGGGCTTTTTCTACATTTATAAAATCTTTACGGAATTTGAAATAAATTAAAACCCAAAGCTTACTATTAATATGATGTATGCAAAGCCGAGATGCGAACGCGATGAATGTTTTAATTTAGGCCCTGTGAGAAAAAGATGCACGTCACATCCATAGAGATCTAAAAATAACTAGAGGGAGCATCGCCCAATCAGAGCAATGTAAAGGTCTGACGCCACAGTTGAGGGCGAGCTAGTTCATCTATACTCCTTGGCTTGGGTAGATCAAAATGGCGCGCTCGCCCGCCAGACCTTTACATTTGCTCTGATTAGGCGATGCTATAGGTTACAAAATTTAATTAGTCACAAAAAGCGAAGTGGGAAGCATCCGAAAGGAAGGTTACTCGATCTACTCCATTACTCTGGGCTGGCGATTACGGCTTACTGGGGTAGTTGAAAATGGCGCCTGTCTGCCGTCAGCTTGTGAGGCCAATGAGCTCTCTAGTTATTTTTAGATATGGATGGTCACATCATCTTGACATCATCTCGCCTCAGCTGTGATGACATCACCTTCCTGTGCAATGGCTACGTAATCATTACAATTTTCTTATAAATTATAAACAATTTTCTTCATATTTTATGACCAAAATTCATACAGAATAAACAAGCTTAAGGTATTTTGTCTGCCCGTGATATCATAATGACAAAATTTTCATTTAAAAAATATCAACATTTTGGCAGCTCACACCAAAACGCAAAAGTCATATTTTTACCCATAGCTATCCAAATGCTTTCCCTTTGAGGTGTTATGTGAGCAGAGTATTGAATGCCATGGTGTAATATTTTGTAGTCAAATCCAGCGTATTCATGCTATGGATTTCTACATGGTCACAATGGTAGAAGAAAAGGCAGAAGGAATCGTCAATGTTTAGTTTTCTTGTATTTTATAATATTAGATGAGTTTTGTTATGTACCGACTTTTTTTATTTTAAAATTTCAGATGGTAGATTTAAAGGCTGAACTTTTCCGGAAACAGGAGGAATTTAAAACACAAAAGCTGCTTCATAGTACTCTTATAAAAGGCCGTGTAACAGAAAAGGTTAGTATATCACTGCTATTGTATTTGTATCTCATATTTTACACTTATATTTTTTCTAAATAATTGGAACTATTTCATGTTGTTATGTGTATCAACAGGAGAAACATGTTATCTCAGACATTCATGCTCTCCAAAGTGGCATAAGCTGCTATAATTCTCATTTTTTCCTGCCATTGTAAAGATGATGTTGAAATAAACATTGAGCATACAGCTTGTGCTAATAGATTGATTGATTGATGTTTTAAGCCGCGCTCAAGATTATTTCACTTATATGGCGGCGTTGCCAATGGCAGGTTTAGTTGGAGAGGAATACGGGCTCATTGCCGAGAGGCAACTCTCCCATGTATGGGCGATCAAGTAAATTTGTTATTTGGTCTGAGTGGGATTCAAAACGCGCACCGTTTCCATGGGAGGCCGGTGTCGGGGTGAGGGACTTACTATAACTCTAACCGACTTAGTCACCGAGGCGACAAGAATGAATGAATGTTTCTCTCGGTTATTTAAATTTTGTTTACTTTTTAAACACTATTTCGGTTTGTACAGGCCTCAAACTGTGTGGATTTTCCAGCGTCAATCATTTAGTTTGTCCCCTCTTATTGCAGTGAAAATATTTATTATTTTACGTGCCAGAGGCTCTTGAAATGAATAGACTCTACTGATATTCAGTATAATCCACGGGCTGCCGTTAGATAACCTCTATGTATTAATGATGAATTTTGTTATTATGTTTTACAGAAACCTAACATATGGAGTAAGAAAAACTCTGGTGTTTTGGAGAGGGCACAGCGAGATTTAGAGGCTAAAACTGAAGAGGAGAATTCCCTAGAAAAATCCAGGTGGATATTGGTTTTGATCATTATTGCTAATTGCTACCTTATTATCTCAAAGAGCAGGTCCACAAAGGTTAACTGATGGTAGCTTTATTAAGACTGTTATTAATTTCTAGGGAAATAAAATTAAAAAATGTCCAAGAGATGCTTGTATAAACCAATTGATGTTATATACCCCTAAGAATTATTGGTAATGAGATTATTATCCACTTGAAAAGTTTGGGGTCCTTGTATTATGATTATGGCTATAAGTATGTCAGTGAAAACATGGTTTTCTGATTCCAAGAAATAAATTATGATACACTTTTGTCTCTATTCTTGTAGGAAGGCATTAGCTTCTAAAGCAAAGATTTATGACAAAATGACACAGGGGGCAGTCCCAGGTAATAATGTGGTAATCTTCTCTTCTAAAATAACATTAGATTTGAGAAGTAAGTTAAAAAAACAAACTTCTGGCTGACCAAATTTGGTACAAAAGTTTTTGCTAAATCAGTATCCTGTCCTTATACATCGTTACCTGTAGATAATGTTTTACTCTACCATTAAAAGTCTTTGATGTCTTTCAGATGAAGATGGCAGTAAAATATTTCTTGTTGATTTTGAAAAGAAGGCCATTGACAATATTTTTGCGAAAAGAGAACGAGAGAGAAGATCAGAGGAGGAGAAAACAAACATTTTAGAAGAAATCCCTGAGCCGAAAAATCCAGATGAGCAATGGTTAGGTTTCAAATTTTATCAATTTTTGGGTTATTATAATAATGGTTAGCCCTAAAATGGAATAACTTAAGAAAAGTTGTTATTGCAAGATATCCATTTTTATTCAATATCCCATGTATCCAATATTAACTGATAAAGTCGTACAAATAGAAATAGTGCTGTTTAATGAAAAGTGATTACATCTGGGTCTAAAATTAGTCTGACTGAATAAGTGGTACACAATTAGGATTGTTCCAAGCAACAAAAACCGACTCAATATTTGAACTTTTATTCATCAGAAGTGAGGTACATTAACAACAGCATTGATACATTTACAGGTAAATGGGAGACAGGTTTTGAAGCTATGATATATATTCAGTATTAAGAATCATAAACTTATCTCTCAAGTGGATTAAATATGAATGAATCAGTCTTACTTCCATCTGTTAAACAGGGTTGAGTTTACTGACTCTTTGGGCAGAGCTCGCACATGTATGAAGAAAGATTTACCGGAGTTAATAAAGCAAGATAAAGCTCTTGGGATAATCAGGTAAGAGTCTTGTACATGTCATTATCAGTTATTGGCAAATGGGGGGTGGGGTGGGGAGGGGGGGGGGGGCTGCGTATTCAGAGTACTTCAAGGTTCATTAAATGGCTTCAAACTTCAACTGATAAAATGGTCTAACAACTTATGTTTGTATCATGTCAGAACGTCTGCTTAGAGTTACTGTTGTTAATGTTGCTCCATACTAAGAACACCACCAAATTATATAAGAGGCTTTTAATTTTTTATAAAGATTGGTGAAAGTGTAACTTAATATTCAGGAACCAATCAATTATTTCTCTGAAGTGAGTTTGTTATATTTAAATTTATTGTGAAGAGCTCCTCAAAAGGGAGATAAGCTTGACTTGTTATCTGAAGACATGAGGAGGGAGTTAGAACGACAAGAATGGGAGAAAGAGGAAGAAGAGGCTGTTAATAAACCTGTGGGTCCAATTCACTATGCTGATGTACAACACAAAGGTAAATTACCTATAACAATTTATTTCCTATTTTCTTTTTACGATAATAGACAAATTGCTCAATGACGTGATTAAGGTTTACTGAGAGATCAACATGGCCAATGAAAAGTATTTTCCACAGAAAAGTATGTAGGTGTGCAGTAATACGTATCACTACAAGGGGTTGTAACGAAGGGTTGGAGGAATAGTGTACGAGGCAAAACAGTGTTTGAAAAGTGAACAAAATTAAAATAACTGGGATGAGCGTTCATTCATTCTAGACAGTCTTTCTTAGTGTATTTTGATACTAGTTAATTTTTAATCATATATTTTGATGTTATGTATTATTACCCTTTATAAAATTTTTATTTGGTAACTCTTTTAGACTTTTGTTTTATATTGAGTTATTTTTGTTAGAGATCCGTGACCATGGTGTTGCCTTCTATCAGTTTTCTCAGGAGGAAAATCAAAGGCGAGAGGAGATGGAGAGATTGATGAAGCTAAGAGAACAGGTGAGTTATTGACAGAGGGGCCATTCTTACAGAATATCTGTTTAATTTAGCTGGTATCCTAGTGGAAGGTCATAAATTGTCTGCAGTTTTTCTGAAGAACATAAAAAAAATATTTTTATTAATTAAAAAAATCAAAGTTTGACCTTTAAAGTGAAAAGTTAGTGTCGGTCATCCTGAAGCAAACCTCTTTATATCTCTTATTAAAGGGAAAGAAAATCTAAGCTTTAGGCTAGTGTAGATGGAAAGAGTAGAGTTCATTTAGTCCAAAACAACTGTCCAATGTATGTTTTATCACCTCGTATGTGAATAATTGAAATTTGAAGGTGGCGTTACAATAGAGAATAAGCTCCATAGGTTATTCACAAGGCCGCCACCATTTTTTCATTAGTTTTATCCAATTATTGTTGAATAAAAATTTAAGTGCTTTATAGAGTAGTCATGTTATGCAATTTAGCCAATGGCTTTGGGCCGCTTGGCTGAGAAATGGCGTGCGGTTGCATACTGACCTATATATTCAGAGACAATCTTCCCACTTCAAGTTTGTCGCCATGTTTTTTGGACCTAAAACTACCATTATACATTAGAGAGCGGTAAAAATACGTCATTATTGATCTAAAAATAGCTATACCAACATCACGTCATCCTAAAACGGAAAAATGGCTACACAGATAAGTCACTGTAAGGACACACTTCTGTCTGTTTTTATTAGCTTGAGGGTCACTGGAGGTAATTGACGTGAAATGTTTTAAGTACTTTGAAGGTTGTTATCGACGATAATCCCTATGTATTTCTAGAGATTTCCCCTCCTTTAAACATCAGAATTCTGTCAGGGGGGATACTTTGTTGTATCACTTGGAAACTTGAATAGTGTGTTGAGTTAATGAAAAGAACGGCCACAGACAATTTACCTTACTCATTATCTATGAATTTGGTGTTTTAACAGAATGACCTAGAATGTCTAAGTCTAGAATGTCTAACTACCAGAAATGATTGGTGTCTCTTTGTCATAGAGTTTCTCTTACATATTGCTAGCTGCCTTTTTTCATGTGATAACAACTACTCCTATGTAAATGATTTTCCCTCCAGACTAAAGACCAGCGAGCCAGGAGAGAACAGTTGAAGGAAAAGAGAAAGGCTATGTTAGAGTCTCGGTTAGCGAAAGTCAAACAGAGAAAAATGTTGCGAGAAGGGGGAGGAGTGTTTGCCCAGGCAACTTTATCTGAAGGTGAAAAACCTCTCGTTATTATTATTATTGCTTTGATGTTTTACACTGTTTTTTTATGTTTTCACTTATGTATCTTGTGTCTCCAAAATAAAATCAAGACAAGCACAATGTGTAGAACACTTATTTACATTAACTATCGTAGTTAGAATTTATAGGCTTGTGTTGAATGGTTGAAAATGCTTTGGTATTAGAAATATAAAACCTGGTACTCCTGGTTTTGTTTTAATTTGTGAACTGTAAATAAGTTGTTTCATACATTTATTTTAACAGAGAGCAAAGTTGAAGAAAAAGTGGAACCCAAAGAGACCCCTGTGTCCAGTCAGGTGGAGACAACTCCTGTAGAAGAAATGATTGCATCAATAAGGAAAGAAGGAGAGAAAACTAAACCTGTTGTCAGAGAATGGGACATTGGGAAAACAGGTAAAGGGGTTAACTTTCCTCGTGAACAGTGATTTTGGTTCAGTGATATTTGTAGATGTCCGCTTTGAAACACATTAGTTCTCTGCTAAAGTTATAATTAGGCCAAGACATTTTCTGACTGATCCCTCTGGTTGATTGATTGTTTGGTGTTATACGCCGCGCTCAAGATTATTTCACTTGTATGGCGGCGTTGCCAGTTTTATTGTGGGAGGAAACCCCTGACCTTCCGGTGTCAACTGGCAACAATCCCACATAGGTTGTTCGAGTGAAAACTCAGTCAGTGATCCCTCTGGAGGGGGGTAGTCAGCATTATGGGAATCAGGAAATACTTGATCGGTTGATAAGAGTTTAACGCCGCGCTCAAGATTATTTCACTTATACGGAGACCAATGAAATACTTGAAGAATCAGCCTAATTGAGTGAAAGTCTACATTTTAAGAAGCCAAATTTTAATACCAACACAGACATTTCTGACAAACGAAGGAAGTATCAACAACTTTGATTTTTTTAAATTTTTTAAATGTATCGGGCATAAATGATTATTTTCTGTAATTTCATAATCATTGTATACTTTTCAATTTTTTATTGCTTTTCTTACAGAATATTTACATCTTCAGTGGGAAAGACGGAAACAAAATCTGGAGGATGAAAGGGATCCTGAATTTGCCCCTCCATCTTGTTACCGTGACAATGTAGGGTCAGGGGGTCAATTTGGGTCAGCGGCCATTAAGAAGTCTAAAGGAAGAGATTATTCAAGACTTGATCCCAATCCTCCCCAGGTTAAAGTGTTCACAAGAGAGGAGTATGAAACGAAATTCCCTCATAAGAAGCCACAGACAGATTTGGTATCTGACTCAACAATAAATAACAGTAAAACGTGTGAAACTTTTAATGCGCTTGGGGATATTCCATTACCAGCCCCCTCAGTTGAAATGACTACAACAGATAGTCAGTTTACATACAGGGAGAGTGCAATTCAAGATCCAGGTTTCCAGATACCATTTTATGACCCAAGTATTCCGCCACCGCCAGTTATTGATGTATCACAACCTCCGCCAAATTTCTTTCAACCTACCATTCCTCCATTTGCAACAGAAACAGGTTACATTACACCTGTATTGACTGAGACTGTGAACACCACTGTAACAGTCCCGAAGTGTGTGCCGGGAATACCAAGTGCATTAACTCCGATACACACAAACAGTGGTTCAGTCCCCTTGGTAACAAGCCACGATCCACCAGTGATCTTATCCAAATCTCAGATAGTTGACACACGATATATAAAGAACAAGGAAGCTCCCATATTACATGGGGCATCTGACAGTTCAGACACAGCTGTAGAAGCCTCTGATATGATAGCTCCAGAAGTAACTAACCCAGTCATTAGTGCCGGACCTGTGAAATATGATACACAAAACTCTTGCTAAATCAATCAACTAGGCCTGGGAGGTTTTAAAATATAGCATTAAATGGTATTGTATAAAAATAATTACCTCCTTAGAATGCATTTTCCTTGATTATTATAATGATTCACCTTCTATGAAATAAATGGTCTCTGTCCATGTTTAAACACTTTTTCTTGTGAATTTGATTTTAAATCTCATATTTACAATCAGGCAATGTTTGACCAAAACGTTCATCATTGGTGGAACCCTCTGGGTGTCTCTATAAGGAATTTAATTAAGAAAAAGTGGATCGATTCTTGATGCTTATGCTGTGATAACTGCAATAAAAAAGATAATGTCTTTTGTTATTGGAGGAGGGCTGTGGGCCAGAGTTTTAAAAAAATGGACACTTCCTATACGCATAGAATCAATCCATTATTTATATTTTAAGCATGCACACAAGTTTACAAAAACTGAATTTTAGTTGTTCACTACTTTCTCCATAGAAACTGAAAATTAATAACACAATATGTTTCGACTAAATGATATTTACCTGATAGCACCATCGACAAATCTACATCTGCAAAACGACCATGTACTTTAGGCAATTGCTGGTTTTTTTTCCATTCTATTTCATAGATAATAGGTCTATTGATTGATTGATTGATGTTTTACGCTGAATTCAAGATTATTTCACCTAAATGACGGCATTGCCAGGTTTAGTGAGGGAGGGAACCGGACTCATTACCCGGAGTAAACCCCCGACTCAGAAAAATCCACTCAGAAATTTTATTTGATCTAAGCGTGATTCAAACCCGTGCCGCATCGAAGGAAAGTCTGTACGGGACCGAGGGACGATCACTCAAACCCACTGGACCATCAAAACCCCTTCTGTCTATTTGGGGTTGACGGGCAACATGGTGTACCGTGTATGATTTGTCACATGTCCTATCTACATGTATTACCTGGCTAAGTTGTTTTTCAATTAAGTCACCAAAGACTGAACTTAACTATTCCATTGTCTCGAAAATCAGTCTGTGAAATTTCCTTTTATAATTAAAGGCCACCTGACAACTTGGATCTTCTGTCCTACTTATTCACCCTTTGTCTAAGCGCATTGGAAAGTTCTAAAGAAAGACTGTGCTATTTAAGGTATTACAAGACCTAAGATGTAACAAAAAGTGTGGTACTATAGGTTATTGATCAAGTTTTTGTATTGCCCTGATATCGACCTGAGGGTCAATACGGCCACCTGAAGGCCAATGCATAATATTTTTATGAATTAATGTTGCAAGTTATTTTCGTAAATTAAACCTGGGAATCCTATATACGGATGGTATGGAGTTGTCCTTGTTTAAACCACACAGTGTGTTATCGACTTTGAATGTTTTATTTTTTAATGCAAGTTTATTAGTCCTGTAGCTGGGTTTCAAAAGTGTATCAAGTTGTATCAGGATTTAAGCGAACTTAAACATTTCAGCATCACTGTTGGAATATTTTTTTGTTGATCATTTAACCCGACTAAAAGCTATTGTGAGGGCATCGTCTACAAATGTCATTCATCTGATTTCGGCCAATATGACTTGATTGATTGAATGATTGTTTGGTGTTTTATGCCACGCTCAAGATTATTTCACTTGCATGGCAGCGTTGTCAGTTTTATTGTGGGAGGAAACCATTCCACATAGGTTGTTCGAGTGAAAACCCAGTAAGAAAATTTTCCATTATTTTTGGATTGAGTGGGATTCGAACCCGCGACCCATTGATGGAAGGCTGTTCGGATTGAACGTCCAGCGTTCTGAGCCACGGAGGCCCTCGCAATATGACTTGAACTCGGCCAATATGACTTGAATTCGGCCACTACATTGTTGTGGCCTATAGTTTATACAAACTTGATCCGTCTGCTGATATTACCCGGCCGTTAAAGTTGTTGTCAGGTAATAACTTGCATAGTCAATTAATTCCATGTGATACCTTTTGTGGAAACTATCTCAGAAGCTTAATTTTGGTATCTGATTTGGTTTCTTAGAATCCTTTCAGTTCTTCAATATGTTTGGCTGAGCTGTCATTAACATATGTTGCTTGTCCAAATTGCTCAAAACAGATTGATGTTTAACACTGCAATAAAGATCATTTCATTCATATTGCAGAGGATTGATTGATTGTTTGGTGTTTTACGCCGCGCTTAAGATTATTTCACTTATATGGAGACGTGTCAGTTTTATTGTGGGAGGTAACCAGTGGTAACAGCCAACCATCCCACACAGGTCGTTCGAGTGAAAACCCAGTACATTTTCCAATTTTTATTCGGACTGAGTGGGATTCATTGTTGGAAGGCTGTTCAGATTGAGCGTCCAACGCTCTACATACTGAGCCACAGAGGCCCCGCTATTCCAGATTAAACGTCTCCTGTGACGTCACCCTATTGTTCGAGCGGACGATTATTTTTCACGAATCGTCTGCAGACGATAGCATGCTTCACATGCCTTCAAATGTAATCAATTTACCACACATGCGCATTGGAAACGAACAATAGCTGCTTCATAGTGAGGAGTGATGTTTGCCTTATAAAAGGGGATCACAGCCGGTTTGTCTTAATGGATCGCTTTAAGGATTCAGTTTGTTGGATATGTACGATTTTAAATAAACGAGTAAATAAATGCAGATTGTTTGCAATTGGAGACACAATTTGTAGATTTTTTTAATACAATAAATATTTTTTAATACAATAAAAAAATATTTAAATTACCGTATTTTATCAAATCGCTCAGTTAAGAGAAGCCAATATAACTAGACGTGAAGATTTAAGTCAAATTTAAAACAAAGCAGACTTGTTTTATATGGTGTGTAGGGGAACAAAGACTGTTTTATCGGGAAAAAAAATCTGATTTATGCAGGGAAAGGGCATCTAACTTTTTAGTCAAATTAATACCTCATTTAAATGCTTTCCTTCGTTAAAAAAAAATCGTTGTACCATGACGCCATTCAAACGAAATCATAGCGAAATGGGTAGAGTAGGTTGCAGTAAAATTGAATCCCCACTCTAAAATATTCAGAAAAAATATTTTATTTTTTCCCACATCTGATAAACTTTACAAGTATAAATGAACTGACAATCTGGCAATATTTTTGGACATTTTTGGAAAATTATTTCCCAATATTTACAGCTCAAGTCATACCATATCAGAGCTTACTTGAAGTGAACTTCGTGTAACACGGCACCTGGCTCAGATTGCACCAGACGAATCTTAAAAAAATAATCGGCAGGGGCAAAACAAAGAGACTGACGTTTAAGCCGGATAAACGCCTCGCCACTGCCGATTCTTAAAAAATAATCGGCTCGGCGCTCCGCGCCTCGCCGATTATTTTTTAAGAATCGGCAGTAGCTCGGCATTTATCCTATACGGAACAGTTATCTAAGAACTCTTCCACACTAAGCAATACGTAAGATGGATTTAAACAGCCCATAAGAGTATTGGCCATGATATGTTCATGGCCTTGTCAGGATGTTCCATACAGGTATAGGACACGTTTTTCCACACTCCGTATTATTTAGTCGACTTAAATGAGAAGACAAAAGAAACCCTTCCATTTATCTTGTATTTTTCAACAGAGCGTAACATGCCCAAATTCTCACTTATTTTGAAATGCTAATTGTCCCAAAAACTTGAGCGTTCGTTGGAAAACTGATAGAATCCTTAAACTTGAGCAAAGTGAAAGTATTCCGAAATATAAACTGAATCATAATAATGGGGATGCCTATCCATTTATCCTTAGAATATGTTATTTGTAAATATTTTCTTTAACAACCTCCATTCTCAAGTGTATTTGATAGTTTACTGATTTAGTTTTGATGACAAATTATCCACATTTTGACAGATAATGTCACTTTAAGTGGGGTTAAAACTATTAAATCAATCTCTTATTTACAATATCACATTATACAGTTTTCTGATTGATTGATTGATTGATTGATTGATTGGGGCTTAATGTTGCACTCAACAGCAAAGGTTATATGGCGACAAAAGTACCAACCGGCCAAAAGATCTTACCCACCCCCATCCCACCTAAATTTTAACATTAAAACCTCCACAGACCATATGAACGTCAAGAAGGCTAATGTATTTGGCATACTTAATTTTTCTCCATGCTAGGTATACAGTATTCTGGTAGACATTCCATAATAGCTTATCAGTTTTTCTGGTAGACATTCCATAATAGCTTATCAGTTTTTCTGGTAGACATTCCATAATAGCTTATCAGTTTTTCTGGTAGACATTCCATAATAGCTTATCAGTTTTTCTGGTAGACATTCCATAATAGCTTATCAGTTTTTCTGGTAGACATTCCATAATAGCTTATCCGTTTTTCTGGTAGACATTCCATAATAGCTTATCCGTTTTTCTGGTAGACATTCCATAATAGCTTATCAGGTTTTCTTGTAGACCTTCCATAATAGCTTATTAGGTTTTCTGGTAGACATTCCATAATAGCTTATCAGGTTTTCTGGTAGACATTTCATAATAGCTTATCAGTTTTTCTGGTAGACATTCCATAATAGCTTATCAGGTTTTCTGGTAGACATTCCATAATAGCTTATCAGTTTTTCTGGTAGACATTCCATAATAGCTTATCAGGTTTTCTGGTAGACATTCCATAATAGCTTATCTCTTTTATAACAGCTTGATGTATGGCTTCCATACGTGTCGTAAGATGCGGACAGAGCTTGTGTCTAAACTAGTAGATATACAGAAACCGTTTTCAAGGCAACGTCAGATGCTCGGACACTGAATGGTAACATCATTTTAAACAGGTCAACGAAGGACATCGTTATCCAAACACACAAGTAGATGTCAGGCTGCCGTGTATGCCTAGCCATTTGTCTGAAAAACTATTTGATGTAGAATAAAGCCAAAACATAACGCTTAAATTTGACATTGAAATCACTTAAAAATATTAATACATCGTCACCATGCCTATATATGATCTTACAATTACAGATACAGCACAAACTGAAACTTCATTACCGGTCATATGATACTTTAAGACTGGGTATGGTTATCAGATGCCAACTCAGTTTAGATATTGAACCAATTAGAGTGAGTGATTTGGGTTTTACGTCCTGCTCAACAGTATTTCAGTTATATGAAGACGTTGTCTCCTTATTGCAGGGCGGATTTCCACCGCTCTTTTAGGTGTTGCCTCACCGAGACGGCTTGCCGAAGACAACCAGCAAGCCCCCTCACCCAGTCACAGTATACTGACACCGGGCCAACCAGTCGCTGCTCATACTCCTATTGCTGAGCGCCAAGCGAAGCAGCAACAGCTACCACTGTTAAAGTCTTTGGTCTGACTCGACCCAGGCTTGAACCCGCATCTCCCAGGCCTTGAACCAATTAGAAAGTTTTATTTAGCACTTTTAACAAGGGTGATGCAGGGAAATTTGGACATGCTTTTGACTTTGATTATGTTTATCATTATTAACTTAAAACTTAAAAGTGGGATTAACAGATTTTGAAACAAATCAAATAAAGGTGTAAATTGAATAGATTCCACACATAATTCAAGGTTAAAAAGATTTTATTTTAACATAAAACCACCATAATACAAATAGATAAATTTAGTTAACAGAATAAATACATTCACGTTTCTACATGTTGTCACAGATCAGTACACGGCTATTAAAACTAGGTCATTTTTTAGTTCTAGGAAAATATGTAAAAATGATTTATTTGATATCAGTAAAAAGAAATCTTTTTGTTTTCTGGCTTTCTAAATAAGAATCCTTCAAATTGAATGTATACATAAAACAAAGTTGAGATGAAAAAATAGTGGACACATAATATATCACATATCAAGACAGTATGTACATATCTGAGGAGCCAAACAAGAAATAAATTAAATTATATAATTTGAAATCTAATAAGTTCATTAGGAAATGAAGATCATACAGTTTGTGTTAGAGTTAATATTTTTTAATAAGTACAAGAGTTTTTTAATTATATTCTGTTTTCTTAATCCTCAATGGTTTAGCCAGTACCAAGCGAGTAACAAGCCCCATCAGTCATATGAAATTCCATGTGTTGCCATTTGGTTTTACTAAACAAGGGTACCTATGGGTGAATCACCGAACATGTTTGATATAAAACAAAGACAATACTCTGCATTCAACAAGTGGCAAAGGCTTTTAATAAGCAACATTGGGTTGCTAAATACTTAACAGGGACTGTTACAAACTCGATGTTGTTGTTGTATAGGCTTGATACTGTTGGATTGTGTAAGTGAAGTGTGATTGTATGTAAGAAGTGATTGTGATGTACAGGATCTCTTCAACTCATCAGATAGCCAGACCAAAAACACTTACAATACAATACATAGTCTTGTTCTCCCATCTTACTGTACAGCTTCCTGAAAACAACAGAAATAGTTGAATAACTGATATTATAAGCAATAAATCTATGTATATTAACAAAACATTAAAGACATGAGATAAACCTGTATCTATGTAAAAAAAATTTATATGAATTATACAAATGTAAATATCCAAATAAGAACGATTAAAGAATTCAATGCCCATTAAGTGTTGATAAATGAATTTAACTTCCAGACAAGTTGACTATAAAATAAAATTGTTCTAGTTTGATGTTATGAAAGCACTGAGAGCCATCTTCTATATATATTGAGGTAATTATGAAAGTAACAATTATATCTAACGTTAATATATTTTTTACAAAGTTAAAAAAATTGAATTTAAGAAACTCATGTGAAGAAATCAAGCAGAAGCAAAAACATCCACACAAGAATATGTCATGAAAACAATAGGGTAAACAATAATAATTATTCACAGTATTTGTTTTTTAAAAAGCGTTACAATCAGCTCTCATATGACGTATTAACAGATTTTAATTTTAGATTATGATTACATTAAGATAACACAAAAGCAGAACTGGGAACTGTTGACCTTTTTTTAAATAGGCAACATATTTAATTAGCTTTAGTACAAAGACCAGCTTTGGGATGTAAACTTAAGGAAGAGATTGTATTTATTGGAGAACAAACCATCAGTAGAGTTATCCCAGAAACAAGAACTGGCTGTATGAAGACCTGCCCCGTTCTTCTGCATTATCACACAGGTCACTGGAAAGAAGAGGCCAGGGTTAGCAAGTAGACCAATAAGCCAAGCACAACATAGAGTGTAGAAAAAATAAGAAATTAATAAATAAAATGTTAGCTGAATATGCTTAGGTATCTTATTTTTTTAAATAATTTCATCCTCTGGATATTTCAAATTATTGATTAAAACTCGGGTATAAAATAGGAGGAAACGTGTGTATGGACATATTACATCATAGCAGATTGGAATCAAGCTTTTAGCTGTAGTACCTTTAGTTATCAACCAAAATAAGAATAGGGTTAGGGATGGACCATCATATATCTTATCATTTCCAACGATACAGGTGTACTGAATTCACAAAACCAATACAAATGCACAAGATGTTCAGATTGTAGGTATGAATGATTTTCAGATATGACAGTACCAAATTAATATATAAAGAAGCCAAGGAAAACTCCATAAACCAAGGTTTAATTATAGATGGTGTACAAGCTGGTAGACAAAAGCTGAATAAGACTGAATTAGTTAGCTGTCATTCAGTCCAGGAGTTCACCATGCACTAACCGTCGGTACTGCGATCCCAGAGACATGAACTTGCCATGTGTAGGCCTGCACAGTTTTTCTGTGCCATTAGGCATGTCACTGTGTGGCCAACAAGGATAAACACATGATAAAAATCAGTTGTCCCAATTTACAATATAATCATGTCAATCGGCCTTAAGCTTAATGACATCACTGGAACAAGTATGGGATATTTTAGGGGATCTGAACTTTGAAGTGATTGCTTCCTTACAATCCCTCCTTACATCCTGTTGACATCATTAAGTGATGGTCTATACTAGTTAGTTAAATGATGGGTGGTTCAAGCCAGGAAGATTGATTGATTGGTGTTTTACGCAGCGCTGAAGATTATTTCACTTATATGGCGGCGTTGCCAGTTTTATTGTGGGAGGAAACCGGGCTCTATGCCCGGAGGAAACCCACGACCTTCCGCTGGTAACTGGCAACCATCCCACATGAGTCGTTCAAGTGAAAACCCAGTCAGAAAATTTTCCATTTTTTTTTTTGGACTGAGATGTATTCGAATCCCCGACCCGTTGGTGGAAGGCTGTTTGGATTGAGCGTCCAACGCTCTACCTACTGAGCCACGGAGGCCCCTAAGCCAGGAAGAAATTCTACAAAATGTGAAGTTGAACAGCTAGCAGCCAAATAAAATTTCCTGGAATCTATATCTGGTTATCAATCAAGTGTAAATTACAGGGTTTTTTTATTTGATGTTTCTAGGGAATGCTATTTGGTGTTTTATGCCAAGCCATATTTCTAATAGCATCTTCCTATGGGCTGGTATTTTGAAAACCCTAAAAAATGTCACAGAAAAAAATAAATTTTCTCTGACAATTTTATATACAGTATTATATTGCCCTCGCATCCTTATTCACAAGCTTCACCAACAAAACATGTACACATTTGGTAACTTCAACCCAACCACAGACAGAATGGAAAAAAAAATTTGGTTTGATTTGTTTTTTGTTTTGTGGGAGATTGTAACCTCGCAACTTACCTATATACTTAAATGGCTTTCCCAACTTGGTCAGCTGATTTAAACACTGTTCAACAACATTCGATGTCCACTGGTTAACTTTATTGTGTTGGTAAGCATTACCACCTATTGCACCCTCTATTGACTGAAGAAATAAACAATATAAATTAAACATAAAAAATATATTATTAAAATATGCAAATTTATATACATGTATGTAATGAAGCCAATTATCTGTGATACTGTTGGTTTACATTTACCCAATACCAATACCAAGTTTCCTCTCCAATAAACTGAAATACACGGTTTTACATTTTAAAAGAAATGGGTAAATAAGAGCTATATTAGGATATATTATTTGAAGCTCACCTCTTTAATGATATTGCTGACCTCATCCACAACAAAGGCAGTCTGTCAAAATAAAAAGTGACAAATTTCAAATGGATGGCAAACAGCTAATAGATGGCAATAATTGTTTTTAAATTGGCATAACAGTTTCAATGTCAGAAACTAATGGCACTTTATTTTATGAACAGTTTAAATTGGCAGTGGCAAATTACATCTAATGTACAATGTGTCTACATCGATCATTAATTAAAACAGTAGGAGTTGCCAAATTATTAATAATTTCCTTTTAAACAAAATTTTGAAATTCTCTCAATATGAAGTACAAACTAAGAGCTTTTTGGTGACACTTGTCTCGATACTGTACATGAAAGTAGTATTTCGAAGTTTAGTAACTTTACAATAAAATGAATGAAGGTTTGTCTTTGTTATTTTGATGCTGTTTGAATTTCAAACAATATTTGTACCTCATTTCAGGCCATATGTTAAATGGATTTTCCTTATTTAAAGTGGCATGAGCTACCAAAATGTTGACATTTTGATGTTAAAACAGAATGTTGAAATTATCAGCTATTTTTCTCAAGACGTATAATTCAGAAGCTTTTTAGTGCTTCTAGTCTCGAAAATGTACGATAAAGTATTGTTTTGAACTAACTTTGGCTTAGAATGAATGAATGGTCGTCCCGGTTATTTAAATTTTGTTTACATTTCGAACACGTTTTCGGTACGTGAAGGTCGCATACTGTATGGATTTTTCTCATTCCAACGCCAATCGTTTAGGTTTTTGATGGCGTTCAAAGCCTCTTACTGTCGTGACGATCAGAAAAAAGTGTGAATTTTGGCAGCTCATGCCACTTTAAGCGCCAAATATTCAATTTTTTTTATTTCTACCAGTTTAACAAGTCATGCATAAACTTACTTTTATAACAAGCAATTACATTGCCATTGATTGTAGTGAGTTGACAACATTTTAAAGTAACAAGTCTATCCATGAGTGATCTATTAAGATACTATACAACAATGTGTGTGACCCTTGTGATGGAGTAACAATATATTTTAATATTCCTGTAGTGCAATAAGTAGCGTAGTTGTGTTGTGATTGGGTTAAATTTTTCTGGTGATTTGTATTAAAAATAATGAAAATATAAATGAAAAAAATCATCCTTGCAATATGTGTGTCAGATTTCAATATAAAGTGATAAAATACATATTTGTATATCCAAAATAACTACATGCATTGATATTTAGATTTCTAGAGACTGCTAGTCTAGATTAATTGATGTGTTACACCGTACTCGAGATTATTTCACTTAATGGCGGTGTTACCAGGCTTAGAAACTTAGTGGGGGAGGAAATCAGGCTCATAGCCCGGAGGAAATAGAATTTGACGTTCTGTAGAAGTTTCCAATGATAAAGACGTTAACCGATTTTTAATTATTTTAAACTATTGTAATAAATACAGACTAAGTCATGAAGAGAATTTGTTCAAACATATTAATCTTTCGTTCCAATTTCTTTTTAATTGTAACCTACCAGCGGTACCTCAACATCAGTCAAGCTTTGAGTTGTAGACTTATAAATATAAGATATAAAAGACAAACAATGAAAACAATCACCAGACCACTGAGATCAAGAACAAAATATACACTCACACATATTAAATCATGTATTAAAAACTTAACCATTCTTCAAATTTGAGATTAATTTTGATAAATTGGATGGGGTGTACTAGTTGTGTACACTACTGTAGGTAGTGGTCTTTCAGCAGGTATTAGTCAATGGTTGCATGATTTTTCAACAGATACTTGTATTTATCAGGAATATACATTCAATAAAAATCAAATTAAGCGACAGGATCGAACAACAGTTGTTGATCAATCATTTTTCTCGTATTGAGTAATACAAAACATGTGGGCTTGTATAGCTGAAATGAGCACCAGCCATAAAGTTCAACTTAATGAACTGATGTTCCTTATTTGTACCCTCACAATGCTTTATGAACCAATGAAATTGTCCTGTCCTACAGATAGGCTTAGAACTAAATCCTAGAGAATGCATTGAACCTGATGGGAACTCTTGTGTGTTTGAAAGTTCTTACATTTACAAGCAGGGACTTAGGAAGGAAACTTTGTGGATCCGTTTTGGAGTTTGTCAAGCCTTTGGTATAAATGGCGAATTGTAAAGTTTTTCAGCATATGTTTGTTCAATTGCATCCATTCTTTAATTCAACAAATGAATTTAAATTTTACCCTGCCCATCCTTATCAATTGGGAATCGATCTGTGACTATACAAGTCATGGCAGTAGCCGCACTCATGTGTCTCTTTTCTGTGTCTCTTTCCTGTGTTACTTACTTGCCTGTCAGGAAGTAGAGTAAACCTGGGGCTGGACTCTTTTCATATCGCTATTTAAACTACTTTCCCTAGTATTTTCTTTTTTCATTAAATAAAGTAAATACTCAATGATCAGCAGTTAATTTCCATCAGATCAGTGATACTGATGGGAATCAGCGGCACCAGTTAGTTCAATTTACCGAACTTATGGTGATATTACATATACCAACGTTCAGTCTACGAATTCTGAAATGCTGGTCGGTAAAGTCCAACGCACTTTTGTCGGAAATTACAAGCCATGAAAATAATATTGTAACTGCTCTATATGGAAAATTCCTACCCCAGACTTCTTTAGAACCCATAAAAGATTATTCTTGTCCTCTTTTATTTATTTTTATTTATTTTATTTACTTAGCATGCACCGTTTGACCCAGTTCGAACGTCATGCAAAATGGCGGCAAAGTCTCCAAGAAATGACAGTTTGTTGTTGTTTAAGACCAGGTGTACGCCCTTTAGAATAGCTACATGTAATAAAAGCGGACAAGACTAATCTTTTATGAGTTTTAAAGAAGCCTGAAGCAGGAATCGTCCATATCGAGCAGTTACAATAATATTTTCATGGCTTGTAATTTAAGCATCATTTCCACCTTGTATTTGAAATTCGTATACTGAACGTTGGTATATGTAACATCACCATAAGGAAAATTGAACTACGGCACCAGTGATCAGAAGCCAATTTTATAAAATCTTGGAAATCCTTAAAATCAAAAAGGAAAATTTCTGATGGCGCATATCTGCATGTAATACAATGAGGAAAACTTATCTAAAGATTCAACGCCACTAAATAGGCCCTTATAGTTATAGTCATACTAGTGATAATGTCTTAATATTATATTGGTGGAGCGTTGTCGTTGTAAAGTTCAGTACCCCGGTACCAGATATGACTCACTAAATTCCTCCACGCATTAAAACTTTAGTATTGCTGGTTTTCGTTTCAATAAAACAATAAGTAAAAATCTATACCTCTTCGGCGCTCTGAAACTCATCCATGGTGTTGTTCTGAAGGAAACTGTTCACAAATGCAACGAAAGTACGCCTGTAACAGTCTTAAGCAGCATAAAAATCTGTGTTGTTGACAACCAGTTCGCGTGTTTTCTCGCATTACAGACGAGATCCTAAGTGCGCGACGGGGGGTAACTGTACTTGATAGGTCAAAGAAGTGTTCTCCCCTGAACACGTTTCGGCAGATTTCTACATGTATCCTATTTTTAGAAATTGATTTACAAAAGGTACTTATCAACCCATTATCAAAAACATAGCAAAGTGTTTTAATTATTTTAAACAACAATTTTTATTCATTGCAAATGATAACAATAAACAAACAAGAAAAATTCGTTTGGTAGAAATATATAGCGGCGTCAGAAGGTCTTCGAAAAAAAGTAAAGGCACAAATTAGACTTCTTTCATGTTTAAAGAAAAACAAATATAGCCTATATAAATCAATCAAACACGTAATATACAACTAACAGGGATAAATTTCCGAATTCTGCTTCTGCTGTTGATGTAGGCATTATATTTTGTTTGCTAATTAGGTATAAAATGTAGCATACGCTAGAGGACTGCATATTTTTCTTTAGAATCTGGAGAATGTACGTTAAAAGCAGAAGACACTTTTCTATTTATTCCCAGACAGAAAAAGTTATTTACTTGTTTTTGCCTAAATTTCATCATTTTGTAATAAATATGAAATTGTCAATTTCATTTGTTAGGTACCCGCTCAAATTTGGGCGGCCTGTGGCGCTTCACATTGCTGTGATTCCTATATTCGCGATACGTACCGTAATTTTTTATGTTCCAAAGTCAAGTCATTCTTGGGTTATATATATATGTGTGTAGACTTTAACGTGGCGTGAGCTGCCAAAATATTGATATTTTGACGTTAAAACAGAATGTTGAAATTATTGGCTATTTTTCTCAAGAGGTATAATTCAGAAGCTTTTTAGTGCTTTTAGTCTCGGAAATGTACGATAAAGTATTGTTTTGAACTAACTTTGGCTTAGTATGAATGAATGGTCGTCCCGGTTATTTAAATTTTGTTTTACTTTTCGAACACGTTTTCGGTTCGTAGGGCCTACTAGGCCACATACTGTATGGATTTTCGTCATTTCGATGCCAATCATTTAGTTTTTCGATGGCCTTCAAAGCCTCTTACTGTCGTGAAAGTGTGAATTTTGGCAGCTCATGCCACTTTTAAACAGAGACAGCGGGTAAGCGTCCTTCTCTCCCTACTATCTTCGCCGCAAAACGTTAACATGCACATACGAGGGAGGCCAAAGCACAAACATCTAAATTGTTGGCGTTTTCTTCCTACCCGAATTAGTTTTGCGCTGGCCATAACAGGGGCTTCCTAGAAACCAACATAACCAGACTCATTCAGAATGTCTTTTCCTAACTAAGGGGGAATCGTTACATAGTTATTAAACCTACCGACAACAGTTATTCGATAAAGACAGGGCTATATTGAAGAGGTCGAACGGCAGCTAAGCAACCCTCTTCATTACAAAAAAAAATTAATAAGGAAATTTGGGTTGAAAATGTTTCAATATGATTCTTCTTTCTCATAAAGGAAAAGGTTATCTTAATGAAAAAAAATAGCTATTTGAAAGCTGATCATAACTATAAAAAAAACAGTGAAAAAACAGCGTGGTAGTGAAAGTTATAGAATATCAGAGCTAATTGATTACTATCTAAAGCCATTAGCGAATCGGCATCCGAGCTTTAATAAAAATACTGATGATCTGTTGGACAAATTATTTGAGAAATCCGTCCCACATGTGATTTTGGTTACTCTGGATGTGGAGTCTATGTATACAAACATTGACATAGACGTGTCTCAAATCCATAAAATCAGCATTCCAAAGATAGCCTGACCGTCGTCGTCCGGACAAAGACATTTTAGAAACGTTGGAAAGTAATGATTTTGAATTCAATGGAGAAATCTTCCAGCAAACTAAAGTATGTGCTGTGGGAAAACGTTTTAGTCCTAGCTTTGCCTTCATTGTTATGGCTGGGTGGGAGAGTGATATTCTTCGCAAATGTCACACACAACCTTTCATTTACCTTAGGTATCTGGATGACATTTTTATCATTTGGCAGCATTCATTGGAAGACCTAATACTTCGCAAATGTCACACACAACCTTTCATTTACCATCGGTATCTGGATGACATAATTATCATTTGGCAGCATTCATTGGAAGACGTTCATATTTTATTGAAACTCCTAATTCCCATTATCCCAGCATTCAACTATTGGTCACACTTCTGTGAATTTTTTGGAAGAAACTATTTACAAGGGTCATAAATATTATACGACTGGGTATCTACAAAGCATTCTACATCAGCTGCTACATGCTAGGTCATACCATCCTCTCCACACTTTCAAAGGTGTCATTGAGTCTCGGGTTTTTAAATTCTAAAGAAACTCTAGTTCTTTTCTTAATCAGGCTTATTCTGTTCTTTTTACGGCTCTTCTCCCCAGGGGTATGTTGTTAGGTTACTCTGAAGTATCATGTTTATGTTTTGACAAAGACCCTCTTGCTATATTTAAATACTTTGTAGTTAAATGGACTTTTACTTACTTTTTTTTTTTAAAGGCATCATGCACAGACAAAAAAAATAGAATGACGGTTTTATGACGTTGTTCGAATTGTATGGCATTGCCGTCAATTCTCTGTTGCAAGCGCTTGGACATGCCTCTATCCCATTGCGTCATAGACAAAACGAGCACAATTCCGAAGTCAGATTGATCAAAAAACTCAATGTAGAGTCATTGTGCCATACACATTGAAACAAACATGGTTGATTGACTGATTGATAATTTTACTTATATGGCGGCGTTGCCAGTTTTATTGTGGGAGGAAACCGGGCTCTATGCCCGGAGGAAACTCACGACCTAACGGTGGTAACTGGCAACCATCCCACATAGGTCGTTTGAGTGAAAACCCAGTCACTTTTGGACTGAGTGGGATTCGAACCCGGGACCCATTGGTCGGATTGAGCGTCCAACGCTCTACCTACTGAGCCACGGAGGCCCCAAACAAACATGGAATGTCGATAATACTCAGTGTGGTTTAATAGGTAATTACGCTACTGTCAGTATATATGATTTCCAGATTTAATTTCCGGTAATAACTTGCACAGTTAATTAATAAAAATATAATGAATCGAAAATGTTCGCATTGCCGTTGCATTGGCCTTCTGTTGGCCAATATGACGGCAATACGAAATCTCTCGATCAATAACATATAAGTATTAGCCCTATATAAGACTTGAAAACAAAAAAAACTCATTGTAGAAAACAATATCACGACATAAAAATTAATTGTTTATTGTAGCAGATTGTATAAAGATTGCATACAAACATTTTAAAAGCACAAAAAATATATTATTCTTAGTCAAGGTAGCTCTTAAATGCACACCCACGCTCCTAGAAAGATTTGCTGCTTCTTTCCAATATTGAAAAGGCAATCAAAAGGGTACGGAGGTCTATTACTGCCATGGGTGGAATTTTGACTTTTCCAGTGTTTGCCAGTCTTTAACAGCATTTTACACAAGTGGAAACTTTGCTTTGAGACGACAGATTCTGTATGCCAAAGAAAAACAAGCATGCATCATAAGAACTATACCTTTAAGCCAAACGATTTGCAGAGAAAGTCGAAAAACGTATGTAAACTGTCAAATCACAAGTAAAGAGAAACATTTCCACCGCTGTGGAAAGGTTCCCACCGCTGTTGAAATTCAAATTATTCCTAGACATCATGTGTTTGATCAGCGCGGTGAAAAGTTTTCTCCACGGTTGGGGCCTTTTCTCCGCAGTGAGAACCTTTTATCCGCGGTGGAAATGTTTCCCTTGTGGTTCGACAGTTTGCGTTCGTTTTTCGATTTTCTCTGCAAATCGTTTTAATTAAAGGTATGGTTCTTATGATACACGTTTGATTTTCTTTGAGATATAGAATCTCTCGTCCCAAAACCAAGTTTCCACTTGTGCTAAATACTGTTAAAGACGAAAAACACTGGAAATATCAAAATTGTAGTATCAAAAAAAGTAGTCTGCTCTTTACTTATATTATTCTTATTCACAGGTACATTCAATCTCACAAGCGTATACAGCTTCGTGATTACAGTTAGAGTTTATCAAATTAAAATTACAATCTATATTAGCTACTTAAGCATTTGTCTTATTTGGGTCTTAAAAAGTAGTGGAAATTTTCACTCCGAAATGAAGATTTGTTTTCAACATCAAAACTGTACGTTTCATTGTTTGCTGTTATTACTAGTTGCCTTTCTTTTGCTGACGTCATTACCGCTTGAAATGAAAAGATATGGGCATTATAGGTAATTCAACAAACCACATGCTTTATTTAAGAAATGCTGTGAATTAGTCAGAATCATTATATTTATTTTATTGAAACATTCCAGGTCACAAATGGAAGGTTACCACAGAGCGATCAGATGTTAAGGCACATTGTAATAAGAAGAAGTATCACTGTTTGGACTTTCATGAACTGACATGGCGTTGACGTATTCTGGTTTATTCTTTACACTGTCATATTGTTTTAGTAATTCGTCAACTAGTTGAGCACTCTGACCTTCTTGAGGGGCACTTGGTTTGTCTTCCCCGGTTCTTCCTCTGACGTCTGGTTGTTCCGTTTCGACTTCCAAGACGTAGTAGCCGTGAGGTGGGTGGCTTTGTATATCATTATTAGTATGGTTAATATTTGTCCTGGTTTGAGGCTCTAAATATGTTTCCAGGGGAATGGTTTGTGTGGTTAGCCTATCATCACCATTCTGTATACCTGTGGTCAGCCTAGCATGACCATTCTGTATACCTGTGGTCAGCCTATCATCACCATTCTGTATACCTGTGGTCAGCCTATCATCACCATTCTGTATACCTGTGGTCAGCCTATCATAACCATTCTGTATACCTGTGGTCAGCCTATCATCACCATTCTGTATACCTGTGGTCAGCCTATCATAACCATTCTGTATACCTGTGGTCAGCCTATCATCACCATTCTGTATACCTTGTTCAGTGGGATTAGATACAGAGGTATCGTACATATGGGCTGGGTTTGTTTTTCCATCCAGAACTTCATATGCAGCATTGTCCATGGCGCCTTCATCAAGTTCACAATAAATTTCCTCATCAAGTGGCTCAAAATACTCGTGACACGAGTGGGAGCCGGATTTTACCGAAGCCTTCATGCCGGGATTTCTCGGTGGAGGAACCGGTTTGACAGAGTTGATAGTGCCTTTAGTCTCAGTTTCAGGCGAGTCACCAAGACTCCTGTGAAAATAAATATAAGCAAATAATTTATCATTGAACATTCTGTTTTCGACAGCATTGTTTTTGTAGAAGGGTATGGCCTCAACCTCTGCCACCAATCACTATCATTGCACATGTACCTAGCAAATTGACTTTCTTTCTCCGAATTCAATATACTTTCGATCCTGAGGCTCGTTTCACAAAGCAGTTGTATTGCAAAAGTAGCCTTGTTGCCAAAGGCTACTATAATGAAGAGATGGCAACTTCGATTTGTCGCATTTTGCAAAGACTTCGTGAAACGGCGCTTTGATTGATTGATTGATTGTTTGGTGTTTTACGCCGCGCTCAAGATTATTTCACTTATATGGCGGCGTTGCCAGTTTTATTGTGGGAGGAAACCGGGCTCTATGGAAACGGCGCTTTGAGCTGTTACTGTTAGTTATAGATCGCAGCCTAAGAAGTAAATGATTCATGATTCCAAAAGACACATTTACAGGCATCTTCCAAGTTAATCCTATGCCAAAATTTGGATTAATTGGATTGAAAAAAACTGTACAAATGTAACTTTTTGGTATTGATACTAAGCTCTGGGATTTATTCAAACGAGCTTGGAATTCACAAGGAGAAAATATCTCAAATGATTTTCATTTATTTGCATTGTGAGATTTATTTTGAAAACATAAAGGTATAATAAAAATTCCCAAATCCCAAATTTAAAGACGCTTTACGAATGCCCAATATTGTATGTGTCTTGGTGGCAATACTAGCGTTTATCAAAAGCTTTAGTTTCTACTACTTTTCAAATGCAATGACGTACTACGTTTGTTATGTCCATACTCCTTATAGTATACCAAACATGATTTGTCCGTTTAAAGCAAATGTATAGACTTGTGTCCATGCAGTTATAAGTATACAGCATATATACTAACCTCCTTTTAAGCCACATGAATAGGGCAACTGCACCGAGAGTTAAAACCACTAGAGCACCGATAACTACACCTACTATTACACCTACAAGAGAAAAACAGATAAATCTTCACAAACAAGCATACACAAAATCACTTCATAAAATGTATTCATTAGAAAGTCTAGACTTCAGAATATTAACTTGTTTGAGGGGCATATAGAAGTTGAAAGTATAACATTAAACAAACTCTTTCTGGATTTACAACTTCTGTTATATTTAGGCGCAATGTTTCAATGTCCCAATGTCTATTCGGACATCGCTTGAAAACGATGTCCGAATATAGACATTGAAACGTCGCGCCTAAATATAACAGAAGTTGTAAATCCAGAAAGAGTTTGTTTAAAGCTTATTAACTTGTTGAGATAGAAACATAAAAGACACCCAAACATTTAAGCACGAATGATCTTTTGCCCCTGACACAATCGAAGAAATATATATCGCTGTTTTAAGATTAACAGCATCCGCGGGTTAATGCGTTCATTCTTAGAATGCAAAATAACACAGACCTGTAGTGGAGCTAGATTTAGCTTTGTTTTTATTTGTTTCACTGTCCGTTCTATTCGTAGTGGAAAATAAATCTCTGCCCTCCGATGTTGTCGGGCTAAAGGGGTTTTGAGATGACCACTGTGTAGGTTGAGATGTCCCATAAGAACCTGACGAAGGGTATGAATGGGGAAATGGATGTGGCGTTGGTGTTCCAAACCATGGGTAAGTCTGCCCAGGAGTGGTCCACGAGGGTTCCATTCCCGATCCCGAAGAAGGTGGGGTATATGGATTGGCCATGTGGTTACAGGTCACATCGACGTCAGCCAAAGAGCCGTCCTCCGATTCACCTAAATAGTGAAATAAAATAAATTGTGAATAATGACACCTTAGTAATACGTATTTAATATTTATAAATAAACTGTAAACTATACGTTTGTAGGGTGGGCTCTTTTGTCTTGTATTTGACTTCTTGGCTGGAATCTGAAAATCTTAACGTATCATTGACATGGCTATTTGATTCTTTGATTGAATTACTTTAAGGCATATGGGGACGGATTTGAAGTATTAGACTAAAGTTGTTAAAGTCCCACTCGCTGTGAGAATCTAGAAAACTGTTAACATTAGAAAAGGAAGACCGTTTTCTGTATTTTTCCCAGTTAGAAGAAGTGAGGAATATTCAAGTTTTTGACATCATTTTCCATTTTTAGTAAATGAACATTTCATTTGGTAGGTACCCGCAGTGTAAACAAAAGGCGGGCCGGGAATGCGCATAATCGCGGCAAATGACTAGAATCATAATAATGTCTTTTAAACCAGCTGGTAGTTGACTTAGATTGTAAATGAGAACAAAAATTCCTGAAATAAGTGTAACCTATACACTGAATTTAGTGGGTAGCTAATTGATAGGTTGGCGTACGGATTTCACTTTTAGGTATGCCTTTATTCCACCATGTTTTACTAATAGTATGCTCGTGTAAATTTGCTTTCATCACAAATAACAGAGCGCCTACGATGGCGAGTGGGCCTTTAAAATACACATCTTAACTTTAAATTTAAAGTTTTTGTTTACATTTAGAATACTCTTTCGGTTCGGTCAGGCCTCATACTTTAAAGCATGAATTAACATATAGCCAATTTACCTTGTATCTGTAGCCACGCCCCTCTCCTATACTGTTTAATTTCATGGTGAAATAGAAGATAGAAGAATGTTAAAGAAGAAGCTCCGTATATCTCTTTAGTTCTGTTCGTGGAATCATAAGCACATGGGTATTGAGAATATTCCACCAGATCCCAGAGTTCAGTTTTGCTGGAGAATGATCCGTTAAAATAAACCTCCGCGCCACAGAGGCCTCCAGGACCGCTGTAGAAATCCATATCTAGAATGGTAACTGCAATCAAATTGTTTTTGGTTACACGAATCGTACATTCACAGGCATATGAATCCGCCAATGAGTGATGAAATGGTTGAGGGTAGAACGGTGTGGATATCTCCACCGGAACACGGCTCGTTATAGACATCTTGTCACACATACTGTGTCTCTTTAAACCTGAAAAGTAAGACAAAATTATTACTCCTTACGGAAAAGTTTCTGTAACTTATTTTGAATTCTCATTGGCTCACGGATTCAACAAGAGAAAACCAGGACTCAATGATTGGAGTGGTCATACATTCCTGTTGTGGCGTCACGCTGAATACATAATACAAATGGCGATATATTGGGCTATGAAAAGGTGCTGTCAACCAAACACTTTGTAAAATCCAAAGCAAGCGTTAACGGCGTTACAGAATAGGTTATGATTCGAAAATCTTCAGTGTGTTTGTGAATTTACATAGAATGTACCCGAATCGTCCTCTCCAGTCTGGCAATTAACTTTATTGTATTCTAACTTGAACTTTTAAGAGTTCAAGATACGTTTTTCACTTACTATTGTGGCATGTGTAGCGGACAATTAACAGATCACTGATAGTGAGGCATCTAACGGAGAAAGAACGAAGGGCAGGGGCATCGGAATGACTTAGTCCATTTGCAGCTATGATGGGTTTGTAGTAGGCCTCTGGGAGGTTTTCTTTCTCGGCATTGGTAACACACCGCCAATTCTTACGAGGCTCAGAACAACTGTTGGCATTGATGTACAATATGTCCCGGATAACAATTTCACCGAAACCGCCATGTGTATCTCGACAATCCATCTGCACATAGTTTAGCCCCGTAGAGGATCCAACAGCACATACTTCCTTGACAGATGCATCAACACTACCTAAAACAGTTGAATAAGAATAAATAAAATCTGTTTCTCCTCCAACGACGAAGACTGTATGAACAATGCGGCGGGGGGGGGATAGCTTTGCAAAAAGATTCCTTACCGAACTGTCTTATACTGCGTTTTCCAGCGACATTTACTGAAAAGTAAAACGTACAACAAGATGCAAAGAAAACTATATCTGTATAACAATCATGTATCTATCCATGTCACTCGAAAAAACTCAGCATTGCAACAATTTTTCCGAAATATTTTCGGTTCACCTTATCCACTGGACCCTTCTTATCTTATTATAATAAACGGTATCAAACGTCATAAAGAAAATTGAGTCTCAATCGGACATATGGTCTATCCAACGGCCTGTAACTTTAATTCCCATACACAAGACAGATGTGAATATACAGCTTGTATTTAAACATTAATTACGTAAAGTGGTCGGAGATCATTTGGCAATCAAAACTTTACGATTCAAACTTTTTGCGTTTTCTTATCAAAAAGTACATTTTATATGAAACTGTTTCAAGTGGGATCTGCAAAGGAAGTATGACTTCCTAAATGCCCATGCAGAACGGTTGACCCTTTGCAATCCACCTTTAAAAATGTATTATACGTTCGTGACGACAAATTTTTTCCTGACTGAATATTGCGTTTGATTCATGCATATATATGTTATTCCACAAGCCGGTGAGCCTATTTTGTTAAGATTGGTTTTGCACTTAATGTGAAACGACAAATCATCTTTGACATCAGTTAAACGTATGAAAATGTTCAACTGTTGCCATATTTAGACATGAAATATACTTACATGCGCTGTAGAAAGACAACAGTAAAATCCAGATCAGTTTCCAAACCATGTCATATGTTGAAAAAGTATATTGTTTCGATCAGGGTGGCTTAAGGCCCCGTGTCCAGTCTTAAGCAAAATATGGGAATCTTTTGGTTAAATCCAGTTCAATTGAAGGAGAAAAAAGTACAGTCATCAATCCCTGGAACACGTTAAGCCCAATGTAAGCATATTTTGGCGAAAAAGTTTACTTTGTCTATTCAGTACCAAGTTAATGTCGTTCAAATGTCCACGATACCTTTTGGCGTAGAGGGTGTTTTCGATGGTCTTACAACTATCAGTGACTCAACATGTTAACACGCCTGACTTATTTGCCCACGGGCAAATGTTAAACATAACCAACAGGTCTATATGTTAACTTGGTCAAATTCAGAATGGCACCAGCTACCTGTGGACTTCGATTCTCGCCACGAGTGGGCGTTGGCTGGAACTAGCTTACCCGAATAGTTAATCATGCATGGCGACAGATGCAACCATCTACACCAAATAACTTCTTTAGAACTCCCCCCACCCCTACCACCACCCCCAAACAACCATTTTAAACGCTCCAGGGCACATACACTTTTGCCCAACTCCATAACACCCCTTCTTGGCCATAGCCCCCCCCCCCCCCCCCCCCCCCACACCATGCAGTTAAATTCTCTTGTTGGATGACATGGAAGTCACTAGCTTTCTGACCGGTTTGTCCACTTTACTATTAAAGTATTCACCTATACTTTGCATAAGCTTTTTTGTTTGGGTCGTTGATTTCCCTGCTTAAGTAATATATTCGAAAGTTTTGTTGATTTGTTTGATAATGAGATTATATAGTTTTATTGTCAAACCAAATACGACCAGCAATACTTCAACACAAGGACGTTCTGAAGTATATTCTACTGAAGTTTGAAAACAGACATTCTTGTTTTGCTTCTTATCCTCAAAAATCTTTTCTAGTCCTAACTCATTCTGATTGGAAAAAGCGTTAGCAGAAATTCTACACACTGACTTTATTCAACATACTATGCTTTTGTGTCTGTTTACACTTTCCAAGCAGTGAGCATTTTCTATGGTAAGATACATCCGATACAAAACTAGTTCTAAAGATATTATTTATTTCCTGTCAGTCAAAAAAGTGATAGAACAGATTTAGAACCATCTTGGTATATGGTTGGCATAAGAATTCAGCTTTAATTGGGGAATACAGAATTTTTATACGCCCGACTTAAAAAAAGTCGGTCGTATTATGGTATCACCAGCGGCGTCCGTCCGTCCGTCCGTCCGTCCCGGATTCCCTTCCGCTCCATAACTTGAAGAGTTTTAATCTAATCTTTACAATTCTTTCACAACATATACCTTGTGGGTAGAAGGTGTGTCATGAACCATGTATGACATCGTCAATTGCATAATGTGGCTTCTACATTGGATTATGTAGTATTCTGTCTTAGTCTATATCTTCGTTCCCTTCCGCTCCATAACTTGAAGAGTTTTGATCCCATCTTTAAATTTTTTTTTACAACATATAGATTAGGGGTAGGAGGTGTGTCATGAACCATTTAGGACATTGTCGATTGCATAATATGACTTCTACATGTACATTGGATTATGTATTATTCTGTCTTGGTCTATATCTTCGTTCCCTTCTGCTCTATAACTTGAAGAGTTTTGATCCGATCTTGACAATTCTTTCAGAGTATATACCTTATGGGCAGACGGTGTTTCACGTACCATTTTTGACATCACTTGTTGCATAATATGGCAGCCCTATTGGATTATGTAATATTCCCTTTCGGCTCCAGAACTTCTTTCGTTTTGATATCTCTCCAATTCTTTTAGAGTATATATACCTTATAGGTAGATGATGTGTCGCATACCAAATTTGATTTGGGTACACATATTTTTTGTCTTGTTTTCAAGAGTTTTTTTTATCAGAAATGTGTACCTGATGTTTAATATATATATTAATATATATCAATGCTTTTTTGAGTACACTTGGTCCAGAGTAATACTGGAAGCCAATTCATTTATACATTCTGAGACTGTTTTCTTGGATAGTTTAATGACTATGTGCACTATAATAACAAAAAAAGACCATTTTCCCACTTTATTACCCATCTGGTATTTATCAGAGTGGCTGTTTAAATAGAGATAAGGGGACAATGACATCCATTGAAGTACCACACAAGGTTTGTATATTTATATCTGTGGTCAGCCTGAAGATTGTTTGCTTTGTACTAAAACTATTTCAGCCAAGTCCAATAGAACAGTGTCCCAGTCAAAACTGTTAAAATTCAAGAATTGTAAGCTATTGTATTGATTGCTCCTTACCAATTATAGAACATTACAGCAATGTCAAAACAGTCACAATATTTCAGTTTTTGCAATTTAAATGTGATTGAAGTTACCTGAACAGTTGATATATGTGTATTATAACATACTGGTATTTAGTTGCAGCTTCATCAAATTCAGAAAAGAAAAACTTCTAATGTGAACAAGAAATATAACAAATGTTATATTAAATGTAAAGTTGTTAATTGTAGCGGTTCGACTTTGCCACGGCGGGCGTATGTTGAGTTTACTAAAACTCTTGTTTACCTATTTTGGAGGACGTTCGGACCGGAAATCGAACCCGCCCAGAACCCAGAGCAGGACACTTATCGCCAACAATTAATCCCGGGTGTCTTTTATCCATGAAGCATCTGTACACAATTTCCCCGCTTCCGGAACTTATTAGTTCTTTTATTTCCTGTGCCTATGCAATTTATTTTCTGGACATATTCTACCTTTTTGTAGGATTGTAAGCATTACCATTTCCCGCAGGCGTATAGAGCGATTTAGTATATATATTTCTGGACACTAAAACACACGGGCACAGGGAAAATCTTCTTGTCTAAAATAACCATGGAAACAAGTTTCTTGTTGTGTTAAAAAGGGGCATATCATTTTAGACGTTTATACCCATTCATAAGTTGTTATAATAAACCACAACCCATGATATTTCATTAGGTTGATGACAGGCATGAGTTTGGCCTTAGTCAGAAGAATTTTCTGGAAAGATAATTTGGCAATAAATCAGTATTCTTGGTAAATCTAACGCGCCGATTTGCTATAGGTTTAAGATGGTAATCAATTAGTTGTGAATCTACCAAAATCCGAGATAACAGGGCGCCCTGTTTATAAACACTAAAACACACGGACAGGTTAGGTGAATGGAGATCTAAAAGTTGGATATGGTTCCGTATTTTGACCCAAGTCGTTCAGAATAATTGTAGGGTTTTTTTTGTCTCCAACTGAAATCCAAAATTGTCTCAGTTGATTGAGAGCAATTGTTCTGCCTATAGAGAGATACTTAAAGCATAAATGGCAAGTTTAAGTCAATGCCCCCCTATTTGGTAATCAATTCGTTTAAAAAACTTGCACCGTATAGACTTACGAACGTAGCCAAATGCAAAATGAGATTTCAGGCACGAAACCTACGCAATTCAAGGCATTCTTTTTCTCTCTACAGCCTAGATACGGAAATTAATTTAGCTTTAGGGCCATGACGTCACAGGTGACATCTGATATATGCATTACTATTGTTGTGACGTAATACACAAACGGGGCCTTACTTGATGTTCGTTTTATTATATTATATTATGTTTTTAGATACATATTTACTCAATTTGCAATAGCAAATCCCCACTAGGTGTTCAGAAAGAACTTGACATTTATCCTTTAATAGTGTATGGCGAAAAAGAAGACGTCTTATCGGACTGTTCTGAGAGCTGATATTTATTTAAATAAAAACTATCAACTTAAGAGGTAAATAATAGATGAAGTATACACCGGTATCAAACTAATAACTTTTGAAGAGAAAATAGTCAAAATACAACAGAAAATTCAAGAGTCATTTAATGATTTTTTTTTTTGCAGTGTAATCCTTTGAACTCATCTACGGTCACCAAGGATCAAGGAGCTTCCGGTGTCAAAGGGGTACATGGACTCGTTGCGACAAAGCCAACCACGGCTGGGCTCAAGAATATTGTATATTAAAAAAATCAATTCTCAGGTGTGCGTGCGCGTGGATAGATTGAGCAGGGGTGGGGGTGTTGCTGGTGATACTAGTGTCTTCACACCTCTGCAAATAAGGTCACAGTGGAAGCTTCCCTCTATTCCCTACATGTATGATACCAGCAATTTGACGAGAGATTCTGTATCTCAAAGAAAATCCAGCGTGTTTCATAAGAATCATACCTTTAGATAAAACAATTTGCACAGAAATTCGAAACCCGCATGTAAACTGTCAAACCACAAGGTAAACATTTCCACCACGATGAAAAGGTTTCCAGGTATACGCTTATTTGCTTATATTTTACGTTTATTTTCTTATGATGCACTTTTGATTTTCTAAAACATACTGAGAAGAACGTTTCAAAACGAAGTTTCTACAGGGGTAAAATTCCGATAACGGCCCCAAAACACCAGAAATATCCAAATTCCACCCATGGCACTAATGTGCAGTCATTGGTGAAGCTTGACGCTGGAAAATTTGATCTCTTGGAATATGTATTTTCAACTCATTTTTAGAGCGGCAAAATATTAACGTCCAGAATAGTTTGAAATAAATTTACTGTTGACACAAATTGCTTATTATAACGTTATAGATTAGAAACATAAATTAAGTTTGGGCTATCGAGAGCAATCGAAAATAGGGATTGAGCCTACTGCCATTCGTTGAGATATCAACCTCTAAAGCCAATCAGCCCCATGTTGCTTAGACTGAAAAGGAGGCCACTGCTGACGACGTCCTCAAAACAGAACAACGACATGCGACACTGACACATGAAACCTGCTCGGTTGTGTCGTGAGATATCCGATATAATTCTGGTAGGTAACGTTTAATCCGCAGATAATCTGTTTTGTTAAATTGTTTGCTATCGCGGATACAAATACCTATATCATGTATGTTATCACGAGCAAAAAATGTCGCAAGCAATACGTCGAAGAAACTCAGAATTCTCTACGACAAAGAGCAGCCAACCATTTATCTATGATGTGACCGTGGCACAATATTTCAACACTCTAGGTCATTCGGTCAAGGACCATTTTGAAATCATGCCTATTGAGAAAATCAACATTCTCACTTCCGCTACAGATACCAAGCACAGGCATTTGGAAAGGGAAAGCTATTGGATTCAAACATTACAAACTATTTATCCTTTGGGTTTGAACTTGGACCCGGGAAGATGTGAAAAAACTATAATACCATTTGTGTTTCAGTATAACTAGGCCAGCATCGCTATGACCATACATCTTCGGTTCGTACGGGTTACTGGTTTTTAACTGATATTTTTTTTTAATTTTAACTTCAATCCTTTAGTTTTTCAATTTCTCTTGACAATTGGAATATTTGAATAAGTCAGAATTTGGACAGCCCATGCCACTTTAGATACGCATAGCTGTTATATCGAGTCAAATTACAGTTGATTTCAACCTGACAATTGTCATTGGCAGAGGCCTGGGCGATCGCACCATAAGCATTTGTGCCATCGCACCATACAATCATTGGTCAAATGTTGTCTATCATTGCCGATTAATAATTTCCCAGACCCACTTTCACTTCTCGAATTTGAATAAATTTTAACTTCACTCGATATATTCATAACGTTGATGAAAAACATTCGTCATGGCATTTAACACGGGAAAGCATGGTCACAAATTATTCGTGTTGGTGATATCTTTTCGAAATTTGAACCCAATAGGGTCTGTTAAATCACTGTCCAAACTTACGAATTATTATGAGAAAGCAGGCAACGTGCCTAATTAATCGAAAGTTTGGAAACTGATTAAAATCTTTTTTAAGTGTAATCTATTTTCATTATTCCATGCAATCTAACTAACAACGTTTTATATAGTGTTCAAATTTCTAGCTGATGTCACTAATATGAATCAACAGAGATTGTTTGTGTTTTCCCATTTTAATTGGCATAAAAATTATTATATAACAAGATGGCCAATATAGCAAGTGATGTCAAAATTTATCTAAATCCGTGAGATCAACTCTCAGTGGGCGTGATCAATTTTTAATCGACAATGATAGACGACATTTGGCCAATGGTTGTAGGATGCCATGGTGAAGAAAATTAGAAGCGATAAAAAGAGATGTCGTTCAGGCCTTCCCTATTTAAATAAACTATGACGTCACTCGATATATTGGTTTTGTTGATGGAAAACTGCCCATTGCGGCATTTAACATAGGAAAACCTCTGTCAAGTTATTCTTGTTAATGGAATAAACTCGAAATTTGAAACATATTTCAAACTTGGATTGTTACACTGCATGGGTTAAAGAAAAGGGTATTGAACCTGTAAACAAATGTTTAATCAGCTAGTATAGCCGAAATGTTTTGGAAATCTTTACCTATCCCTCGATTACAGTTTTAGGCGATATCGCTTAACCTGTAGAGAATATTTTATGCATATTGCTACTTTACAGAGTGTAACAGCTTGAAACCGTCGTGATGGAAACAGTTGAAACCATTCTTTGTACTCGGTCATTACTAAGGGAGGTGTTAACCACAACACAGAAACTATACACATGCACATCATTAGTAACAGACAATGGTTAGATAAAAATGATAGGTGCTAACAACACTGGGTTACTGTCACACGTCAAATGGAGGAGGTATAGCAACACTTTTGACAAAATTTCAGAACTCTAGATAGCAAATGGCCTAGATAGAAAATGGCCTGACGCCGAAAGTCCAAATAGTTGACGTTGAAATAAGAAAAAAATATCAGCACGCGATGCTTCGAATGAAAGCGTTGAAACGTTTATTTATAACCTACAAAAAACTCCGGATAAACGAACAATAACCGGATACATGTATAGTTATATCTTTAGTCATTGTTACTATAATAACCATTAACTTAAAAAAATAATATTTGAATTTAAAGTAGTTTGTTGACCAGTATAAAACAGATTTATTCACATACCTGAGCATGTTATTTACAGCATCTTGACCTCATAAATAGACCTGTCTAAAAATAGCTAACACATTTAATGGTAACTTCTTTTTGAAAAATAACAAAACACTTTCTTCAAATAATAAGAGTATTTTCTATAAAATGTAATACGATGTCTTTACTTTAAATGAACACTTTAGGTAAAATACATTATACTTCATCTTAAAGATAATATCTACCTGGTTCTAAAACAGGGTTTATTTATTTTTTATGACTTTCCTACAAGAAGTTATGGTTAATTATTCTCAGATGTCAAGGTGACTGGATGTCACTGAAACATGAGCACACCTGGTATGCTGAACTGCTATTGGTGTATTTAGGTCAAATAAACCAATCATATTGCCAGTTGCAAGGTGTGCACATGTTTCAGTGACATCCAGTCACCTTGACATCTGAGAATAATTAACCATAGCTTCTTGTAGGAAAGTCATAAAAAATGAATAAAACATATTTTGGGACCAGGTAGATATTGTCTTTAAGATGAAGTATAAAGTATTTTACCGAAAGTGTTCACTTAAAACGAATAAGCCTCTTTTACTGTGCACCGGAAGGTCGTGGATTTCCTCCGGGCACAGAGCCCGGTTTCCTCCCACAATAAAACTGGCAACGCCGCCATATAAGTGAAATAATCTTGAGCGCGGCGTAAAACACCAATCAAAACACCAAATACTGTTTATCAACAGAAAGTTCCTAAATATGAATATCAAAAGAGGTAGATTGATTGGGTCATTTTGGTTTGTCTAGTTTATTTAATCCAATATACCTTGCCGATGACAATGTCACAATGAACTGAACATAGTTTATGTAGGGCTAACCTATCAAATTTCAACCATCCAACAATATCGAACCCATCTTGTTTTTAATTAAATTCCTTTGTTCAAATGGATTTATTTGCATTCGCTGTATAGGTTTGCAGTCTTCTATATATTTTTATGATTGATTGATTGATTGATTGTTTTGTGTTTTACGCCGCGCTCAAATTTATTTCACTTATATGGCGACGTTGCCAGTTTTATTGTGGGAGGAAACCGGGTATATTTTTAAGAACACTAAAACACACGGGCACAGGGAAAATGACTACTCTTCTATATGTGTAGGCCTGGCACCGACACTTGCACGACTGAATTCAGTTTCAAGGATTTCAGTATACAACTATAGGGCATTCCTCTGTATTACAAAACATAGCTCTGTGTAACCGAATGAGCAAATCATTCCGTTACAACTGGATGGGTGAACTCTATACTTGGAAATCTCACCCGTTGCTAAATCACACCGGTATCGAGTCGACACAGATATCTTTGAAACACGATAGTATTTCTGTATAGAGTATCACCCATGCAAAGAGAATAGACGCACCTTATATGATAATATGCGTATCCTGTTTCTATATACAAAATAAGACCTCATTATTTCATTGTAGATGTATGGTTGAATGTATGGTTGATGTGGGATGGTTGCCAGTTACCACCGGAAAGTCGTGCGTTTCCTCTGGGCATAGATCCCGGTTTCCTCCCACAATAAAACGTGCAACGCCGCCATGTAAGTGAAATAATCTTGAGCGCGACGTAAAACAGCAAGCGATCAATCAATCAAAGTATATGCAGTTGTTCCTATAAGCGAAAACTATATAGAAACAAATTACTAACGAGTGGTCTGTTTATGGTCTTGTATCCTTGGTAGTGTAAAACAATGGGTGTTAATTAATGTGGTTCTCCCTGGTTTCAGGTCAATTGCCTCTTCACGATGATAGCAACGACCGTGTAGTGTTGCTGGCACCATTAGATGATCACACCTATACTGATTTGTTAAGGTTGTTCGCATGCTACCTTTTACCCTTACAGAGTCCGAGAACAACAAACAAGGTCAACGTGATCGGAAACAGTTGGAACCCGGACCAGACCTAAGAGTGCATTTTAAAGAGACAACTTCAATCCGGAGGGAAACGGCTTCTTCAAGGATGTAAATAAAAAGCACAGAGATTTCGTGTATTGGGTAAGATACCTTTCCTGGATGCCTCCTATATTACATAAACCGAATTTATACCTATAGTTCTCATGTACCTTGACAATGATATTTGATCTCATACTACATCCAAAGATATGTAAATCTTCAACACAATGATAAATTCAATCTATAGGGGGGTGGAGGGGGCAGTATATGCCTAAATGTTGATATATTCCGTTTAAAAAAAATACAATGGAAAGGTTTTTCAGTGATACAAGTCTTGAGGATAAAGTTTCTTAGGCCTAAAACTAATGAACGTTCGTCTTAGTTATTTAATTTTTTGTTATATCTCGAATATCATTTAGCTAGGCCAGAGTACATTTTTCTCATATTGTCAACGCCAGTCACTTCCAGTCTAGACAATCGGAAATTTTGACAAAAAACTCAGCTTATGCCATTCTAGACAAATGGTTTCGATGAGGATATATATTTATAAACACTAAAAGACACGGACAAAGAGAAAATCTTTTTGACTAAAATAACCACGGAGACAAGTTTCTAATGGTGTTAAAAGAGGGTATGTCATTTAGACCTTTATACTCGATCATATGCTGATATGATAAACCTAAACCGATGACATTTCATTGATTGATAATTTGGGTTGGCATACGCCAATAAATCTAATCCCCACCACCACACCACCTCATTGATTGATGGCAGACAGAAGTTTAGATTTAGTCAGTAAAATTTTCTGGAATCTTTGTTTTTTATTGACAAACTTGTATACGGATCTTCAGCTATATGACAAGAAGACTGGTGAACTGAAATTAAACAAATATGATAATAGGAAAAGTGAAAATATATAATTGGGTTGCAAGGTCCATGAATTCCCCCCCCCCCCCCCCCTTTTAACACAGTTAAAAACTTGTCTGCATATGGTTCTTTTAGTGAAGAAATTTTCCCTTTGCCGTGTGTTTTAGTGTTCATAAATATATTAAATTAATCCTTTGGCTGATTTCCTATCCTAAAGTCCTCTTAGAACTTTATTGATTTACCTTCAAGGTTTGGAGATATTTGAGACATTTTATCTTGGTTGTTTATACGATAACCTTGATGTAATGGGCACTTTTTGTAATAGTTATACTGGACTGGGATAACACGCAGGCATTTTCACAAATCGATCACCGCTTTTAAGACATGCAAGTAAAATATTGTTTTATTTTCCAAAGAAAAATATCATTTTGAGCCACGTCATACAAGTAATAAAAGCGTTCTTTTTGTTACTAATCCAGTAAAAAATACATTCTAGTCCAAATCAAAGTAGGACTTGCTATGAGAACCATGGTACCATTTCTCTCCCTTCAATCAGTTCCTCGTGACGATGATCAAAGAGACTAGTTCGTGGGATTTGCCAATTGAATTTAGTCTCATCTTTATTATTGGAATGGATGCGCCAATAAGCTAAAACAACCAACCAACCATCATCTTTATTATTGGATTTGGAGGAGGGTATGAGGGGGGGGGGGCTGGGCGTTGAAATCCAATATTGATTTGTCCATACTTTAAACCTTAATAATACTTACTATAATGTTAGTCTGACAAGTAGTTGCTTTGCCATGGTTTTTGAAATTAGAAAATATTAAAACATAAATCTGCAATCGGCATTTATGAAAATAAATTAGAATTGTGGCAGCTCATGCTATACTTTAACGGAAAGAATATAAACCAGTACGTTGATCTGTTTCTGGAAATGATCCAGTTATCCACTTTTGTGTTTGGATGATGGCGTGGTTGTATCATTCGCTGAATATACCATTATTTGTATATAAACGAATGTGGAATTTATTCGAATTTAATCTATTGCCCCAAATGTTGCCAGCATATAACTTGTCTCCATGGTTATTTTAGACAAGAAGATTTTCCCGGTGCCCGTGTGTTTTAGTGATTATAAATATAAATGAAGGACATATTTCAATTAATCGATCGACTAAATTAATTTCAAGTACACTGTAACCGTTTACCGTCAATTCTACAGTAGAATATTTTAAAATTAACGGTAAATTGCCGTTTTATACTTCAGTGGAAGCTTTACGGTCGTGTACCGTAAAATAACTTTGAGACAGAGTTGTCGTTTCCGAGCTAACGAGATCTGATCTCCTCGATTGTTTCCGTGAAGGATTCGTCCAAAATACGTCATTGCGGATCAAAGGGTGCGAAAAAAACGGAAGTGCGCATGCGCACACCGAAGCGCTAGTAAGGCATGGAAATGTGGCCACCATCCCGTCATATTTGTAGTTAGTGTAGTGGTTAAAGGCTACGGTTATGGCTAGTGCGCATATAGTTCTGCGCAGCTCCTGTATGGGAGGTTAGAGGTTGGAATCCCGCCGTAGGCGACTTAATATAAGAAAAAAATTTCATTATAGGCTAAGATAGTTAATTTAACATAGCTATATTTGAAAGCGTAGATTGAGATACCTGCCCTAAGGGAGAATTTTCATCAGCATTTTTTCAAATTTTTTCAAATAAATATATGTTTGTCAACTTGCAGAAGTAGTCAGTTTTACTATTTCGTTGGGGGTACATAACATTTGAAAATCTACATTAACAGATCCATGCTGGGGTTGACGATTTAAAGTCCTGTATTTCTTAGCCTGCTGATTTCATAATGTTTTTTCACATTCACTGATTAGGAATGTGGCTAGTTGATTTTACGGTCTACCCTTATTTTTACGGTATGAAAGTTGGCAGCCCAGTATTACGTCCTGTGACCATGATCAATGTTAGAGTATGGATCTTAGATATATACACTGGTGCAAAGTGTCATATTTATTGCAAAGTGTCACATTTATTTCTAACATGTACATGAATGTAGCGCTAAATGCTCGTCATATTTATCGGGATTATTTGCTTATTGTGGATAATGTTTCCAAATAATGTCATACCGTAGCACATATCCTGTGCAGCGACCTGAACAGGGGCAGTGTAAGTAGGTCTATAGTTTTGTATTTCAAGCTTAAACGGTAAATTTGCACGATCCTGGTTTAATATGGCCCAGCTGTCCTACAAGACGGTTCCCATGTAAAGAAAACTTTGATACTCTGGGATTTCGTTTTTACTTTTTCTCTCAATTAATTTCACAGTGGACATTAAGACACAAATCTCACAGGGGTTCCGAATGTCATATCTATATTGCACCTTCAATATTTCAAGAGGCTGCTTTGAGAAGCTTCTGGATTTCAATGTGACGTATATCAAAACCACGGTTTTAATTTACACAATGCTTCTGACACAAAAAAGCTTTTATGAGACTCGTGATCTATATGTCACCATCTTGCCACCTTAATGACTATCGGGGGCTCAATGCTTCTGCTATGTAGATAACTGACGACTATTTCTGCTTGTACCTCAGTAACGTATATTTTATACCCAAAGGCACTACTTAATAGAATACAACAGTGTATTGTTTTTGTTGTTTGTTTGTTTTAATTTTTTTATGTAGTTTTTTATTCAGAATGTGACATGTTTACATATCCTTTTGCTACGTAAACCATAGTAGGCCACAGCTAGTAGTCCTATCTTATTTTCTGAGTATAGAAAGAGATAGAAAACAGAAAAACGAGAAAAATAAAATAAAAACGGGAAGAATACAAGCTGAGTACATATATTATTGTCATATTTTTTTTGCTCACTGAATGCATGTTTTTAACTGTCGCATATGTCCATAAACATTGTACACATCTTCTTGGATTTCCTAATTATATGATTTAACGTTACCCTCTCTGGTCTTTATGTTACGCTGGGATAATTTTTCATTTATACGGCCTGGGGAAAGTCGGTATTATTATAAATCGATATTTGTGTGAACTATTCTACCGTTATCTCTCAAGGAAATTCCTGTTTATTGGAAGGAATACATTATTAAAGGGATGCTTGCAGCCAATACCTTAATGGGGTTTATTCTGATTGGTTGGCGTGTGTTGGACACCTTGAAGGTGTTGCCCGATAGCTTGTGCGATATAAGGTCAGAAAGCTCAGGTGTTAGAAGTTTTACTACGCCGTCAACCAGTCGATACTTTAATTAACACAGAACAACGACTAGCCTTATTTGAGTATATAGTGCTTAAGGCTTCTTGAACTACACGATTCGCTAGATTGTATCTGAAACAAAATGTGCCAGTCATTTAGGCCTTCTATTTAGATCTTTTGATGACATCATGAAGTCCTGACACATTGACAATAGTCTTCATTTTTTCTGGTTTCAAATTTGGGATTATATCTAATTATCTACCAGAAAAAAGGAAATCATAAGGCAAAAACATACTCAGTTGAAACAAGGTAGGTTATTCATTTGTAATACAATAATCTTACATTTATGGATTTCCCAACCAAGAGTGGCATTTAAAGAAGGGGCTCTTGTAGGCAATCGAAAACTTCATATCGGAAACTGAAGTTAGATTTGCTGTTTGGTTACTTCTACAAACTCTTCTAGTTTTGCTAAATGTCACTCTCATAGAGATGTTATTCATTCAACGTCGTCAAGTTTATAGGGCTATCCTTTGGTTTATTTGTGTTATTTGATCCTGTACAAAGTTAGCTATATATAAACAGTTTGATATATCGCTATACGATACCAATGTTGATCGAAGGAGAGAGACCGTCATATATTCTTTATAAGGAGAACAACAAGACACTATAATGTCCAAATATATTGACATTGCGAAGACAAAATACCTATCCACTGTTACGAAGGTCAACATCTCGTCAAGTGGATCATGGTGGGAGGGTCGAAGTATTGTAGGCCATACAAACCTCTTATTCCGTTGAACTGTTTATTACTACTCACGGACTCACATGGTTCTTGCATTCTATCTGTTAATTTGTGTAAAGTAAGTTGAACCAGAGACTACGTTATGCTGTATATTGTAGTTCTAGGGGAACCCCTTCATATTACCTTTCCAGAGATCATCTTTATTACTGAGGCATCCATCGTTCATATGTGGGACATAAAAACGAATACAGCGGACATAGGTGGGACGCTGATTATTGTTTAAGGTGTAATAATTACTCAAATCCACATATTCTGTTCCACCGGACATTGTTCAGGTGTTCGATATGACCAGGTATTATTGGACATAGGACCTTTATCTCAAGGTTACCCAAATCCACATCTTCTGTTCCACCGGACATTGTTCAGGTGTTGGATATGACCAGGTATTATTGGACATAGGACCTCTATCTCAAGGTTACCCAAATCCACATCTTCTGTTCCACCGGACATTGTTCAGGTGTTGGATATGACCAGGTATTATTGGACATAGGACCTCTATCTCAAGGTTACCCAAATCCACATCTTCTGTTCCACCGGACATTGTTCAGGTGTTCGATATGACCAGGTCTTATTGGACATAGGACCTTTATCTCAAGGTTACCCAAATCCACATCTTCTGTTCCACCGGACATTTTTCAGGTGTTCGATATGACCAGGTATTATTGGACATAGGACCTTTATCTCAAGGTTACCCAAATCCACATCTTCTGTTCCACCGGACATTGTTCAGGTGTTCGATATGACCAGGTATTATTGGACATAGGACCTTTATCTCAAGGTTACCCAAATCCACATCTTCTGTTCCACCGGACATTGTTCAGGTGTTGGATATGACCAGGTATTATTGGACATAGGACCTTTATCTTTAAGGTTACCCAAATCCACATCTTCTGTTCCACCGGACATTGTTCAGGTGTTCGATATGACCAGGTATTATTGGACATAGGACCTTTATCTCAAGGTTACCCAAATCCACATCTTCTGTTCCACCGGACACTGTTCAGGTGTTCGATATGACCAGGTCTTATTGGACGTAGGACCTTTATCTCAAGGTTACCCAAATCCACATCTTCTGTTCCACCGGACATTGTTCAGGTGTTCAATATGACCAGGTATTATTGGACGTAGGACCTTTATCTCAAGGTTACCCAAATCCACATCTTCTGTTCCACCGGACATTGTTCAGGTGTTCGATATGACCAGGTATTATTGGACATAGGACCTTTATCTCAAGGTTACCCAAATCCACATCTTCTGTTCCACCGGACACTGTTCAGGTGTTCGATATGACCAGGTCTTATTGGACGTAGGACCTTTATCTCAAGGTTACCCAAATCCACATCTTCTGTTCCACCGGACATTGTTCAGGTGTTCGATATGACCAGGTATTATTGGACATAGGACCTTTATCTCAAGGTTACCCAAATCCACATCTTCTGTTCCACCGGACACTGTTCAGGTGTTCGATATGACCAGGTCTTATTGGACGTAGGACCTTTATCTCAAGGTTACCCAAATCCACATCTTCTGTTCCACCGGACATTGTTCAGGTGTTCGATATGACCAGGTATTATTGGACATAGGACCTTTATCTCAAGGTTACCCAAATCCACATCTTCTGTTCCACCGGACACTGTTCAGGTGTTCGATATGACCAGGTCTTATTGGACGTAGGACCTTTATCTCAAGGTTACCCAAATCCACATCTTCTGTTCCACCGGACATTGTTCAGGTGTTCAATATGACCAGGTATCCTTGGACGTAGGACCTTTATCTCAAAGTTATGAGCCAATTCTACAGAATAGTGTTACATAGGACGATTTAAGGCCTGTGGATCCATTTTGATTTAAGTGTTGAATAACAAAGATTTCGATGAGCTCGAAGACGTACATTACCTAGGGTAAATACCATCTCTCTGAAGGTCTTCGAGCACCTCGAAATCTCTGTTATTCAAAACTTAGATCAAAATGTAGGCCTTAAATCTTCCTATAATGAAACACAATTCTGTAGAATTGGGTCATAGCTTTGAGATAAAGGCCCTATGTCCAATGGGGCCTTTATGGTCACATTGAACACCCTATCAGAGATGGGATTTAGCCATTGTACTGTACGAGAAGAACTTGTATATTATTAAAGGATTTATTACCCTCTTACCCTGTACCCATGTGTTTTAATGCTCATAAATATATAATAGGATTTCATTTCTTATCTTGATAGAAATGCCGAGTGTTTGAAAACAATTGAAAAGCCATGAAAACTAGGAATGGCCAGGAGCCTGGTGTTTCCCCTATACACACTAGTAAGGACACACCCAATACGGATATACCCCCCTTAATCACTCACCTCCCTCCAAAAGTTGCCGAGGTGCCGAAAGATGTGATTAAAAGTTTCCATCATACTAAGAGGGTTGGTAACTATCTGCTCGGACGGACGCTGGGTGAGGGATCGTTTGCCAAAGTCAAAGAGGGTCTGCATGTTTTGACTGGCGAAAAGGTAGGTAACCATTGGCATCTAGTGTTTCACTGTTAACACAAATAATATCAAACCATATCTCGATTGTTTTAGACTTCGTAAATGGCAATTAAATAAATATAAAGTAAGGATCGATGAATCCAAGACAGATTTTTACTATTGTGTAACATTCTCCTCACACATTAAAGTGGCACGAACGGCCAAAATTCACACTTTTTTCATAATTTCTGATCGTCACGACAGTAAGAGGTTTTGTAGGCCATCGAAAAACTAAATGATTGGCGTTGGAATGAGGAAAATCTATACAGTATGTGGCATGTGCGGACCGAAAACGTGTTCGAAAAGTATACAAAATTTAAATAACCGGAACGACCATTCATTCATTCTAAGCCAAAGTTAGTTCAAAACAATACTTTATCGTACATTTTCGAGACTAGAAGCACTGAAAAGATTCTGAATTATACGTCTTGAGAAAAATAGCCAATAATTTCAACATTCTGTTTTAACGTCAAAAATTAACATTTTGGCAGCTCATGCCACTTTAAGGAAGTTTTTCCTCGTGTTTTATTAACTTCACCAGTTGTCGTCCAATGTATTCCACATTATTATATTTTATTAGCCGTTTTATTCGTGAATTAATTTTTGAGGAAAAAAAAAACAAAAACAAAGCAATATTGCTCTAACGTCTTCGGGGAAAACAGTATACACACAGACTCTAACGTCTTCGGGGAAAACAGTATACACACAGGCTCTAACATCTTCGTGGAAAACAGTATACACACAGACTCTAACGTCTTCGGGGAAAGCAGTATACACGCAGGCTCTAACGTCTTCGGGGAAAACAGTATACACGCAGGCTCTAACGTCTTCGGGGAAAACAGTATACACACAGGCTCTAACGTCTTCGGGGAAAACAGTATACACACAGGCTCTAACGTCTTCGGGGAAAACAGTATACACACAGGTTCTAACGTCTTTGGGGAAAACAGTATACACACAGGCTCTAACGTCTTCGGGAAAACAGTATACACACAGGCTCTAACGTCTTCGGGAAAACGGTATACACACAGGCTCTAACGTCTTCGGGGAAAACAGTATACACACAGGCTCTAACGTCTTCGGGGAAAGCAGTATACACGCAGGCTCTAACGTCTTCGGGGAAAACAGTATACACGCAGGCTCTAACGTCTTCGGGAAAAACAGTATACACACAGGCTCTAACGTCTTCGGGGAAAACAGTATACACACAGGCTCTAACGTCTTCGGGGAAAACATTTACACGCAGGCTCTAACGTCTTCGGGGAAAACAGAAAAAAACACACAGGTTCTAACGTCTTCGGGGAAAACAGTATACACACAGGCTCTAACGTCTTCGGGGAAAACAGTATACACACAGGCTCTAACGTCTTCGGGGAAAACAGTATACACGCAGGCTATAACGTCTTCGGGGAAAACAGTATACACACAGGCTCTAACGTCCTCGGGGGGGGGGGGGGGGGCAGGTATACACACAGGCTTTAACGTCTTCGGGGGGGAAACAGTATACACGCAGGCTCTAACGTCTTCAGGGAAAACAGTATACACGCAGGCTATAACGTCTTCGGGGAAAACAGTATACACACAGGCTCTAACGTCTTCGGGGAAAACAGTATACACACAGGCTCTAACGTCTTCGGGGAAAACAGTATACACACAGGTTCTAACGTCTTCGGGGAAAACAGTATACACACAGGCTCTAACGTCTTCGGGAAAAACAGTATATACACAGACTCTAACGTCGTCGGGAAAAACAGTATACACACAGACTCTAACGTCTTCGGGAAAAACAGTATACACACAGACTCTAACGTCTTCGGGGAAAACAGTATACACACAGGCTCTAACGTCTTCGGGAAAAACAGTATACACACACTCTAACGTCTTCGGGGAAAACAGTATGTATACACACAGGCTCTAAGGTCTTTTGTGGAGACTAAAAGACGTTTTTATCTTGAAACAGTACTAGAATGTTAGCCAGGCGAGATTAATACATATTAAATAGTCTATCAATTTACATCTGACACCGAATCTAGTCGATCGGGTTCCTAGGCAATTAAACATTACCTGTGATAAACTGTGAGATTTTCTCACACAGACTTCTCAGCGAGGAGAAAGAAAACCCAACAGTGTGTTCTTTAAACACGCCGTACTTTATTATTTTATTGCACATAGCAATGCCATAAATATCATATTAACACAATTAAATGACACATTTAGTCCGTCTAACTTCTGTTCGACATTTCTCTTCCCATAGAGGGCTACATGTTCCTTCATATTACACCTGTAAAATAAAACACTGCTGGAAACTGCTGGTAACATATTGATCGATAGGCGTCTTGCATGTACTGCGTCATCTTCAGATATGTAACGACTGGTCATATCTTTTTTAATTTTAGAAGTCAGCCTATTTTTTAAAGTAAAAAAACGCCCGAAAACGGCAATTTTAATCAATTGGTTGGAGAGTTCAATCCGTAGGTGAACTGATCATTTGACTTTAATCATACGACAAAGCAACAATGTAAAATTCAAAGCGGTGTTTGCTCGAATTGACCCGCTTTTTTTGTTTTTCTCTTACCCTTGGCTAGGAATATGATTCGTCACATCAAACATTTCAGATATTAACAATTTTGAAAACGCTTTGTGAAGCCTATAGCAGTGGTTAGCTCAAAGTGAATCGAGTCAATAGGGGAATGCGCCATCTTGCCAGATTTCGTCAAAATGGGACTCTTACGGGAAAATGATACTCGATTTTCATTACTTCTTTGGCGTTTCTTTAAATTTCAAGTAACAATTCACATATAGCCTATAGTGTGAAATCAGAATTGTTGGATTTTTCTTATAGCTGTTAAAAATGTTACATAAGCTGGCATGTGATAATTTCTGTGCTATGAGATCGACATGTCTTCGACATGTGTCTGATGGAGAACTCACGAGAATACGACTGAACTCCATGCAGACGCGATATCCACCTTGAGTGGCCGTTAATGGAACCACACAAGTACGGGCAGAATTAGGAAATGCGTTTTCTCACACTACACCCCCCATATTTCCACCCCAAACTGTTTGCTATTGTTTACATAATCAACATGTGAAATTATGTTCCAACTTACTGCTGATTGGTTAAAAAACATTATTTTCCAACTAATGATACAAAATTAAGTGATCACCACGTAGTAAGTTGTTTTTGAACAACATGAGCTTTCGAGACCTATACCTGTGTCTTCGATGCTCGTGACTTTGAAAATTAATAGGCTTGAATGATATTCATCGTAACAACGCGCTCTCGTTAGTTAACCTCTATTCATAAATGCCCATGCAATGGAAAAAAAGATTTTTTTTCAGAAGTTTTATTGCTCTAAATTAGAATAATTCAGACAATCGTTCATTAGTTAACTACATGGGCAGGCCTAATTTCCTCAATATCAGCTTCACGTCATGGCCCTCTATCAGCTTCACGTCATGGCTCTCTATCAGCTTCACGTCATGGCTCTCTATCAGCTTCACGTCATGGCTCTCTATCAGCTTCACGTCATGGCTCTCTATCAGCTTCACGTCATGGCCCTCTATCAGCTTCACGTCATGGCTCTCTATCAGCTTCACGTCATGGCTCTCTATCAGCTTCACGTCATGGCTCTCTATCAGCTATACGTCATGGCTCTCTATCAGCTTCACGTCATGGCTCTCTATCAGCTTCACGTCACGGCTCTCTATCAGCTTCACGTCATGGCTCTCTATCAGCTTCACGTCATTTCTCTCCATCAGCTTCACGTCACGGCTCTCTATCAGCTTCACGTCATGGCTCTCTATCAGCTTCACGTCACGGCTCTCTATCAGCTTCACGTCATTTCTCTCCATCAGCTTCACGTCACGGCTCTCTATCAGCTTCACGTCATGGCTCTCCATCAGCTTCACGTCACGGCTCTCTATCAGCTTCACGTCATACCTCTCTATCAGCTTCACGTCATGGCTCTCTATCAGCTTCACGTCACGGCTCTCTATCAGCTTCACGTCACGGCCCTCTATCAGCTTCACGTCATACCTCTCTATCAGCTTCACGTCATGGCTCTCTATCAGCTTCACGTCACGGCTCTCTATCAGCTTCACGTCATGGCTCTCTATCAGCTTCACGTCATGGCTCTCTATCAGCTTCACGTCATTTCTCTCTATCAGCTTCACGTCATGGCTCTCTATCAGCTTTACGTCATGGCTCTCTATCAGCTTCACGTCATGGCTCTCTATCAGCTTCACGTCATGGCTCTCTATCAGCTTCACGTCATTTCTCTCCATCAGCTTCACGTCACGGCTCTCTATCAGCTTCACGTCACGGCTCTCTATCAGCTTCACGTCACGGCTCTCTATCAGCTTCACGTCACGGCTCTCTATCAGCTTCACGTCACGGCCCTATATCTCCTCAATAGTGTTTCTATCAACAACAAACACTTTATCTTAGAACTCTGATAAGGACATATTTCTGACTGCGTCATCGGTGTCTCCTCTCAAGGCAATCGAGGTTACAGAATGGCCACTTCTGCCCGTAGGCCTTCACAAAAACTTGGCATTTGGATGATATATGGTTACTTTTATCTGACAGTCAGTCAACAAAACCTCCTCCCATTTAAACATGGAAAGGATAGCCATTATAACACGCCCTGTTGGTAAATTATTACAGTTATTAACTCTCTCACGATTTTCCTTCTATACCTTATTGGGTTATCATGTAGGAAAATGTGTGCTTAACGTATACCTTCATTCAATATTCTTTGATTTTCCAATTTGAGTTGTGTAAACTGTTTACTCTAGCTCTTGAGTACGCTTTAATCCAATGGCGACACTTTAAAAACTATACCCCTGAGATATTTCTATAATATTCGCTTCGTTTTGAATGATATGTGTTATTTTTATGTAAGGAGTTAAGAAGGGTGGTTAAATGTTAGCTACAAATAATGGTTCTGGCCAAACAGCAACATTTAAGAGAGTCAGCATATTTGTTGAATTCTTGTCAAACATTCTTAACATACAATAACAAAAAACGCCCATCCTTTTGTCCGTCCATCTGCACGTCGGCCTATGTAAAGGAGCGTCTCTGTTTTACCGTTTTTTTTGTAATCCCTAAATATTTCATTATTTATCTATATTTTTTAACACTATAACACACGGGCAAAGGGAAAATCTTCTTGTCTAAAATAACCACGGAGACAAGTTTCTTATTGTGTTAAAAAGGGGCATACCATTTAGACGTTTATACCCAATCATAAGTTGTTATAATAAACCATAACCCATGGTATTTCATTAGGTTGACGACAGGCAGGAGTCATTATTTATCTATAATTATGTTTATATTTATTTCTATCTTTATTTTGACTTCTGTATACTTCCAGGTTGCCATTAAGGTCGTGGACAAGAAGAGGGCCAAAGATGATAATTACGTCCGGAAGAACATGAGACGGGAAGGGAAGCTGCTTCAGATGGTACAGCATCCTAATATAGTCCGTCTGTACGAAATAATGGAGACTGAAAACAGCTATTATCTAGTGACGGAGTTATGTAAAGGGGGAGATTTCATGGATTATATATGTCAACGAAAACGTGTCGATGAAAAAGATGTCAAAAGATACATGAGGCAAATTATATCGGCTGTCGACTATTTACATCGTTTGGGCATTTTACATAGGTAAGCCTACGGCTCAGTAATACAGATCAATATCCGATGTTGTGAATACATCATCTATAAATAAAGAGTACAAAAAGAAAGAAGCTTTCATCTTTTTTGACGTTCAAAGACTATCTTGATTTCCGTCCACTGTAAGCAAACGGTTCCGTGCAATTTCATTGCATCACTTGTTGCTTTACTAGTGTTCTAAGTTAACGTAAAGTATGGCGTGTGATTGTTTGAAAGAAAATGAAATAGTATTGTGTTTGAATCAGTCCTAGACGAAATTCTTTGTATATTTCAGGGATTTGAAAGTTGAAAACCTTCTATTGGATGAAAATAAGGACATCAAGATAATAGGTAGGTATAGTAAAACTATTATCTTAAGTCCCAAATTACCCGTATCATTAGCTCAATGAATATTGTTTTTTTTTCAAATACCTACTTTTGGCAGCCTTGCAATATCCATTCTAGAAAAAGATGTCTATTATGTCACCCCTATACCCGTGCGACTTCATTTTCTAAATAAATAAAAAAGAATGGATTTCTTAAATTAAGTTTATAGATAAATTGAAATATCAAGCATATGAAGCGAACAATGGCACGTTGCCATCTGTGATCATGGTTTAGCACTGGATCTTTCTAAAGGATTCAAGAGATTGCGTTTGGTTAATAAACCTTTTCATTACATCTAGAACTCGCGTGATTTATGTGGTGGAACGCTTCTTTATACTATATATATATATCCTTTTAGGCATAACATTGATATGAAAAATTGCACATTATCGGTGACACTAAAACACACGGGCACAGGGAAAATCTTAAAGTCTAAAATTACCATGAAGACAAGTGTCTAACTGTGTTAAAAAGGGGGATATATAGACCGTTATACCCATGCATATGTTGTTGTATTAGCCTAAAACCTTCATTAGGTTGAAGACAGATAGGAGTTTGGCTTTATTCAGTAGAATTTTCTGGAACACTTTGTAATATATTGACAATGTTTACGCATCTTCAGGTAGGGTAAAAAATACCGGTAAACTGAGATTGAAGCCAAACTGAGCCAAAACGCATTTTAACGGTGAAATGACCTGTCCAACTTCAAATTCAAAACGAACAATATTTAACATAAATCCATAAAGAAGCCTTATGTTATTTAACATCACAGGATGTTACTAGGACTAGAGATTTTTATCTGGATTTTTTTTTCTTCTGCAGATTTTGGTCTCAGTAACAACATCAAGACATCAATGGCGACGGATGGTCAATTATCGCAGGAATTCTGTGCCACGCAGTGCGGAAGTCCTGCTTATGCAGCTCCAGAACTACTTGGGCATAAACAGTATGGCCCTAAGGTTGACGCGTGGAGCATGTAAGACATCTTCATTAACCAATTCATTTCATCTACATTAATTCATGTAATAGACATTAGGGTATACCCTTTAGGCATCCAGGAGTCTAAGATATTATAATGTATTTGCCTCACAGACGGTATGCATTTGATGCTCTAAAGTCTTAATACTACTACTCAACGTATAAACATGCCCCCCGGGGAGAGCCGAGTTCAAGACCAACCAATGGAGCTTACTGAGATTAATGGTGCTTTCTACCACCACGTTAGATCATTATAGAAGGGTCATTAGTTTGGAAGTAAATATATCTGACCGTTCATTTAGCAGGCTGACTACTTTTATGTAAATAGCAGCTGTCTGGCCCAGAAAGGATGGTAATTTTGTCGATTCCGACCATTATGTCAGAATAATGATAGGTAAAAAACTGAATGCCTTAAATAGAATTCCGCTTTTTCTTATCAAAATAACTATGATTGTTAAAATGGATACCGTCGAATAACGGATATAAAATGCTAATGAGGCTTGTAAATCTATATGTTACGGCCATTATTTACACTCAGACACAGGTTTCAGATTACTAATGGGGAATTAGAATTCACCGCCAGAGAACTATCATCTATGCATTGTTACCAGGTTATTGAGGTCAAACAAACGCGCTTGTTTAACTCAAAGGGCAAAGAAAACACATAAAATGAAAGAATATCTGCTTGACTGCGATGGAATTCTTATTAAAATTTGTGTAATAAAGTTTGCACAGACACCACACTGCCAAATTGAGTTTGTTCGGTACTAACATGGTGCAGGTTAATCCATTAATTCACTGTAACATTTATTGTATATACAGTGTACTGCTATTTTGAACAAAAAACATCGCACTACACTATTTCTAGATGAATGATACAGAGGGTGGGGTGGGGTATCTTGTCCTCGGTAAGGTTTCAAACATGTTGTTTTTTTAATGCCACCGTGGGGAAATACTGTTAAGCTATAGAACTACTTTATCTCCTCGATCAACTGAAATAATGTTGAAAGAGACAGTAAAGCTTCAATCACTCTTCGGGAATGGTAGCCAGAGGTTATTCCATTCATAACATAAAGATTGCATATCTTTAGAACATATTTCATTTTATAATACAGCAATTTAATATTCTGCTAATCTGGAAAGGCTACATTTTACTATAAGCTTTTTCGTCCCTGTGCAGAGTGTAGAATAATGTTTATAGCACAAACGGATTAGATTCGACGTCATTAGTAAGAGACTATCTGACCCATGGCTTCAACACTTTTACTGAACATTTCATTTTTTTTCAGTGGTGTCAATATGTATGCAATGTTGACCGGCGGTTTACCATTCACAGTAGACCCGTTTAACATCAAGGTTCTTCATAACAAGATGCTGACAGGGCAGATGAATCCTTTACCTGGAAATGTTTCCAAAGGTAACTTAAAGTGGCATGAGCTGCCAAAATTTTGACATTTTTCTGAATTTCAAAATTAATGGCAAAACAGTACAAATAAAGAGCCTTTCGTTAATATCAGCCTCAGACTTGCAATAGTACAATTCGGTCAGATATTCAATATGAAAGAAAACTTTGACAATGTGATCGGCGTCTATTATTTAGACATTAAATACATTAGTGATATTAATCAATTCCTTGTTGCAAACAATAGCAATCTCTCTATGTGAGGACAAAAATTGAATCGGAACCTTTGAACTATTCTTAATCAAGTTTTTTAAAGTCAACTTTCGATTAAATTCGTTTTATTTTAAATGGTAAATTCCCATGATAGTGGAAAGTATATGTTTTGGTATTTTAACAGAATGTAAAGATTTCGTTCGAAAACTGTTAATACCATTCCCAGAGAAGAGGATGTCGCTATCTGACGCCATGAAACATCCCTGGCTAGCCGATGGTAAGTCCGCAGATAATAAATATTGAAAAATGCAATAGAGACTTGTTGTTTTAATCTATGATTTTTGTCGGCGACGGCGCTTTAATCTCTTTACCTGTTGATTAAAGATCTTAAAGGGGCATGAGCTGCCAAAATGTTGATATTTTGACGTAAACACAGAATGTTGAAATTATCGGCTATTTTTCTCAAGACGTATAATTCAGAAGCTTTTTAGTGCTTCTAGTCTCGAAAATGTACGATAAAGTATTGTTTTGAACTAACTTTGGCTTAGAATGAATGAATGGTCGTCCCGGTTATTTAAATTTTGCTACTTTTCGAACACGTTTTCGGTTCGTACAGGGCACATACTGTATGGATTTTCCTCATTCCAACGCCAATCATTTAGTTTTTCGATGGCCTTCAAAGCCTCTTACTGTCGTGACGATCAGAAATTATGAAAAATGTGTGAATTTCGGCAGCTCATGCCCCTTTAAACAACTTATACAGTTTGTACAAAAATCGGTATCAAACGAAGATGTATAATGGTCTAAATGACAAATCCATTCCGTTATGAATTCATTAAGTCTATTGGAATTTCGGCATATTCGATGTGAATAATAGAGAAACGGAGACAACTTGAAGAGATACATACCTTTCATTCAGTGACATAAACCATATCTTTTCATTCAAATCACAGTCACATTGATATTTGACCGCTTTGATCTTCTTTGATATCTTTCATACATGTGAGGAAAGGTGTATCACTTATTTGGCTTCATTGCTATAAATCTGGAAGATGGTGGTGCAAAAATAACATATAAGTTTCTCCAACCGCCTATATGTCTTTTTTTATTATCCTAGGTAAAGGCAAACCACTCGAAGCTTTCCCATGTCCCAACAGAATACGGCCGGAGGATATTAGTGATGACATTTTACAACATATGGGCGATTTCCATGGTTACCGTGTCAGTGACGTCATTAGATGCATAACAAGTAATATCCCCGGTCCAACGACGGCAATGTACCATCTTTATAAATGTCGTTTTGAACGGTACCTTGCACAACAAAGGGTACGAGGCAAAATACCAGCAATGGATATGCGAACAAGAGAAAACAACAAACTAAACATCTTGTTTAAGGTGTGTAAGGATTTTCGTTTTTTAATATCAACATCCATAATAATATATCTTGGTAAATGTTATTCAATAACAAAAATGTACAGGGCTTGAGTGGGTAAAGTTTGACGAGGATGGCCGACTGGCTATGTTACAAATGTGCCTTGAATGTAGGATGACGAAGTCTGAATTGGCCGCCGAGAGATTTTCTTATGAGACTTAATAAAAAAAACCGTTGCATTTAGTTGACGATTTAAGAACCATCTGTACACGTTATATTCCAAGCATATTCCTTGTGGCGAAGTGTTGCTAGGAAAATATACCAGATGTCTAAAAAGAGTACTTAATGAAAGCATTAATAACTTTATCTTTTCATAGAATACCAAAATAATAGGTTTTGAACACTTCTTCAAAACATTTGGGACCAATATAATTTTGTGACTGGTTGTAAGTTAATCAATGTGGAATGTATATGTTTCTATGACAGTTAGATCTTGACTTTCACTTATACGTTGACCGTATAACAGCCTCTGAGCGCTTCTCTTGGGCTCTGTTTAAGAGCAAAGATTGTACAATGTTCTCTTATACATTTGCCTAACGGAAGCCTCTTTTAACCCAGCATGCATGCAGGTCCCGGTACCGCATGATAAGGCGCTTATAATTTTTTAAACATCAAAAAATCATACAATTATAATGGACCGTATAAGGTCTAAATCGTTTTCATATTTTCTGTTTATAAGTTTGTGTATTATTTGTTAGGAACCACCAGGCCGACATATACCGGACCGAATAGAGACTCCCAAAAGTATGCCTATTAAGGACCTGGGCAAACATCATATCTCCAGGCCTGTCAAACAATTGACCAAGGAAGATACCTTGGAACCTAAAGTCATACAATTGGTCAGTGCAAAAAACTTCAATGCTAAACGCTCTAACAAACTTATTAATTATAGTAGTACAATATCTCTACCATCTACTGAGCTTAATAAATACGACCTTTACTTGTACAGACATGTACTGTTTTTCTTTAGTTTTTATGAATACTGTTTCCTTGTTAAATGCATTTACTCAGAGCTCTATGCAGAAAAACATCACTAGAACATCATTTTTCTTTGTTGTAATGTTTTTCATAGGAGATTTCGCGAGATGTGTCTGTGGATATTCATGCTAATATTGAGCCTCGAAAAACAGCCAGGAGTAGGCCGCATCCAAAATTGAAGAAAAGAGAAGCGCGGAATGAAGTTGACAAAGCATCCAAATCAAACAACAGCAAATTGGACAATGAAGTCGTTATCACTGATGTGACGGACGGAGAGAAGCTCAATAACGTTGAACAGCGTGTTTCTCCCATAACACAGAAAGGTAAATTTATGATTTTATTATTCTGCACTGATGAGTAGAGAAATTGGTTCAACTTCTAACATTCAAAGTAAAACAGTTTTAAAAATGTATATACGTTTTTGTATTAACAGTTTGTCCCAAAACAATTGGTATCTTTTGAAGCCAAGCATGTTTGCAAATCGAACCTCAAATATAAAAAAATTAAAAGTATACAGGCATGCTGTATTGGTGATATTAACTGAACATTTGATAAAAAACCGTGAACGCATATATTAATTCTAGTTTTCTTTTGACCCAGGTGGCCAATCCCTGCAGGATAATGCAAAGAAGGTATTGGACAAAAAGCAAGACGAAAAGCAAAATATAAAACACCAAGATTCACATAAGAGTGTTTTTATGGGAGCTAAAAACCCAAGAACTATTTTATCGGAACTTCTTCCAAAGCAGATGTTCTTGCGCCATCGAATGCAAAGGAGATTTGGTCGGTGTAACTTTATGGAGACCAAAGATCCAGTAGATAAAAATAACAATGTGGATATAACTGTTTCCGATAAAACAAACAATGAAAACTATTCTAAGAGTAATAGAGAAGTTAATAACGCAAAGAATGATGATACCTTAAAGCCAATTTCTTCAAATGGTGAACCGGGGAAAACGAAAGTTACTGGGACATTGAATTTCGATCCAGAGAGACCCAAAGTTGAAAATCGAAATAGTAAAGACAACACTCTAAACCAAAGCCATATCAATCAATTTACTGAAGATTTTAAGCCTGCTAAAAGCCTATGGAAAAGTGATAAAGACACTAAGCTTATAGATGTGTGCTATAACCCATATGCTCGGGTTAGTAAAAGTGCGGGCTTTAGGTACATGAACAACAGGCTAGCCAAACATATAATTGACCCTAAACTGATGGACAAATGGGCTTTTGAAGGAAAGGATATAAAGACTATTCTTCGACCAAAGTCTCCCGGTGCGACTCTGCCATCGACGGTTAAACGAGAATCCTTTGATATAGAATCCGTGGAGCCATTTTCGCCACAATCTTCCAGGGATTCCAAAAGTTCCCGAAGTACAACCAACCAATCAGATCGTTCGACGTCTACGCGAAGTTCCAATGTGGCCTTACCTTCTATTTCAATCTCCCCTACTATGATGAGGACCAACTGAAGTTGGAAAATACAAGACTTTTATCCCATTAAACAGTTCGAATATCGCCTATTTTAGCTTACATTATACACATTGTCCCAGTCTTTCGCCATGATAGAGGATACCATAAGCTGAGTACCAGGTGTTAGTTAATATGGACAGTGCTTGTACTAGATATTCTTCTTTATAGTTTCGTCCATCTTCGCATTTTTTCGTTTTAGAAGAAGATATATATTAGTGCCGGTCAATGACCAATCCATCAGGTACATATGTTAAACCCTAAGTTTAGTTTGCTTGGCCATTGTCAAAAGTCCAAGTATTAAGTGATATGGGTAGTGCTTGTATTACATATTCTTCTTTATAGTTTCGTCCATTTTCACATTATTTCGTTTTAGAAGAAGATATATCCATCAGGTACATATGTTAAATCCTAAGTTTAGTTTGCTTGACCATTGTCCAAACTCCAGGTGTTAGGTGATATGGGCAGTGCTTGTATTACATATTCATCTTTATAATTTCGTCCATCTTCGCATTTTTTCGTTTTAGAAGAAGATATATCCATCAGGTACATATGTTAAATCCTCAGTTGAGTTTGCTTGACCATTGTCAAAAGTCCAAGTGTTAGGTGATATGGGCAGTGCTGTTATTCGAATTCTTCTTTATAGTTTCGTCCATTTTCACATTTTTTCGTTTTAGAAGAAGATATATCCATCAGGTACATATGTTAAATCCTAAGTTTAGTTTGCTTGACCATTGTCAAAAGTTTGATATTACTGTGTGTGCATGCACTAACTTTCAAAGAAGAATTTGTTATCAAATATGTAAACAATTATGCAACTTAAAAATCGCGGTAAAGAAATGTTTTTTTCTCTTTATTTAGTTTTCGTCATTAGAAGAGAAAAATGCGTTTTCGCGATAAAAAAAACTATTTAAAATTAATTATTCAACCAAGAACTGTGTCTGCATACATACCGATTATACGTCTTGTATTTTCGTTTAGAAGAAGAGATGTCCACATGTTTCTATAGTTGTTCTGATGCCCATCATGGACACCCTGTACTTGACAACTTAGTCTGGTTTAGTTGACCTTAGATTTGTGGGGCACTTATTCCTGTCATAAAACATAAGATATCATGATTCGAATAGCTGACATGTTATCCACAGATTGAATAACTGTAGTTGCAATTTCTTACATGTCCTTATAAGGCCCCCACTTTAACCTCGAATCTGTTTTAAAATGGCTTCCATTACCAGTTAAGAATATAAAGATTTTTGCTGTAGCATTTGTCTCTAAATTGGCCCTTTTTCGCATTTCGGCCATTTCTATTTTTGTTCACACGAAATTTCCCAGAGATTCCATATTTTCCTCTTTGTAAGAAGAGGTTTAACTTGAGAGTCTCTTGCTGTATCCTATACCTTGCAGTTGCGGTATAGAAATGGAATCATCGAGCTCCAAGTCGTTCTTCTATATTTTCACATTTTACCCGTAGAAGAATAACTCAACCGTTTGATAATGAAGCCAGTTCCTTGGGGTGTCTCTTGTTCTTATTCTTGAATTTCGTTTCTGGATATTTTTGCAGGCAAGTTAAGAAGTAGAGTAACACAATCACGTGGGAATGAATGGGATTTTGTTGAACAATCTGGCCGATCATTTTGTTGTCTTGGTGGGATAATAAAAGGATGATAATTTGTTACTTTTTAATTTTTATTCACAATATAATAAAACATAATCCTTTGAAAATGCCTTTGTGATTGTATGTAGACAATCTGTTTAAGGTTTCTCGAATGACATGTTATTTCAATAAAGGCGAACACCAAATTCTCCATGGTAAATGCTTGATCATCTTTGGGTTTATTCAAGTCTTGAATGTGTATTAACCCCACCCGTGTTGTCTAAATTTAATTTAGCCTCCGCTGTACGTTCGCACATGATACGATCTTGTTAAATCATTTAGGTTTTCCATGAAATTCAAACACTCCAATTGTAGTGACAATATCAAATTACGGAAAAAAGAGTACTAAAATGAGACACGTAGTGGATAATCACACCATTCCGATCATATATCGTATAATGGAAAGTTTCGCTTAATTCACATGGTCTATTATTTGAAGACATTAAAACGAAATAAAAAGAAATTGACACACAAAGGTGTTTTCCGAACAAGCACAGAACCAATGTTATGTGACACCAAAGATCTATTGTAAACCTTGAACTAAATTTATTCCGGACTTGCTAATACGAGCTTAATAAAATACTCAAGTTACGAATGGTAATCTATTTAAAGACACCTTTAAATTTAAAGCATTCAGTGTGGAGAGTTCATTAAACGCTCAATTAGTTTATTCGCTGAACTGCTGACGAAAATCTCCGTTTCTATAATTTCGTTTTGTTGTTTTTGTTAATTATATCTACCTCCCCGCAGTTTCACTGTAAAGTCGGGATTCCTTTTGTTGTTTCTATTATATGGTGTCATTTCGTTGAACTATATGATTAATAGTTTTGAGCACAGGCTTCCAAACTCCATTTCATTTGCATTTGGAGCGATTGGGTACAGGTTTCGTTACATTAACTTATACACACTTTACTTGTACGTAGCCTACATAGTTTCAATTGTAAATACATAAATCTTTTCAATTTTAATAAAATCATTTTATACCGAAGATTTAAAAATTTTGAATATTAATTTTGCTCATTTATAAAATATTACAAGTACGTAGTTCTACTTTCTTGCAAACTCGATAGTTTGGCGTTTAAACGCCGAAATGGAGAGAAGTTCACATCTGGACAGTTTAATGTTTTACAGCGCACTTGAGATTAGCTTGATGGGTTGAAGTTTGACAGCGCCCTTAAGATTAATTCACAACTTGATAGTTTGGAGTTTTACAGCGCATGCACTTGAGGTTGGTTCGCAGCTTGATAGTTTGAAGTTTTACAGCGCATGCACTTGAGGTTGGTTCGCAGCTTGATAGTTTGAAGTTTTACAGGGCATTTGAGATTGGTTCACAACTTGATAGTTTGGAGTTTTACAGCGCATGCACTTGAGGTTGGTTCGCAGCTTGATAGTTTGAAGTTTTACAGGGCATTTGAGATTGGTTCACAACTTGATAGTTTGAAGTTTAACAGCGGACTTGAGATTTGTTTACAGCTTGATAGTTTGAAGTTTTACAGCGCATGCACTTGAGACTGGTTCACAACTTGATAGTTTGAAGTTTTACAGCAGATTTGAGATTGGTTCACAACTTGATAGTTTGAAGTTTTACAGCGGACTTGAGGCTGGTTCACAGCTTGATAGTTTGAAGTTTTACAGCGGACTTGAGATTGGTTCACAACTTGATAGTTTGAAGTTTTACAGCGGACTTGAGGCTGGTTCACAACTTGATAGTTTGAAGTTTTACAGCGGACTTGAGATTGCTTCACAACTTGATAGTTTGAAGTTTTACAGCGGACTTGAGATTGGTTCACAACTTGATAGTTTGAAGTTTTACAGCGGACTTGAGATTGCTTCACAACTTGATAGTTTGAAGTTTAACAGCGGACTTGAGATTGGTTCACAACTTGATAGTTTGAAGTTTTACAGCGGACTTGAGGCTGGTTCACAACTTGATAGTTTGAAGTTTTACAGCGGACTTGAGATTGCTTCACAACTTGATAGTTTGAAGTTTTACAGCGGACTTGAGATTGGTTCACAACTTGATAGTTTGAAGTTTTACAGCGGACTTGAGATTGGTTCACAACTTGATAGTTTGAAGTTTTACAGCGGACTTGAGATTGCTTCACAACTTGATAGTTTGAAGTTTTACAGCGGACTTGAGGCTGGTTCACAACTTGATAGTTTGAAGTTTTACAGCGGACTTGAGATTGCTTCACAACTTGATAGTTTGAAGTTTTACAGCGCATGCACTTGAGACTGGTTCACAACTTGATAGTTTGAAGTTTTACAGCGGACTTGAGATTGCTTCACAACTTGATAGTTTGAAGTTTTACAGCGGACTTGAGGCTGGTTCACAACTTGATAGTTTGAAGTTTTACAGCGGATTTGAGATTGGTTCACAACTTGATAGTTTGAAGTTTTACAGCGCATGCACTTGAGATTGGTTCACAACTTGATAGTTTGAAGTTTTACAGCGGATTTGAGATTGGTTCACAACTTGATAGTTTGAAGTTTTACAGCGCATGCACTTGAGATTGGTTCACAACTTGATAGTTTGGAGTTTTACAGCGCATGCACTTGAGGTTGGTTCACAACTTGATAGTTTGAAGTTTTACAGCGCACTTGAGTGTAGTCCATAACTTGATAGTTTGAGGTTTTATGACGCCCTTGAGAGTGGTTCACAGCTTGATTGTGATTTTACATCCTCACTGGTTTGGCGAAGCCAAGAAGCATTTGACAGACACAGAACCTTGTAAACGCACACGGAACCTTATATTGCAGACAGTCAGAGCGGTGCATCGTAGACAGTCACCGAACCTTCTATTATAGATGGTAACCTACCCTTGTAGACGGTCATAGAACACAAGCTCTACCTCAGTTCAGAAAAAAAAACTCAGGAAGAAAATGGTCACAATTTTGTTGGCAACATTTATAACCAAAACATAATAACACGCTGTCTTTCTCATATTGTGTCTACATCTCATTTAGTTTTGAAAAAAAACATGTTAACATAAATCCAACTATTCCATGGTAGCTTAATTTTACTGTAAAATGATTGATTGATGTTTTACACCGCACTCACGATTATTTCACCTATATGGCGGCGTTGTCAGGTTTAGAGGGTGAGAAAACCGAGTCCATTGTCATGTAAAAACGCCATCCTATGGCGAGAGTACCTGGTGAATCTTCCATTTGCGGTGATCGAGTGAAAAATCCACATCGTGGAAGGCCTGTGTTGGGCTGAGGAACTATCACTCTAAGCAATTGAGTGACCCCCCCCCCCCCTCCCACCCCTCTCTCCCAAACTGTAAATAAGATAGCAGATCGCCATGAAGATTTACTGTTCAGTTTGATTTTATCTGTGTCAAGCTTCTGCTAGAGTGTGTCCCAAAGTGATGACAGCTCAATTTAAAGAAGTGAATGGTAGTCCCTTAGAACCATACAATACTGGATATACAGTGAATGGTTCTTCATTACACCTATACAATATTGAATATACAGAGGATGCTAGTTCCATACAATATTGAATACTGGAGATGGCTCCGCGAAGGAGGGGAACTGATTGACAAGGGTAATAGAACCGGCAGTGTGGTTTGAGAGGTGGCATAAAGAAGAAATGAAACAATAAAGATGATGTATGATATTCTTGGCATTAATTATTTTAAAAGATGGCTGCCATCTTTAAAAATCAAGATGGCTGAAAACTTATAACAAATAATGCCTTAATCGCAAGTTTACTCCCGATAAAATATTGCTCATAATCTAATATGCTTCATGGCAGCCATATTGTATTGGGCACATAGCTGAAAATTGATCCCAATCGCCCTTTCCTCAATGTCAAGGCACACCCCAGGTTTGATATTGGATTGCGCAGATTGCTGAAAATCAATCCCAACCGTCCTCTCAATAATTTCAAGGCACACCCCAAGTTTGAAGTTGATTGGATAAATCATTCATGAGTTATTGCCCAGACAAAAAAATCATGGAGATACTCTAATATGGCCGATAGGGGCCATATTGGACTGCGCATATTGCTGAAAATCAATCCCAACCGTTTTCTCACTGATGTCAAGGCACACCCAAAGTTTGAAGTTGATCAGATGAATCATTCATGAGTTATTGCCCAGACAAGAAAATCATGCTGATAATCTAATATGGCCGATAGTTGGATGAATCATCCACAAGTTATTGCCCGGACAAGAAAATCATGTTCATAATCCAATATGACGGATAGCAGCCATATTGGATTGCGTACCCTGCTGAAAATCAATCCCAACCGTCCTCTGCCCGATGTCAAGGCACACCCCAAGTTTGAAGTTCATCGGATGAATCATTCATGAGTTTTTGTACGGACAAGGATGGAAAGACGAACGGACGAACGGCCATATGGGGCTGCGCACATTGCTGAAAATCAATCCCAGCCATCCTCTCACCAATGTCAAGGCACACCCCAAGTTTGAAGTTCATCGGATTAATCATCCACAAGTTATAGCCTGGACAAGAAAATCATGCTCATAATCCAATATGACGGATAGCGGCCATATTGGATTGCGCACATTGCTGAAAATCAATCCCAACCGTCCTCCGCCCGATGTCAAGGCACACCCCAAGTTTGAAGTTCATCGGATTAATCATCCACAAGTTATTGCCCGGACAAGAAAATCATGCTCATAATCCAATATGACGGATAGCGGCCATATTGGATTGCGCGCATTGCTGAAAATCAATCCCAACCGTCCTCTGCCCGATGGCAAGGCACACCCCAAGTTTGAAGTTGATCGAATGAATCATTCATGAGTTATTGTACGGACAAGGATGGAAAGACGGACGGACAGACGAACGGCCATATTGGACTGCGCATATTGCTGAAAATCAATCCTATCCATCCTCTCACCGATGTCAAGGCACACCGCAAGTTTGAAGATCATCGGATGAATCATCCACAAGTTATTGCCCGGACAAGAAAATCATGCTCATAATCCAATATGACGGATAGTGGCCATATTGGATTCCGCACATTGCTGAAAATCGATCCTATCCATCCTCTGCCCGATGTCAAGGCACACCCCAAGTTTGAAGTTGACCGGATGAATCATTCATGAGTTATTGTACGGACAAGGATGGAAAGACGGACGGACGAACAGATGAACGGACGGAAGACCCGAAAACATAATGGCTCCGCTTTCGCTTTGCGGAGCCATAACAATCAGTGGTAGTTCCATACAACCAAACAATATTGAATAAACAATCAGTGGTAGTTCCATACAACCATACAATATTGAATAAACAATCAGTGGTAGTTCCATACAACCATACAATATTGAACAATCAGTGGTAGTTCCATACAACCATACAATATTGAATAAACAATCAGTGGTAGTTCCATACAACCATACAATATTGAATATACAATCAGTGGTAGTTCCATACAACTATACAATATTGAATAAACAATCAGTGGTAGTTCCATACAACCATACAATATTGAATAAACAATCAGTGGTAGTTCCATACAACCATACAATATTGAATAAACAGTCAATGCAGTCCATACAGCTATTACTTAATAGCACATGTTTTGCTCCAGTTCTATTAAAGCAGATACAAAGCAAAGACCTGAAGTTTTTATAGAATTGATTTATTAAAAGTGACAATGAAAAAACCAACAATAAATCGACACACTATATATGAGGAGTATGTATAATAAAATTTGGCTTCTCAAATATAAAGATGTAGATATTTAAACAAAATATGTAAATGATACAATACCTGTCAATTCGTCAGAATGTTATTTAGTTGCAAATAATTTTTTTTTAATCCTACGACCAGAGCGAAGTTAAAAATGTCTCGGATTCCTGATTATTCAGCTATCCAGATCAACAGCAATTTGCAGCTATGTATAAATGACATACATCACAAACATCATGTTGACTTTAAGATGCTAATCACTCAAGAAGTTTGATCTAAGAGTGTCTTTACCAGAACCCTTCTTGTACAGTGGCAGCTCAAAAAGAGGTGACATTTGGAAAGAGCCATAGATTGAGTGATGTTTTACGCTGATGTTTTGTAAGTGGGAGAGGTTGAGTGGCAGAGGAAATCAGGCTCTTTGACCCGGAGGAAATCCCAGACCTTCAGTGAGTACCTGACAACTTTCCACAAACAACAATCGAGTGAAAAATGAGGGACTATCGCTCTAACCGACAAAGCCACAGACGCCCCATGGAAAGAGCAATAAAACATTCGGATGCTAAATTTAATCATGCTATATTTGATTTATTCTCTATGTGGCATTAGCTGCCAAAATTTAGATATTTTTTAACATAAAAATAAAAAAAATTTTAGTGATACCAAGCCAAATGTTTTTGACACTGACTACAGTAGTAAATGTTTTGGATAGTCGCACACTGAACAAATATTTAACGTTTCAAAGTGAACCATTTAGTTTTTTAGTGAATTCCAACACCCTAATTGACCTCTCTGCCCGTGTCACATCGACATGTCAAAAGTTTACACATTTAACCAATTGCCTTTGTGACTTCCAGTCTGAAATATCTGCGATGATGATGTAAGACATTTTCTGACAGATAGGCCATCATCATCATCAGAACGCATTTGATAAATTTTCTGGGAATTCCTTGACACCCTTCGGGCTGGCAAGACCACCTCTTTTTCTCACAAAAAATATCAGGATTCTCTTGATAACTGTTAAAAATAAAATTACTAGCCCATACTTTAATGGTTTCACTTTCTCCTCGCACCAATCTGAAGTCTGTATGTCGACACCAGCCATAGATCTGCCCGGTTAAATCTCACATTGTACCAAACCTTTAGTTTACAAAAGTCCCCATTTGCATACTCTCATTGATACGTCACTATATGGCGCTAAAGGTCAACCTGTCACATGACTAACTACTGGCAGGCGATATACATGTAGTTCATTGGTCGTGTTGTTTTGTTGTTGAAGCCACGTGGACCAACACGACCAATGAACTATATCACAGATATTTCGGACTATGTGACATCATGATATTTGTTACGTCAGAAAGCCACAACAATGGATTTGTCAATGTGTTTCGAAGGTTTGCGATATAAAGGCAAATTTCGTCAACTTATCCCACTTTCAAGATATTGCAGAATTGTGTTTCAATGAAAAGTACGTGGAAGAAATGCATCTTTGCATCTGAAGTAAAAATAAATGCATCACAATTATAAAAAGCCCTCTTAATAAACTTATATGTTTTTTTTTTAAAGATAACATTCTAAGGTTGTACTACCTGGAAAAAAAATGCTTCCCTAGTTGATATATATGTTCAAAATTAAAGTCAGTAAATCAAATAATCAATAAAGTGTCAAATAGAAAAAAGTATAAATTATAATAAAAAGAAATCATGCTGTCGTAACTTGACACAATTACACAAACTGAGAATGCCCATGTGATTAGATCCAAATTGATTTAAAGCTCAATAGGAAACTGGACTGATTACCTAGTCATTTTATATCCAAGTGTGTTACGGTTCCCTGTCTCGTAGGCCTACAGATGGTGAGAAAAATTTAAATCATGCAGTCTGATTGGAACATGAGGAATATTGTCCATTGGTAGCATGTAAATCCCATCTCTTTGCTACGACTAAATATGGAAAAATCCGTCATAAAATCCGAAGTACTTAGGCTTTAGAACACTTTTAGCTGCCAATATGGTGAGATTGAAGCACTTTAATTTGATGGATTTGGATTACATCAAAAATTAACAAAGCTGACTTTAGAAACATGACTTTCACAACATCTTTGATGATAGAAGTTAAATGCTTTTAAAAAATAAATAGCATGTTCAAGCAATTTTGGACATAAAAAGTTGAAAATAAAATATAAGACAAAATATAAAATTCTGTAAAGGAATGCTAAATTGGTTGTTGATCATCTAAAAACAATGGCCAAATAGGGTTCCTCCGATCAACATAAATACTCAGGGATTCAGCCAAAGAAAATCTCATCTTCAAACATAATCATAATGAACAAACAGTCTGAGGGATGCTATCTTCGGATTTCTTTCAAGCCATGTTTATTTGTCAGGAGATTCACCGTTGGTATATATGCACTGAAATAGAAAATATATGATATCAGTTTACCATCATAAGCAAAAAATAACATTTTTAGAAAAGATTGATCTTTTAGTTCAACCATATTAGGAGTTCGACCTATACTGACATGTTGCTAATTCCTTTTGCGATATTGCAAGACAAAACCTACCACATACCAAAAATGTGACACTATTCTTTATTCCATCAGTTATTAAGAATTACATTTACCTTCCTTCTCTGATAATTTTGAAATGACCTTTATGTGTGAGGTCAACGACTGTAGAGCCCAAACGAGACTCCTCTGTGTCACCTAGCTGACCTCCATCAAACACAATGTCAAGGTTCGACCACAAACTTTTAAACTCCTGCAACACAAAACAATAATTAAGTACATATATCCTCAATAAAATGAAAAGCTGTTTAAAACTGGCCCAAAATCTGAGGCCTGAAGGGACATGCCCGCAACCAGTGTAATTTAGGTCATTAAAATGGCATGAGCTGCCAAAATGTTGATATTTTAACGTTAAAACAGAATGTTGAAATTATTGGCTATTTTTCTCATGACGTATAATTCAGAAGCTTTTTAGTGTTAAGGTCTCGAAAATGTACAATAAAGTATTGTTGTGAACTAACTTTGGCTTAGAACGAATGAATGGTTGTCCGGTTATTTAAATTTTGTTTACTTTTCGAACACGTTTTCGTTTCATACAGGCCACATACTGTATGGATTTTCCTCATTCCAACGCCAATCATTTAGTTTTCCGATAGCCTTCAAAGCCTCTTACTGTCGTGACGATCAGAAATTATGAAAAAAGTGTGAATTTTGGCAGCTCATGCCACTTTAAACTGCGTGCTGTTCGACTGTTTATATAAAGATGACATTGGGGTGTCCAGATGGATATTGGTAGCTTGCAAAACTCCCACGGACCGCTGGACCCATTGTGGGTGACTGTCAGAAAAGTATTGCAGCAGGTAATTCCTTAAAGGGGCATGAGCTGCCAAAATGTTGATATTTTGACGTAAACACAGAATGTTGAAATTATCGGCTATTTTTCTCAAGACGTATGATTCAGAAGCTTTGTAGTGCTTCTAGTCTCGGAAATGTACGATAAAGTATTGTTTTGAACTAACTTTGGCTTAGAATGAATGAATGGTCGTCCCGGTTATTTAAATTTTGCTACTTTTCGAACACGTTTTCGGTTCGTACAGGGCACATACTGTATGGATTTTCCTCATTCCAACGCCAATCATTTAGTTTTTCGATGGCCTTCAAAGCCTCTTACTGTCGTGACGATCAGAACTTATGAAAAAAGTGTGAATTTCGGCAGCTCATGCCCCTTTAAATAACTCTTTACATTTTTGGGGAAAGTCGACATGCAGTCTTTTTACCAATATTGATCACTTTTTACTTTTCTACTAATCTGAAGGTCAATGGAGAATCACAACAAACTTAGGTGGTGTATCCTTTTAAAATAGCATGAGCTGCCAAACATAGAAAAATATTTTGTCAAAACAGATTTGTTTTTTTATCATTTTTATCAAAAAGTACAAAATCACAGCGTTCTGTTGATAACAATCTTGGAGATGTATGTTAAGGTAGGTTTTCTAAGCAACACAAATGAAAAAATGGATTACATCCCGGCCATTTGAATTTGTTCACTATTAGAGCACATTTTCAGTGCCTATGTCAGTTTTTTAGTTTTTCAAGAATCTCTGAACGCTCAACTTTTCATGACAACTAAAAATTATTTAAAAAGTTTGAAATTTTGCAACTCGTGTCATTTTAACATAGTAATTCAAAAGTCAAAATTTGTTTAACAAAAAGGCATGAACCGACTTGGGGTGTAGCGTTGATGCATCTTCATTCCTGAATAATTGTGTTTGACAATTTGTAATTTGTACAAATTTTGCTGTAAACAATAAACAGATTAACATAGCATATTTATCTAAAATAAGGGTATGAAGGCCTTGCTACAAAAGTTGACTGAAAGGTCTTACCATCACAGACAGTGGGCTTTTCTCTGAGCTAATATTAGCGCTTGTTAATGCAATAGGTTGATTACACTCCTGAGCAATTTTCCTGACAAACTTGTAATCTGGGATTCTTATTCCAACTGACGAGGTCCCTTCATTGAGTGAAGGATTGAGCTCTGGTGTCCTGTGAAATATCAAGGTAACTGGCCCAGGTAATAAATCTGTTAATACCTCTCTACTCACGGTTACCTTACCCCATCTACAACAAAAATATTAAACATCTTTATATAAAGCCTCTTACAATCATTAATTTGATTGACAGGTACAGCATATGAACAGAATAATTTGCTAAATTGATTGAATCTGTTAGATTACTGTAATGATTCATTGATTGTTCATTTGGTTTTGACACTAAAATCTAATTGACTAAAGCTTATTTAATATTTTATTTTTGAGGGTACTGGCATGTGTACTTGATGAGGAATGGTGCCTATAGAAAAACCCTGACCATTAGTCAGAAAACGGAAGTATAAACAATATATTTTGGATGAGTGTTGAATTATGGAAGTGGATAAGATCTTGCAACTTTTTTCACCTGTTTAAAATATTATAAGAAATAATTCTGTTAAAAAATCGGATTGTTTTTTTGTTTTTACCGTTTTTGAAAAAGGCAATCAAATCTTCCAATGGACCTAAAGGCCCGTTCTCACTGTGCGATTTGTCGTATTGACTTGCAGGATGCATTTGATTGGTTGATAAAGCATTTTGACTAATTAAAAGCATCCATTTTAATTGCATCCTACAAATCACACAGTAACGGGCCCAAAAAATGGTTCAGTTGCATTGCAGGTGTAAACGAAGGTCAAGTACTATCCTTCCGCCATGTGTGGCCCCTAACAATAACAATGAATGTCATTCTAAGGTAATCGTTCTACGATTGCCAATTTCATTATGGACTCTAAAGAAATCAGTTTCCTTACTTGTAAACATCATCAATATTTCCCACACTTATAGCCACAGCCTTTCCAATATGACGTCTCTTCACATTAAATAACTTGTTCACAGCTTTGCTGTTCTGGGCTAAAACTGCCACCCCATAAATAGTATCAGTTGGCACAGCAATTACATTTCCCTCCTTTAAACTCTCGGAAGCCAGACCTATATTGACATTGAAATCTGAAAACAAATAAAAATTCAAGCCTCAAAACATGTCAGATATATTAAAAGCTATCAGTATCATCGATCATCGAATGTTTCACTTATTTAGTTTAGCTAAAAACACTGCATGATGGTGGCCACAGCATTCCCTGGAAATCTAAGCTACTCGAACTACCAACTTGATTTTGATTTTGTTGATAATTTGTTGTATTTTTTACCAATTAAATCATAGATTAGTTTATTGCTATTAAACACCTCGGGCGAGATGTAAATTATTGTGCTATAAACTATCTTAACTGTAAAGGAAATCGTTCTCTAATATTTTTTTTACATCCATAGTAGGCCTACTTTTGCTAAATAGAAAAATAAGAGTGAAGGGACTTCAAATTGATGAAAAGTCGATTTTAGGTTCACTTAATGGTGTGTTGTTCTAGTTTTAGCAAGATAGGATTTTCGAACAGAGGCTCCAGATGGGCCTTTGAACTCTTTCAGCCTGGACGGTCGTTTCACCTTCTTCTGACTTTTTTTTGGTTTTTGTCCTTATTCTTTTTGTCCTAATGTAGAAATAAACTAAGGAAGGTTGGGAGTTCACAGTTTATCAGATAAATACATAGAACTATGATAAATATTAGTTGTAAACGCTTTCACAACTCACAGGGTTCACCCATGTAGGTTGGTTGGTTACCTGATGTTTTATGCTGCACTCAAGATTATTTCACTTACATGGCGGCGTTGCCAGGTTTAGTGGGGGAGGAAATCGGGCTGTATGCTCGGAGGAACCCCACGACCTTCCGGTGGTAACTGGCTACCTCATTAGAGCAATAGAGCCGAGGATTGTTTACTACAAGTATTACCGGTAGTAAGTAGGCCTACTAGTACTATTACTACTACTAGTAGTAGTAGTACTACAGTTATTGAGTTAATTTAGTAATTAGTTATTGAGTTAATTTAATAATTAGTTACTAGTTAGTTTACGTTATACTAGTTGGAGATCTCCAAACTCTGTGGTCAAAGTATATGATGATGGGTGACCAACACTCAAACAGTTGGTCACCCATCATCATATACTTTGACCACATAGTTTGGAGATCTCCAACTAACGTACACTACTTATACCTGCTTCATTTAGTGTTAAAATCCTTGCCATTGTGCTGCACTTATGCTGTGTCTCACGTAAAGTAGCTGTCTGACTGGCCGTCGCGATTTCTTTAAACGCTGATCTTAAAAATGCAACATGAGACCAAGAACGCATTGCACCAATACACAACAACTGATGCAACCACGTTGACACTGCAAGGCAGCTGACATATTTGATTGTTCTGCTTGACGAAGCGCACTCTTGGTCTAATACCTCTGCAGGAACAAAATCTCAAAAGAAATCTTATTACATAATGCACACTCTTGGCATGGTAAAATGTTGTACAACAGCCAAGAATTATTAGTTAAAATCTATCCATTTTGACAATTTTTTGTTTTTAATTTTCAATGATAGAAAGCATCAAAAGTCATTTTTTGAAGCAGAGTCTTATTCTCTTCAAAGGCGAAGGTCATTCGATCAACAACAACATGGCCGCCTGTATGAGAAGTTTGTCAAGGAAATGTCATCCTAGAATTAACAACTTGACAACCCTTCAGTTTCTTCGTAGTCATGATACAACAACGCACCTTGCGCAGTTGTTGACATGTCAAAGTCTTACAAACACTAGCAGTCGAATGTTCAGCTTTGGTGCTCTGTATCGAAATGAATTCAAAGAAAGTTTATCAAAATCAAATTCAAAAGGGAAGGAAGAGGGTCCATCCTTTGAAGATTTCATATCAAATATTAATGCCGGTGGTTTCACAGGGAAGAGGAAAACTGAATCTGAAAGAGTTCCTTATGTTCACAAATCAGTGTACAGCGGTCGAGGAAGGAAAGGTTTACCAAACTTAATTGAACGATTGCATGAATAAATTTTCTAACGTTTATTTCATCCAAATTAGCAATTTCATTTTCAAAATCTGTTTTTGAGTGAAATCTCTTTTTCATTTCTTTATGCAGTATCACAAACAAGGTATGACATAGAATTTGATATCAAAATTTGAATGTTTTACTAGCTTCAAAACAAGGTTGTTTCATGAATACAACGATCTCTGACATGTAGCGTAAGCTTCTAGCGCTATAGAGGATTGTTTACTACAATTGAAACACAACTGGCTATTAAAATAAGCATTGCCTACTAGTATTATATATTACAATCATATTCTCGTGAGATCTCCTTTAGACGTGGCTAAGATAGACCTGTTACACCCTGACCGGCAAGTAAGTAACACAGGAAAGAGATACATGAGACGAGTGCGGCTAGTTACACCCATGCACGACATAGTGCAGGGATTTTCACATGCCAACTTAAAGTGGCATGAGCTGCCGAAATTCCTACTTTTTTCATAATTTCTGATCGTCACGACAGTAAGAGGCTTTGAAGACCATCGAAAAACTAAATGATTGGCGTTGGAATGAGAAAAATCCATACAGTATGTGCCCTGTACGAACCGAAAACGTGTTCGAAAAGTAGCAAAATTTAAATAACCGGGACGACTATTCATTCATTCTAAGCCAAAGTTAGTTCAAAACAATACTTTATCGTACATTTTCGAGACTAGTAGCACTAAAAAGCTTCTGAATTATACGTCTTGAGAAAAATAGCCGATAATTTCAACATTCTGTGTTTACGTCAAAATATCAACATTTTGGCAGCTCATGCCCCTTTAAGTAACATTTTTAAAAGACATACGAAAATTATAACTATGCTGACATCCTACTATACATGAATATTATCTTTCCCAAAATAGTCCCATTTTGACTTAAGCAGGCAAGATGCAGGTGCCCCCCGGTTGATTCGATTTATTCCTAACTGGCCATGCACTGTTGTAAACTCCACAGGTGTCTTTAATAGTAACGAGTGTCTGAAATGTTGGATGTGACTAACAACATTCCTAGCTAAGTGTAGGAGATGAATACAAAAGCGAGTAAATGCGAGCAAACTCCATGTTGAATTTCACAATACTGTTTTTTTGTCAAATGATAAGTGAAAATCCCATGATCAGTTGACCTCCATTTCAATGGATTTTTTGTCAACTTTTGACTTAAAGAGGTCACATCTTGACTTTAAGACTTGGGTGACTTCTAATTCTAGATTGAAAAGTAAGAAATTCTTTTGTTTTAATTCTTGGAAGAAATGAAATTTTGAGAAAAAGTAATAAGCAAATGAAAGTATTTCAGGATAACCATACCAGTCTTCCTTAAGCAGCAACAATTTTCCTTTGAACACATAAATATTATCATTTATTAAAGCCATTGAATTTGTTTGCTAAAATATGTTAAACATCTACTTCATTTTAAATGAACAATAAATTCTCATGTTAAGGTTTTTTTTACCAGGCTTTTGTGAGGCAAAATTATGACGTTGATTTGCAGAAGCTTTGATACATATTGGAATTTTTTCCAGATAGTGTTAATGTCCACAAGAAATTTAACAAAGCAAAAAATTCTTTCCTTTTCTTTTTCTTGTCTTGCATAAATTCTTGGACATGTACATTTATTCCCCTTCCTCAGCATGTTATTTACTCTGACACAAAGCTATGAATAACTGTACAAAATATGTGTTTAATGATAATTGACTTTAGAAAAAGAACTAAAAAAAAGATATGATTTTATCCAAAGTGTCTGTTTCAATATTGCGACTGTTTTTAGCCAAAGTGTCCGTTCCAACATTGCGACTGTTTTTAACCAAAGTGTCCGTTCCAACATTGCGACTGTTTTTAGCCAAATGTTTCAATTACCTACGATTCTGTACTCAGATTCCCACTTTTTTTCTTGCAGTGTATTTTGAGACTTATGGTTGTCAAATGAATGTCAATGATACAGAAATTGCATCATCCATTCTACAACAAAACCATTTCCAAAGGGTTTCAAATATTTCAGAAGTAAGTAATTGTACTGTCATCATCCATGTATATATGCTTTTACATTTCAGTTCGTGTTATAAAAAAAGCTTGCTTCCCATTTTTTTCTTTTCTTCTCCTTAAAGTGGCATGAGCTGCCAAAATGTTGATATTTTGACGTTGAAACAGAATGTTGAAATTATCGGCTATTTTTCCCAAGACGTATAATTCAGAAGCTTTTTAGTGCTTCTAGTCTCGAGAATGTAGGATAAAGTATTATTTTGAACTAACTTTGGCTTAGAATCAATGAATGGTCGTCCCAGTTATTTAAATTTTGTTTACATTTCGAACACATTTTCGGTTCGTACAGGCCACATACTGTATGGATTTTTCTCATTCCAACGCTAATCATTTAGTTTTTCGATGGCCTTCAAAGCCTCTTACTGTCGTGACGATCAGAAATTATGAAAAAAATGTGAATTTCGGCAGCTCATGCCACTTTAAAGTGGCATGAGTTGCCAAAATGTTGATATTTTCACGTTAAAACAGAATGTTACAATTATTGGCTATTTTTCTAAAAAACGTATAATTCGGGAGCTTTTTAGTGCTTCTACTCTCGAAAATGTACGATAAAGTATTGTTTTCAACTAACTTTGGCTTAGCATGAATGAATGGTCGTCCCGGGTATTTAAATTATTTCTACATTAAATATGTTCGTGCAGGCCACATACACATGTACATGTACTGTATGGATTTTCCTCATTCCAACGCCAATCATTTAGTTTTTCGATGGCCTTCAAAGCCTCTTACTGTCGTGACGATCAGAAATTATGAAAAAAGTGTAAATTTTGGCAGCTCATGTCACTTTAAAGGTTTTATGAACAACTTTAGCACTTTACAAGTTTGACCAAAAAGAAAATTAAATTTCTGGTGCAGAACATACAAAATTCAATGCTAAATTTGCTGCTGTACAATGCTTACGAAAAAACATGACCTTTGTTGTGTGCGCAGCCTTCACAGTTGTGACAATAATAGGCAACCTCTGTTGTGCCTCTTCATGGCAGTTTGTACACCTCTAAGTTTGTTCAAGTACCTAATAAAACTGTATACATGTTTGTTTCCAAATATTATTTGTGTCATACCAAAACATTTAAAATTGTGTGCACATTTTGACAGGCTGATGTGATTTTGCTTGTGACATGTTCAATCAGGGAAGGTGCCGAGTCAAAAATATGGAAAAGACTCAGACATTTGAAGACAATCAGGAAAAGAAGAAGCCGTACAGACAAATCATATCCTCTCAAGATAGGAATTTTGGGTATAGTTTTGAAATATATTTGAAAAATATAACTCTGACATAGTGATTGGATTACCTCCCTTGATTTTGCTGTTATGAAACTAAATTTAAACATTTGAAATTTACGTGAATTTCAGCTATTCAATGTGTATTCTGTGATATATTTGTATTAAAAATGTTTATTTTCAAGGCTGTATGGCAGAACGTTTAAAGTCGTCCCTGTTAGAAGAGGACCAGTTAGTGGATATTGTCTGCGGACCTGATGCATATAAAGATCTACCTCGACTTTTAGCCATCACATCATCAGGACAAGCTGCTAGTAAGATCTGGGATCTTTTCTGATCAAATATTCTTTTTTACCACTAAATATTCATATGGTTTGCATAAATTGAAAAAAAAAGAAATTGTTCAGTCAATGAACTGCTTTTTTTAAGTCAATGTCATTTTTTTTTTATTTACAGGGCTTTTAAAATATTTTTGCATTGTGTATTGCTTTATCAGCCCTCTTAATCAATCACTATGGATAATGATGTGTATTAAAGGCAGTGTCCATTTTAGTGTTTAATTAATTTACCATGAAAGAGCAATGTTTTGCTGACTCTAAAACAACTAGCATTAACTAGCATTAAAATAGTGAGCATTTAAAGGTTCTAGTAATCTAGTAATCCAATAATGTGTTGACCTCACCGTTGTCCTAAAATAAACTCCCAATCAGAAGCGTGTAGTTCAACCTCTTATCTAAAAATGGCAGCTATGATGTAACTATCAAGCAAGAAAAATGAGGACATTGATAAGCCTCTGTGTGGCACAGATCAATTTAATTTTAATTGACTTACGTCAATGATAAGAGTCGCTCCATATTTCAAGTGCCTTCACATGCTGAAGAACTGTGAATAATCTATTTCAAGAACCTATTATCCACTGAGTTGCCTACTATGATATATTTTACTTAGTTATATTTTCTTTCCAGTTAATGTTCAGCTGTCTCTTGATGAGACATATGCAGATGTTATGCCAGTCAGGTTGGCAGAAGGATCACCAACTGCATTTGTGTAAGTAACCTCTGTCAACTTCTGACAAAACAACTCTACAGGACGCTAGTTTATGGCTGTGCAAAGAAGAACATCCGGATATCAAAATAACTATGATCGGGCCTACGTTTAAAAGTCAAGTATTAAAATATATGTATCATGTATACTGATGAACTCCTACATTTGATCACATACACATTTATGCTATAAATAATGAAACAGATTATTTTGTTATGTTTCTTGAATAACTAAGTCAGATTGATTCGCTGAAAAAGTCTTAAAGAGGTGATGTGTATTGAACGACTGAGACTGTCAATTGGTTCACTTGTTTGACTGTGTGAAAATTCACTTGAAACAAGTTCATATTAGCTTCATAGATTATAACCAGCGGATGCAAAGTCCACAAGGATCCACTCAAAATCATCACTTGAGAATGTTGTGGGTAACTAATAATACTTTCACTTGTTGCTACATTGTGTATTTGCTTAAAAATGCAAGACCTTATTGAATTCTTTATAATTCCTTAACCATAGCTATGATAGTAGACCCTACTGAATTCTTTATAATTCCTTACCATAGCTATGATAGTAGACCCTACTGAATTCTTTATAATTCCTTACCATAGCTATGATAGTAGACCCTACTGAATTCTTTATAATTCCTTAACCATAGCTATGATAGTAGACCCTACTGAATTCTTTATAATTCCTTACCATAGCTATGATAGTAGACCCTACTGAATTCTTTATAATTCCTTAACCATAGCTATGATAGTAGACCCTACTGAATTCTTTATAATTCCTTAACCATAGCTATGATAGTAGACCCTACTGAATTCTTTATAATTCCTTAACCATAGCTATGATAGTAGACCCTATTGAATTCTTTATAATTCCTAACCATAGCTATGATAGTAGACCCTACTGAATTCTTTATAATTCCTTAACCATAGCTATGATAGTTACTGCTATATTTGATATACTTTCAGATCAATTATGAGAGGTTGTGATAACATGTGTACATATTGTATAGTACCTTTCACCAGAGGTAGGGAAAGAAGTAGACCTGTTTCTTCTATCTTGAAAGAAGTCAGACATCTCTCTGATCAGGTAGGCATACAGAACAGTTGACAAAAGTACTCAACAATTTCTTTTGTTTTTTTTGGTCATCATCACAAGCATTGGACAATGGATGATCTACAACAATAACCAAGACATCCAGCCGATAGATGTTTATGAAGTGTTTTGGTCACTAGACTGTCACCAGTTTCTTTTAAATACACAAGGGGTAGTAAGTTTCGAAGCTGAGAAATGAATCTCCAGAGCAGCATGTTATCAGTCCAATATATATCCTGCCTTCATATTTCTTTTTGTAGTTGTTTTGTTGTCACTGCCAAGATTGTTACTTGGAACAGTCATTCACACTCTATTAAAGTAAAAGCTCTTAAAACTAGGGAAAGTATTTCATCCAACAGTTTCATTCTTTCACTGTGAATATTTTGAGAATGAAGTCGATATGGAGGACTACATGTTATTATCATTTAATTGACTATTTTTCCATGAATTTAGGGTATAAAGGAGGTGACATTACTTGGCCAGAATGTCAACAGCTATAGAGATATGTCTGAAAAAGTCTATCATGGCACCCCAAACAATGCTCGACCTGGCTTCAAGACCGTCTACAAATCCAAAGTAGGTGGTCTGGGCTTTGGAGACTTACTGGATAAGGTGTCTCGTATTGATCCAGAAATGAGGATCAGATTTACCTCCCCTCATCCAAAAGATTTCCCAGATGAGGTAAGTAGAAATGGATAAAGAAAGTGTTTTTTACTGGTTTTCAAAATGAAATATGTAGAAATTCAAATTAATGTCAACAAAAAATTTTCAACAATTTATTTCAACAAAATCTAGAGTCAGTCCCCTTCCCCCTCCCCACCAAATAAATAAAAGTTTAATTATTCAAGCCCTCCCATGTTACAAACGCTAAAAAACAAATAATTTCTTATGCCTAAAACCATCACTGTGACAGGTAAATGGGGAAATACTAAATATGTAACCTTTTGCTAAGTCAACCTCCCCCCCCTCCCCACACTCCACCCCATACTTACACTACTAATGCCCAATTAAATAAACATAAATCTAATACTTAGCTTTATATATCTTTTTTTTCACTGTTTTAAAAATCTGTAACATGTAAGAAATAAAACTTTATAATGGATACATATACAATTAATCCCGTTAGTATGGTTACATATATACAGTCAAACCTGGTTTAAGCGACCAACTAAGGTAAACGTGAAAAGTGGTCTCGTAAGACAGGTGGTCTCTTAATCCAGGTTTTATGCAACCAACATCTCGATAACCTGTCCTCTTTGCCAGTCTTAGGCGATTGCATTTTGACTTATTTCACGGATTTTTGTACATCTGAGTCTCTACAATTTGCATAGGATAAAAAAGGAACCCAACCGCGATATATCTATTGATAAATTTATTCGAGATGGTTTTTTGTCAATTCTGTTTAGTATACCGTATATGCCCAAGTACAAGACGCACTTTTTTTCATCAAAACTTGAGCGGTTTCCGACCGTGCGTCTAATACACAATTACACGCAAAACCCAACTTTTTTCAGTCAGTGAAATCAGCGAGCGCTATGTGACTTGTGACGTCGTAGCCAGACTAAGAAAGTGGCATATGTGAAACCTATATTCTTGTTTAAAAACTCTCCATTTTATTTCACCCTTCAACTTCAAGGTATTTTTGATTGAGTATTTTGCAGGCTGTATCATCTACACGGGCCGCACATGACGAGCGGTTGAGTGAAAACGAAGCTGAACTTTGACAGGCAGCGGTTACGCTGGCACGGCATGAAAAAATAAGACTATCAAAAATTGTGTTCTAATCAGAGTTTTATTTTTTGAATTCGTAGTTCATTTAACCAAGTATTAAAATAAAGAAACAATATTAAATGGTATAAAGTTTGAATTGTCCCGTAACACATGAAGACGTGCTTACTCAACTGAGTTCATTTAAAGCTCCTGTTCCGTAAATCCTTCAAAATCTAGGTCTGAATTGTTATCCTCGGTAAAAAGGCGGACAATTTCACTATCAGACATAACGTTCGAATTGGCGTAATACAGTTTGATATCTTCCAGTTGTTCGTCTCTCATTGTTTTATTTATATCCTCAGCAACTTGGACATCGTCTTGCCATAGAAAGTCGTTTTCCGTTGCATTTTTTTGAAAGATTTGGATCATTGCTGGGTCGATCTCTTTCCAAACGTCAGCTATCCACTGACAGATGACTGGCAGATCGGGCTTTTTCATGTTGCCGCCTTTAGTGAAAGAATGTTCATCACCAGCTATCCACTCCGCCCACTTTTGTCGTAGCTTGGTTTTCATTGGCTTATTTATGGAGACATCAAGCGGTTGCAGGATTGAGGTCATACCCCCGGTATTATGACCAGGTCGGTGTTGTGATTGTCTCTCAATTTAGATTTCACATAATCTGATCTGTGGCAGCGGAAAGCACAAGTAAACTTTTTGAAAATTATATAAGGAGGCAATTTCCCACCGTCCGGTGTACACGCAAGCATAACTGTAAAACGATTTTTTTCGTTGCCGGTCGTCACTATTTTGTATCCTTTCGTCTGATATCTGATGTGTATACGTTGTGAACAATTACAGTAACGTGGAAGTTATGAAGAGATCAGAAATAATTTCACATTTTATATCCACTAAATTTAATTGGCTTCAAAACAAAAGACTAGCAGTGACGATTGTTTTGGTACAGCAAAGGATGTTGTGTGTTTACTTGACTGCGTGGACAAAGTGAGCTTCATTCACTGGGACACTCAAATCCCTTCAACACTTGTAATATCTTCCGCCTGCTGTTTTCCAGCATAGCGGTCGGCCGGGCTTGACTGGCTTGTTACGTAATGCGTGTTTATACTTGAATGCAAAGGTCAGTTGAAACAAAGCCAGGCTTGACAATGTATACAGCCCACCTCAGAAATACACATGCGTCTTATTTATGGTAATATGCTTTTTTGATGGATTTGACCTTCAAGTTTGGGTTGCGTCTAATACACGAATGCGTCTTGTACTTGAGAAAATACGGTACTACAATTCATAGGTATAATACAAACGGCTAGTGTCCGGCTTTAATTGTAGGCTTAAATTTAATTGTAGTTATTACGACAATCGTGGATTGCCTGCTACAGAGTGATTAAGCATGCGCGGTAAAGCCGCGTTTTTTGTTTTTTTAGGCCGTTCAGAAAAAATTTTGTGTTTCCGGTAACCCGACCGACCGTAAAAATATGGGCAAATGGCCAGTCTACGATTTTTTTTTTTTTTTTTTTTTTTACCAAATATCTGCAAGAATGAAAAAAAACGGAATCCAAAATCCTGTTTGCTGTTCAGATGTAATTGAAGCCAACTTTAAAGGAAAGAAAACATTGACACCCTGTTAATTGCTGAAGTTTTACTGCGCCCACTGATCTAAGAAAATTATTTTTCGATCAGAGCGTGGTGGAAAATCAATGGCTTCCTGAACACCGATACCGGTATTTGAAGTCGAATATCAATAGACAAACTCAATTCAAACCTAAAAATACTGAATTCTTGTCATCTAAGACGGAAAATATACAATGTCTTGACAAGAAACAAACATTTCTTCAAGTTTAATCTGTTCATTTTTACTTCGTTTGCAACGCAACATGAGTCTCCATTCCTGCTGTTATTTAGAAATGTCACCCTATTCCAATGATCCGTTTCAAATTTGTCTATAAGTGAGCATATCTTATTCAATGTAAGAGGAGTCGGTTGCCCAGGATTATGAGAACAGGGTTAAAAGAAATTGACCATGATGCATCAGTTGTTCTGGCTCTCCTAGCAGTGGCACTCTCCTTAAAACATATAGCAAACTATCAATGTGATTTATTCCGGAAAACTGCCAAAATGCAGTCATTGATACATTGAATTTTCTCAAATAAAACAGGTCTGTATTGGCAATTAGCATGGACTTTCCTTCGTACACAGACAAAATTGTAAAGTACCGGTAAAGCGTGGCTTTACATTATTACAACAACAACGGGTCAAAATCAAAATGTCAACACAGGAAAACGAAACTTTTTATTTGGATATATAGAGGTTAACTGACGAGAGCCCGTTTGTTACGATGAATAACACTAGAGTCTATTAATTTTCAAAGTCACGAGTGACTTTGGAAATTAATAGACGAGAGTGATATTCATTGTAACAAACGGACTCGAGTTGGTTAATCTTTTTCTCACAATACACAAAAATACTGCATTTTATTCTGAAATGCAGCTCTACATCACATCGTTCAATCCAGCCATTCTAATTAAGTCAGACCGCTTCACCGCGTTGACATGGAGACTGTATTCATTACGCTACACAAGAAAGGTCTTTAAAATCAAACAGTTTTGTTGCTCACGAATTCTTAAGAATAAAGAGATAAAATGTTTATCCTACAAATGAATGGCACTTCTTAGAATAAAACAAAAATAAACATATCAATAGTTCAATGTCTGCAATCCAATGACGAAGTCAGGTTTTGCTGTGACCTCTACACCGACACAATTACGATAACTAGGTCAATGCATCTGTATTGAGAAATCTGTGAGACGCCAGTTTGGGTAGATTGATTGATTGAAAGTTTTAATTATCCCGTGTTTATAAATTATTGATACAGAGAGTGCAAATACAGCTAGGAGTAAATACGGCTATGCTATATTCGTATTCAATCATAATTTGTTAGAAAAACGGAAGTAAGCAGACGAAGTAGTTTGTTTATGTCAAGAAGTATGTCATGTACGGTACATTCAAATGCTTTCCTTATATGGAAGTAGCTATGACGTGATCGTTGGAAAATCATACTATTTTGCATAAATGTAGTCCGCTGTAGCCTGTATGTAAACCATAACATGATTGGCTACCGACTCACATAGTTGTGAGTTATACTGCCAATCACTTGTAATCTAACAAGGATGTCTTCAAGTTATTAAATAAAAGGAAAACGAACGTATTATCCCTACGCTGAGAATGCAAGCTTGTGTTTTGATTAGTTGAACTTGGAAAATCATGTATGTTAACCAATCAGCAGTAAGTTGGGCCATAATTTCACTAGTTGATTATGACAAAAATAACACACTGCCTGAGAGTGAAATTATGGGGGGTTAGTGTGAGAATTACATATATGGGTAAAAAAGAAAAAAAATATTTGACAGCAGCTGCAAAATTTAGGGGAAATTGCAGCTATTCTCTATTTCATTTCACAAGTGATTTTGAAGCTGTAAATAATAAAATTCTGACATTGCATGCTTATTGACGAGCTGATCCAAAGCTTTGAGTTTTAAGTTTAATGATTTAGCAAACATGTAATCTTTATTAAAAACAATCTTTAAGAATTGCTACAAAAAAGAATAGCTGAACAATTTTTTGTATAGAAAATGAATACATTGAACAGATAGAGGTTTTTTAGTTTCATTTTTTGTCAAATGTTAAACATATATCCTTACACATAAATGTGTGTTACCCTATATAAAGTTTTTAATTACAGAAGAAAATATAGTCGTCAAACATTTTACCATGAAAAGTCTGTAGAAAAGCTAAATCCATATATTTTTGTCAAGCGATTATATCAGATCATGTATAATGTATGCTAAACACTAATCGATCGAATAGCAAGTCAGAACATAAAAAAAATATATAAAAAAAAAAAAATTTCCCTACCTACCTACCCACCCAATATTTTTCAAACATGTTACCGAAAACACATATTTTTTTCTGAACGGCCTTAAGACCACGTGGAGCATTATAGCAATTATAGAACCAAGTTTTGGTCGTTTAATACAGGTTTTGTGTATACTTAATCAGCTTCACAGCTGGTCGCGGTTGCGTTAGACAGGTGGTTGCTCTATACAGTGTCTTAAGTACAGGATTTCGTTCGGGGGCGTCGTGTGGTGGCTGCTGTTTACATGTGGTCGCTTGACTGTTTGACTGTATATTGATTGATAGATTTTTTTTTGTGATTGATTGACTTTTTATTCAAATAGAAGACTCGGTTTTTTTCTGGTGGGCATAAAGTCCTATGGGACCATGATGTCTATTTTGCTATTCTTTTATTGAAACTTTGCTTCAACATTGTGTCTTTATTACTCAGGTATTAGACCTAATTAAGGAACGTCCCAACATCTGTAAGCAGATACATATACCTGCCCAAAGTGGGAATGATCAAGTGCTAGAGTCTATGAGGAGAGGGTATACTAGAGAGACCTACTTGACACTCGTTAACCAAATTAAACAGAAAATACCAGGTAAATCCACTATATCATTTCTCCTGTCAGTAGTCAACCTATCATGGGTTGTGCTTTATTATAACAACTTATGACTGGGTATAAACGTCTAAATGATATGCCCCTTTTTAACACAATAAGAAACTTGTATCCATGGTTATTTTAGACAAGAAGATTTTCCCTGTGCCTCTGTGTTATAGTGTTAAAAATATATTATTTCTCGTCTGTAAATTACATACAGAAGAGTGTCACATGTCAACGATTATACTTGTGAATATGCATTAGCTATTTGAAATGGGAAGAAATAATTACCAATTTATTACAAATATTTTAAAAATAAATTTCTTTCAATGATTCCCAAATACCTGTGTTTTTTCTTACTGTGAAATTGAAAATTTAAGTCAAGGGACTAAATTAGTAAATTAGATATAACAAAAAATAGTAAATAAAACCAAGTAACCAAATAAAATCAATACATTGGATATGGCAATATTTCTTGGATAGCTTTTCCTAGACCTTTTTGGTGTTAACCCGGTCCTTTCTGTGGACGAAATCAATTCCTTGTGGTCTCGCTGTCTCTGTCCTGTGAAGTGAACATTCTCATCAGTGGTGATGGCCAATAATTGTTGTAATTAAGGTGGTTTCTGTAAAGTGTGATTTGGATAATACACTGTAGATGTTGCATTATCTAGTGATTTTGATTGTAGATGTTGCAACATCTAGTGATTTCGATTGTAGATGTTGCATTATCTAGGGATTTTGATTGTAGATGTTGCATTATCTAGTGATTTTGATTGTAGATGTTGCAATATCTAGTGATTTTGATTGTAGATGTTGCAATATCTAGTGATTTTGATTGTAGATGTTGCATTATCTAGTGATTTTGATTGTAGATGTTGCATTATCTAGTGATTTTGATTGTAGATGTTGCAATATCTAGTGATTTTGATTGTAGATGTTGCAATATCTAGTGATTTTGATCTTAGATGTTGCATTATCTAGTGATTTTGATTGTAGATGTTGCAATATCTAGAGATTTTGATTGTAGATGTTGCATTATCTAGTGATTTTGATTATAGATGTTGCAATATCTAGGGATTTTGATTGTAGATGTTGCAATATCTAGTGATTTCGATTGTAGGTGTTGTAATATCTAGGGATTTTGATTGTAGATGTTGCATTATCTAGTGATTTTGATTGTAGATGTTGCATTATCTAGTGATTTTGATTGTAGATGTTGCAATATCTAGTGATTTTGATTGTAGATGTTGCATTATCTAGTGATTTTGATTGTAGAGGTTGCAATAGCTAGGGATTTTAATTGTAGATGTTCCATTATCTAGTGATTTTGATTGTAGATGTTGCAATATCTAGTGATTTTGATTGTAGATGTTGCATTATCTAGTGATTTTGATTATAGATGTTGCAATATCTAGGGATTTTGATTGTAGATGTTGCAATATCTAGTGATTTTGATTGTAGGTGTTGTAATATCTAGTGATTTTGATTGTAGATGTTGCATTATCTAGTGGTTTTGATTGTAGATGTTGCATTAACTAGTGATTTTGATTGTAGATGTTGCATTATCTAGTGATTTTGATTGTAGATGTTGCAATATCTAGTGATTTTGATTGTAGATGTTGCAATATCTAGTGAATTTGATTGTAGATGTTGCATTATCTAGTGATTTTGATTGTAGATGTTGCATTATCTAGTGAAGTTGATTGTAGATGTTGCAATATCTAGTGATTTTGATTGTAGATGTTGCATTATCTAGTGATTTTGATTGTAGATGTTGCAATATCTAGGGATTTTAATTGTAGATGTTGCAATATCTAGTGATTTTGATTGTAGAGGTTGCATTATCTAGTGATTTTGATTGCAGATGTTGCAATATCTAGTGATTTTTATTGTAGATGTTGCAATATCTAGTGATTTTGATTGTAGGTGTTGTAATATCTAGTGATTTTGATTGTAGATGTTGCATTATCTAGTGATTTTGATTGTAGATGTTGCATTATCTAGTGATTTTGATTGTAGATGTTGCATTATCTAGGGATTTTGATTGTAGATGTTGCATTATCTAGTGATTTTGATTGTAGATGTTGCAATATCTAGTGATTTTGATTGTAGATGTTGCATTATCTAGTGATTTTGATTGTAGATGTTGCATTGTCTAGTGATTTTGATTGTAGATGTTGCAATATCTAGTGATTTTGATTGTAGATGTTGCGTTATCTAGTGATGTTGATTGTAGATGTTGCGTTATCTAGTGATTTTGATTGTAGATGTTGCGTTATCTAGTGATTTTGATTGTAGATGTTGCAATATCTAGTGATTTTGATTGTAGATGTTTCAATATCTAGTGATTTTGATTGTAGATGTTGCATTATCTAGTGATTTTGATTGAAGATGTTGCAATATCTAGGGATTTTAATTGTAGATGTTGCAATATCTAGTGATTTTGATTGTAGAGGTTGCATTATCTAGTGATTTTGATTGCAGATGTTGCATTATCTAGTGATTTTGATTGTAGGTGTTGCATTATCTAGTGATTTTGATTGTAGATGTTGTATTATCTAGTGATTTTGATTGTAGATGTTACATTATCTAGTGATTTTGATTGTAGATGTTGCATTATCTAGTGATTTTGATTGTAGATGTTGCAATATCTAGGGATTTTGATTGTAGATATTGCAATATCTAGTGATTTTGATTGTAGGTGTTGTAATATCTAGTGATTTTGATTGTAGATGTTGCATTATCTAGTGATTTTGATTGTAGATGTTGCATTATCTAGTGATTTTGATTGTAGATGTTGCATTATCTAGTGATTTTGATTGTAGATATTGCAATATCTAGTGATTTTGATTGTAGATGTTGCATTATCTAGTGATTTTGATTGTAGATGTTGCATTATCTAGTGATTTTGATTGTAGATGTTGCAATATCTAGTGATTTTGATTGTAGATGTTGCGTTATCTAGTGATTTTGATTATAGATGTTGTGTTATCTATTGATTTTGATTGTAGATGTTGCATTATCTATTGATTTTGATTGTAGATGTTGCAATATCTAGTGTTTTCGATTGTAGATGTTGCATTATCTAGTGATTTTGATTGGAGATGTTGCATTATCTAGTGATTTTGATTGTAGATGTTGCATTATCTAGTGATTTTGATTGTAGATGTTGCATTATCTAGTGATTTTGATTGTAGATGTTGCATTATCAAGTGACTTTATTGCTGGGTTTTGTGGAGAGACAGAATCGGCACATGAGGAGAGCCTGTCATTGATCAGAGAAGTCCAGTATAACTTTGCCTACTGTTTTCCATACAGTATGAGAGAGGTTTGTTAGTCGATACATTCACTCTTCAGTTAAAACAAGTTAAATCACTTATATCTAAGGAAACTTAATTGTCTTTAACTATTATTCACTTTTGAAATAGTTGAATTTAACAGATCAATTATTGGAACTCATTTTGGCTATCAAAGGTCTTTTCATTCAAATATATCAATGGACATTGAGAGTTTGTTTGTTTCACGGTGTTTTACAACTGGCCCTCTATCTCAGGTTGGATGTTGTCTAACGCAGTGGCTGTAAGAAATTTGTTACTGACAGAATGTTTGGGATTGTCCAAACATTGTCATAGCCCAAATAATCTATATCCTATCTTTATAATGAAAAGTATGGGCCAGTCTGATGTTGATAAAAGGCTGATATGTAGAACATTTTGTTTCGTTTTCAGAAAACTCGAGCCTCACATAGACTGGTTGATGATGTACCAGAGGTTGTGAAATCTCGCAGACATATGGAACTAATACAAGAGTTCCGATTGGGGTCTGAGAAACTTAACCAATCCTACATAGGTCAACAGCAACTTGTTCTTATTGAAGGGGTCAGTATGTATTAACATATCCCAATATTGAGCGCAAATAGCAATCATCATCAGGGAAATACTGAATTAGTAAGTCCTTGATGGCTCAGGCGGTCAGGGTGATAGTTTCTCAGTCTGACACAGACCTTCCATCTATGCGGCGAAAGATCAAATCCAATTCAGACAAAATGAACAAAAATTTGAAATATGGATTTTTTGCTCGATTGGTGTATGCGGAAGAATTGCCAGGTACTCACCGAAGGTCTGGGTTTTCCTCTGGACAAAGAGCCTCTCCCACTAAACCTGGCAATGCCACCATAAAAGTGAAATAATAGTGAGAGCGGCAATAAAATTAAACATTAATCAATCAATCGACTAGATTCCCATTGGTAACTTTACTACATGTAAATGTAGCTCCCATGGATAGATATTTTTGTTTTGGGATTTCTTTGTCTTCTTTGTTATGTTTATGAAAATAAACCTGGGTTAGCTACATGGTACAGGCTCTTTAGCTGCGTGTATGGTGCATTTGGGTTGGGTTTTTTACCCCTCGGGCAAATTTTGCCCGAAGGGTATTGTCGTTGCCTCCGTCGTCCGTCTGTCCATTGGTCCTTGTAAACACATTATCTAAAAAAGTCTTTAACTTACAACTTTAAAACTTCATACATTTGTTTAATACAGCAAGTACAAGCAGCCTATTTAAAATCAACGCGCTCCGATGTTTTTTTCAAGAGTTATGCCCCTTTTATTACCACTGCTATAAAAAGCCTTGTAAACACATTATCTAGAAAAGTCTTTAACTTACAACTTTGAAACTTCACACATTTGTTTAATACAGCAAGTACGAGAAGCCTATCGAAAATCAACGCGCTCGGATGTTTTTTTTCAAGAGTTATGCCCCTTTTATTACCGCTGCTATAAAAAGCCTTGTAAACACATTATCTAAAAAAGCCTTTAACTTACAACTTTGAAACTTCACACATTTGTTTAATACAGCAAGTGCAACAAGCCTATTGAAAATCAACGCCCTCGGATGTTTTTTCCAAGAGTTATGCCCCTTTTATTACCGCTGCTATAAAAAGCCTTGTAAACACATTATCTAAAAAGGTCTTTAACTTACAACTTTGAAACTTCTTACATTTGTTCAATACAGCAAGTACAAGCAGCCTATTTAAAATCGATGTGCTCGGACATTTTTTTTCATGAGTTATGCCCCTTTTATTACCGCTTCTATAAAAAGCCTTGTAAACACATTATCTAAAAAAGTCTTTAACTTACAATTTTGAAACTTCACACATTTGTTTAATACAGCAAGTACAAGAAGCCTATTTAAAATCAACGCGCTCGGATGTTTTTTTTTTTCAAGAGTTATGCCCCTTTTATTACCTCTGCTATAAAAAGCCTTGTAAACACATTATCTAAAAAAGTCTTTAATTTACAACTTTGAAACTTCCTACATTTGTTCAATACAGCAAGTACAAAAAGCCTATTTAAAATCGATGTGCTCGGACATGTTTTTCAAGAGTTATGCCCCTTACATGACTATCAGCCAAAAACCTCCTTGTAAATGTGATGCATGTATGTGGAGTAGTTTTTCACTCACAACAAATTGTCTGGAAAATAAATGTATCTTCGGTTTCTTTGGCCCAGACCCGAGGGGTCCTGATGGCGACAGCCACTTATTTACGACTGTAAGACAGAAAACAATACCAACAGGGAATATATCTACAGTGTGTACTTTTTTTTGTGGAAAATCCACTTTGTGGCCCTTTTCCAACATTGATTACTTATTTTTCTACTAATCTGAAAATCATTGAAACATGACAACAAACTTACATGTACATATAGGTATTGTGTCCTTATAAACTTCTGCAGTGGGTTGGGCTTATTGAAAGCAGAACTTAATTTGCCTTTTGGCAATATAAACCAAAATTACTGACGATTGTAGCCAAAGTTATAAGCTGGCACTGTCCAAATCCTATTTAAAATTGTTATCAAGAATTGTGCCCCTTAGATAATGTTGGATACCGGATAATGTTCTGATAGGTTTGTAATATGTCATTTCAGGAAAGTAAGAAATCAGTGCAGGATTTAGCAGGCAGAAATGACGGTAATACCAAAGTGATAATACCCAATGCTGAGGTACCGTGGTTTGGAACACCACACACGTTACACAATCTCAGGCCTGGAGACTATGTCGTTGTTCAGGTATTCTTTTTGAACTTCCCTTTTTGTCTTTTTATAGACTGGCAGCTCTACTGGGTGAAACAGTACACATTGAAAAAAAGAAATAAAAACATTGAGCCTCAATAGAAAGTTATTGTTGGTCTTTTGTCTTTTATAATTAGTATCTAGCCTTGCCATGTTAAAGTTGTAATTTAGAAACAGAAAACTGAAGTACTTATAAATACATTAAATCTTATAGGTTCCCATTCAGACTGAGTGATCAGAAAAAATGTGACCTGTAACACATCTTGTTCAATTAATGAAAATACGATTGATATAACTATCATTTCAGATCAGCTCTGCGAGTTCTCAGACATTAAAGGGCATCCCATTATATCAGACGACCCTTCAGGAGTTCCATCGTCAACAGACACAGCCATGGTTCAACACAGATATTTATGACAGTGAACAATGTTTGATGCCTCTATGATGGCCAACAGATAGGTATACAAGGGACAATAAGTAGTTGTGTCAGACATAATCTAACCGAATGTATGTATAGATTTAGAGACAAGGCAGCACTCTGTTGGTCATCATGGGTGTACTAGACTAAACGACATGAATTCACTCCCAGCTTTGATAGCTTATCAGGTTGTACCAGACAATCGGACATGTACTCACTCTCAGCGTTGATTTGCGTGGTAGCTCTATACAGTGTCTTAAGTACGAGATTTTGTTCGCGTCCACCGTTGGGCGGCCGCTTAAGGCAGTTGCTGTTTACAGGTGGTCGCTTGTCCAGGTTTGACTGTACAAGATAGTGCTTTTATCAGACTAATGGAAAAACACCAGTCTCCTGTGACTTGAAAATATTTGTTGTACTCTATGTGAAGCCTTACAGATAAATATATTGAGAAAGTGTGTAATAGAAGCAGTGCCATATTAAACTTAAACTTTATGCCTTGTTGACTTTGTACGAGACTTGTCATATCAAGATAAAGATTGATGTTTTATGTTGCACTCAAGGTTAATTCACTTATATGGCGGCGTTGCCAGGTTTAGTGGGGAAGGAAACCAGGTTCAGAGGAAACCCCTGACCTGCAGCCAGTACCTAGCAACACTTCCATATTCGACTTCCAAGAGTTGATCTTCCAGGACTGATGTGGGCCTCTGTGGCTCAGTAGGTAGAGCGTTGGACGCTCAATCCGAACAGCCTTCCACCAATGTGTCGCGGGTTCAAATCCTACTCATTTAAAAAAAAAATGGAAAATTTCATGACAGAGTTTTCACTCGAACGACCTATGTGGGTTGATTGTCAGTTACTACCGGAAGGTCGTGGATTTTCTCCGGGCATAGAGCCCGGTTTCCTCCCACAATAAAACTGGCAACGCCGCCATATAAGTGAAATACTCTTGAGCGCGACGTAAAACACCAAACAATCAATCAATCTAGGACTGATAAACTTTATTGGAGCATGTGAAATCCTTGGTTGCATTTTAAAGGCACAGCATAGGCGTAGACAAGGGGGGGACTTCCCCCAAATATTGGCACAAAAAAAGAAAAGGAAAAGGCAGAAAAAAAGGTAACACCAGGAGTACAAAGTTATGACACAACATTATTTGTAATAGTCACAATGATAGTGAAATGTTGATTGCCTGGGTAGATTGGTCGAATCTCGAATCTCCCAAACTTTGTTCAGTCTGCCGTGGCTCCGGGAGACGAATTCATTGGCAACGTCCTTCAACGGGATGGCATCAGTCCGGTCTTTGTGCACATGCAGGATCATCAGCCAGTTGAGTCGTGATTGTGTTGTCGTAGTGCGCAACCAGGTTTTCAATCTTCTGAGAGTACTGAAACCTCTCTCGCTGGTGGCATTGGTCGACGGCATTACCGTAATGTGCTTCGCCACTTTTGCGCGGATATTCTTACATGGTTCCATGTGGTTTAAAAGACGCCACTATTTTTTTGTTTTGAATAAACATGTTTGCTGTAGTCACATTGTGAGGACACGTCTACTGATCCATCATTCCTGTAGGCAGCCGCCATCCAGGGAGAGTTTCCTTAGATACATAATCCAAAGAAGTAAGGAATGTGTCGTGGTATATATATTTATGATCACTAAAACACACGGGCACAGAGAAAATCTTCTTGTCTAAAATAACCAAGGAGACAAGTTTCTAATTGTGTTAAAAAGAGTTGTTTAAGTGGCATTTAGAAGTTGAGCATAATAATGAAGGAAAGAAAACTCTTGCGTATGGATTTACAACTTCTTGGTTTATTGGGAACACAACGTTTCGGTGTAGCTCCTAACACCGAACTTGATAACGGTGTTAGGAGCTACACCGAAACGTCTTGTTCCCAATAAACCAAGAAGTTGTAAATCCATACGCAAGAGTTTTCTTTCCTTCATTGTTAAAAAGAGGTATATCATTTAGACCTTTATACCCCATAAATTGGTTGGGACAAACCAAACCTATGATATTTTATTATATATATTTTATTAGGTTAACGACTGTTAGAAGCTTGTCGTGGTAGGCCTATATACATAGCTTTCGACATCATAGACCAACAGAATCAGAAAAATAACCGAATATCCCTGGGAAATGGCAAAAACAACAGGAAAATCCTTCCGCTTGATAAATAGGTTGATCCTCATATTTATGCCCTGTTATTAGCCCAGAACGCTCTTTGACGATCTCGGACAGCGGAGCTTCCGGGGCCTTGGCGGCCCCTGGACCCTCGCCTATTGAGCTGGGATAGTAATTCAGCCCCCCCAAAATCCGAAACGTGTCTACGCCCTTGCACAGTCAGCGCAAAAATGCTAAGAACACTTAACATGACAAAAAGATTAGCATTTTCTGTATTTTTCCGATTTCCAAGAAAGTAAAATCGTTAAGTTTTTTTAAGGAATGGAAATAACACTTAGAATGAGTTGAGACAGTCTTTGGTTTATTTTTTTTATTCAGCAGTGACACACTTAACCATAATTTTATTTAACAAAGACTTAGAACATAAGTTTCTAAGTGTTTAAATGTCCAGTCTGTTTTATTGTCAATACCATATTAAGCATTAAAATATTTCCTACAAAAAAAACAATGTATTGCACCGCAAATAATTCACAATGACTTCACATCCACAGTGTATAAACATATAAATATGACAAAATGAATTTATCTATGAAATCACTAGAAAAATAAATGAAATTATTTCTTATTAAGATTAATTATGCATGTTGAATTCTTTCATCACAGTATATTTCTATGGGGTTGTAAAGCTTAAAAGAGAAGTTGTATAGAATTAAAAAAATATCAAATTTATAAAATTGTAAATGGTCAGAGCAACAAAGAAACTAAGTTAAAAAATCGCAGGTGTTTAGATTGGGATTAAAAAGAACACATTTTCTTCATTGCTATTATCACTTTGGTCTAAAAATTTTCTAAAATATTTCTAGAAAGATTTAAAAAATGCATTTATAAAAAGAATTATAAAAAAGTTTTCATAAAGTATGAAATTCCTTGACCTGTTATTTTTTAAACTGGTTTACATTTTCTTAATAATGAAAGTTCAAAGTGTAATTATACAAAGAAATGTCATTTACTACTAGAAACAGTAACTAATGTTAAGTAAAAAGCAGTCGACCAGTTTACAATGCCCACTAAAGCTATGTTTTTCCAGACTGTGCCTTGACCCTCAAATGTAGGGTAGCATTTGGTGTAAGTCCACAGGATTGTAAAGTAGCATGATCATCTTCTAACACACGACTGGGAAAGGTACACAAAATATCAACCTCGGCAGAACCAACAGGCCTGTAGAAAGACAAATTTAATATTTCTTATAAATCCACAATTTAGCATGGGTGAAAACTAGATTTACAGTAAAGATGAATTTAAGATGCCTTCTGAAAAGCAGCACCAAATATTTGGTAGACAATTACCATTTGCTTCCTAAGTTTATTTTAGGAAGAAGTAAGAGAGTTAAATTTCTCCTACACGAAATTACAAAAATCCTTAGCCATCTTTTATTTAGTGGAAATTCGGAGCTTTCAGTTGATACAAATCACAGGGGTGTACAATGTTATTTGGATTTTTTTTGGTTGTTGAATGTTACAGACTACAACAATATTGCTTAACATCATTCATATAATGATAAAAAATTAAGACATCACCACGTCGTCAGTTGTTTTTTAACAACACAAGCTTTCGACATTTTTTTGTCTTAATTTTTTATCATTATGGAACCCACGTTTAAAGAGAGTTTCAAACATTTCTTATCATTCATCTAGTTTTTCAAAGTTGATACCCACTAACCTGTTTTTTTCTATATAATTCCTTAAGTCTCCCACAGTATTATGAAACTTCATTTTGAGAACATAAGTTTTATCCCCAGTCTCAGCTTTTATCCTCAGAGTAGTTATATTTCTGGGTGTTGGTGGACGACTCCTCTGTTCAATTTCAAGTCTGAAATATCAACAACAACATAAATGGTACATTCAAATACATTAAATGAAAAGCACATAAAAAAAGTTTTTAAATTCTGTAAAAAAAACATGAAATGGTAATTCTGTAAAAAAAAACTATGAAATGGTAGGGATTTAAACAGCAATATTTTTCTTACATTTTGTGAATGAATCGTATTAAAGAAAGTCCTACCTTGACTTTAATTCTTTGACCACATCAGTCTCTATAACAGTCACATCATTGAGTGCAGATGAATCCTGGTAAATAAACGGACCAAGGAGACATTTTAACAGACAGCATAAGTGTTTACTGTACGCCAGCATAAATTTGACAAAATCCAAATGTTGAGCTTAAGTTTAAGAATCTGGCTTAATTTCTAAAAAAGACTTAAACAAGAATGAATCAGTGAAAGTGATGGATGCTCCTCGATCCCACGTTACACACATTTATGCTCAACATCACAGCACAACTGCCTTGTTACAGAGTGTATACAAGCCGCTCTTCAAAATATTTAAGTGACATGTCTTCAAACTTTGTCATAAAAATGCATATTCATTGATTTTACACACTTCTCCGACCAAATAAAAATTGAAAAATTTCTGAGTGGATTTTTCACTCAATCACCATATGCGGAAGAGTTGCCAGGTACTCGCCAAAGGTCGGGGGTTTCCTTTGGGCAAAGAGCCTGGTTTCCTCCCCCACTAAACATAGCAACGCCGCTATATAAGTGAAATAATCTTGATTACGGTGTAACACATCAATCAATGTACAACACAACGTAAATTGGAAAATGTTGCCTAAAGTTGTTCATAAAAAAGTTTTGAGCTGACTCATGCCACTTTAAAGAAATCTTGTCTCCTCTGAGCTTTTTTTTAATGGTGGACTGTTGTATATGAAGAGAAAACTGTTTCCAGATACAGATTATTTGGAATTCAGTCCATCTAGACTACAATAACCTACCTTTAATTCTTGACGAAGAGAACCTCTAATGTCAATAACTTTCCCATCCTTTATCACAGAGGAGGGTAACGTGTCCAAGAATTTATCCACACTTAACTTTGGCCCTGAAATAAATGAGACGTAAACCGATAGTTTTAATAATACATTATCAGTTGAAGTAATAAGGTCTCTGAATGAAAAACTAATTTCAATCGTTTAGGATTTCTGTTTAATGATGCATTACTCTTACATCTGATCATTGGGAGGAAAATAGACAATATGGCAAATGTAAACTACAGAACTCAAATTTTGTTTGGTTCCATCTTCTCCAGCCAAGTTAAAATCGTCATGTAACCCATTTCGTGTTTTACCTTGGCGGACTACTCCACTCAAACCTGTAAATCGAACAGCTTGTTTTGATTGGATGCGAGTAAAACTTCTCGTAGCTAATCAAATTCTCGGGCACTTACACTGAAAATAACGTAACGGCGGCTGTGTACACCTTGAACTTTTGTTTAACGAGTGCTGATTTGCTAAGACTCTGTAAGTCTAGGAAAGACAACTCTTACATTCCCACCAGTGAGTTGAAGTGGAGTAGTCCGCCAAGGTAAAACACGAAATGGGGACATGAAGGTTTTAACTTGGCTTGTGAAGATGGTTTGGTTCTTGTTGACAATCAAATTATATATTGGCGACATCAAAAAACCCAGTAAAAAAAAACCCAACAAAAAACGTAAATGGCAGTGCAATAGGTCATGTGATATTTACTTGGTATGCATTTGGTGCAGTTAATAGTTCTGACCGTTCACTGCAGAATTGTGAAAGCAAAACATTTAATTCCACCTTTTTTATTGTTGTCATAACTTTCACCAAACTGTACCATTTTATATCAGAGAGTCTATGGTGGGGAGGCTGTTGGGATAAAGTTAAAATATCACACCAGCTACAAGCTTAATTCAAGAGAAAATAAACATTTAAATTTTCAAAAACATCAGATTTTCCTTGAGACGATAGGGAATTTCGGAATAAAATGCACTTGGGGACTTAGGTGTACATGGTGAGTGATAATCCCTCAGTCTGAGACATGGATGCGTCACATGTTCAAATCCCACAAAATTGACCAAATTTTGAGAGGATTTATACTTGACTGTGGTATGTCAAAGGCAGGGATTTTTTTCCGGGCAGAGCCTTCCCCACTAAACCTGGCACCACCCCAATCAATCAATTGTGCGGTCCTCATTACTGGTAAAACATTTTTTTATTATTATTATTTATTTATTCACCATAAAAAACATGTTATATAAATAAATAAAGGTTATAGAATATTTGCCGGGAATAAAGCTCCATAGGAACTTGTTATATCCCATTAAATTCATTTCAAACAAAAAGAATATAAAATAATATAATGGCAAAAAGTTTGAGACAATGTTTTGGTTTTTTTTTCTTTTAAACTTATATACACATATCCCGATTAATTGGACAGTTTATGCCAGTTTATGATGTCAGCAGATACTGTTTAATCAAAGACTTAAAATGGGAAGTGGATATAATAGATTTGTATGTTGTGGGAAGGTTATTCCACTCTCGAGGGCATTTAACTCTCAATGAATAAAACGATATGTCTGATTTATAGAAAGGCCTGTATAAATTGTAGTTGGTGCTTCTTGTTGAGTATTGGTGAACGTCAGACTGTCGAGAGAAAAGAGTTTGCAGTGACGCTGGTAACCGGAAAGAATGATGAATATAATTATGGGCGATAAGTAATGAAGAGAAAATATTTAGTTTAAATACATCAAGGAATTTTAATTGCTGGAAAATAGGAGCAGTTGGTGCAAGTTTATGAGAGTAAGTTATGATACGAATGGCCTTTTTCTGTAGGAGAAGTAACGGCCTTAAATGAGATCTATAAGTATTTCCCCAGAGAGCGTTTCCATAAGAAAGATATGGTGAAATTAAGGAATGATATAAAATTATAAGTGTGTGTTTGTTTAGGCTATTTCTAATATGTCTGATAATTCCAGTATTACGTGCAATTTTTTTTGAGATATAGTTTATGTGAGAAATCCATGTCAATTTATCATTGAATATTATTCCTAGAAATTTAAATTCTTTAACCTTTTCTATGACTAAATTGTTTAATATTAAATCGGGGTGTGCAATGGGTGGTTTTCGGTTCGGGTATGTGATCATGTATTTCGTTTTAGCAATATTTAGAGAAAGTTGGTTTGCTTCTAGCCAGAATTTAATGTTTTTGAGTTCTTTGTTCATTGTATTTATTGTGTTGTGGATATTATCAGAAGAGTAGCATACGCTAGTGTCATCTGCAAACAGGGTAAAATTAAGGAGTGAAGAGCTGGAAGTTATGTCATTGATGTAAATAAGAAATAAAATAGGACCAAGAATAGAACCTTGAGGGACGCCAGTAGAAATAGAATACAGAGAAGAAAGAGTGCCCTTGTAATTTACAGTTTGTTTTCTACAAGAAAGATAGTCCCGAAACCATGGCGATAGAAAGCCGTAATGTTGTAATTTAAGAGATAAGATTTTATGATCAACAGTATCAAAGGCTTTGGATAGGTCAAGGAAAGTTGTTACAGTAAATAATTTATTTTCTTTGGCAGTGATGAGTTTGTCATATAATGATGATGCAGCAAATACAGTAGAATGGTTGGCTCTAAAGCCATATTGGTGAGATGATATAATATTATTGTCCTTCAGATGTTCTAACATCATGTCACATGCTATACGTTCAATAATTTTACTAAATGATGATAATACTGATATAGGACGATAATTATCCATAAGTGACGCTTCCCCGCTTTTATAAACGGGCGTTACTTTTGCAATTTTTAGAGAATCAGGAAAGGAAGCAGATGTAAAGGATAGATTAATAATGTGTGTAAGTGGTTTAGAGATGGGATGAGAAACAGGTTTTAAAGAAGATATAGCAATTCCGTCCAGTCCCGCAGCAGTTGATTTCAGGTTATTTATAGTAGATTCTATTTCAGCCGGGGTCACAGTTTGGAAATGGAATTCGGTGTTTGCAACATCAGATAAGTAATCAGTGAAATTTTTAGAGGGACCGGGTATTTGTTCTTTTAATTTTTGAGCAACTGATGTGAAATAGCCGTTGAAGGAATCTGCAATTTGACTGTTATCGGTGACTGGATTGTCATTGATTAGAAATTTGTCCGGTAAAGTAGATTGGTTTTTACGGTGCAGTATTTGATTTAGTATTTTCCAGGTACCTTTGATTTCATTATTAAACTTATTAAACTGGTTTTCAAAATATGATTTGCGTGAACTGGATAACAGCTTGTTTAATTTGTTTCTATAGGAACGATACTCACGTTTTACTTGAGGGTGGTTTGATTTGAGTTTCTCACGATATAGCTTATTCTTACAGTGAATTGATTTCAATATAGCAGGTGTAACCCAAGGTTTAATTATCGGGCACCTAGGGGGAGATATAGTAGAAATTGGGAAACATCTGTCATATAAAGTACTTATTTTATTCTGAAAACATGCGAATGTGTCATTAACATTTTCATAATTTGTTATATCGTTCCAATCTGTATTCTCAACTGCATGTCTAAAATCTACTTTCTGTTCTTCTGTCATTTTGCGAAAGCTAATACTATTGTTAGTAACACGGGATTTTGCCTTGGATTTGGTGGATTTATGAATATGGATGATTGGGAAATGGTCAGTTATATCAGTAAGTATTAAACCTGTAAGGAGATGATCTTCATGAGAGTTGGTGAATATGTTGTCAATTAGGGTGGCCGATCTGGAGGTTACTCGGGTGGGTTTAGTTATATACGGAAAGAAATAATGGCATTTGAAATGGCTAAGGAAATCTTGAGATGGTACATGAATATCCGTTTTGAATAAATCAATGTTAAAATCACCTAAAATGAAAGATTTAGTGGATGATGGTATGTTTTGGAGGGTGTTAAAGAGATATTGATTAAATTGACTGATGTCTTTTCCAGGTGGTCTGTAGAAGAGTCCAACTAAATAAGTTATATTACAGTGAACAATTTCAACAAACAAAGCTTCATATTCTTTTTCTGTCTGATCTGTAGAAAGTTCATGTATTATATTGCAGGACTGGACGGAATTGTGAACAAACAGAATAACACCACCCCCATGCCTATCAGATCGTGAAAGTGAATAGGACGTATAGCCCGGAAACTGATGGAGATGTTCTGTATTCGGATTAAGCCAGCTTTCTGAAAATGATAAGACTGTAAACTGATGTTTTAGATTATTCAATAAACCAGAAATTTCATCATAGTGTTTTGGTAAGCTTCTTGCATTCATGTGGAACAAAGAAAATGTATCATTTAAGTGGGAGACAGTATTGGAAAGTTTAGTTTTAAGGCATTGTTCGGAGAAATATTTGGATTGGTGGGAGCTTAATGAGGACCAGTGGCCTTGTTCAATTTCATTGTCATCTGTCGGTGTTTTACAGTCGGTTGTATTGTTTAGTTCTATTGGATTAAAGCACATGTTTTCTATTAGTTTAAGATCAAATGAGTTTGTCACAGGGGGTGGTGTTTCCAAAAGAGACAGTTCGGAAACTTCACTTAACTCGTGGAATCGTAATAATTGAAGGAGTTTCAAGTTTTCTAAATTATCAAGGCCCTCGAGAGTGGGAATATCAGCATTTGTCGAGGACATGATTATTAGACTGATCGACAACTGACATCACAAGGATATGGCTTTTAGAACAGATTGACTCGGGTAAAGAAACACATATATACAAACAAAACATACATATAACAATAAACATTTAACGAGGTTCAATAATACCCATGTTTACCCCGATCGTTTGAATTGTTAAAAGAAAATACATTGGCAAGTAATATGACAGGATGGAATAAATAATTAAGCTGTTGGGAAATAAAAATGTAATGGATTAGCATATGCCAAAAGAATGAATTTCATAATAGATCAATGTACAAGTAGGAAGGAAAAACACTATACATATCAGATAATGCAAAAAAATAAATAAAAATATATAAATAAATAAAAAATAAACAAAATAAACAAAACTAAAAAGCGTGTGATATTGTTAATGCAGAAATGAGAATATGTCCAGCACATGTCCACGAATATTACCATACCAATCCAATTCAGATGATCCAATCCAGATGACACATATAACACATATATTTCTATAACGATGAGTGGGAAATAAGACACATATGAACATATACACACTTCTCACATAGATGATCCATGAAGGGAGTAGAAAAGAGATCTAACACAGATGATGACAATGAGGACCTCAAACCAAATCATTTAAACCGGACTCAGATTTAACTTGCTTGATAATCCCCCTTAAATCTTTCACGAAAATTTTCCCATCCCTGGACCAAGCGGAGTCGACTGACGGATGGTTTGAACAGGCCTTGAGAAGAGATTGGTTAGTAGGTGTTAAGTCTTCCTTGATTACCACTTTGGTGCCCTTTAACGCTTTTCTTTTTTGGATACACTCGATTTTCAGCCTTCTGTTCATAAATTTGACAATCACTCCTCTTGGTCTGGAGGCTTGGTTGGCAAAAGGTCCCAATCTGTGTGCAATATCAATGTCACTGTTTGTTAGGTTCATTTTCATTTTGTCATTGACAGTGCTTATTACTTTAGTTATACACTCATCGACTGACTCATTTTTAGTGTCCCCCTCTAATCCATATATTCTTATACTGTTTAGTCTTCCGTGTTGCTCAAGATCATTGCGTTTTAAAGCCATTTCGGTTAATTTTTTGTCCATTTTATCTATTTGCTCCTGCTTTATCTCAAGATCCAGAGCCAGGGATTTTACATCTTCTTTGAGTAAGTCATTTTCTTGCTCTAGTTGCATTATCCTGGACTCCTGTTTCTCCAAAAGAATATTTAATTTATTTACTATTTTCTCTTCCGTATGATTTAATTGTTGTTCCAGTTTCTCACTGGTTATAATGTCATCGAGTTTGGACATAATCAACCCTAATTGATTCTCAATCGTGGATATACATGGCGAATCGGCAGGTGTAGGGTCAGTAATTGGTGTGGTACTCGAAGTACCGGGTGACGTGGGCTCATCCACACTGCTTTGAGAAGAAACCATGTTCCTTTTTTGACGCTTTTTTGAACTAGGCATGTCTATGCAGCGGGTACTATGCGGTGTCGTTTGAAAAATCAGTATACAATAGTAGGCCTATGTATAGCTTAGCGCTGAGTTAGTAGCATATGATCAGTGAATGACTTGGTATACAGCGGACAGTGGACGAAACAGCGTTACAACACAACACAATACACTGAACACAACAACACTGAGGTACACGGTTCAACATAAAGAATCCATTTCGATGAAGAGTTTTGTCTCACATTTAACATATCCAGGTACACTTATAGTTTATGAAAACATGGTAGAGCAAGATGAGCAAGAAAACAGGAGATAAATAGTCATATTACCACATGAATGAGTAGGAAGATCGGAGCGATGGATCAAACGATACTACCTGTCCGCCATATTGTATTTTGCATGAAGGGAGGTAGTAAATAATTTAATTAGGAATTAAGTAAACACTGCAATTTACCTGCATGGGACTTGGTTTATGGGTTCATAGGTCAACACAATTTAACAAAGTCCATGTAGCTTAATATAATTCACAATTTAAACTTACCGGGTAGTTCTGTTTCTTCTGGTAATCCCCTGTCATTGCCTGTTGTTGTTGTTTTGTTTAGATTTGATGGAATCAGTCGGGAAGGTTTTGTCTCACCACCTAGCAGTTGACCTGAACCTTGGAATACAGCACTCTCAGACTTGGTCTTGAAATATATGTCTCGTTTGTCTGTGACCTGAATTGGAACAAACAGAGCAAATCTTAAACTCAAATTACACAGTATTTTCATTTAGATCGTAGAAAAAAAGCCTTTCATCGATAGGTTGTGGCTTTGAATTCAAAAATGCCTCTATCACTCCATGTGAAAATGTAGCCAAGTAACACTACAAGGTAAAGGGTGTTTTACGGACAAAGCATATAAAAAAGATAATCTTGTGTGTGGAATAAAACGCCAATTGATCAATTTGGGTAAAAAAAAAACGTTTTTTTTAAAGTGACAGGAGCTGCCAAAATTCACACTTTTTACACAATTTCTGATCGTCACGAGAGTAAGAGGCTTTGAAGGCCATCGAAAAACTAAAAGATTGGCGTTGGAATGAGGAAAATCTTGACAGTATGTGGCCTGTACGAACCGAAAACGTGTTCGAAATGTAAGCAAAATTTAAATATTCAGGACGACCGTTCATTCACTTTCTAAGCCAAAGTTAGTTCAAAACAATACTTTATCATACATTCTCGAGACTAGAAGCACTAAAAAGCTTCTGAATTATATGTCTTGAGAAAAATAGCCAATAATTTCAACATTCTGTTTTAACGTCAAAATATCAACATTTTGGCAGCTCATGCCACTTTAAAGATAATTTATTTAAAGCATCATGAAAGTACTTAGTAATTAATTTGACAATGTTATCAGCATGTGAAATGGCCTCATTACTCACAATGAAAGGTACTCCATCTGGATAACGTGTCTGTAATTCACCGGGAAAATACCCATCCATGAGATCACGGACACACTGTTGTGTTGTCGGGTCATTGAACGGTCGGAAAGGTCCACGAAATAAAACAATACCATTAGAGTAGAGAATTAATGGCACTGAGTCTGGAATCTGGAAAATAAATCACTCTAATTAAAATCAGTAGGAATATTTCCAAAAAATCGGAACACTTCTACATACATCAGATTGATACCATTACAAGAATTGAAAGTTAGAAAAGTTACTCTCCCTTTAAATTATCAACATTTGAAAGTGAACTTACTTTTAATCTTGCTCCATCTGTTGTGCGTTGAACACGAGCCACACCTTCTCCTGCCAAAACGTTGAGTTCTTTTACGTTCTCTATAACCTGGTTGAAATCTACCCTGAATTCTGTAGTGGGGAGAGAGGCCTCTGGAATAGATGACATAAATTTTGTAGTGACATGAATTATGTAGTGGGGAAAGAGGCCTCTGGAATAGATGACATAAATTTTGTAGTGACATGAATTATGTAGTGGGGAAAGAGGCCTTTGGAATAGATAACATAAATTCTGTAGAGGGGAGGGAGGCCTCTGGAATAGATGACATAAATTCCGTAGTGAGGAGGCCTCTGGAATAGATGACATGAATTCTGTAGTGGGGAGAGAGGCCTCTAGAATAGACGACATAAATTCTGTAGTGGGGATAGAAACCTCTAGAATAGATGACATGAATTCTGTAGTGGGGAGAGAGGCCTCTGTAAAAGATGACATAAATTCTGTAGTGTGGATAGAAACCTCTAGAATAGATGATATGAATTCTGTAGTGGGGAGAGAGGCCTCTAGAATAGACGACATAAATTCTGTAGTGGGGATAGAAACCTCTAGAATAGGTGATATGAATTCTGTAGTGGGGAGAGAGGCCTCTGGAATAGATGACATGAATTCTGTAGTGGGGAGAGAGGCCTCTGTAAAAGATGACATAAATTCCGTAGTGAGGAGGCCTCTGGAATAGATGACATGAATTCTGTAGTGGGGAGAGAGGCCTCTAGAATAGATGACATGAACTCTGTAGTGGGGAGAGAGGCCTCTGGAATAGATGACATGAATTCTGTAGTGGGGAGAGAGGCCTCTGGAATAGATGACATGAATTCTGTAGTGGGGATAGAAACCTCTAGAATAGATGACATGAATTCTGTAGTGTGGAGAGAGGCCTCTGGAATAGATGACATGAACTCTGTAGTGGGGAGAGAGGCCTATGTAATAGATAACATGAATTCTGTAGTGGGGAGAGAGGCCTCTGGAATAGATGACATGAATTCTGTAGTGGGGAGAGAGGCCTATGTAATAGATAACATGAATTCTGTAGTGGGGAGAGAGGCCTATGTAATAGATGACATGAATTCTGTAGTGGGGAGAGAGGCCTCTGGAATAGATGACATGAATTCTGTAGAGGGGAGGGAGGCCTCTGGAATAGACCACATGAATTCTGTAGTGGGGAGAGAGGCCTCTGGAATAGACCACATAAATTCTGTAGTGGGGAGAGAGGCCTCTGGAATAGACCACATAAATTCTGTAGTGGGGAGAGAGGCCTCTGGAATAGATGACATGAATTCTGTAGAGGGGAGGGAGGCCTCTGGAATAGACCACATGAATTCTGTAGTGGGGAGAGAGGCCTCTGGAATAGACCACATGAATTCTGTAGTGGGGAGAGAGGCCTCTGGAATAGATGACATGAATTCTGTAGAGGGGAGGGAGGCCTCTGGAATAGATGACATGAATTCTGTAGAGGGGAGGGAGGCCTCTGGAATAGATGACATAAATTCTAGTGGGGAGAGAGGCCTCTGAAATAGATGACATGAATTCTGTAGTGGGGAGGGAGGCCTCTGAAATAGATAACATAAATTATGTAAAGGGGAGAGAGGCCTCTGGAATAGATGACATAAATTCTGTAGTGGAGAGGGAGGCCTCTGGAATAGATGTTGGCCTGAAGTTGGAAACTTTCTATTTTTGCCAACATAAAATTTTAGAGTCTTATCATTCAATTTTATAAATTTAAACATAACTGGATGTTATGTGTAATTTAGTAATTTTTACTAATAGTATGCTTTAGTAATTCTATTTCTTTACACATGTCAGAAAGGCTTCAGTGACGAGTGTGCCTTTAAACATAGATGGTTGATGCTTTACGACACACACTAAACATCATAAACATATATTGAGAACATTCTATTAGAACCATATGTCTGCATGTATATTAGGATAGTACATGTAGGTGACATGTATTAAGTTAGCTTACTGGGTCTCCATAATGTTTGACTGTGTTGTCTGGCAGTGATATCCCCCTCACTATTACCCTCAGACTCAGCATACACATCTGTTTCATCATCAGACTGTTCTCCAACCCATACCATCCCATAGTCAGATAAAAATAGCTGAAAAGGAAGCAATACTTATTTATCAATAAATTGCAGCATTATAAGAACTTTGTCAGTAGCTTGGATAGTTTTCTGAGTTTCATTTTATTGACGGGGGAACACTGCATGGCTCTGTTGCAAAATATCCCTTTCAACCTTTCATTGTACCAGACTAACATTAAACAGGATTTATGAAAAACATCATACTATTTTCCTGATTCGAATCGCGGAGCAATGGGTGTGGGAGGCTGTTTGCGTTGAGCATTCAATGTTACACCTAATCACCCACAGAAGCCACTTGGATCAAAAGAAAAAAAAAATAGAATAATAATCATAAATTTGCAGGAGAAAAGTGTTGCTTTGCAAACCTCCATTTCATGAATCTGTTGTTGAAGGAGCAAACATTTTTTCTCCAAATCTTGAGTTTTTGTTGGACTATCAGTCTCTGTAAAAAAAAACCCAAATAAATCTAAAATACTGATATTGAGCACATTGAAATTAAAAGCGATAGAATTGTTGTGACTTACACCTCACTCAAGATTCATTCATTTATTTACCGTCTTTGACAGATTTATTGGGGAAAGAAACAGATCTCTATTACTGTATGAAAGCCACAATATAAGTGTGGTACCTTGAAAACCACCAAACAAATAAATTATCGAATACTAATTGGATTGATTTGGGTAAGGCTTCATTCATCTACAAAAGGTTCTATTTTCAAAGAAAAGAAACCATTCGTGTTGTGCTCTCTGGAGCCTGTTTAACAAAATGGCGTAGTGTAATTTTTATGTAACTTCCATAGCAACGTATCTCTACAGTATGACTTGCTATGGCAGTTACGAGAAAAACTTACGCTATGCCACTTTGTGAAACAGGGTCTTGAACTCTACCAAAGGGAGGAAAGATTGTCTTATTCTCGTGAGACTTCTGGAACACGCATAATGTTTAATGAATGGAAAATTTTACAAAAACATGTAGACAATTAGATCAAAATATTTCATTGGATTTTGCATCAGGTAGTAAAAATAAGAATACAGGCAAATTTAGTAAAATACAACAAAACTATCTATAAATAGATCTCTTTCATTGATTGTATTCCTGCGCATTACAACGAAAATGAGGCTGTGTACACCACCAAATGTGCCTCCAATTTGAAGAGCTCTACTGATAGGAATAGAAAGTATGGTCTGTTGGAATATTATGACAATGTAATTTACCTCTAGCTTTTTTCAATATCCTCACTTTGTCTTCCAATATCCTAATCTTTTTATCCTGAATTGTAAAATTGAGCATTTAATTTGACATGCATAAAGAGTCAATACAGAGACCCCATACTATAAACAGCAACTATTTGATAGAATACCCAGGCTTTGATAGTTAAGTCCTACAACTATTGGTTTTTCCTTTACATGTAATTCAAAAACTAATGTTACATAGCATTAGTAAACTGACACCTTTCAATAAGATTTTTTCATCCTCTGATAGGTGACCAGGTAATCAGGTAAAACTGCACCCATCAGTTTACAATAGCAAGACTTGTAGCTATGTCTATTTACAATTTTTTTAATTGCCGAATAAAAATAAAAAAATACAAATAAGCTTTTAAATACACAGTGTAGAGATATGTATGTGGACAATAATAGAAGGTGTAAATGTATATTAATTTAGTAACTCTTGAAGCCTGGTTAATCGCAATATACCAGATCAAACTAGAAATCAACACAGCTTACCTTTTCAACAATATCTTTACTTTGAAATTGAACTTTTTGTTCCAGCTGAGAGAGTCTAGACATCATTATGGACATGAGCTCATGGTCTGATGCTTCTGAAAATCCACCCAAAAATAATAATTACTATTTGCGGATTTTAAAGATTAATTTCTTGTTATTTCATCAAAAAGTTTTCATATCATATACCCTTAGGCTTACTGTTCGATGATTGAAAGAAAAAAAAACAATCCCAGTACCATATACAATTTTTCTTTTGCTAGAGTAAATGAAATACTTCAACTTGTGAAAGCACAAAACAGCAGCATTTAGGGGGACAATTAAAACATATAAAGCCATGAATGTGAATGATATATTTGCTTACTAGAATTAGTTCCTCTTGGACTTGTTTGAGCAGTGCTGGAATTACTTCCCCTTGTTACAGATGGCCTCCCAGTAAATTTCTCCTCCTGCTGCGGCAATCCACCATTAAATGGATCCCTCATATGTTTTGCTTTATTTGATATCATATTAGACGTTATTTCATCAAGCAGTTTGCTTTCATCATCTGTCAAAGAAAATAAATCTGAATTTAAAGTACAAGTAGAGAGCAAATTCTAATATAGCCCAAAATACCATAAATCAACATACATACATCTCTGTAGCCCTGAAATACATGTAAATGTTGTCGCAAAACAAGAGACACATATTATTAGATAACTTAGAGTTACAGATTTACGTTTAAAAAACCTTTCTTACATGTTTCAACTTGTTCTAGCCTTAAAAAAAAGAAAAAGAAAAAATTTGCTTTAATGCACTTGATAAATTAGAAACCAAAGCGTCTAAAACTGAACAAAAAAGACTCAAATTTAAGGCACACTCATCATTATAATCCAGAAAACTGTTTACATTAAAAAAGGAAGATTGTTTTCTGTATTTTTCCCAGTTAAAAAAAGTTATGAATATTTTGCCAAAATTCAATAGTTTTGACATCATTTAGTATTTTTAATTTGAAAATGAAAATGTGATTTGTTAGGTACCCACAATGTAAACTAAGGGTGAACTGGGCAATGGGAATACTGTACAGGTAAGCGTGTAAAATAAATGGATTGAATCATGAATTTTGAACCAGCTGCCCTTTCCGAGAGTGCCTTTAAATAAATGAGTCCAGGCCAAAGGATTTCACGCTAACGATTGGTACTGGTAGCCTGTTGTTACTGTTGCTTTTAAACTACGGAAACAAAAACCTGTTACCCATCATGAAAGTGTGAAGCAACGTTATTCCCAACATTTCAATATACAGAAAGATTTCTGACCAACACCAAAATTATGTGGCATAGAGTTGCTTTAAATACTAGAACAAAATAATTAAATCTGAATAGTTTGAAAAACATTGAGAAACTTTCTGCTAAATTAAAATACACTCTTTGATATATAGGTACATGTATATGTAATATGAGTTTATAAAAATCAGTAAATATATAATATAGTTTCAGATATTTATACTCTTACAATACCTGTATATCCTGGTCTGAATGGTACAGAAGCCATATTTTGACGAGAGCTGAAAAAAATAAGATAGATAGAAAAATTAAACAAAATACAAACGAAATGAATATCATTAAAATGTGTGCTATTCTAATTTCTATTGTTGTTTATATAAAGATGAGGTTTCCAGATGACCATTGGTAACTTTCCCAACTCCCACGGAGCACTGGATAGAAGTTTTATTTGAGGATTCCAATGTCTGCTTTGTTGTGGTAAAAAGAATCGAGTGCACAGTACAGCCCTTCCTGGCTGCACGTTTGGTCTACTTTTGGCTGTTAGCTTACACAGGATTCCCTAAATAACTCATCAAATGTACATTTTTGGTGGAAAGTTGATTGATCACTGTGTATTTTTCAATAACCTGAAGGTCAACAGAGAACCAAAACAAACTTAAATGATGTCTCCTTTTAAGGATTTTCAAGGCTTCTGTTGCACTGTCTAACTTTTGCCAACCAATTGATGACAATATTGTCTGCTTAAACAATTTAAATTGTGCACCAAATTATTTCTTTAAGGAGCTTTGAGCCTATAGATTGATAATGTACGATACCTATCCCTCGATAACTTGTACCCCTAGGTTACAAAAAAAATTCACCGATAATAATCAAAATATGTTGTTCTACTCTGGCCTATCAGGCGCTATACAAACATTCCAGCTAAGCACAGCAGGGCGTATCAGTCAACTCAGTGGAGGTGAGAATTGACCTCCCCCACTTCACGACGGTACCTTTGAAGTTTCATGTCGGTAACAGTCCGAAAATAATGGTGTCCGAAAAAATACAGTGTATACGGTAAGCTTTGATTGTTTGAAAATTGGTGTACGGGTATCCGATCAGTTATCGTACACTTTTGCCGGTTTTTCTTTACTAGAACTTACATCAATGTTTGCAATGACAAGAAATTTCACAGAAATAAAGCTGGACTAAGTCGACTTTTGTTAAAATAGTTTAATTTATCCAAGACTCTTAAATGAAGTTTTTGGAACAGATCAGTTGCCCGCTCGTCTGCCTCTTTTTTGTGGAGTGACAGGAACCAGTTATCGTACATTCAACGTCAAAGGTGTTGTAACATCATTTTTCGTCTTCGAAAATCCCCCGGCACGATCAAAGGCGACTCTTCTTGGGTCGCCTGACTAATTTAACTCTATAATATGTTCTATTTCTATTTGGAGGTAGAACTTTTGCAGAGCGATGCCTTGATAAATTAGCCGACTGTCATCGGCGGGAAAGTGTGGTCACTAAGGTTAAACATGCATGGGAGATGGTGTACGATAATTGGTTACATACCGCACTACCTGAGCCTTGTACCTTAAAATGTTAATGGAATACTGAAAAAGCTCATAATGATAATGTCAGCACAACATCAATATACTCTGGCCATATCTATCTATCCATTAGAGTATATGGCGTTTTCCATTCATATGACTTTGGCCAAAGAGTTTGGATATTTTCAATAACAAGACATCATCTTACCTGAAAGACGAAATCCCGGCACCCAATAATGGCGATTTTTGTGTTTTTTTCAAACTTGACAAAGGTGTACTCATTGTGACGAATAAAACATAAATCTACTGAAATATAAACACTGTTTGTGTTGACAAATGTTTCTTTACGGGAAACATACACATATTCGCCAGAATGGGGAAAAAATCACTTATTTTTTCCAGGTACAAACTGTTTCCATGGAATGTAAACAAACTCCAGAACTCGCCACAACAAAGAGTTGATGTAAATATAGGATCCAATTTCTCCCCGAAAAGGATCGGGTGGCCTCCTGGCTTTTATATTGTCGGTCTTCGTGATTAATTCTAGGTCCTTTTTGTCAGTAATTTTTAGAAAATAGGCTTTGAACCAACCCATTTAAAAAACGCTACCTCGTTAGTGAAAACGCTATCCAATACGAGACGTACCACGGAAATCTATGGAGGCCTATTTGTGCCATGGGTGGAATTTTGACTTTTGCAGTGTTTTTCTGTCTTGAACAGCATTTTGCACAAGTGCAAACTTGGTTTAGAGACGAGATTCTGTATGTCGATGAAAATCAAGCGTGTATCATAAGAATGTACGATTTGCAGAGAAAGTCGAAAAACGCGTAAACTTTCAAATCACAAGAGAAACATTCCCATCGCTATGGGAAGGTTTCCACCGCGGAGAAAAGTTTCTCAACGCGGAGTAAAGGTTCTCACCGCGGGGAAAAGATTTGGACAGACTATAAAATTGGTCCGTCAGTCTCAAACCGCTATGATCATCAGGGGGGCAAGTAGTCCAGGCTTCTGACTCCAAAATCACTATTTTTTTATACTGACGGGCGTATTTTGGAGTCAGGGCTCATTGCAATCAAAAAGTCGGAGTAGACAGCACGCTTTTGATTGGGCAGTTTGCGGTCAGATTTAGATAGTAAATAACAACATAACTAACTCAAATTGTGTCAGTACGACATTCATAAATAATTTAGCCATTTTTAAAGTGAATTTAACGTCTAAAAACTGAAAAACCGCTCAACAGTGTTACGTCATCAATGGCGGGGAGTTTGAGACTTGGAGAAAGCAAAAGTGAATTCAGAGGAAGAATTCTGTTTACTGGCCGATCCTGCTCGTCCATATCATGCAGGCACTGGTAGGTAGCGAAATTATCCATGAACGTGATTATGACCATTTAGACACGATCTGAGTAGGTTATATTGCTTTTCTTTTTCTAAATCGGACCACATACTGCCCGCTTCTGGGCGGTCAGACAACTCCGGCTTTTTGATTGCAGTGAACCCTGACTTCAAAATACGACCGTCAGTAAAAAAAAAATAGTAATTTTGGAATCAGAAACCCGGACTAGGGGGCAAGCCCCCCTGTAACCTCCCGTTTTATTCATTTCTTCTACAACTTATGACTAATTTAATATTACAAGCTTAAAACTAAACTATCCCTACTAAAAGCTAAAAGAAATAACATCTAAAAGACGAATTTGAAGAGAAGTTAAAAACGACGGACCTATTCTATATTTGCACCAAAGATTTATTTCAGTCCGACACAGCCATGCGTTCATCGAATAAATCAAAATAAAAATGAAAAAAAAAAAAAAAAAATAGGCCTAGGCCCTATCTGAGTGCAGCTGGGCTATTTCACTCGATCGTCTATAGATGTGGAAGAGGGATCAGATACCTACGGTCATTGTATGGTTTCCTCCGGGCAAAGAGCCCAATTTACTCCCAATAAACCGGCATGCAACGTCGCTGTATAAGTGAAATAATCTTGAGGGAAAAACACCAATCAATCAATTACATCAGTATAGCATACATTCTGTATTTGATTCTGTGGAATCTGATTGCCTTGTGAAAAAGCAATAGCCAACAAACAAAACCTCTCAATATACGAGACAATCTGACTAAACTCGGGATTTTCTTTTTGATGATGAACTTCATAGGTTACATCTTTCCTCACGTGGCGATTATCCTATATATACTTCCATCAGTGGTTTATTTAGATTTAGTCCGGCAAATTTTGAAATCAGACCCTCGCTATATTTTAAAGCATTGTGCTGTGGAATTCCTAGATATAAAAACTTTAGTTAAGTCTATTTACAAATTTCACCGATGGCTTAAAGAGCCATGGAAGTCAGAGGAGCGTTTCTCATCGCAGAGTTAAAGTATAGCTAGTAAGAACTACCGACGGACGGATAACGTGTCTGTTTTCTTGTCAGAACTTGTAGCAATTTTCATACACATCTGCCAGCACTTTTTGTTAGACTATAAACCAAACGTTCCTGTAATCTGCTCCAAGTCTCCACTTTCGTAAAATTCTGTTAAAGGAGAAGAAAACAAATCAATGCGTTGTGGCTCAGAAGAAGCGCACGTATTTTTCTTTTCCAACGGTATTGGTAAGGAAACATTAGCGTGCTTCTTCTGAATCCTAAAGGGATTATTTTGTTTTCTTCTCCGAGTAAAGACGAAAAGAGGTGGAAATGTTTGCTCCGCGGTGAAATCTTTTCTCCGCGGTGCAAACATGTCTTCTTTGGTAGAAACTGTTTCACCGCGGTGGAAATGTTTTCCTTTTGATTTGACAACAAACATGCGTTTTTCAACTTTCTCTGAAAATCATTTTACTTTAAGGTATGATTTTTTAATGATACACACTTGATTTTCTTCCAGATACAGAATCAATCGCCTCAAACCAAAGTCTTGCGTAAAATTCTGTTGAAGACGAAAAAACACTGGAAACGTCAAAATTCAACCCATGGCACTATTAATGCTCCGTAGCGCAGTCAAAGCCAGCGTGGGCTGAAGAGAAACACGTGAGTGAAACAGATAACAGGTTCCTCTAACAGTTCAAAACTAATCTAGGTCTAAAAAAGATATGTGCAGAAAAATTATCACTTCTTTTTAAAAGCTATCCGATGCATTTATCGATTAATATTTCCCCCAATCTAAAAGTTCCTCGAAGAATCTGGGGCAAATTGTTGATTTGGAAATAACTTTCCAATCTGGTTAGCCTATAATACATGTATGGTAGGGGCCTACAGCGTTCAGGAGATTTCCGAACTAAAAGTGGACGATGGTGGCACTTTTGATTTTTACCAAGAGGGGGCCTCGGTGTTTTTGATAAAGCTAAGAAGTTCTGATATTCTATAAATTTCACTACGAGAATCCGAGATAATAGAATGCAATACTCACATTGAATGCTTGGGCCATTTCTATTGAAATTCAAAAAAAATATTCAGACCAAATTTCCTTATCAAGTTTTTGATAATGAAGAGGGCTGCCCTTCTGCCTCTACAATATAATCTGGTCTAAGTTAATTGTGAATGGTCGAAAGTTGTAGGTTACTTTATAATGCATTATTGAAAGCACTGTTAAAGTTTAAAGGTTTGACTGAAGTCACCGGTGCTTTTAATCTATTCAAAGAGGACTCCTAGTGGGAAATCATCTCATGTATGAAACGTACAAACAACCAGGTATCTTTACCAGGTATCGTGGAGATAATCATTTATCACCATTGAGAGAAATTTCTTGGCATTTGATTGGTCGAAACGCCCAGAATGTGAGTCTGCATCCCAGTGCTTTCCGTGTATATATTTGATTCTGTATAACCCCGGAGTTAAGATCTCACGCGCTGTTATCACCACGGAGTGAAGGTCTTGGTGCGTCACAGCATTCTTCAGTCAAGACGAAATCCTATTGTGACGTCAGTTTAGAATGTTGTTTCGTCAGCATTGAACGCTATGCTTGTCTCAAAGATCGCGAAAACCGATATAACTTTGCAACGTCACAATAGAATTTATTTCTTTCGCGACGTCATTTAGACCTCGCTCAATACACTCAACCCATGACATTTTTGTGAACTAATCGAATAAAGAACAGCTAATTATACTCAGTTTTAAGTAAACAAGCTGCTCTGGATGGTGATAAATTCGTTATATGACGCCCTTGCGTGGGTATAGGGTAGATATTTGGTGTCTGACAGATATTTTTCCTCGGCTTCTCCTCGGAAAAATATTAATGTCAGACACCAAATATCTACCCGTATACCCACGCAAGGGCGTCATATAACTAATATTATCACCATTGAGAGAAATTTCTTGGCATTTGATTGGTCGAAACGCCCAGAATGTGAGTCTGCATCCCAGTGCTTTCCGGGTATATATTTGATTCTGTATAACCCCGGAGTTAAGATCTCACGCGCTGTTATTACCACGGAGTGAAGGTCTTGGTGCGTCACAGCAATCTTCAGTCAAGACGAAATCCTATTGTGACGTCAGTTTAGAATGTTGTTTCGTCAGCATTGAACGCTGTACTTGTCTCAAAGATCGTGAAAACCGATATAACTTTGCAACGTCACAATATAATTTATTTCTTTCGCGACGTCATGTAGACCTCGCTCAATACACTCAACCCATGACATTTTTGTGAACTAATCGAATAAAGAACAGCTGATTAAACTCATTTTTAAGTAAACAAGCTGCTCTGGATGGTGATAAATTCGTTATATGACGCCCTTGCGTGGGTATACGGGTAGATATTTGGTGTCTGACAGATATTTTTCCTCAGCTTCGCCTCGGAAAAATATTAATGTCAGACACCAAATATCTACCCGTATACCCACGCAAGGGCGTCATATAACTTATAATATATCCTGCACCCTAGCTTCGACAAGCAGTGGACGTTTACAAGTGGCTGGTTTGTGTGACACTAGTATCACAAAAATATTAGTCTACAAGCATTCTTTTCGATTGATTTACGCCGCACTCAAGATTATTTCACTTATATGGCGGCGATGTCAGGTTAAGTGCATGGGGGAGGAAACTGGGCGCATTGCCCGGAGGAAATCCCCGACCTTCGGCGAGTACCTGCCAACTCTTCCCCACATACGGCGACCGAGTTAAAATCTAATCAGAAATTTTCCAATTATTATTTGGTCTGAGTGTGATTTGAACCCGCGCCGCATCGATGGAAGGTGTGGGACTGAGGGACGATACTAACCTACTGGACCACCGATAGGATCATTTTTTTCGAAGCCAGATTAACAATGCAATTTATCTACGCGACAGTGATGAAAATATCGGAGATATTTCGGTTGGTATACCATGCAGACTATAGGTCATGCAGAGTAAAGTCTGCTGATAATTCACTGACTATAACTATAGACTTATATGTGTATGATATAAATATTGGCCCTTTGGCTTAAATGATCAACCATAATGTATAATCCCAGGTAATATTGTCTGTTGATTGACAGGTAGGCCAATAATTACTGTCTTCCATTATCAACTCTGCAATTACAGGCCTTTCAGATAAAAGAGGTAAATATTAGGATCTGTCAATTCTCAATGATACCCCACTTAAAACACAACTGAACAAACTACTTACAGGATTTAAACCCTTATCCAAATCCAAATTGACAGTGAGATGGCAAAAGAATTGATTTACTAAAGTGTATTTATTAGTAGCTATGTCAACCTGTGTTTTTAGCTATCTGGGTGTAAGCTGCCGGTGTACTACGAATATAGCACTAAACCACCTAGACCCTTGGAGGCCGGTTGGCTGAATGGATAAGGCGGCCGGCATTTAGTGCTGGCAGAAGTCTATGAATGTGGAAGTGTGAAGCGTTCCATTACATAGTGTTGAGGGCATTGGCGCCGTTTGACCCAGAGGTCACCATACACAGAGCCCTCTCTCGGTTAGTCAGAAAGCGTGGCTTTTCTTCACTTTTAGGCCGGTGGCTGTAACCTGAAAAGTCGCTATAAATAGGGTTCCGTAGCCGATCTCTGGAATATACTTTTTGTATGTTTTTTTATATTCCTTAGGACATACTTTAGCACCAAAAAAAGTTCGTCCACTCCAAACCCCGGCGTTTTCGCAAAAAAACCATGTGAAAGGAACACTTTTTCGCATATACAGT